>CAWUFW010006186.1:600000-1195220 GCA_963921515.1 Calotriton arnoldi | reverse complement strand
TTGATCAATTCAATTGAGATTATCTGGTAAAACAATAGCAAGCTGGAATCCCACACGCTGCACACCAATGTGAGAAGTTGGCCTGGTATATGCTGTCCACTAATTAAAGTGGGCACCTTGTACCAGTCCAAACAACCCCTTATGGAGATAGGTTAAAGACAACCTTTATTGAAAGCTATCCTAGTGGTAGCTATGGAGAGCAAAACACACAAGATGATGGACGGAATGCTGCACATTGGCAAACATTCACCCCCAGTCACAGATCTGGGTTTAATCCATCGTTATTTTGCTTCACCACGCCACCCCAGTTCAGACATAGCCATATGCAAATCAGTCTTGACCCTGTGCCTCATGGGAACAGTCCAGACCGAACTGCCAAGCCATGTCTTCCCTGGACCGGAATCAAGCATCCTAGGACCGGTTTCAGGCTATCAGCCTTCATCAGCCAGGATAGCTTGACTCCAGTGGCGTAGTGAGCACGGGACCCACGTCTGGGCATACCCTTCCCACTTAGGGCGAAATGCAAAACACACAAGATGATGGACGGAATGCTGCACATTGGCAAACATTCACCCCCAGTCACAGATCTGGGTTTAATCCATCGTTATTTTGCTTCACCACGCCACCCCAGTTCAGACATAGCCATATGCAAATCAGTCTTGACCCTGTGCCTCATGGGAACAGTCCAGACCGAACTGCCAAGCCATGTCTTCCCTGGACCGGAATCAAGCATCCTAGGACCGGTTTCAGGCTATCAGCCTTCATCAGCCAGGATAGCTTGACTCCAGTGGCGTAGTGAGCACGGGACCACGTCTGGGCATACCCTTCCCACTTAGGGCGAAATGCAAAACACACAAGATGATGGACGGAATGCTGCACATTGGCAAACATTCACCCCCAGTCACAGATCTGGGTTTAATCCATCGTTATTTTGCTTCACCACGCCACCCCAGTTCAGACATAGCCATATGCAAATCAGTCTTGACCCTGTGCCTCATGGGAACAGTCCAGACCGAACTGCCAAGCCATGTCTTCCCTGGACCGGAATCAAGCATCCTAGGACCGGTTTCAGGCTATCAGCCTTCATCAGCCAGGATAGCTTGACTCCAGTGGCGTAGTGAGCACGGGACCCACGTCTGGGCATACCCTTCCCACTTAGGGCGAAATGCAAAACACACAAGATGATGGACGGAATGCTGCACATTGGCAAACATTCACCCCCAGTCACAGATCTGGGTTTAATCCATCGTTATTTTGCTTCACCACGCCACCCCAGTTCAGACATAGCCATATGCAAATCAGTCTTGACCCTGTGCCTCATGGGAACAGTCCAGACCGAACTGCCAAGCCATGTCTTCCCTGGACCGGAATCAAGCATCCTAGGACCGGTTTCAGGCTATCAGCCTTCATCAGCCAGGATAGCTTGACTCCAGTGGCGTAGTGAGCACGGGACCCACGTCTGGGCATACCCTTCCCACTTAGGGCGAAATGCAAAACACACAAGATGATGGACGGAATGCTGCACATTGGCAAACATTCACCCCCAGTCACAGATCTGGGTTTAATCCATCGTTATTTTGCTTCACCACGCCACCCCAGTTCAGACATAGCCATATGCAAATCAGTCTTGACCCTGTGCCTCATGGGAACAGTCCAGACCGAACTGCCAAGCCATGTCTTCCCTGGACCGGAATCAAGCATCCTAGGACCGGTTTCAGGCTATCAGCCTTCATCAGCCAGGATAGCTTGACTCCAGTGGCGTAGTTAGCACGGGACCCACGTCTGGGCATACCCTTCCCACTTAGCTATGGAGAGCAGCCTTCAGGCTAAGTCTTGGAGGAATGTAAAGCAGCTTGTTTTACCAGTCTATAATCTCTTGAGTGACCAAATGAAAGAGGACCACACCAGGTATATATATAAAATATATGTATTTAGTCTTAAACACACCCCTCTAGTCTCTTTATGAGGCTAGAGTTCGAAGTACATAGGTTACAAGTCAGTTATCAACAGTAGAAGCACAAATACACGGTTGGGCCCTAGGGGCGTACCAAACCATATACCAAAAAAGTGGTATAAGAACCACGACTGAGCTAGACACAAGGCCTAGAGCCTGTAGAAGTGCTTGGACCACAAGGAACCACCCATGGTAGTGACCCAGGGGACCCACGGGCGACGCGTGCAGTGTGGGAACACAGCTGCGAATCACCGTTAACTTCTATGGGGAAAGTCGCAGTTGGATTTTTAAAGGAAAAGGACACTTAGAAGAGGACTTGGAGCAAACCCCTTTAGAACTAGGTAGTTCTAGAGTCAATACCCACGGGAGCACCGGAGTACTCGAGTTACCTCACCCAGGGAAGCCGGGTGCATAGGTGTCTTTTGGAGTCGGGTTTCGTCATCGATTTCAATGGCGATCTGCTGCAAAGTGCTGCTGGAGACCAATTCGAAAGTGTCCGGGTGGATCCAAGGATGGATCGGAGATCTGAAGAACCTGAAAGCAGAGGGGACAGAGTCTGGGTCACTAGCCAGTGACCAGGAAGGCGATGAGCAGATGCCCACCGATGTCGGGTGCTTCAGGTAGGTTGATGGGTGTCTTGACTCTTCAGCCACGAGGTCCAGGAGGCGTCGATGACGACCAGGAGCTGGATTCGAGCTGTCCCACGACGTCTGTCGAGTGCTGGGGTGTCGGCGACCGGATTGGACCCAACATGCCTTGGCAACGGCAAGTCACGTAGAAACGGAGAAAGGACGTTGGTGCAGACCAGCAAGGTCTGAGGGACTCACCCAGCGAGGGTAAGTCAGGGCACGTCTGGAGCAACCAGGAAAGCCCAAGCAGAAGAAGAGTTGCCTTCGTGAGGACCCGCTAGCCAACGGACTAGAGATCGCGAAGGAGCCTCGAGTGGACGCACTTGGAGCTGGCTCACAGGACACTCATGGAGTGGAGGCCAGTGATCTTCGGTGCAGTCGGTGCTCGTGGCGGGGGCTACTCAGAGCCCAAAGCACAACTTCGAGGGAGACCAGGAAGAGGATGCACTTGCAAAAGTTCTCGGTGTCCAGGGGTCACGGCTCCACGTTACCCACGACAGCTACGTGCCTCAGCTTCGCTGGGGTCTCAGTGCAGCCTCTGGGAAGTCTGGAAATCCACCTCTGGGGATGCAAAGACTTTGGCGTCCGACGGGAGCTTCAGCGATGCAGACCGGACAGTTGCTTCTTTGGTGCCTGCCAAGCAGGGGAGTCACTCCTTGACCCCAAGGGAGATTCTTCAGTCCTCTAATCTTCAAGTAGAGCGTCGAAGGTCCAGGATTCACGTTCAGAGTCTCGTCCAGGGATAATCTAAAGTCCTAAGGACTGGGGTCCCATACTTATACTAAGTTAGGGGTTGGACATACTCTGGGGACCCACCTATGGGAGGGTCAGGGAAGAGGGGTGGTTACACCCATTCCCTTTGTCCAGTTTCGCGCCAGAGCAGGGGCAGGTAGCCCCTGCAACCGGTTTGAACTGGACTATGCACAGGGACACCAAATGTGCCCCCAGTGCAGGACTTCAAAGCACCAGAGAGTGCTCCCGCCCAGCCCCAATACACACTATCCTGTCTGGGGAGGTGGTTACACCTCCCTGTGACAGGAAACCTATTGTCCAGGCCTCCCCTGCTGGAGTATCGGTCAGCAGCAGGAGGCCAGACCCGTGTCTGTGGCAGCGGCATCCATTTTGTGATGCCAGGGCTCTGAAAAGTTAATACCGGGTATGCCGGTGTGTACATGTCTCTCCCTCTAGAAGGGTGGAATGCTACCCCCGCCGCCAGAACTGGCGGGGGGGTAGTATTCCAAAATGTTTGACACCAAACACAACATGTTTCCATGCAGCCATCTCAAAGTTGGCATTTACCGCGAGGTTATAATGCACTTAAGAGTATACAGTCAGGCTGCACCACAAACCGCACCAGAGGATTGACTCCGAACGCTGCAGAGGGGCTCTGCTCATGCAGGGGCACCCTCTCACATAAAAACCAAGCACTCTGCCTTCAGGATTGTTAAGGCCTGCCATAGGAGTGACTTATAGGTTTATATGTGTGTGCAATGGTAGTGATATAGGTAGCCTATACCACAGTAAGGGGTGCATGCACCACCTTACCCAGGCTGCAGTAGCAGACCTGTGGTGTCTTTTTGGAGGGCTTCCCAGGGGTGGCATAATATATGCTTCAGCCCCTGGTAGGCCTCTGGGGTACCTATGCCCTGGGTACATAGTATACCATATACTAGGGACTTATAAGGGCACTCCAGAATCCAATCAAAGATGTACCTAAGGTACATGGAAACCTTTTTAGAGAGGAAGCAGCTAGGCTGGGGTTCTGATTAGCAGGGCCCCAGCCAGACTAAAGTCGACAAACAGTGAAGCATCAGCAAAAAGTGGGGGTACCCATGTGAAGCAGATCCTACTCTCCTACAACCGCAGCAGTAAAAAACTAACCCCTTCTACACCCTGACACAGACCTCTTTGTGTATACTTGAGTCTTCTCCCCTTGAAAGTCCCCTATGTTCCCATGCAGTCTCTTATTAGCAATTCCACCTCTGCACAGAGGTTCTTTTCCTAAGCACTTGAAAAAACCCTACACCTTCCAATTGAGGTTGTGTACACAGGGACAAGTGTTGAAACAAAATCGGTAGCATTTCGGCTTCTCCTCTAAGTTCACCCGGTTACGAGATACAAGACCAGCATGGTGCAGAACACTGAGAGTAGCGTGTTGTGGGGGGTCAGGGGTTTGGAGGGACACATCGCCATCAGTCATCATGCAGTGAGAAAGCTGCAATGGAGACATCACCAAACTGGCACGCAGGTATTTAATTGTCTGCATACATCTGACAGCCATATTGGAAAAGACAGCGTTAGGGTCCTTCTTGGTGAAATGATGAGAATGTATCAAGTTGAGGTGGAGAGACGATATCACAGACAATTAAAAAATGCGAGGGAGTGGACTCGCTCTGTAGCCCGAGATAGCCACTGTGCAGAGCACAGGGGGTGATGGTGAGTAAGTATTTGGTACCAGAATCAACAGTGAGAACCAATGGGTCAGGGAGACCAATAAATACTCTCCAAGAAGCAGCACATTTCAGTGGACCCAATATTGGAAACTGTGTAAATTGACATCATGCACCATAAGGTGTACTCTGCTGTGTGTAATTAAAAATAAAACCGAGATCAATGAAGAAAATGTCTCTTGAGCTGGGATCTAGTGACCATGCTTGCAGCCAAAAGGCTGTCAAGACAGATTAGGGCCCCTCTGACCTACAAGTGTCTTAACACCACTTTTAAAACTAAAGTAATCCTGATTTGCAGTAGTTCTCAATCCGTGCTTAATGATACACCCCAGGCTGATGTAAAAGCTCTAAGATGCTTTATGCGGCTGATCTGGCAACCTTACTCTGTGAGTATCTGGGGCTCTTATTTCAACTGGGTCTTTGGGTCAGACATAATAGTTTAACGCCTACTGTTCAGTGCGCTGTGAGTCTCCGAGCAGCCTCGTGCATGGAATCAGCTGAACATCCATGCTCTGTATAAGAGCATCCTCTGGATGCTCTTGCATAAAAGTGCATAAATGGTGAGCTGTGGGAAGACCAAGGCACAAATGAACCATGTCCCGAACTCAGGAAAGGTATTCGCTTCCTCTAAGTGTCCAGATGGAAATGGAAGCACATGGGCTTTTGCGCCCTTTCTCGTCTCCATTTGAGTGGGTCATTCTAGTGTAGTAATGGAGAGATTACTTGAGTCTAAAAGGGTTACAGTTTTTAACTTATTTAGGGTCCAAACATTTTGCCCACATTTAATGACTAATAGCTACTGTATAGTCATGTGTATCTTGTGAGATGTTAAATTTCTGATGAACGATTTTACTTTTTCAGTTGTGAAAAGCCTGCATTTTCTACTGTAGTGCTGGCGGACAGGTAGTTCCAAATAAGTATATAGAAAATCAGTTAATATCAGGCTTTTAAGAGGCTTTAACTTGTGTGGGATATCGGGAAGTAGTGCTAGATAAGTCCGAGTTTTCTTATAAAGGCATAAACCCTTCGATCTACCCCCTCCCTCCCATAAATCGAAATCACCCCTCCCAACAGCTGCAACTCCCACCAGACACCCCTACAGCACGATGCCTGGATACCTATAGTGACAGAGACATGCAGTACAGGCGAACTTGCTATTTAGCCCTGGAATTTATTAATTTCTCTACTTCTGTGAAGAGCAGCTGTGCTTCTGGAGTGAGATTGCTTTATTGTCAGTTATCACTGCAAAATGTGACTTGCACAATATTCGGGATGCAAATGTGGAAGACAGTTCAAACAAGCAATAGCTGAAAGGGGCTGACCAAAAGTAACCAATGACTATGAATGGGTCTTACCTAAAGGCCACTCTCTGTTACTGATTATGACATAGGGTTTACTTCAGACCTCAAAATACCAATCAGGGTCACAAACAGCAGTTGCTGTGAAGATCCTTCAAAGCATATATATAGATATTTTTTAAACTAACGACAAAGAAACTTACAGTGCAAAAATACAGCTTTGCACATATTATCTCAGCGAGTACGAAACAAAGATGGTTACAAACATGGAATCACGTCACCCGTCAGGTGCCACAGCTGCAAAGCAGTACATATAATGGATAGTGCAATTTGTGCAATAAACTAGTTCATCGAGCAAATACATTCAAGAAGGAATACCGTAATTTCTCACTCGGTCGCCATAAACTCAGCAAAGGTAACTTCGATCAGTATGTTTACCCCTCTGCTTCATAGCTGTAATCAGTGCTCGACTCACCATCCTCTTTGAGTCTCCCAAGCAATTGGACCCAGATCAGTACCTCCTCGGCCGCCCCCTTGTCAGTTTTTGACAATCTCATATAGTGTTCTTACGCCACCCCCATTCCATCAGGTCCCTCAGCCACTGAGCTACCAGCGGAACTTTAGCACCCAGCGACTCGATGGCCACAGGATGCTTTGCCAGGAGGAGGGCCAGCTGTGCAAGTCTATAGGGAATCTTTCGTACCCGGGGTCTAACCAGCCCACCCAATATGCAAGCGAGTGGCATTAGCGGGATCACCATTCAAGTGGCTTCCTCAATACGTGGCAACAAGTGCCCTCAGTAGGACTGGACCCCGGCACATTCCCAAGCCAGATGTAGAAAGGAAGTTCCCACCTCCCCGCAGCGCACGCATCTAGCTCCCCTAGTAGGGTTCATTTTGTTGAGTTTATAAGGTGTCACATAGGTGCGGTGTAGAAAGTGAAAATGCAGCAATTTGAATCTGTTGTTACAAGACACTGCTTTGACCAAAGCAGATGCCTGAGCCCAATTGGTGTCCAAAATGGGCTCTCCGAGTTCTCTTTCCAAGGCCCCGCGTGCTATGAATGGCTGTTTATGCACGCCCCCGAGGGCCCTGTAAAAAAGCGTGAATAAATCCCCCCCCACCCATCCGATTAGGCCTTCTAGCACCTCTGAGGGCTGTGGCGCCGCAGGAAAATCACCCCACACCTCCGTTGCGACGCTCTCTAGCTTGGTGTAATGTAAGAAGTGGGCCGGTCCGACCCAAAGATGTCCTGAGCTTCTTGAAAGGTGATAAAGGTTTCTCTGGAGTAGAGATCTCCCGACACCCTCCTGCTCTTCAGTTTCCCATGGACATGTCTGTGTCTATAGCTCAAAAGGGAGTGAGATCCCACAACTGCAGCACCCTGATGAAGGGGGCCTTACGGATAACACTCTGGACCACCTTCTCCCAAATCTCAGCCGTAGTTTTAATTAAGTACGGAAGTGCGTGCTCTGACTGACCCCCGCGCATCAATACCTGTGGTAAGTTGTCTCCTTCCACCATTGTCCCCAGTAGTCATTTCTCCCAATTATCAGTCTCGCAACCATCTGGCGGCGTGCTGCATATGCGCTGCATAATAGTAAAATTGCATATCTGGGACAGCCAGCCCTCCATGTCTCTCTTAAGCGCCGCCAATGCCACCCTGCTATGCATCCTACTCATATTAGAGAGACTAACAGGCTATCCAGTTTGCGAAAGAACCCGGCCTTTAGCGGGAAAAATGAGTTGTGAACGAGGTACAGTCAGCGCGGTAGGAAGACCATTTTCGCTATGGCCACCCTGCCCATTATAGAAAGAGGGGACCTATTCCAGAACGCAATGGAATTCTCAAGGCTGGTTACATCCCTGTTGTTTATTGTAGGATTTGGACTGAAATTCAAGAGAGCACTAGAAGGAAGCTCCTCTAAATTCGTTGGTCAGCCTGGAATCTTAGCCGCTGCCTCATACCAGGGTCACTAGAAGAATCTGGTTAGTTATTTAGTGATCACACATAGCAAAGCCATTATTATTTACTAACAAATACCGTTCCTGAAATGATATTGTATTGTGTTGCAGCTGCATTTATGTACTGCTTTATACCCTTGACAGTGTGCTGAAACGTGTTTACAGTCAGTAGTATGCTACTCCATGGAAGCTCTGTGGATCAAAGAATGTGTACCCGACATCTGGTTTAGAATTGTCGTGTTTTGATGGTGCGCCTGAGAACCAGTGATATTCAGTGTGTTTTTGCCGCTGTGCCTGAATTTGAAGTGAAAAGGAGTAAAAAATAGTACGTTTAAGCATTAGGTGCCAGTGCATGGGTGGATAGAAAGTGTGCGCGTAGTGTGGCCTGTGTGGGAAGTGTTATAGATTTGTATATGTCAGTGACTGCTCACACCATTTCACAGCAAGCATGTAGCTGATCTTAGCAATCGGTGTAGGAAAAAAGTGTGAAAAAGATAGTCTTAAATACATGTGGATACCGACCCATTATGGATTGTTCCGCGTCATATAGTTAAAACCATACTGAATATGGGCATAAGAAGTACCAAGAGCAGGGTCGGACTGGGGCAGGAACTAGGCCTGGGCACCAAAATATGTGGCCCCTATCAGTAAATTAGGTAGCTAAAAGTAGTCAAGGTTTGCAAATTGAGCTTGTTTTGAACATGTAGAGACACGCTGTGTACGTTTTTTGGGATGTATTGAGGACTGCATGGATTTGAGCTTGCTGTAGGCAAAGTTTGTTTCAGTATCAGGGAAATCAAAAGTAAAGATCTTCCCAGCAGACTATATTACATGCCCACGAACAGCCGAAAAACGGCCCAGCAGACCAAAACAGGCCCATGAACAGCCAAACAACTGGCCCACAAACTGATTTTGAGACCAGCCCTTGGGGCACTGCCCGATTGCCCAATTGGCCAATCCAAGCCTGGCCAAGAGGTGGCGGATGTTACACTGGGTGACTAATATTTGTTTGCAAAAAGTAGTACTTATCCATAACTTGTGTGTGTAAGAACAACCACCAAGCATTAAAAACATTGCCAGAGACAGTAGGTATCACCTCTACAGTGAGCCTGCTCCTTTGCTCTTCTTTTTGCACTCTAAATGTCTTTTCCTCTGACACTGACTGAATGCCTCGCATTTCAGCTTTAGGAGATGGGCCAGTTGTTCTCTTGCCTGTGACAGACTAGGATCCCCGCTGGCATGTGCACTCGGGCATGTCAATAGGCTCACTTCCCCATATAACATTAATATAGATGCTGTTCTTATGAATCATATGCACATAAATACTACCGCACTTCTGCTCATTTTCCAGAGGTATATTTCTACATTTTAACACAATTATTTGAAGGATACCTTTCTGCAGTTTCCACCAACTGTTTTAAATGTGCAAAAACATTTTTTTGCAGATAAAGTACATAATTTTTAATGAAACCGCTGACTAATATCTTGTTAAATGTTGGTTTTCTTGCAATGGCTTTCTGCTCATAGTTTGAGTTACTAAATTAAATGTCTGATTTAATTACCAAACACGAACGTTCTATTCGGCAGTCTGATGAGCGATAAGCTGCAGTGAATATGAATTGCCTTTTTTGGTATTGTTTGCACTTTTCTGAAGGGGTTTTGGACAAGTTGCGACTGTATTAAACACGAGATTTTCCGCAGGGTTGAAGTCTTGTCTGATAATGTGACAGAGTTTGATTGCCCCAAAGCTGCGGTTGCTTCACGTGTCAGTCGCCTCTGGCGCGCGAGTGCAAGCGCGTGCTCTGCTTTGTGCTGCAGGCCAGCCATTTTACTCCTGTCGAAACAAGATTCCTTCATCGGCTTATTAATCATGCCGGAGCAAATTAAAACGAAGAGTTCTAGACTTCTTGATGTTTTTGCCTGGTGTTTTGATTTGTGCCGTTACATTTTGTAGAAAGGGGGATGTATACCTGAGAATTAGGGTTGAGTTGTCATATTTTAGCAGCTGTACATGTGGCACGCTGCCAAACACAGACATTTCGAATTTAGATTGAAAAGATTTTTTATTTTTTGAGTTCTGTTACCTAGAAATCGTATGATGGGCAAAATGTCAAATGCCTACTTGGATAATAGTTGTATTTGTAGTACTTGCAGGCAGGTGTGTGAATAAAAACCCTTTTAAAGTGGAGTTTTTCGAAACATTTGTTTTGTAGGTCATCAAAAAAATCACGAGACATTCCCAATACATTATTGTCCTGCTGATATTTTGACCTGGTCCAAATAAAAAAAGCATTGACAAAGTCAATTGGATGAGGTTTGCCAATGTTGAAAGGACGACGTGATTGGCTTTGTCAGTGCCCCGCTGGCAATGTGAAAGTATAGAAAACAATGCATGAAAACATTGTTTTCTGTGCTTTCAAGGTGGCTGCCGCATTGCGTGATGCAACATCGTTACACATCGCTTGACATGCCTACGCAGTGCAGCAGCCATTTTGAAAGTTGAAAATAAATTCATAGTTTTCTATACTTGTAACATTGCAACTCGCCGCTTTGGCTTTGCCAAAGGTGGATGAGTTTAAAAGGTTCTGGCTTTGGCAAAGCCAGTAGCGGATACCACCATGCAGAGGGGCAGCAGTTTATAGTGCAGCGAGGCAGCATCCAGCCCAGGACCAGGGCTGCAGCCCAGCTTGCCGAACACAAGCATTGGGAGACGAGAAATGAGGTGAGCCAGGGAGGCCAAAAAGCAAAGTAAAGAGCCGGAGCGCATGCTGAACAACAAGACATGCATGGCCCTGGATTGCTAGAAAAGTAATGATAATGCAAAAAAGTACTACCATGAAGTCAGCAGTGGAAGGCTGCGCCCTAACGAATCAAAAGCAAGATTAAACAAGCTATGCTTCAGAAGAGGGACAAATTCAGAATGGGGAGCGGGAAACCGACATTAACCAGAAAACCATCTATTCATGAGCGAGGGGCCAGGGCTGATTGTGTTGTATTGTATGCAGTGCTGTGTGCCACAGATACCAGGTGTATCTAGAGAAACTTCAAGCTTTGCTAAACCTTTTCTTTTTGCACTCTTTTTACAGTGGCAGCCAGTGGATGAGTTGGTGTACAGTTAATTGGACAGCAGTAGCATGAATATAAACGTGTTTATGGCACTCTCAGACTTTCTTCAAACTCTGTTTCTCAGAAGAGACCACAGGCTAGAGCTGGGAACAGATGCTGAGTATTAATATCTTTAAAAGTGGGCCGCGAGCAGACGTCAATGGGAAATGAAATATATTGCATGTGTTGAGTAAAGCAATATCACAGAGGAACTTCTGCAAGATCAGCTCACAGTTCACTTATATTCTCCTCTGCTCCTTCGGCGTGCCCTGCATTGGGGAACTTGCAAACATATTGAAAATGTAGTTAGCTTACCTGATCATTACCAAAGGCCTTGAGGTGGCACGCGGAACCTCTGGGTTCCATCCTCTAAATTACTTTCAGGAGTGTTCGTCATTTTATTTTATGTCGAACAGTCTCTTGCTGCTTCTGGCCAGACATTTGACTTTTAAATTATTATTTCATTAAGATGGGATTCACTCTACTTTGCTTGATAAACCAGTCAACATTTTTTGGCACCGTACTCCATTGGTCACAGTTTTAAAAATGCCATAAACAGTTTGCCTTTAGTGAATCACCAACATATTTTGCATGGATGGTGAATGTAACATTCCAGGACAATTTCAGTCTGTACACATTTATTGTAAAGATCCATAAAGAAATGACTCCATCCTTTGATAATGCCCTTTTCCAGTCAGCAGTAGCTGCGGAGCTAGAATGATATGCTGCTGGGCAAGGTTCAAGGCTGGGATCATCACTCGCCCCATCCTAACTACACATGGGAATTTAGTGCTTAATGTACAAAGTGTTTTAACAGTCACAAAACCCCAGATTCTCAGTATATCTGAGGGTTTGCGACTGCTAAAATAATCTTTGTAATGTAGTAAACCCAGTTAACGATTCAGAAAAGGTTTACGGGATCGTTAAATGGGTAAATATTAAGGAATTCCTATTTGGAAGGTGTGTGTTGAGAGTATCCTTTACAAATTTCGATTCCTTAAGGTATGTATTAACATTTTGTGGCTGAAATCCAGTCGCAAAAACAATAACATTTTACAACCAATTCAAAATTAATGGCGAGTCATTTGCAATCGTGAAGGATCTCTTCCCCTTTGAAAATGTTGACAACGTCGTTTTTAGTTGTAGGCAGTGGTCCAATGGACCACTGCCTACTCGTAAAAAGCTTTGTTCAACTTTTTTTTTTTTTAATGCTTCCCGTTTTCCTTTTAGGAAAATTGGCTGCATTTAAAAAAAAAAAAGAAAAAAAGAAAGAGTGCTTTATTTCAAAGCAATCACAGACATGGTGGTCTGCTGACATCAGCAAACCATGTCCGTGACTCTAGCCAATCATAGTGGCTCGCAGTTTGTGACCTGCCTCATTGCTTATTGATGAGGTAGGTTGAATTGTGACCCACTACGATTCGGAAATTTGTGAACCGACCTCTTGGTATGTAGGTCAGTTTACAGAATTCCGTTCCATTCGCCAAGTCGGTGCACAGTTTGCGACACTTTTTGTAAATGAAAAATTCTTATGGTCCATGACACAGACTTCGTCTACGTTGTCAGGACAAAACCACATAGCTTTGGCAGTGTTAGTTTCATTTCTTCCTCTCTGGACGATGAGGTTGAGAAGTTCTTAAAAGTTGATGTTGTCTTACCGAGTGAAGCAGAGGAATCGTGTTGTACAGCTGTCCTTCAGTGATGCCACAGGCTTATGTTGTCAGAAACTTTAAGATCACCTTACTTTTGACATCCGTCATCTCTCCAATGTAACTGCAGCAAAGTTTGAGGCCTGTGCAACACTGGATCTTAGCCAAACACATTGGCCCGAATCCCATGCTGGCTGTCTACATTACCTAGCACTTAAGGCGACTCACTGAAGTTGAACTGGTTATAAAACCTGCAGACAATCTTAGGTCAAATCTTTTTGTGAAGAATAGGCATCGCTGTAACTCAATGGAAATCTAAAACGACCTTAAAGAAAAATTGTCAGTATTAATTTCTAAAGCAATAAAATAAGAGACTGCACAAGTTTCTACAAAATACATGAGTAATGAGCAGAAAAGCATAGATCCAATTAGTACTCACTCGATAAGATGCATGTAGCTATAATAATAGAAAGGGAACATGGAAGAAGAAGTGTAATAGACAATACAAACTGAAGTAGTGGTTTAAAAAGCTTTTGTAGAGTGGAAGTAATCAGATGGAGTAATAGGCTAGGACGCTCTAATGAAAATGTTTGCAGTCCGCAAAAGCGTGGAAGACTGGGAGAGAACATAGCCTAGCAGCAAATTTGCAATAGCCACTCTGCTTTTGAACTTCCCATCTCCAATCCCGGATTAACATTTCTGAGAGATAATTCCAACCTCAGATTCTTCATGTTGTGAATATTCCCTGGAGCCAGACTGGATCCAAAAACACAAAAAGCAGTGCTCCTGCATGACGGTAGGTGGCGCTGGGTGGCTCAGCGCCGACATTATTCCACTCCAGAAGTGACGAACAGACCTGTATATAAACGTCACCCTTGCACACTAATGTCAGTTATTTTCTTTCTGTGCCTTAACACTCTGACCCGAAGCTCATATTTCTTTTTCTTGACTCTGTAAAGTGATTTTTTTCCTTTTAAATGTTTCCATTGTGCAAGGGAACATGTCACCTAAGACTACAGAGTTTAAGCCTTCTAGGGACTCTCACAAACCGGTGTCTGTGACAAATCCCCCATGATGTCTCTAAGGTGTTTGGATCTGGTGCACAACTCTAAAGCCTGCTATGACTCAATCAGGGGAATTGTAAGCGTGCTACTCACCCGTGAGGGTCTCAAGGCTGGGGGGATAAGCAGCTCTGTTCAGTCGAAGAGCCAGGTCTTGAGTGTCTTCCTGAAGATGTTCAGGGAGGGGGCGCGTCTGATGTCGGTCGAGAGCTCGTTCCAGGTCTTGGCCGCGATGTAGGAGAAGGCTCTTCCACCTGTTCTGGTTCTGCAGATGCAGGGGGTTGCGGCGAGGGCGGGGTCGGCGGATCGGAGGTTTCTCTTGGGTACGTGGAAGGGGATTCTCTCGTTGAGGTATTGGGGTCCGGTGTTGTGGAGGCATTTGTAGGCATGGGTGAGTATCTTGAAAGTAACTCTCTTCTCAACAGGGAGCCAGTGGAGGTTCCGCAGGTGTTGGGTGATGTGTTCGTGTCGAGGGATGCTGAGGACGAGTCTTGCTGCAGTGTTCTGTATGGTCTGGAGTTTACAGAGCAGAGACTTGTTGATCCCGGCATAGAGGGCGTTTCTGTAGTCTAGTCTACTGGTTATGAATGCATGGGTGACGGTCTGAGGACGAGGACCTCTGTCTTCTCTGAGTTGAGCTTCAGGCAGCTGCTGCTCATCCAGGATGCGACGTCTTTCATTCCTTCCTGGAAGTTGAGTCTGGTGGTGATGGGGTCCTTGGTGAGGGAGAGGTTGAGCTGGGTGTCGTCGGCATAGCATACTATGCTGAGTCCGTGCTGTCTGGCGAGGGGGGCCATGTAGATGTTGAAGAAGGTGGGGCTGAGCAACGATCCTTGGGGTAGTCGGCAGTTGATTTCCGTGGGTTTGGAGAGGAAGGGTGGCATTCTGATTTTTGGGTTCTGCCGGTGAGGAAGGAGCGGATTCAGTCGAGGGCGGTTCTCTGTATGCCGGCGTCGTGGAGTCTAGCGGTGAGTGTGCGGTGGGAGACGGTGTTGAACGCTGCCGAGAGGTCGAGTAGGATCAGGGTCGCGGTGTGTCCTTGGTCCAGGAGGTTGCGGATGTCGTCTGTGGCGGCGAGTAGAGCGGTCTCGGTGCTGTGGTTGCTGCGGAATCCGGATTGGGAGGGGTCGAGGATGGAGTTTTCTTCGATGAATTTTGTTAGTTGGGCGTTGACGGTCTTCTCGGTGACTTTGGCCGCAAAGGGGAGGAGGGAGATGGGTCGGTAGTTCTTGAGGTCCGTGGGATCTGCTGAGGGCTTCTTGAGCAGGGGTCTGACTTCTGCGCGTTTCCAGTCATCCAGAAAGATGCCGGTTTTGAAGGTGGCGTTGATGGTGCGTCGTACTTCTGGAGCGATGGCGGTGGCAGCTCTGTGGAAGATGTGCGGCGGGCAGGGGTCCGTGGGGGCTCCTCAGTGGATGCCTTTCATGGTCAAAGTGGTTTCTTCGGTGGTGACTGGGGTCCAGGAGGAGATGGTGGGCTGGCTGGCGTTGCTGGGGTAGGAGGTGGTTTCGGAGTCAGGTGTCTGGTCGTTGAAGTCGTCGTAGAGGCCCTTGATTTTGAGATGGAAGTAGGATCCGAGCTTATTGCAGAGGTCCTGGGAGGGGGTGATGTCCGTGGTCTCGCTGGGCGGCTTAGTGAATTCCTGGATGACGCTGAAGAGTTCCTTGGAGTTGGCGAGGATCTTGTTCTGGATGAAGGTCCTTTTGGTAGATCTGATGCGTTGGTGGTATTCCGTCATGGCGTTCTTGTAGGTGGTGCTATCTTCTGACGTTTTGCTGTTTCTCCAGTTCTTCTCGAGACTCCTGCAGGTGCGTCTGGATTCTTGGAAGTCGGCGGTGAACCAGGTGGCCTTCCTGGGGCGATGTCTGTCGGAGTTTCGTAGGGGTGCGAGCTCGTCTGCGCAGTTGGAGATCCATCTGTAGAGTTCCTTGGTTGCAAGGTTGGCGTCGGTCGAGGTGGTGGGGGGGTGTTGGTTGAGGGTGGAGTTGAGCTGCTCCTCGGTGACTTTGCTCCAGTTCCTTTGTGGAGGGCGCGGTGCAGGTTTGGGCAGTGTGGGTTTGTCGACGCAGTGGTGGTCCGTCCATGGGGGTTGCGTGGTGTGGCTGAAGTGGATGTTGTTACCGCCTGTGAAGATGGGGTCGAGGGTGTGTCCTGCCTTGTAGGTGGGCGTGGTGACGAGCTGTTTCAGTCCGAGGTTGTCCAGGAGGGTGGTGGAGTTGGGGTCGGTGGGGTTGTCAAGGTGGCAGTTCAGGTCTCCGAGTATGTATTCCATGGATGCGATGGCGTGGGGTGAGATGAGGTCGGCGATGGTAGTGGCGAACGAGGCGTGAGGTCCGGGGGAGTCTGTAGGCGAGTGTGCCGCGAAGTGTGGTTCTAGGGCTGGTCTGGAACTGGAAGTGAAGGTTTTCAGTGGTGGAGAAGGAGTCACTCGTGGTGGAGGTGGAGAGCCGGAGGGAGCTCTTGTGTGCGATGGCGAGTCCTCCTCCTGGGCGGTTGGGGCGGTCCTTTCTTTGGATCTTGTATCTGTCGGGGATGGCGGTGGCGATGTCGGGGGCGGAGGAGGCGTGGTCCAGGTGTCTGTAAAGAAGGCGACGTCTGGTGAGAGGGTGTCGAGGAGGTCCCAGATCTCTACGGCGTGTCTGTGCCGGGAGCGCATGTTGAGGAGGATGCATCTCAGGGCTTCGGAGGTGTTGGCGTTTGGTGCGTGGGCGGTGGTTGTGGGGGTGCGGACGGTAGTGAAAGTCTGGCGGCAGTGACGGCAGGAGGACTGTCCGTGGGTGGTGTTCGGCATGGACTGCGGGCAGTTGTTGCTCCTTCCGGGGTTGAGTGCAAGGTGGGCAGCGGAGTCGTAGCGGTGGGTGGTCGGAGATCCAGGGTCCCAGGCGCTGGTCGCGGTCAGGTCGCGGACGGGCGCAGACGGGCTTGCCTTTGGTGCACCAGCGGCGCGCCCGCTGCGCGACCTCGCCCGCCATTAAATAGGGAGGGGGGAGGGACGTGCAGCTGGGAGGCGGGAACTGGCAGGGGGGCGGGGCTGCAGGGGCAGCAGCGGCGGGATGGGAACGGGCCAAAGAGCACAACAGGCACAGAACAACCCCAGAACCAGGCACAATAAAATAAACAGGGCACAATAACAGAAAATGAAACGGGGCACAATAACAGAAAATAAACAGGGCACAATAACAGAAAATAAACAGGGCACAATAACAGAAAATAAACAGGGCAAGAAACCAGCAGAAAAGCATCAGCAGAAAAGAAACGGGCACAATACCGGACCTGGGCACCAGGAGGAGGTGAAACGGGGTAGCGGTGGTGGCACAGACAGCAGAGCTGCTGAGGAGAGAGCAGGTCTCAGACCAGGGGGTCAGAAGTCTTGCCACCAGGAGGTCAGAGGTCTTGCCCAGATGAATCCAAAGTGCTTTTGTGAACGTGAAACAAAGCTTAACATGGCAATGCACCTTAAGACTCTACGCATGTTCCGCTTCAGTTCAAAGTTGAGAGAGTGGACCTGCTCCCATTCCCACAGCAGCTCATCTTCGCTGTCAAAGTCCTCAGGTAAGTACAAGAAGAAACCTAAGAAGTCCAAGTGGAACTCGAGCTCTTCATGCCACTCTTGTTTCTCCGTAGAAGGTGGGAGGGAGTCACTGTGCCTTCAGGTCTTGCTCCTGTTCCACTGAGGAGCTAATTCAGTCTTTGTTCCCGAAGCACCGAGAGTTCCCTGGTATGTTGGCGACATTGCAGTATGTCAAAGTCTTTCGAGAGGCCATGCTGCACATCTTTAGGATGCTTCTGGCTCCCTCTGGCGTGCCTTTAGTCTCCAAAGGTCTGCAGGGGCCTCCAGTCAGGTTACCCAAGGGTGGGTCCATCCTCAATGCCATCTGTGCCCCTTGAGCCCACTTTAGGTTCCACACTGGCGTCCGTGCCGACTACCAAATTCTTTACCAGTCTTGTGGATGTAGACTCTGGCCTCGACGGTGCTGGAAGAGGAACCGCAACCCATTGTGATTTTTGACTCTGAGCCAAATTCATCCGGATCCTGATGTGGCGCAGCCTAAACTCAATCCCCCAGACTCTGACACTATTCCTCTACCAGGCGGTCACGTACATACAGTGCACCGCTTGGACTCTGACCAGAGCCAGCCATAAGGACATGACAATGGAGGGGATAGGGAAAAGTTTAACCTCTTCTCCCCCTTATGATGAAGGCAATTGGTACATCGATCTACAGGATGCCAATCCCCACTGTGGAGTTAGAACAGTTGTCCTCACAAAAGTCCTTTAGCCTGGGTATGTACTTTCTGAACCTCTTATGCCCTTCAACAAGGCCCTCACGGACATGTTATTGGCCACTTGGGCAAAACCATGTTCTGGCCCTTCAGTAAATCAACAGGTCGCCTGTTGACTTGACCAGCTCCAGGCGACACAGACTTTTTAACTCAGCATCCAACCCCTGAGAGTTTGGTGGTAGAGGCATCTGCCAGCAGAGTCAATCTGAATACCTTTTTGATGACTCCTCCTGATAGAGTTTAAAAATGTTTGGAAGCTCCATGGCCAGCCTTGCCTTAAGGTTGGTTAACGCCAGCTGCGTCCTTGGATTCTACACCCTTGCACTAGAACATGGTTGGTGATATCTTACGGACAGTCCCACAAGACCTACGGGCTTTACTGGCCCAAACCATTCAGGATGGCCAGGATGTGACCAAGTTCGTCATCTCCTCCGGCCTGGACACCACGGATTGTGTAGGAAAGGCTACTGGGGCAAGCCTGGTGTTCAGGCGCCATGCATAGATGAGATCCACAGGTTTCTCTGGATGTCTGGCCATCCTTAATATATATGCCCTTTGACAGTAACTGCTTGTTTGACGAAAGGTGGATGCTGCCTTGGAGCATTTTGAGAGCCGAGCCACAGCACATTCCTTAGGCCTTTTGGCATCAGTCGGGCAACCCCCAACAGTTTTGTCCTTTTCAGGGATACACCAGGGGCTAGGCATATCGATGGCGTCGGGCCACCCACGTGCACAACAGGCCTCCCAGCTCTTTTGAGGTTAGGGCCGTGGGTAAAACAGACAACAACAAGACTTTTAAGAGAAGCATATGTTCGCAGCCCCCGTCCCTCCAGCAATTACCTCAAACCTTAGTGGCAAACAGTCATGTGGTAGGAGGCAGGGTCAGTCACTTTCTTCCGGAGTGCAGAGCATTACATCCGACTGGGTTGTTCCTCCAAATTGTTCAACGTGGCTATGCCCTGCCATTTCTTTTTGGCCCACCACACCTCCCACCTACATCAGAGCAGCTCCTGGAGTTCCACCTGTCTGTTTTGCACCAGGAGGTGCAGGCTGTTGTAGCCAAAGGAGCCATAGAGAGGGTACCGGCCTCGTAAGTAAGAACTGGATGTGATTCCCACTACTTCGTTGTGCAGAAGGATGGAGGCCTTTGTCCTGTTTTAGATCTTCACCCTCTTGATGCATTCAAGATGCTCATGGTAGTCCAGGTTCAACCTGCCCTGGATGGTGGTAATGGACCTGCAGAACGCCTATTTTCCCATCCCCGTTCTGCAGGGCCACAGGTCCGACCTACGGTACAAGGTGGGCCAAAAGCATTTTCAGTATTCCGTGTTCTCTTTTGGCCTCCCTAGTGCCCCTCTAGTATTCACAAAGGTGATGGTGTTGGTCGCTGCCCATCTGCTGAGGTCAAGGATGCCAGTCTTTCCTTAATTTGATGACTGGCTGCTGAAGGCAGGCTTGCCACAGTCTGTTGCAGTCCAACTCCAGACACAGCAAACCAGTTGACATTGTTGGGGTTCTCACCCAACCAGTCATAATCACACTTGACTCATTCACAGAGGCTCCCTCCCCTTCATGTGAGTCATCCTGGATGCGGTGTGCTTTCTGGCCTTTCATCCGAACCATCAAGTCCAGAACATTCAGGTTATGATCCTGATGTTTCAGACTGTGTCCTTGGTCTCAGTGAGGATGGCTCTGAGGCTTCTTGGCCTGCTTGCAGACCATGCCTAATGGGATATATGGGTTCTGCAGTGGGATCTGAAGTCTCAGTGGGCCCACCACCTGGGGAACCTGTTGGAATCTATTGATATGTGAGAGGAGACTGCAGAAGATCATTCTTCTGGGTTGGTGAGACCATGTGGAAATGGTGGAGGTCCAGGGCTGTAGCCACAGGGGGCATTTAAGGGCCGAGCCAGCCTATTATAATCTTTACCCCTCTGCACCCCAATCAATGACTGAGGTAGCTGACACAGTATTGAGTTTCTGGAGTTCAGAAAGTGAATGAACAATAAAAGCGCCTTAAAATTGTGTATTTATCTTGTTACATTTGCTGCGTGTGCCAAGACAGGGTAAATGTCATGCTTCGTCTTCTGACAAATTGCTGCTTATTCTTGTCACATTGAGACGTTTATTTTTCTTTCTTTGACTGCAAAGTGAGAGGATTTGTAAAGTGAAGTGTGTAATAATCTCTCTGGAGTACAGACGGAACCACAAGAATTATGCTGCAGGAGGAGGCCTAAATTATGCAGCAATGTTGACTAAATTATGTGGCAAGAAAGCACAAATTATGCGGCTTAATGTGGCAAATTTTGTGATAGAATCACTTCATAATCTTGCTATTTTTACACGTTAGCAATGTCTGGGCAAAGGTTTCACTTCATTAGTACCAGTTTCACACCCAAATACAGCTGTAAATAGCTGAAAGGCAGCAAGGCCCTCCCCGATCTGCTCTTCCTTCACCAAGGCGGTCACCTGTTCTAGGCTTCTCGACCGTGAACTCAACACGTCACTCAGGGCCACTCAACCTGCCCCGCACCCCTACGCCATGTTGTGAGTCTTCCTCTGTTTCCAATGTACTTGCCTGATCACATGCCATAACGGGGTGTTCTGTAGGAACTTCCCAGACATTAGCTTGTATTAACTTAATCTTAGACTTTAAGAGAACAGGGTCTTTTTAGTGTAAAGATGGGGTGCCCCAAATGTTTTTAGTTTATTCTGGTTCATTTACATTGTCTCTTGCTGGCAGGAAATCCACCTGCGAGTCTCCTTCCCACCTCCCATCTCCCTTATAGACTGCACACCAATGACTTGTCTCACTTTTTCATGCTCTAGCCTGATTCCTAGGTTACTCCAGTGCACGCAGTGTTAATTATTTTCTAAAAGTTCTTTTCACAAAGGAGTGTGTCTTTTGGAATCTGCGGGAGTCTGCGTCAGTGTTGGCCTGGGTAGTAAATCTTTACATACTCCACTGTTGAAAAAGGCTTCCTTGTACCAGTTTCATTCACACGCTTTACACATCGATCTGCCTTTTGTAGAATATCAATCGAGCATAAATGTACCTGAGACGAGGGAATCGTTGGAAATGCTATCATGTGTACCACGGTGAAGCGAATGCATCAGTAGACTTCGGTAAAAAAAATAAAAACAACATTGTGAAATATAACGTTGTTTAAAAAAACTGCATATTAACACAATGTAAAAAGGGTTTTTGAAGTGAGAATAGACACTGCGGTGGGGACAAGTTGCACGTCGATAGAGCTCGCCCTGGGAATATACAAATCTTTCAGTTTTAGAGAAGGGATGCCAAGTCCCCTTTCAGTCGAGCCAATAACTCCAAATGGACTTCCGAAGTCGCCGCAGAAGCTTTTTCCATCCTTGTGATTGGCCTGAGAGCTCTCGGTGTCTCTGTGCCAGGTCACAGAGCCCCCCGTGAATACAAACAGCGGTGACTTGTCCGGCTCAGATTGAAACGAATGCATTTGGGTGAAGGAGACAGACAGGCTTAATGGCCGTGCTTCAAAGGCAGCCAAAGGGAAGAGCTGGAAGCAAATTAACATCGAGCAGCCTTCAGAGCTATGTTGAGTCTACATTTTAAAGTGTTCCGGCGGGTGCTGGCCATCTTCTGAGTTTGATGCTAGAGAGGCAACCGAATTTATTTTCAGAACTGACTTGTGGGTACATAAAAAAAAACTCCTCCATTCACAGAATTGGGCTGTTAAAAAGTCCGTTCAGGTGTCTTGGTATCCATTGGCAAGTTGTGTTTTTAAGCGAAAATCCAAAGTGATAATGCAGTTGCCTGATAGTCTGCTTTAGAGGGTGAGTGGATCTGCGCCATCCAGTGAAGTCAGATTTTTCTAATCTTGAAGCCGCCTGCTCATGGCGCAGCAGAAGACTTGCAAAAAGTGATCTGTGGAAGCGGATCCTTTTAACCTTGCTCACACTTGACTCATCCTGGATGATGAGGGTCCAGCAATTGGGAACCCCACCTGCCTCACGGTGGGGCTTGTGTCACAGGTGATGCCAAACAGTGGGATGTCAGGCCCGCTTCTTATACTTCTGACTAACATCAGAGCATTGAGTGGAAACGTTGAAAACATTTTAATTTTAGAGGATCTCTTGATCTTTCTGGCCCTAGTGTGTGAAAGCCTGGAGCACCCAAACACCAGAGCTGGCAGCTACATCTAAATCACAGAATTGAAGATTATCATAGGGGACTTCACCACGCAACTCTCAACCTCATTAGTGCTTCTTGTGAAAACGCTATAGAGTTCTTATCAGCCATACAAGCCATTTTACAGGTTGAGCCTGATAGCAGACTTTGGGCAGCAATGTGTACCATTCCTACTCTCATGCAATCTGAATGTCGTTTCTAGGAAGGAAGTTGTAGCCCTTGCTGGGTTCACAGGAGAAGAATATACAAAACTTGCACAGCAGCAGCTTGTTGGACTATTATTTTTGTGTGCATTTTTATCCCAACTTTCCACAGTATTAGTCTTCTTGTCTAGGAATCTGGATCATAAAAAATTCGCTTTCCAAAAGACGTGATTTCTCTATTTCCACTATCATCAATAACCCCTACATTTGTAGTCAAGCCAATGAATCTTTATCAGATTCAATAACCGTAAAATACAACAAATGTTAAAGGACAATTTGTATTGACAAGTACACACAGTACCATAAAATGGATATATAAAAGACATTACAGTTGCTTCTTAAAAGATTTAAAAGCAGGTATTTCATCTAGAAATTAATAGTCTCCTTACCTTAAGTGAGTGTTTTAAAAATATCTTGACTAAGCAGGTATATACATCTTGTAGCTGCTGAAGAAATAACAATGCAGGTTTACAGTGTCCTTAGCCGACTTTCTTTAACAGTGGGCGCAGATAACAAAGTCTAGCCTCTTTATAAAATCTACAGATTAAGATGTAAAGTGCTTTGACCAGATATATGATCACATGGACAGAGTGGAAGGACTCTAGATCATTCACCCTTTTTTCAGGAAGGAAACTTGAATGTATATTGTATTTAAATGGAAGCGTGACAACAAATATCTGTATCTGATAGAGACATCTAGCCGCAGATTCCTTAACTTAGAATATCCCCAGGCGTCAGACTGGATCCGGAAAATTTTGCGCAGCAGTACCTCTGCGCGCCAGGGGGTGGCGCCGCCTGGCTCCACCCTGACGTCGTCCCCAGATATGACATCAGTGGAGCCAAATAGGACCCCCCCGGCGCGCTGACGTCAGTTTCCTTCTTTTCTGCGTTCCAACGCGGATCCGGGATTCAGCTGTTCCTCTGGCCTGTTTTTCTTCAGGCCCTTTTTCGACGTCCTTTGGCGTCGGGGAACAGTGTGCGATGCCTTCGGGCTTTAAATTGTGCGAGACTTGTTTGCGCCAGATGTCGGCGTCAGACCCGCACGCCATTTGCATGTGGTGTCTTGGGTCGCACCACCACTCCGTGGAGTGTGCCGCCTGCCGGCAGATGCGCCCAAAGTCCCTACGGGAGCGCCGGATGAAGCTCTTGGCCGCCCGGATATCCCGCACGGCGTCTCCCCGACGTTCTCCGGTTGGTTCTTCTCTCCGCGTCCGCTCCCGGAGTCACTCCCGTGAACGTCGCTCGTCTACAGGTAAGTCAAAGCACAAGTCACGGAAGTCAAAGTCCTCGCTTCCACGTGACGATGGGGGCCATGGTTCCCGTTCCCTCACGGAGCCGTGCCCCCCGGAGTCGGCCTCCATTTACCCGCACTTTCCGGGTACTGGTGCGACTCGGCCCCAGATGGAAGCCTGCTACCAGGCTCTGCACTCCATCTTCGGGTCACCTCCTCTCCCTGGCGTGCCTTCGGGTCCCACAGTGGAGGTAGGCATTCAGGTCGGATCTCCGCCGGCGGGTTCGCCCTCGGCGCCGGCCGAGTGCCTCGACTCCCGGCGTTGTGCCGGCGTCGGGTCCCAACCCTGATAGGCGTTCCAGCCCCACGCCGTGCCATTCTGCCTTGTCTCCGCATAGCCCCTGGCGGCACCCTGCGTGGACATCGGCATCAGCGGTGCCGGCGGCACCATGCCTGTCGCATCCTGGTCCTCAGGCTCTTTCTCCGCACCTCTCGGTGGTGGGGACGTCGCCGCCGGCACGTCCAGCCGGGTCGCCCCTCCTGGAGGTGGACGTCGGTTCCACGCCATTTCGGCGTCCTTCGACGTCGGAGCGGCGTCGTTCGACGCCGGAACGGTCGCCGGCACCTGTTGGTTCTCCGCTTCCAGAGGACACAGACCCGGTGTGCCCGGACTTGTCTCCACGCCGGTTGGCTCCAATGCCATGGGGGCAGTGGCCCCTTGTTCCTCCTGCTGTGGGACGTGTCAGCTTGCAGCC
Organism: Calotriton arnoldi; assembly: GCA_963921515.1. Taxonomy (NCBI): domain Eukaryota; kingdom Metazoa; phylum Chordata; class Amphibia; order Caudata; family Salamandridae; genus Calotriton; species Calotriton arnoldi. The sequence goes on along the minus strand of CAWUFW010006186.1, from coordinate 1,170,470 downwards.
GTCCCCTACAGATGGGCTATTGTCGCCCCCCAGGACGCCCACTGAAGCTGGTGCTTTGTTTTTAAGGGGTGTTCGCAGAGCTGCAGCTGTTTTACACTTGCACCCTCCTTCTGTCTCCTTATCCTCCGATCCGTTATTGGATCTCCTCCACCAGGGTGCGGTGGATATTCAGCCCTTGCTGCCTTTTAGCGGCTTGTTGTTCGACGCCCTTCTCGGGACGTGGGCACGGCCCTCTTCAGGAGATGCTGTCGACAGGGCCATTGCGCATAGGCATCGTCCGGCCCCTGGGGGCCCAGCCTGTTTGTCCCTTCAGCCTGGGGCTCACGGCCTCGTAGTGCAGGTGTCTTTCGCCACGCAGCCTTCCTCTCCACTGTTGCAGCCTCCTACTAGGGAGTCTTGTTGGTTGGAGACATGTGGACGCAGCATTTTTGCGTCCGCTAGTTCAGCCTTACGTGCTCTGAACGTGGCTTGCGTCTTTGCCCGGGCTTCTAGTGCCCTTTGGGACTCTGTGGAGTGTCTTTTGCCTACCCTCCCTGAGTGTACTCAGGCTGACATGGCTCGTCTCCTTCACGAAGGCCGAGAGATGGTGCGCTTTACCATTCGGTCCGCCGTTGACTCTACCGATTCGGTGGGTCGGGCAATGGCGAGGTCCGTTGCTTTGCGCCGCCATGCTTGGCTGCGCGACGGGGGTTTCCCCGATAATGTCCGTGACAGTCTCCGGGATTTGCCATTTGATGGTGTGTCCCTGTGTGACGCACATACGGACTCTGCGGTTCACCGCCTTCTGTCTACCCTTCCGTAGTTTTTGTTCCGGTTGCGGTCCTTGTCCTCACCCTCTGCTCTGTTGTCTTTGCTTCATGTTGGCCCAGGGTTCATGCTGTAATACCTGAACAGCCTGGGCGGCTTCTCGCCGTATTTTCTTTCTTTCATGCAGCAGGTCAGCTGCTTATCTTTCTGAGTCACTATAGCCTAGTGGTTAAGGTTGCACACCCTTACTCCAAGGGTTATGTGTTCAGAACCTGTGGTTTCTGAGTTACAATTTTACGTCCTCAGTCTATGAGCTCACGCTCCAGAGGTGCCCCTTGTTGGGGTTGATACTTACCCTATGTGGGGTATTTGTTAGCTATTGTATAGCTGCCTTCTTCAAACAGTAGTCTTTGTACGCTTCTGTGGGGTCCTTTTCACTAGGTCCTCCTGCGGCTGTGCCTGTACGTTTTGAACACTGCTGCTGCGGGCCCTTCCGGGACCTTCTTGCGGTCCATTTGTTCGGCTCTCTCATGGTGTCGGCTGCTGGTCTGTGGTACTCCCCTGCATCTTCCCGATCCGTTTCTTCAGGCCGGGAGGGCTTTCAGGTCCCTCCCGTCTCCTCGTGGTTCTTTCGCTGCGGCCGTTCCATCTGTGGCCGGCCTACCAGAAGGCCCTGTCGCTGTCCCCGAGCACGCACAGCTAGCTCGACACTATCCTTCTGTGTTCTATAAGCGTACGATGCCTGCTCCCTAGTATGCTCGCTGTCGCCGGCTGGTGCGTTTTTCCGGCAACTTTACGTTGCCTAGTTCTACTCTGCTATATCCATGCTGCGTAGTCCTTTCATGGTTGGACTTCGCTCTCCATGGTGGCGTTCTGGCCCCAGACGTTGATGCTCTTCATTGTCTTGTGCCTTGCTTTTTTGGCCACTTCCCCTGCCAGAGCTTCCCATGCCCCTGTTGCATTCCGCGCAGGTGTTCTCGTGCTTTCCTTCGGGCTGCGGTTGCTGCTCTCAGCTGAAGTGTTCTCCTCAGACCATTGTTTGTCTGGTGGGCTATTCTGTGTGTATCCACTCTTGTTCCTCCGCTACGTTTTGCACTGTCTCCTTCCAGTACTGCTCGGCCTCCCTGTCTGTTTCGAGGTAGACAGTGGATCTGCCCTACCACCTGTGGCTGTTGCGTCTGGCTCTGGGCATTGCTCTGTCCGGTGCCGCTGCTGCATGGCTGTTGGGGCTATGGTGTTTTTTCTTTCTCACCAGTGTACTACACACACAGGCCTCCCGCAGGCATACTCCTCCTTGCGGTGGACGTCGTCTTGTCCCTCACTTTTCGTGAGCGCAGGTCTGCTACGTGTGTTAGTTTTGCCGGCTCTCTTTCACGTGATACGCCCTGGTGATGCGTCTCTTGTGTCTCAGCTTTTGCTCCTGGCGCTTGATGGGGCCTTCTCCTTTCCATGGTGTGGTTCTGGCGGTACATACAGTTTCTTGTGTACTTCTGTTCCCCACGTGCGTGGCACTGGTTGTTGCCGTTCTTTTCTGCCTTTTGCTGCCCGCCCTTTCACATGACCGGTGCATGGGCGATGGTGCATTGGCAGGTCTTGTGTTTCCTGTAACACTGACTCATCTTGGGCGTCGTCAGCATCCTTCCGCTGCTGTTCCCACTTCCACAGTGCTTCTTTTCCTGTCATGCATGTCCGTCCTGCCTCCTCGGACTCGGTACGTTCTTGTACCCTAGTTAGACCTTTCTCTTTTGACGGTCCATCGGATCCTGTGGATCCCTCACATCCTGCATTTGGTTCCTCTCCGTTTGCAGCAGGTGTCCACTCTTATTACGCACTGCCCTTCTGGTTCTGTGCTCATTTTCTCCACTGTTTAACCAACAGGGATTTCCTGCCGCCCTCGGCAGCTTTTGATGCTTTTGCCTCTCATTGTTGGCCACTCCCTCCGGAGTATCCTGGTCTGGTGTTGGCCACTCTGGCAGTGCTGCCCCCACTGTGTTTAGTCAGCTGGTTGACACTTCTGTTCCCTTGGGAACTTAGTGGGGTTCTGTCGCAGACCCGCCTCCTGTGGGGTATGGCTTTGGTATCTATTCTAAGTTAAAGAATCTGTGGCTAGATGTCTCTATCAGATGTACGAGTTACTTACCTTCGGTAACGTAGTATCTGGTAGAGACGTTGTCTAGCCGCAGATTCCTTAACGCCCACCCATCCTCCCCAATCTGCGAGGACCTTTTCAGCTGGGGTTTTCGGCTTTCGCCTCCTTTGGGGTGGCTTGTCCTTCTACGGGGCGGTGTCTTTCGCCTCACTCCCCGTCAGGCTTATTCCTTTGACTTACTTGTTCTGCTCCCCCCATTCTCATGCTGGAGCGGTGGGTTCAGGTGTCCTTCTGCGTTTTTCCACATTGGTTTCCTCCAGTATGGTGCCTACTGGTGTTCTCTACCCTCCCACCCGCCTTCTCCGTTGACACTCCTACAGTCAATTAGTTTTGACGTTTTTCTGGCCTGGTCCTCAGTCCGATAGTTCTATCACAGGGGACACAGTCTCCCTATTTCTTTCTTTCTTTTCTTAATCCTATGGTTTGGAGCTTTTTGCCTGTCGCTCTCGGCTCTTTTCATTGCCGTCTTGCCTCAGGAGAGGGCATACTCATGCTTTTGCAGGGTTGCTTCTCAGTATACTGTTCTGCTCTCTTCATTCCCTTCATCTGGTGCAGACTTTCTGTCGTCTGCCTCGGTCTTACTTTTATGGGTCGATTTCCCTCAAGGGTGACATTCAGTTTGCTGTTGCGAAATGGCCTCTGAGTATGGCTCTGCTCTTTCCTTTTCAACACCTTTCCGTAGACAGTGCTTCTCACTGTCGTTCATGGTACTTTTTCACCCTTGGTTCTTTCTCTCTCACCAATTTTCTTTTTTATTCGCACACTGTTCCCATATTCTCGCAGTTTTGCTGGGGGCTCCGCGTTGTGGCGCGGAAAAGTTCCTCCGAAGAAAACTGACGACAGCGCGCCGGGTCCTATATGGCTCCACTGACGTTATGTCCGGGGACGACGTCAGGGTGGAGCCAGGCGGCGCCGCCCCCTGGCGCGCAGAGGTACTTCTGCGCAAAATTTTCCGGATCCAGTCTGACGCCTGGGGATATTTTAAGTTAAGGAATCTGCGGCTAGACAACGTCTCTACCAGATACATCGTTACCGAAGGTAAGTAACTCGTACTTTCAGAGTCCATAAAAGCTGACAAATAAAAGTGCATGCCCTCAGATATGAGAAGCAAGGTATGATCCACATTTGTAACTTTGACCGCTTCCGATCGATAACGCCTTTCAGTAAATACACTCAAATAAAGGGAATTGTTTTCCTTCTTGAAATGAGAAAAGATAGTTTCAGGATTGCAAAAAAAAATCTGGCTTTCCTAGGTTCCCATTGAGTTTTGCTGTATCAATATATATGCTAGCCAGGGGATGCGCAGAGCGTAATCGGGAGATCGACAATCCCACAGCACCTGCCAATTAATCAGGGTTTCTGGTTTAGAGCACACACTATTCCACAGCAAAAGGGTGTGTGACTCAATAAAATCGATTAAATAATTGAGCCCCATTTCCCTATGAGCTGGGGCATTTGAACAGCTGTATGTAACGCCAAGGCTCTCTTCAAAAAGTGCTTTTGAACTGTTTGGAGATTCCTGCGGTCAACATACCCCCAAGCACCACTCCATAACTCGCTGCTCGGACGCACTTAGATTTATATATCATGCACATTTTTTTTAATGGCTTTTGTCCCAGCTTGTTAGCAAATCTAAATATGGATTCAACAGTTCTTTCAAGTTGTGGTCTCCTGATTGTTCTTTAAAGAACCCAGTTCCCATCCGAGTCGAACTCTATGCCAAGATAAGAGACCGTGCGAGCCTTCTCACTGGTCGTACCAAGTGTTGAGTGAGGGCGTGACTTTGTAAGCCACAAGTCATGCAGAAGGCCTTACTTTGGTTTGTTTTTGCATCCAATTCGTCCATGTATGTAGCAAAGGCATCTAACAATTTCTGGCGTATACTTATAGTCCAGGACATTATTACAGCAACAATCACATAGAGTGATATAGGGAAAGAACGGTTTCCTGCTTTAGGCATATCTCGTCCATTGTTGAGCAAAAATGTTTGTATGCCATGAAAATATATATATAGCATCCCATATGGGGAGATGTTAAGGATCAGAAGGATATGTAGTGCTGATGATGATCTGGAAAGGAAACCGCAAGACAGTAAGGAGAGATTTCTTGCTAGGGGCTATAAAACAAAGACCATAGAAGCTGCTATAAGGAAATCTAGGCTTCGGTCCAGATCAGATTTACTCACAGGTAGCAACAAGAAAAGAGGTAACGATGAGATGACACAGAGTACTCTAATAAAAGAGCCCACGAGACTCATTCTAACGTATACAAGACAGGAAAAACAGCTTAGGGGAATAATCAAGCGGAATTGGCCTATTGTATTAGATGATTCAGTAATAGGCCACTTGCTACCTAAGACACCATTCATCTCATACCGAAAAACAGCCTCCTTGGGAAACGCCCTAGTTAAGAGTAGCCCAGAAGATATACGAACGGGCTCTTGGCTTACAATACGAAAAGGTTTTTTTAAGTGTGCAACCTGCAAAGCCTGCACGTTTGGTTGCAATAAAAATAAGTTTCAGACGGCCTTCAGCAGCAAAGTGCATGTGATAGATAAACACTTAACATGCTAAACGGATCATGTTGTCTACGTGCTGGAGTGTAACTGTGGGCTCCGGTACGTAGGCAGCACAAAATTGCAGGCACACAAAAGGATCTTGCAACATACTAGGGCTATAGTTAACAAAGACCCCACGTACCCGGTTGCTAGGCATTTTAGAGAAGTTCATGACAGTAATTTAAAGCATTTTAAATATTTCTTAATTGATACTGTCAGTGCCCACAAGAGAGGAGGCAACCGGGAGGAGAAATTGAGACGTTTGAAGACAAGGTATATCTTGGAGTTAGATACCAAAATACCAGGAGGGTTAAATACAAGCGAGGACCTACACACATGTTTATAACCTGGCTAGGTAGTAGGAGGCCTGGTGGATGATGATGATGATTAAGGGGAGACTGTTTGTAATTGGAAAAGAGAAAAAAGAGAATAGAAAAGAAAAGGTAAAAGATCTTGTAAGAAAGGGTGGATTCATCATATTATTTAACAGGTTTTAGGAGCATATTGATGGGATGTTTATATCTTAATTTATATTTATATGTATATTTATATTTATACTTATATTTATATTTAGATCTTCATAACTATTTTTAATAACAACTGGATGGAAGAGCGAAGGACAAGTCTTGCCTCCCATTATAGGGCAATCATGAAAATTAGAGGCTCAGAAATATGATGATTTTATTAATATGTTCTGGTATCTTGTTGAACATCCGTAAGGAAGGATTTCTTAAATGGTGTTATCCTCCATAAACAATCGTTATGCCTGGTTGGAAATCTGATTATGAACACCTCTTACGCACCTTAACTGCTCAATCTAAAGAATCGATGATGTATTGTATTTTATACATTAACAATATTGTATATATGTGTATATATTTGTTTATATATATTCATCAGGCAGCTGCGGTATAATAATATTTATGTAATGTATATCACTTAAGCACTTTAGATAGTTAGTATTTTTATAATATCCTGGCTGGGAAGGATTTTATATATTTTCACATACATTTATCTTTTAGGAAGGCACAGATACACTTTTAGGAAAGTTAGTTTGCACAGGATTAGCTTTGGTCTATGGTATTAAATAAAAAAGTATTGGCATAAATAGGCCAAATACAATGAATGTATTCGATTAACGATGCGTGAGGACTCGTATCAAAAAATAGGGATTGAAAAACAGGGAGAAAATATACAGAGGCCGTAAATGCAAAGAGGGAAGATAATTGAGTATTTATACATGCATTGAGACCAATTGCCAATTCAATCCGTACCCAAATACCATTTTGCACTTGTCACTTTAAAAAGTTAGAAAGATGTAAAAAATTAAAAAAGATAAAAATTGAGAGAACTAACTTGATTAGGAAGTATTAAGAGTATGAAATAAGAAATTATGTGCGTATTTAATCTGCATATTGGGTCAATGATCAGCAAATATGCGTGGCATTATTAGAACCATTATGGATATTGCACTACATGAAAATGTGGATATTAACTAAGGTGAAGTAGAAATATTCATTTTAGCTATGCAATTACAATATTGTAATGAGGTTAAATCATTAGGATGTAATATCAGGGGATTTATCCACCTACCATGTTCGTTGTATATTGTGTATAGTTGAAGAGTCTTTTGTCTATGCTCATTGACCACGTGTGGAGTACTTGTGATTACAAAAGGAATGATCACCATCTGTGGCATTGTCATGTGATCAAGGCCGGCAACGGCAGAAACGCGTCATTGCAGACCTAGCTCGTACAAATTAAAAAATATCTGCACTTAATTGCGGTCTGCACTCGTTCTTTGGGAAAAGGAATACAGCGAGAAATGTGGATATATATATATATATATAAACACAAGTCAGGAGGAGGTGAATAAAAGATCTTATTCACGGAGCTCTAGCCCCTGCAACGCGTTTTTTCACCAGGCTGATTTTGGCTCCCGGGGCCATACCCCCTGTGCCCCCTTGGCCTGGTCCAATGAATTAAGGAGGAGGGTGCCGCAAGGACCCATCCTGGGCCATATTGGCACCGGGGACCACCACCTCCCTGGGGCCAGGACAATGTATAGAAGAGGGAGGGGGCCGCATGGCTCCCCCCCCCCAATCTGTAACCTGCCACCACCTCCCTGGGGCCAGGCTAATTAAAAAAATGCAAGGGGGACCACCACCTCCCCAGAGCCAGGCCAATTGGTAAATGGGGGAGAGGGGTTGCACAGCCACCTCCCATGGCTGTGATCGGCCCGAGGACCCCATCCCATGGGGCCCACCTGTGCAGTTGAAAGCGACAGGGGCCCCGTGGCCCCCCCTCCTGGACTCCATTCCTCAGGGACATAGCGTGTTTGCTCTCGCTTGGCGGGAGCAATTTTAAGCTCCTGCCAGCAAAAGCAAATCGTAAGCTAACACCCAGCGGGCTGGAGCAGGAAAAATGCTCACGACCGTTGAGAGCAGACTTTTCACCCGTTTCCCTGCCCGCTGTGAAGTGGATAGATAAACCGATGAAAAAATTGCTCCCATACGCAGGGAGGCGGGGAGCTGGCAGGGACCGAGTAGGTATTAGGACCCCGTAGCCCCCAACAAGATCATGATGGTTCTATGGCACCAGAGCACCCACCTTTAGGTGGCCGAGCCCTAGGGGATGGGGTCCACGGGGCCGAAATCGGCCTGGGGAGGGGAGCCGCCTGGCCACCCCTTCCTCTTCATACAAGGTGCCCCAGTTGAAGCTCCACTTCTGTAAATGCGCAAAATCTCTTACAAGCTTCGCCTATTTGGCCCTGTGCCGTCCACGGCAGCGGTTGGATTAACGTGTGGTAATTAAATATCACTTTACGTTAAAAAAGCAATAGAAAAACACCTTTGCTCCTCCTATATGCCGATATCACTACTAAACGCAGAAGCCAAGATACTGGCCAAACTACTTGTTCCCCTTGCACCCCAAACCTTACTCCTGGGGGTGATGAAGGGCACCAGAGGCACAAGAGCGGACAAGGCCTTCTTGGGTACGGCCACTATGGTGGCTAAAAGATACATAGCAGCTAAGTGGAAAAACTCCCTTCCGCCCATGATTTCCCAGTGGCACAAAGGACTGGACTGGTGTGCCGCACAAGAGCAACCGGTGTATAAAGCCTGAGGATGCCCAGCTAAACACAAGAAAATATGGGACAAGTGGCTGGGCCTGTTAGGCTAAAAGGCAAAAGAGATGGGCTTTGGTCTGAAATGTGGGTTGCTTTGAACATGTGTACTGGAGAGGGTGAATTGCATGAAAATGATGTCGTGATTTAGTGTGTCTGCTGATTTTGCACCTTGTTAAAACCCAATAAAGTTGAGAATCAAAAATAAAAATTTGGGCGGACCCCTGTGATACGATGGACTATCAATCTGCGTGACTTGTTGAGTGTTTCATCTTTCATGATGATTATTCCAAGTTTAAGGTCACTCAACAGAGAGATCAAATCTCTCTTCGCCTCTGGAAAAAAAAACTCCACTGATTCCAGTACAAGTTTGTATTAGTTTCAAAGACCTGACTTTGGTCCATAAAGGTGATATAAGGCAGTCACTGTTGTATTTAAACCAAAGATTGAGACGCCCATTTCCCTATTAAAATGTTGTGGGCAGAAAGTAAGCAATTTCTCAAAGTACCAATAATCAAATTGAGTTCTGCAATTAGCTCCTAAGTCTCTCTCTTAATTGTAAAACTAGGGGATTCCTTTCGAGTTTTTATTGTAGAACCTGAGCCTTTACCACCTTTTAGAAGGCATCTTCATTTTTGTTCAAGTTATCACTTCATGCTGGCATGTACAGTGAACAGAAGCCTCACTTAGTAACCTAATATTGAGTTGTTCGAAGTGGTTGAGGTATTGGTCAAATTCTGTCAATTTTTCTTCAGTGTTCTGGGGCATGGCAATATCAATATATGCACCGCTGATTTTGGCTTTAAATGCTTCTCAGTAAATTTGAGCTGAGGACAAAATGTGGTTGCCATTGGGTTTATAGTAGTCTTTGATTTTTTCTGCAGCTTTGTTTGTGACATGTGTATCTGCAACCAAAACTTGTTTTGGTGCATATTTCAGCTCAGGGTATTGTTCTTCTACATCAGAAAGTCATATATGTAGCAGGAGGCCGTAAATGGATCTAATTTGTTTGCAGGATGAGGTCTGCCATGGACTCTGGGACCATGATATAGTGAACATAGCTGTTTGAGCACTGGGATGGTAGAATCTGGGTGATTTGTTTGTCTTAAGTTCACTCCTGCCTTCCTTCCAAAATCATTGTATCGTTGTATTCTATTTGAACATGAATAAATGAGCTTTACCTGATGTGCAGACATATATCCATCAACGTATACCACTCTTATAACGTGATCTAATTGCTACATTAGTTTTCTTTGGTTTCACAACCAGCACCCACGTTTTGTTTGATTACGCAACAGAACCCATCTCTTCTTCCACCAGACCTTTCTTCATTCTTTTGATGGCATCTGCTATTAGGTACATATCATGCAGTACAACCACCCATCACATTATTACTCATCCAAGTTCTCAGCCTTTGTTTTACTAGGTGGTTTAGCCCCCTTGATGTGTTGAGAAATCGGATTCCACTTGTAGTTTATATATGGGAATGGTAAATTGTTAGAGATACCATTGACGATAGTCATGAAATCTCCTTTTTGCTTAACATTGTTTGCAAGTCATGTGCTGAAATGATATTTGAGCCTGAAGTCCGCTTTTGGTGCAAAAAGAAAAAAATCAACACAAGTGGTATAGAAATAATAATCTAGTAAAATAGACAAAAAAACGTTCACAAAATGCTGACACTTCAACAGCCGAAGGCCAGTAAGTATAGCCCAGACAAAAGCTAATGCCATCTTTACTGGCATATCTTGTGTTCATTTTGATATATTAAATAAAGATCATATTTTGAATAGAATGAGCGCATCATTCTAATAACATTTATAGCAACGAAAGCATGAACATTCTCAGTGCAGGCATGGTAACCTAGGAGTATTGCGTTGACCTTTGAGTCATCATTAGGGTTTCTAAACTTTCAGTGGGACTGCGTGCCCTGCTGTGCAAAAGAAAAGCTTGTGTATGCATCTTTCAGTTTGCCTAGCTTAATTTTAAACTAGTTGTCCAAATGCTAAAATAGTCTATCATAGAATAGCTATAAAATAACGAATTAAGACTGTATTGAGTTCAGTATCCCAGGCAGATGGCAATATGAGCTAAGTTATATCCTGTGTAACTCGGACTAATCCGCAGTTTGAAGTTGCGTCCCGAGAGAGAATTACATAAGAGTGATATTATTTAGGTGAAATGCAGATTTATCTATTATGTGGTTTCTCTGAGGTACTGCAGCATCATCCCCTTTGGACCTTCCCTGTGGAGCAAAACTTCCAGGAATAGGTTGAAGCAGTACTGACAGGAGGAGTGGGTGCAGAGATCTCAGTCAAGCCCATGTTGCTGCTCCCATGAATCTAAAGAAAAGTAGATATGATAAGGTCGCCAATCGTTAATGACATTAAGTGTGATAATGGCAAAAAGAGACATAGTTACACAGTAGACAGAGCAGTCTGCGATATCTCCAAGAAATCCAACAACTCCAGTGTTCTAGTTGAAAACAGGTTTATTCCAAGAGAGAGGACTCCATTCATCTCACATCTCTGCAGTCTTCCCACAGCAGATCTATAGAACTCCCCAGAGGTTCATCTGTAAACATTTTAAGAACCGCAGAATGTAAACTGAGTATCATAGATGTAGAAGGGAAACCCAAGATGCCTCTCAATTCTTTCCAAAAGGGTATTGTTTGGGAGGAATTGGTCATTGTATGCTCAATGAAAAGATTATCCTTGAAAGCTGAGGGTATCCAGGGAAATTCTGCAAAAGAAGAGGGGCCTTTGCGGATGTCCCAGAACCTTGGAAGAAAGAATGGCACTGGGGAGGGAGTAGATGAATGTGTGTATTGTCAAGCAGAGCGGAATGTCTGGTGGGATGGGTGAATAATTGACATCTTTAATGTAGCAGATCATGAACAAGGATCGTATGTAAATGTTTTTGCTTTCTCGCATGTGTGTGTTGTTTCCATTGTTTTCCTTTATTCTGAACAGTGATCCCTTGCGTTGTTGTAGCTAGGTTCATGTTTTATGCATGCATACATATATTTGTTGTAAAATCAATCAAAGCAATTCATTAAAAATAGCGGACTAAAAGCAAAGTACATCTGCATTATGTCGATAAGTTACGTACAGGAATCAATCAATATATAATGGCTGTGTAAGGTAGTGAGCAAGAACTGAATAATTGAGACTGCTAGCAAACTCAAACTCCTAAATGACCTGTCAAATCCTCTGAGGAATCTTATCACATTGCAGTTGTGACCTCCAGAGATCTTTGTTTGTTTGTGACCTCTGCTGATTTCAAAACCTTTTGTATTTGCAGAGCATTGTGAAGTAACATGTAGGTTGAGTTAACAATTGGTAATCTTACCAGACTCTGTAATACTCATTTATGAACCCTGGAAGCATGACAACCGGAGTGTCTCTCCAACATTCAGACCTGTGACCTGCAAGTTCTTAACCCATTTCAGAAGCATCTATATTAAACTGCTCAGCTATTGTACTGGCTGCTCTACATTGTGGCCCTGAATCTAAAGGCTGAGGTGATGAGGGCAAACAGGAGTTGTCACTCAAATTGGAATTACAATTGGAGCACAAATACAGCATATCTGGCAGTTTTTATCCTCACAAATAGGGCCAGGTGAAACTTTGCAGTATTTTTGCAGGGTCAAAGTAGTATTGTGTTTTGTGGAAATCAGATTGGGAGAAATCCAGGACTATTACTGCGTTATCCTCCATTTTTTAAAAACTTTATTTGTGTGTTTTTAGGAAGCAGGTCATAATACATAACAATCAGTTCAATTCCTCAGAGGTACATGTCTCCTTTAGATGAAGTGATTATACATTAGCATGACACAGATACAATTCCATGAACCCAATACCCTACATCCATGTATGAGCACATATATTCCCCCTGTGATCATCAGGGGTTTAGGTCGAGTTTTGTTTCCTTTTGGGCCAATAAATACTGTGAGGGGTTCCCAGAAGTCTTTTGGTCTAGATTTGATAGGCAGCCGAGTTGAGTGTACCTCTGCTTGTGTATTACAAGTTCTTAGACCTACCAACCATTCTGCTTTTTAGGTGCTGTTCACTACCCCCCGTTTCTTGGCTACTTTTCTTTTGCTTCATCAGTAGGGCTAGTGCTATGAATTTCCTATATCTTTGGGGTATTTATTTTGCGTATCCAAAAGAGCCTCCAGAGGCGTCGGTTATCCAGTGTCCAGAGTGGTGCATCTCATGCACTCAGATGTTGCAGACAAACAACATTTAGCCATTGTGACAGGTGTATAATAAGCCAGTTGAATACATTTATAGTGTATTAGTCTGCGTTTCCCATTAGGGAAACTATGTTTAGTTTGTTGGCAAATGTGCTGCCAGATATAATTGGATATTTCCTGGTCCAGTACTCTTGACTATTTCTCGCGGGCTTGGTCTATCGCTTTTGCTATGCTACAGAGCACTTCATTGTATAGTCTTGTATAGTCTAGCTATCAATTGTTTTGTGGGGGGTTAGCTATCACCATAGATAAGGGTTTCCACTCTTGGGGCTAGCTCACCGAGGTGCAATAAATGTCTCTTATTTCCCCTTGAAGTCGATAGTATACCAGGGTATCTAGGGAAAAGTTGCAGGGCCCATCACTGTAGTCTTGTGTTTTTATATAAACGTGTGGTTTGGGAATAGGTTCCCCAATGTGCGCAGTTTTTTTTCAGCAAAACGATGATCGTTAATGGTTCGTTTGCCACAATCTGTCTTGGGCTCCTCCTGAACAGCAGTTGAGATGAGTATTGCGTCTTCAATGCACACATTTTTGCTAGTCTAGACCATGCCCATATAGGACAATTCACTGTGTGTATCTTCTTTTGTGGCCTGCGAGGCATGCACGTATTTACCGTGCTCAGTGGGGTTGGGTGAGCCAGTCCTTTCTCAAATCCAAGTGAGGCACCTTCCTCACATTGTGAAACCAATGGTGTGAAAACTGGGCCTGGGCTAGCAGGTAGTATACCTCGTAATTGGGGGCAGCAAACCCTACCCTACCACCCTACCGTCCCCATCCTTATATTTATTTTTATTTATTTATTTAAAAAGTTTTGTATAGAGCGAACAAGACCCCGAGGGGTATCCGAGCGCTTCACAATAATGGAAGAGGAGAACAAGGTAAAAGGGGACATTGTAAAGGAAGTAAGAGAGGATAACATAATGAGCTAATAAAAATGTACAAGGATGCGCACAAGCATTACTTGGTACGGTAAGGTAGACAATACTGGGTATTACAGTTGTTAGGCCATAAAAGAGAAAAAAAACATGTAGAAACAGACGACCAATGGTCATTTAAGGCAGGAACCTGTTCATTAGGAGTGTTTTTACTACATGTTTGAAAGCAGCTGTGTAGGGAATTCTGCGGATTTCCGGAGGGAGCGAGTTCCAGATCTTCGGTGCCAAGCCAGAGAAGGCTCGGAGTCTTGTTCTCTTTTTGCGAAAGGTCTGAAGTTTCAGCAATAGAGAATTTGCACTTCTTGATGGTCTGCCCCCCCTGATAGTTCTAGTTTTTAGGCCAGGTACCCTGGGGTTTTGAAGTGGAGGGCTTTGTGCGTCAGACAGGCAATCTTTAGTTGTATTCTTGCTTCGTAGGGTAACCACTTTAGAGATCTTAGAGCTGGAGAGATGTGGTCAGTTCTTTTTGTGTCAGTGATCAGTCTGGCAGCTGCATTCAACGAAGCCCTGAGCAGGGCCAAGGTATGTTTGGGGAGGCCACACAACGTCGCGCTACCATAATCTCGGCAGGACAAGCGCTTGAACCACCTGCTTGAAGTCCTCTTGAGGGAGGAATGGTTTTAGATTTCTAAGAAGCCTCATTTAGTAGTTTGCGCCCTTACACATCATACTAATGTTTTTCTTCATGTTCAGGTGCGAGTCTAGGGTGATTCCAAGAGATTTAGCTGAGTCGATGATAATAGGGGAGCAGTTGAAGGTAGTGAGGTGCTTCATCCAGAGGTCAATCTTGGGGGTGTGTTTAGGAGGGGATATGAGAAGGAATTCTGTTTTGGCAGTGTTGAGGAAGAGATGGTTCTCAGTTAGCCAGTTTTGGGTAATCTTCAAGGAGGAGTTGAGTGAGATGAGGTCTTCAGAAGAATTGATTTTCAGGTAAAGTTGCATGTCATCCGCATACATATGAAAACAAATGTTCATGGATTTAAGAACCATTTATATGGTTTTTGTAGTGTGTCCCAACTAATTCTAGACTGCTTGCTAGCCCATGATGATATTTGTGAGTTTAGTTGGTCGAAGAACACCCAATTTAATGGGATGGACATATTTTGGATCTGATACAATAACGTAGGTAGCACTACCATTTACATGAGGGCTATTCTCACTGCCATCGATATCTGTAGTCTGGTCCACCTTTCAACTTGTGTACTTATCCTGTTTAGGTAATCTCCCATAATTTTGTTCCATTAGATCTCTGTCCCAACGATAATAAATTCCTAAATAATGGAGTGAATTTTCTGTCCAGATTATGGGATAATCTAGTGCAGGTATTTGAGTATTTTAGGTTATAGGCATCAGTAGTGAGTTCCCCAATTTATAGTTAGGCCGAACCTTCCACCAAAACAAGTAATTTCCTGTATGGGCAGATTCAGATTGTTTCTAGATGTTTTACCAATAAGAGTATGTTGTCAGCATACAGTGATAGCAGTATCTGACGTGATCCACTTTTTATGCTATGATTATGGTGGTATGCTATCAGTATACACTCCAGGGGCTCGACAGCAAATGATATTGGTAATAATGGGTATTCCTACCTGGTGCCACAGAATGTTTATGGGATGTGATGTTTGACCATTGACTTGTATTTTAGCTACTGGTTGGGCGTATAGTAGGTTTATCCATTGCAGAATTCCCTTGCTCAGTCCCATTCTGCTTAGCACAGTACGCATACATTTTATGGAATTGAACGCCTTAGTAGCATCCAAGCAGGTAGCTGTGGCTGAAGTGTAAAGGTCAATTTGATGCGTGACTGCAAATATTGTTCTATAGCTATCCACTGTAGAGCAATTGGGTATAAAGCCCTATTGATTGTGTCTTACGAGCCCTTGCATTAACAGTAGCAATCTATTCACTATTATCTTGTCTAAGATTTTATTATCTGTATTATTTAATGATAGCGTTCTAGAAGATTAACACCAGTGGGGGTGCTTTCTCGGGCTTCAATAGCTTTATCGTACACAAAAAAGGAGCTCTAGAGGGACAAAGAACAGGTCGCCCTCCTCTCATAATATTCAATCCAAAAAAGACCTGATCCAATATAGGACAATCTTTGTGAGCATACCCCAAGCCAAATCTTGGCTAAAATATTGAACTACAGCTATCACAATGCTGTCCACTCCTGGGTGCTCCTGTCCATATTTAAAAAAAAAAAGTTGTTCAGTGTCAATCCCCATTATAAGACAAATAACGTGCGTTTCATGTAAAAGAAAAAATGTGCAAAGGTTTGGAAACGCCTCACGGAAACACCACCAAGGGAGCTGCTGATTGGTTCTCACCAGTGTTCTCCGGTTCTCATCATTGGCAATTCCAAACCACAAAGAATACTGTGAAAAAGTGTCAAAATTATTTAAATGTGTGAAAAAGGTAAAACTCGCACTTGGAACAATCTCTGCATGCAGTCCTATTCTGACCCCCTTCTAAAGAAGCAAAATTACCACTGCCTTTCGCTTCTCCAAGCTAAAAACGAGCTAAACGACCACTGGCAAAACCACCAATTTAATCACTGCCGTGCGTCTGCTCAATTTAAAAACAAGACATATTGTCGCACACCATCAATTTTTATGGAAGGCCAACATGTTTCATTGCCATTCACACTTCCGGCAATTTCTTCAGGGCTATGGGTCAGTCCTTGCCACACTGTCAATTCAATTCTATACCAGGAAGTTGCCCCCTCCGTGCATACCGGCAACCCCTTCTCAATGGGGATGGGTACGCGTCTACACCACCCACATATATTGTCACGGTTGCTTTATGTCAACCGCTATGTACCTGCGTCTGGCCTCGGACTCCACGCACCAATAGCATCAATAGCGTTATGCCAATTCTCTGGGTGATAACATTTGTATGGTATACCATAGTTCTTGGTTTTGATTCTATCTTCACTACCTCATTTGCAGGCTACTTCGACCTAATAAGGCATGCTAATATATGACCTGGTTGGTCGCCCTCCCTGTATATCTGATCTTGTGCATATTGTCCTACAAATTGGGTCTCTCTCTCGGCCTCCTCTTGACATTCTTGTCTTTTATTGTGTATGCCCTGTACCACACCTGGCTGTGAGCGTTTATATATTTATCTTTGAGTGTTTTTATCTATTTTCCCAATATCTTCAACCTTCCCCCTGATGAATTTCAGTATCCCTATACTTTTAATGATGCATTCTCCCCTCACAACGGCCTATAATGCCTCCCAAAATGTTGCCTATGTGTCCACTGAGCCGTGGTTGATGTCAAAATATGTATGAATTGTCTAAAGTTTATTTAGTCTCGAAAAACCCCAGCCAGGAGCATGTCTGGTTGAAATCTTCATTTTAAGCAGGTTTTTCAATTATCATATATAAGGCTAAAGTGATCAGACAGATGTGTTCGGGGCAGATGTGTAATAGTCTTCGTCCAGTCAACCACATCTCATGAACATAGCCAGTAATCTATTCTGGACTCAGAATCATGTACGGCCGAAAAGTGCAGGTATATACACGTTATCCCCCATTCTGACCCACATACCTCACATGAAGCTTTTTAGTATTGCATTATTTCCCTCTAAGGTATAGCTGCATCATGTTACCCTGGGCCTTAGAATGATGGCCTCTGTGGGCTGTTCTATTCACTGTACTGTGAAAAACTTGATGAAACCAGAACATTGTGATTTCAGTTTTCTGATATAGTTTTAGGACATTGTGTTAATTTGGTTTGCTGTTTAAAGAGTACCCCTGCTATGCTATGTGGCCCAAACACTATCACGCCGTAAGCTGCATTCGCTCCCCAATAATGGAGGTAGTTCATTAAAAGGGAAGGAGACTGATCCCTGAAATTGCTGCAAAGGGAAGCATTTGGGCCCGGTGATTAGATACTTGGCAGCCAAAGGGTCTTAAAGATTCTTATTAAGGAAATTGAACATCCAAATGATATTGACATTAAATGTGGATGCTCAAAAAGAAGAAATTAGGTGTCAGATACGAACTGTGGCTTTTTATGAAATTAGACATGATTTTAAATCGTGAAAAAGGTAAGTGACTACTGAGGCAAAAAAGAAAAAAATCCTGCTGCCAAAGACCAGGCTCTAATTGTCACAAGGGATGGCTTGAAACTTGTGAAAAAAGAAGAAACCGGTAATGCTGGAGATGTCGGTGAGTGTCACAGTGATCATTAAAGAAGTATGTTATAACCAGTGGCGGCTGCTCAGGATCTGAAGTGGTGGGGGGGTGTAGAGGAATACAAAAATGAGTCCAGACAAAAATAAAACTTTACTTACCTGCTGCTGTGGTCACCGCATTGCTCCTCGACTTCAGGCCTGGTGCACACTACGCAGGCTTCCAGATGTCAATAGTATTCCCAGCATGAGAGAAGTGCTGGGATTGGTCTGAGCTGCCTGGTTTGCCGGCCAGACAGTGCCTGGGTGCCTGTGGCTCTCCACCCGGCTGTACAATACAGCCGGCTGGAGAAATGCTTAGTGGGCATGACAGTTTGGCCGGCCTAAGACGGCCGGCCAAACCGTCATGGGCACTTAGGGCCTCATAACGATGTCGGTCGGAAACTAAACCGCTCTACTCCTTGTCTGATTCAGTTCCGACCGACTCGCGGTTAGCGGTTCAGCCCGACCGATTATGATGCTTCCGAACACCGTTCGGAAGGTCTCCCATTGACTTAAATGGGAGCCTGTGTTCCGACCGACAACACAGGCTCCTATGGGGAAAATGGGTGTCTGCGGAAAACCTTGCACCCTGTGGCGGGCACCCCATGGTGCCTGCCACACTGTGCATAGTTTTACGGGTAGGGTCCCTTGGGTAACCCTTCGACCCCAAACCGGAGGACTCCGGATGAAGGGGGGCCTGCTAGTGGCCCCCAAAACTCAGTTTCCGGCAGCGTTTTTGTGTCGGAGAGACCCAGTCTAAAAGGCTGTTGGAATCCGACATCGTAATCGGTCGGTCGGAAACGATGGCCGTTGAGCTGTATGAATCGGCTCCGACCGACTCTGATTCTCCTAATGCCGGTCGGAACCGATTCGAAATTCTCATTCTGACCGTGAGCATCGTAATCGGTCGGTCGGAATTGTTTCTGACCGAGTCGGGCGAATGGGTTACGACACGGTCTAGGGGAATCCGACTATTGGTCGGAGGCTTTCCAACCGACATTGTAATGAGGCCCCTAATAGTGCCCATCAACCCTCCTCCCCACTGCATGGCCCGCCCTATGATGCGGTCGCTGGCAGCCTGCAGGTAAGAAGAAAAATAAAATGTGTTTATTATCATTTTATTTTTCAGGTGTTTAAATCTGCTGCCACCTAGTGATGCTCCTCCGCCATAACGGAGGGGCCGCCCCTGGTTATAACATAAAACAGTATGAATATTGAGATTTAACAGCAATTTCAGATGTTTTGATTGAGGTTTTAGAGCAGAGGTTTTTGTTTTCTTTGGTTTTTTTTTCTTGTTTAAATATTGTTTGGATATGTAATAAAAACGTACTTGCCATCTGCTGAGGAAATGTCCTAGGTTCGAAATGCATCTTGGATATGACTTAATATATATCATTGTTTAGAAAACAGTCATGTGTTTGAATATCAGTTTTGGTAACCTCAAACTGAAAATTGGTTTAACAATTGAACACTGACAGTATTGAGATCTCATTAATGAAGCATTGTAATTTATTTTCTGATAGAGACTTCTAGCCGCAGATTTCGTACCTGTGAATTATCCACAGGCGTCAGACTGGATCCGGAAATCTTTTCATGAGCAGTACCCCTGCACACCAGTAGGTGGCATTGATCGGCTCCGCGTGGCGTTGACGTGGTCCGCGCTAGATGGGACATGCGCGGTGCCTATATAGGCACTACCCCAGCATGCTGACGTTGGCTCTTTTCTTTCCACGCTTGTCTGCACAGATCTGGAGAGAGCTTCCCTTTTGACTGTTCTTTTTTGATGTTTTGTCAAAGTGTTTTGTGAGAGTTCTTCTCCTGGTGTGGCAGGGATGTCCACTAGGAAGACCTGCTTCAAGCCCTGCGGTGCCTGTCACCGATAGATTTCGGTGACAGACCCGCAACTTGTATGCCTCTGGTGCTTGGAATGCGACCACGACGTGAAGACCTGCGCCAATTGCTGCGCCATGCACCCCAAGGCCTTGAGGGAATTTTCCCTCAAGCTCTTGATGCGCAACGAGCAACACTGCGATGCTATCGATCCGCTCGAGAGGAAGGTCCTGGGATCTGTAGTTTAGTCCACGATTCTCATCGCACTCCAAGTCGTTGGGCCATTCGGGTAAGTTCCACAAAAAGAAAAAAAGCAAGAAGTCGAAGAGGTCTTCAACTTCACCTCATCTGATGGCCGACGAGACGAGGGAGTATCGACATTCGAGGCCTGGCTCCATGGTTGAGCCAGCACCTGGGTCGGCTCCTCGCTTCCCCAAGTTTCTAAGAGCCGGCGCGATCCCCTCTCAACTCCACAAGTTTTATGAGGCCATGTGCCTCATATTTGAGCGGCCTTCTCCCATCCGGCGTGCCTTTGGGCCCCTTGGGTTTGGGAGGGCCCCCTATCGGTTCAACACATGCGACTCAGGCTCCAGTCAGGCCCCTTGGATCCACGGATGGATACTGTGGGACCACTTTGACCTTCCCCGGTGCCGATGCTCCAGACACAGCCGGTGCCATCCTTATTCTGATCCCCAACTCTGACACGGAGCCCGCGCTGCATCATCTGATGCCGACGAGAGCCATGCCTATCTGCCCAGTGCCTGAGCCCTGTTCTTATAGGTTAGGACTCAATGAGGATTGGGAGGGGTCGCTGGACCCTGAGGAATACTAGCCCCTAGATCCCCAGATGAACTGGTGTGAGGACTTGGCGGAGGCCAGTGGACTGGACACTTCTCCAGCTACTAGCATGCTTTCTCCCCCTACCGTGACTGTGGAGGATGGAGCGTCATTTGCAGTGGTGGTAATAAGGTCTGCAGAGGTCCTGGACCTTAGCCTGCCCTCGGAGGCAGACAAGTTGAACGTCTTAATGGAGGTGCTTCAGCCCGGAGTGTCCCCTGCTAAACCGCTTCTCACTTATAATGAAGCTCTCACAGACGTCCCGCTTGGGACCTGGTCCAACCCCAGCACAAGGGATCCTGTGAAGAGGACGATTGCCCGTGGCCACCACCAACGCCCCGCTCCAGGGGACCCCAACCTCCTCTCACAGCACCCTACCCCGTAGAGCACGGTAGTACAAGCCTCTACCTCCCATGGCGCTTTCCTTACTGCACCTTCGGATAGGGAATCAAAGATGCTGTACACCTTGTTGTGCAAGTGCTGCCGTTGGTCTTGAGGAGGGCTGGGCTGTCCTCCCATGGGCTGTTGCGGACGGCAGACAAGTTCACGATCTGATGTGGACTGGATACCACCAATACGCTGGGCAGAGCGGTTTCAACGACGATGGCCTAGCCGCGCCACAGCTGGTTGAGGACAACTAGCTTTTCTGGGGATGTCCAAGCATCGCTTATGGACATGCCTTTTAATGGCTCCCGTCTCTTCGGAGAGAAGGCGGATTCAGCGCTGGAGCGCTTTAAGGACAGCAGGGCCACGGCCAGGTCCTTGGGCCTTTCCATGGACCCTTGCCGCCCCTAATTCGCCTTTCGCTGCTTTCGTGGCCACCGAAGAGGCTTCCAGCCACGTCTGTACACACCCAGCCACCACGGCACACAAGCTTCCCAGCCTCTGCTTGGTCAAGGACACGGTACCCACAGACCTCGTGGGTCGGGCAGCCAGAGGCCAGGCCAGTCCATCCCCGGTAGCCACAGCCTTCAAACCCTTATAGTCTGCCCCTTAGCATCTTTGGCATCTAGTGGGCGGCAGGATCCGCCATCACCTACCCCACCGGCGGTCTATAACATCAGACCAGTTCTGCAGATTATCTGGAGGGGCTAGTCCCTCCCTTACCCCTCCACCCTTGCCACCTGCTTGCGACAGACTGACTGAGGACCATCTTTCTTTTCTCCGCCAGAAAGTGGCAACTCTCTTGGCCAAGGTAGCCATAGAGAGGGTGCCCATGCCAGAAGTAGGTCGTGGTTGCTATTCCCACTACTTTCTTGTGCCCTAGAAGGATGGAGGCCCTTGTCCTATCCTCGACCTGCGCCCTCTCAATTTCTTCCCCAAGAAGGAGAAGTTCAAAATGCTCACACTCTCTCAAGTCTTGTCTGCTCTGGACCCTGGAGACTGGATGGTAGTGTTGTACTTGCGGGACGCAAACTTCCACATTCCTGTCCTGCCTGCCCACAGGTGTTGCCTGCAGTTCACAGTGGGCCGCAAGCACTTTCAGCTCGCCGTGCTTCCCTTCGGCCTCACCAGCCCCCCTTGGGTGTTCAACAAGGTGATGGTGGTGGTCGCAGCTCACTCATCTGTGGAGATCTGTGGTGCCAGTCTTCCCCTATCTCGATGACTGGTTGTTGAGGACGGCCTCACCCCAGGCAGTCGTCTCTCACCTCCAGACTTCAGCGGACCTTCTGCATTTGCTGGGGTTCACTATCAACGTGCCGAAGTTACACACCCGACTCCCCCTTAAATGCTTCCCTTCATTGGAGCTGTTCTGGACACAGTACAGTTTCATAACTATTTTCCCCAACGGCGAGTCCAAGATATTTAGGCTATGATACCGATGTTTCAGCCTCTATCAGGGATTTCGGTGAGACTGACTCTGACGCTTGTGGGCCTCATGGCCTCCTGCATCCTGCTCATGACACATGCCCACTGACCTATGCGGGCTCTGCAGTGGGACCTGAAATTACATTGGGTGCAGTATCAGGGAAATCTCTCTGACGGTCCAGATCTCAGAGGGAAATGCAAAAGATCTGCAGAGGTGGTAAACAAACTACGACTGGGTCAACAGCAGACTCCTCTCCCTTGCCCAGTGCATCACTCCTGGGATGTGGCAGTCATGTGGGTGAGGTGGAAATCAGAGGCCTCTTCTCTCCGTCGGAATCCGTACTCCACATCAACCTTCTGGAGCTCCGAGCGATCTGGCTGGCATTAAAAGCCTTTCACCCACCATCAAGGGAAGGCTAGTGCAGGTGTTCACAAACAACATCACCGCCATGGGGTACTGCAACAGACAGGGCACAGTGGGGTCGTGGACTCTTTGCCAAGAGGCCCTGCGTCTCTGGACATGGCTGGAACGTCTGGGCATTTCCCTGGTGGTTCAACACCTGGCGGGCTCTGTGAACAGCAGGGTGGACAAACTCAGCTGAAGATGCCTAGTGGATCATGAATGGCGTCTCCATCCAGAGGTGGTGTAAGGCCTCTTTCAGAAGTTGGGGGCGGGGGGTGGGGACTCTTGGTTAGATCTGTTCGCCACTGCCGAGAACGCGTAATGTCAGCAGTTCTGCGCACTACAGTTTCTAAGGCGACTCTTGCTCAGAGGCTCTTTTCATCATGAGTGGAGCTCCGGCCTCCTGTGCTCCTCTCCGCCCATACCACTCCTGCCCAGAGTTCTCAAGAAGATCGTGTATGAGCGGGCCCAAGTCATCCTTGTCGGTCCGGGCTGTGCTCAGAGAGTTTGGTATCCCGAGCTGTTGAGCATGGCCATCGGTCCTTCGATCAGGCTGCCCCTTCGGGAGGATCTTCGGTTGCAGCAACAGGGGAGGGTTCTCCTCCTGAGCCTGTCAACTCTCTGTTTTCTTGCATGGAGATAGAACGGCGACAGTCGACAGCTTTCAACCTTCCGCCCGAAGTCTGCAATGTTATTCTGGCAGCCAGGCGTCCCTCCACCTAGATGGGTATACTCCTGGTGTTGGGGCAAGCTTGTGGCATGGTGTGCAGACAAGCAGGTTGCCTCCTTTAAGCTACCCTTTCCCAGATTCTTCTCTTTATTCTTTCTCTTGTCCAGCAGGGCTCTGCTCTGGGCACCTTAAAGGGTTATCTTTCGGGCTTTCTGCGGTTGCCTGACCAGCCATCCCTTTTCAAATCCCCTATTGTACATAGGTTCTTGAAAGGTTTGCAACAGACATTCTCCTTTTATCATACCTCAGTGGGACCTTAATCTCGTCCTGACTTTCCTGATATGTGCTCCCTTGCCTAACTGTCCTCTCAGGCTCCTTACCATCAAGACGCCTTCCTGGTGGCAATAACATCTGCCCGAAGGGTCAGTGAGCTTCAGGCTTTGTCATCCAAGCCTCCATACCGGAACATCTACCCAGACAAACTGGTTCAATGAACTAGAGCTTCCTATCTGTCGCAAGTAGTCACTCACTTTCATGTAGGCCAGTCCATCACTCTGCCTATTTTTTACTCTGCCTATTTTTTACTCTCCACCGCATCCCTCTAAGGAAGAGGAGCGTCTACCCCGACTGAACCCAAAAAGAGTGTTCTCGTTCTACCTTGAAGGTACGAGATAGTCGAGTGGACAACCAACTCTTTGTCGGGTATGTCGGAGCGAAGAATGAAAAGACCTTGCCAGAAGCACTGCTTCTGCATTAAGATCTGCTATGCATTGGCCAACAAGCAATCCCCTGAGAGCTTGCGTGCTCATTTCACCAGAGCCAAAGCTACGACCACTGCGTTAGCATGCGATGTCCCGGTCTTGGACATCTGCCAGGCAGCAATGTGATCTTCCTTGCGCACATTCACAAAACACTACTGCCTGAACAGTCAGGTCCGTCTGGATGCGCACTTTGCCCGTTTGGTCCTGCAGGACTGTTGGGTATGAAATTGTTTCCAAGACCCATCTCTGGGGAGGTATTTCTTTGGTATCTATCAATTCAAAGGTAAGGAATCTGCGGCTAGAAGCCTCTATCAAATGGAAAAGTAGCTTACCTACGGTAACTCCTTATCTGGTAGAGACTCTGTCTAGCAGCAGATTCCTTACCGACCCAGCCAGCCTCCCCGCTCTGCGAACAGATTTCTAGGGACAGGGCTTTCCCATTTCAGTGCCCTAGTTTTCCACATCAGTGGTAGTGTTCTTCGTGGCTCCGCACTCCTGGCGTGGAAAGTCATGAAAAGAAACCGATGTCAGCGCGCTGGGGTGATGTCTATATAGGCACCTCGCACGTCACATCCGACGCTTACAACGCCATGCGGAGTCAATCAACGCCACCTACCGGCTTGCAGGAGTACTACTCACGAAAAAAATTCCGGATCCAGTCTGATGCCTGGAGATAATTCAAAGGTAAGGAATCTGCGACTAGATAGTCTCTACAAAGGTAAGTAAATTTTCTTTTAAGTGGTGCTTTTAAATTTTGTGCTCATTGAGACTAAGCGCAAAGAAGCATGTGCTGCAGTGGGACCGATACTAGGTGTACCAATGGCACTTTTAGAGTTGTGTTTAAATCCGTAGCCACAAGCTACAGGTAAGAAATAATGTTTTTCAATCGCCTGCACACCATCATTTAAAAGAGGACCCATTTGCGGGTGAATGACGTCTGAAGGCTAACATGGTAATGTCAGGAGTATGAAAAATAGTCTCCGAGCACACAATGAATCAAGTTGAGTTTGTGGTATCAACATTTATGTTCTTTATTTTCACATCTGTTTTCAAACTTCGCCCTCGCCAACACGTGTTTCGTCTGTGCTGACAATGTTGCTGCAGACTTCTTCAGGGCTGGTCCTGTCGTGATGTAACAAAGGCCTGATGATATCTTAGGTCTTATTGTTTCTTGAACACTCCCACTAAACGTGTGTGCTGTCTAAGGCGCATATTTTAAAGGTGTGCCATAGTGTCTTCGGGAGAGTACTCCTGCCACGCTGTTTCACCGGCTTTCCTTTGATACACGCCAAAGGAAAGCCGATGAAACAGCTCAACACTGTCCGCACAGGCGAAACACGTGTTGGCGAGGGCGAAGTTTGAAAACAGATGTGAAAATAAAGAACATAACTGTTGATACCACAAACTCAACCTTGATTCATTGAGTGCTCGGAGACTATTTTTCATATTTGGACTTTTCCAGCCAGGGAAGACTTGTTCGCTCTTCCTCCTCTTAGAGCACTGGATACTTGTGAACATTCAAATACTACTAACCATGACATATTGCATACTTTAGTGTGTGCACCCGTGTCCCCAGTCACCTCTGGACTGAATTGCAAACAATATCAGGAGTATGCTTGGCTACTTTCAGAGGCAGTGTAGAGGTGAGACCAGTGCAGAAGTGCCTGATGCTGCACGCCAGGAGTATAATTTCTGTGCCTTTGCTTT
Organism: Calotriton arnoldi; assembly: GCA_963921515.1. Classification (NCBI taxonomy): domain Eukaryota; kingdom Metazoa; phylum Chordata; class Amphibia; order Caudata; family Salamandridae; genus Calotriton; species Calotriton arnoldi. The sequence continues at coordinate 1,144,495 of CAWUFW010006186.1, read as the reverse complement.
ACAGTGTCGGCTTTCCAAGATTGAAATAGTTTTTACATTTTTTTTTAGTGTTCATAAGTTCTTTGCGGTAAGAGCACAATTTACAACATTGCTCCTTGATTGAGAGGTTCATCCGTTGAAAATCTAATGTTTCTGCAATGGGCAAAATGACATTGCTGGGTTGCACCAATCCTCGAGAGCTTTGTTTGATCTTTTGAAGTGCTCGTAAATTGCTTCGCGGTTATGGTGCCCAAATGGCTCCCGTAATCAGCCTGACATTTCTGTAGTGCAGCCTGCTGCTTTTCAGGGGAAGGAATTAGAGCCACTTCATGCTCAGTTTGGCCTGGAAATGTGCAGATGGGAGCTCTATAAATCCATTTATGCATACAGAGTAAATGGCTAGTCATTGGAAGTTCCAGATATTGATGCAGCGGCCATGCTCCAGTGACCTGTTGGGAGCCGAATTAGTGGATTTACGAGGACTGGTCACTCTCCAGATGGAAGTTTTTTAAAGAAATATACATTGTAGCAAAAGAGGTATAAGAAAAGACCTGGGACGCATTCAGTGCAATAGGAGGAGGTGGGTCTTTATAATGGACTCAGTGGTTCTCCTCCTGTGCCCTAGAGCTCCTTAGCTAAATGATCACATTGTGTTCCCTTAATGGGCATTACCTTAATGGGCATTGTACCCCTTAGAGTATTGAAGCGCTAGGTGCCAGACCAGTTTGTCAAGAGGCTAAACATCCTATAAAGACTCAGAACTCCAATCCCCAAGCTACTCGGGACCATTATTGCATATAGTCCAATGAAACAGCCACTATAGTTACTTTTCCTGCACCACGAGAGCTCCTAATGAGTCATCCTGTAAGGTAAAAGAGTAAACAGCCCTTGACTGTTCTCTACTGTGCCAGGGTCCCTGACTATTTTGTGTAGGTGACCCTTTACAAAGTAGATTAAATTGCAAGTGGCAGGGGCACCATTTTAGATTAACTAAAATGAGGGTTAAAAACCACACAAATTAAATGAAAGTCTAAAATTGAGTTCAAGTGGGAAGAGAAAACAAACCTTTTCAGAGCCAATAGATGTGCCCTTGGCAAACTTGTAACATTTTTGTTCTGGAAAAGTGCAATATGGAAAAAAATCGAAGAGTGGGCTAGCAGACGAGGCCCTGGTATTGAAGTGGAGCCCGAGACCTGCTACTGAAGAATATAGACTATGGGATTTCACCTGACTTTGCACCAATTTTTAATTTTCTCCCAATCTTGTCATTGGATACGTTGTACACTGTTGTTAAGATGTCCAAAACTAGGCTCTTGGCATTCAGCCACAGAAGAGTGTTTCCTGCAACACTCTCTCCCCAGTCTAATAATGGGCAGAAGAATCAATCTTGACCCCTAAAGTAGCCTTCTAGGACCCCAATACGTTTCTTGGGGCAACAGGTCTTACTGGTGCTGCATCTTTTCCATTTAATAGCTGTTGGCTGACGTCTGAGCCTGTGCAGATCCCATTCACCAGTACCATAAACACCCCCTCCTTTCTCAGATGGAGCCCTTAGTGTCCTGATGAGCTGGAATAAGGGTTCTTGTAAACCCTGAAGCTATGCCTTGTTCTTTGGAATGGAGGGACCCTGTGTTTCTCGCCAGTGCTGTGAGCAGTTATTCAAGGCTCTTTATCCAAGTACGACAAGGTTTAAAAAAGATTCTGGTCCATAGGAATGTGACATACAAGGGCCATATGATGATTTTGTGGCTGGGCAGTTCAGTAGTAGAATGTGCTGATCAGGAGATTGCAAAGACGTAGTTTCACAGATTTTCAGAGGTGTTGTGCCACCCCTCATCTGTTTAGCCTTGACACCCACCAGCATTGATGCATACCAACCCCACCCTTAATTCTGCCCGAGCCATACCCGTGCAAATGGTATGTTCAAGCTGCTATAGCAGGTTTCCCCTTCTTTGGCCACGAATGCTGCCCCTACTACCTCTTTACATAAAGGTATATCCCTCAGAAACCATTGCAAGTATGTATTCACTCCTGTATGTCGTGTCGTTAGTACCATGCATCTCATCCGTTACTTACATAGTTTGTCACTCACTTATCCAGAAACTCAGCCAAACTGCATAATGTGATTAACATATCAATATCATGACCTGTTTGCTATGTGTCGCATCTCAGTTCTAAATACCCTTTCATGTGGCAAATAAGTGCATCTGTCAGAATTAAGCTAGCTTGGTAAACACATTTTTTTTGTCCTATTTCGCCTTGAGATGTTGTTCGTGATTGAGAATGCCCTCAAACATCTGATATAGTGCTTTACTTTTTGGGTACTATTGGGGGGCTCCCACACCACGGACTCCTACATCGAATTCGGCATAATCATTGGACCTCTGCATTTTGTTCGCCAGGTCTGGTAAACACATTTGCAAACTGAAGAAGTGCTACCATAGTTGTGTTTACAAAGGTCATACTCAATTCTGCCTCCACCTTCTGACATAAAGGCAGCCACCTGCAGTCCACTGTATCTAATTATGATGTCCTTATGTAGCACTAAATCCGGCTGCCCGGCTCATGATGGTCTCTCTCCCAGAGAAAGTCCACTACAAAGACCCAGTGAGGACAGCTGATGTGGTTTGAACCTTTGGTGCCCCAGCTGCCCACTTGGTTTAACGGGCAGATCCTTTTGCTCTGGGGTTGTCTCAGACTGCCATCTTAACTTTTTAACATAGACTAACGAGGGAGTGCCAGGTGGTAGTTCATGCCACTGTATCAAGCAGATCAGACCATCTGTGGAAATATTTTTAGAATAAAGAGAGTAAAAATGCTTCAGTTATTTTGCAGCAATTTGCGAAAACTATGCGAATTACTCAAATTTTTAAATTTTAACATGAGGGAATTTGAGTAAAAAAGTCACACAAGATACTGACAAGATATTGGTTCAAACAGAAGATGCTGGTTTGAGAGAGCTATTCTGCTAGAACCGTTCTCTTGCAAGCAAAAAAATGACATTAGCTGGTGTAATGTGAAATTCAGAAATTTTGTGAGCATAATTAAAATTTGACACCTGCCTAGTTTAGGACCATGTTTGTTTAACTCCATTGTTTAACATGTGTGGCAGCTGAGGAAATAAAAATCTACCTTTTAAGAATATTTTTTCCCTTGGTAAGCTGAATTCACAATTTTGTCATTGTTTAACTTTGATTGTTCTGAACATAATGTTCCCACCAAATTGAGGCCATTTAAGAAATATCAATTAAAAGGTGAACATGGAGCAAAGCAGTTTAATACAGAATCCTTTCTAATGAGATTGAAATCCATCTAGGGTGCTGGGACGGACTGGATAAAGAAGGGTAGGTTTGAAAGTTAATTAGTCTGAAAGGTCTTAGACTAAGAGTTTTGAACCCTCAGGCATCCCGTCCTCACCTCCCATGTGACAAAGAATAGATTTCAAAGGTCACAGCTGCCATCTTATGCACCGAAGGACACACTGTAACTACCTGCGACAGTCAATGCAGCATAGCGTCAGTCTTTTTAATGTTTTTAAATATGTTCTATCTGGAAGAATACCTTTTAATCAAAAGGAAAAAACCCTTGTTTGATGTTTACCGCGTAGCATTTAACACATTTAGCTTGTCTGGCGGCATATCTTGACGGAAGCTTCTTATCATGGTTTTAGAAAATCTTCTACTTCCAAACATTATTTCTAAAAGCGATAATTACACGAATGACAGGTTGTCTGCACACACAGCCTTACAGATCCGGTATTACATCAAACAATAAGCCGGTTAAAATGCTCATCCTTATCTTTTACATTAAACATTTTCTTCTTTTTTCCTCTAATATTTAGTTTTTTTTTTTCGATGAGCACTGGAAATAAAAAAAGACAACAAAAGGCCTACATAAGCTGGATGGTCCTTAAGACTTTTTTCAAACGTTGTCACTGACGTAAAATGATACTGCTGAGGAAATTAAAGTGATACATATTTCGAGATTTCTCTGGCTTTGCAAGTAATGTAAAAAGAAACACTGCCTGACTGCCTTATTTATTTGAGTTGCAGCGAAAATTAAGAGCCCCCCTCATTAATGTTTAAATATCCATGCCTGATGCCTTGGCTCTCGGGTGTGAAGAGGGTGACTGTTATACTCTATACTGTTATACTCTAGTAACTGTACCGCACATATGTTTTTTTCATTGGTAGGACTCCTAATACTAGACAGCGCATGCACTGTCTGTTGCAAGTAGTATTTTTAGCTTATAATGGGCTTAGAGCCCGCCCCTTGCCTACCATTGTCATTTGATTGCTTCTTATTCGTTAGCTTGTGTCGGCTTTCTTTCCTCTTCTTGAGTTTCTCCATCCCCTTAAGCAGGATGCTTTACTGTGTCCGTAAACTGCATGTCTTTTCAGATGCTACGTTGTACTTTTTGTTTAAGCACTATGAGAGTGCATGTGTTTTCCAGCTGTTTCCCTTGTGTGCGTCTCATCCCCTCTCCATGCTTCTCTCTCTCACCTGTGTGCTTCTCCCCTGCCCGTGATGCGTTTTCCCTCGTGTGCTCCCCCACCTGTGTTGCTTTCTTGACTGGGTGCCTCTACCCCCTCCCAGCTGGAAAAATATTCACTCTCTGTAACCCATTTGCTTTTCTCCCCTCCACCCTCTGTGCTCCAGGTTGCGCTATAACGCTGCCATTTGCTACTCCATGCTGCTTCCCCCCACCCGTACCCTGAATGTTGCTTTCAGATCCCCATTTTGCTTCAGCCTCCACTGGCTCCCCCATTTTACTTCCGCGCCCTACTGCCATTTTGTTTCCCTCCACTTACTATGCACTGTGTTGCTTCCACGTCCCCAACCCTGTTGCTTCAGCAAAACAAAAAAATCATGTTTTATTTATATTTTCTGATCTTTGTTGGATAGACAAACGAAAACAAAAAAAATCAGCAGTATTTTTATTGTAGGTTCGCGAATCTCTAAAATGCCTCAATCTTATTTTGTATTTAGCTATGCTGCACAGCATCAAGGATGCTGTACAGTACAGCTAAAAACCAGTGGCCAAGCTAGTAGGTCCCAAAGGCGTGATTGCCGATGCGTGTTGAATTTGTTACAGCTATAACATTATTTTGTTATGCCTTTGCTCTCTTTCACAATCATCAGGGTATGTCTACCAGATCCCTCTACGTCTCGAACAAGCTAATATTGTGCAAAGTGTCCTGTATGCAGGATATTAAACTTTCTTTGTGTCTTAATTGTGGACAAGATTCTGTTTGAGCAAACACTCGGCTTCTTACACCAGTTTCTAATTGTGAGGGGCTTACACTTTCACCCCACATTTTACTTCCATTATTAACCCTTCCTAAATGTAACTAACAGGGTAGAGACTTGAGGCTAGACCTTACCCTAAGATCACCGCTGATGTCAACCCATTGCACCAGCCCATCTCCTTAAGTGACCTGCCAAGTGCAAATTCTTTACAATCCCTAGAGCTATAGGGAGACTGTGTTGCCCTCCTACATGTGTTCCACGCCTGTGCTGAGAGCTTAGGTACTAGATCGAAATATGTAATTTGGAAAGATAACCCAGTGAATTGGGTGCTTGCTGATGATATGTGCACACTGTCTGTTACATAGGTGAGTTCCTAATCAACTGACGCATCTTTTTTATTCTTTTGTTGTCGATAAATTGAGTGCTATAACAGTATGTAAACGTACACTATTTTTAGGTCTAACATTAGCCAAGACCTTTGGATTTTACTAAAATCATATATGTAGTATACCTATAGAGGGTTTCAGCCAGACTCCTTCATCCATTGGTCTGCTGCTGTGTCATTCACATGTTTCTCGCACTCACTACAGCATACATCATGAGGCAAAGGTTCAGCCCTCGTCAGTCATTGGCTAACTTCACTGTGAGTGATGGCATTATCTCTTTCACAAGGAGCACACCCACACACTTAAGTAGTTCCTTTCAGTGTCCGGGATTACTATAGTAGTGTGTGCTTTTTGACTCCATAAAAATATTTTTTTCCTTTAAGCCATTGTTTTCTTTTTTTAATGTTTTAGAGGGCCCAGCAGCTCCCCCACAATAAAGTTCTACAGCAGCCATGAAAAACAAAAGAAACAATGACAAAGTCAAAAGGCTGGCAGCCAAAGCGCTTACCCTTACAGATAACAAGCTACATCATGCATTGATTTAAATGTGCAAGTGTTTTTTGCTTAGATGTGAAGTTTGTGGGTGTATGATAATGAGCCAATGGTTGTTTGGATGAGACAAGGGCATGGGATGTATGTATGTATGTATGTATTAGTGAGTGAATAGATGAGTGGTCGAGTGAGTGAGTGCATGAAGGATCAATAGATGAATCTTTCTCAGACCACAATAGCAATTCTATACAACGGCGCAAAATTATCAATATTATGCAAAGGCACCATTATGGCATGAATGCTACAATACATAAGGAATATAACCATTGTAATTGCATGTACTACTTCAGAGGCAGCTATCATGGTTCCAAGAGGGTCAGCACTGCAAGAATTGGGTCCATTATGGCAGTTCAAGCATTAGCCAGAATAGGGCAACAACAACATGGAAGGATGGCCTCAGTGGGTTAGTGATAAATCCCATCATAATTAATTGTAGTTCATGTTGATAATAGCATCATAACTAATTGTTCGTTAGTGCATGCTTACATTTGCTTAATTAGTTGGTAGCCCTCGCGGTTTCCACTCTAACAGTGCCTGCCAGCACACCGTTCAGGCTGTGCGTTGACTGATTTGCAGCCGCTGCCAATGCTGAGAGCAGCCGCAAGGCATGCACACCCGCACATGGTCCACTCTGTAGGCATTGTCCAATGATTGACAACACGAGAATAAAACCGAAATCACTGAAAATGGGATTTGTCCCTAAAAATCAGGTGAATGGTAAACATATTTCACTAATATATATATTCAAATGATTTCTGTTTCAACAATAAATATAATGAAATGCACTTGTACCTTGTTAAACCATTATTCACCCAAAGGCCATTTGCCATTTCGTGATGGTCTAGCCCTTGCTGTTTGAGGCCATCTTGAAATGAGACCATGCCTGTAAGAGAAAAGGGACTCGAATAATGACTAAAAGTCCAGGTTTCTAAGAGCAGGAGAGTTAGAAGGAACACTAAATGTGAAGGCTCCTAGGAGCAGGTGTGATGGAAGAAGGACTAAATGTTCTTGCTTGCAAGTGATTCAGCGATCTGGGACTAATAATTTTCCACAAACTAGGCCCAATTTCATCACCCACAAGCCCCTTCACGCTGAGATTAGTGAATTTCCAGAACAAATTACCAAAATTACCAAAATCCAATTTGTGTCTTCATTTCTATTATACCAATTGTGGCGATGCGATCTTTATATAGTTTGACAGGGTTTGGCAAACCAATACTTGTTTCTAGAATACTCATAAACTAGAAAAACAACTCTAAAAAAGACAGACACATTTCTATATATATAATGTTTATCTAAATAATGTGAAATAAATGCTCATCAATACCAAAACACAGTACAAATCACAGATCATCACAGAGCAACAATATCAGAGAAATTGATGAAACAAACATCTCAAATGACAATGCATAAAGGAGTGGAAAGGCGGAGAGACAAAAGGTTCAGAGACAAAAATACATTTGCAAATGATTATGCAAATTCAGTTTTCTGTCTATACTAACCCAATTGAATAGGAAATTTACTCTCTGGCCATGAGAGCAGTAAGGCCCCTCAAGAAGAGTTGAAGAGGCAAAGACTAAGTCAGGAATCAGCAGACAGGAACAGCCAGCTCAAGATTAGGAGATCGCATAGAAGACCTCTCCTCACACAGGTAAGAAAGCAAGCCACCAACTATTCACCAACAAACTCCCCCAAAAACTCCTAAACCCCTCCCACCAGAAAACTCAATTATACCCTAAAACCCAAATGTCCAACCCACATTTGTGTCAGTCAGAACAGAGGATTTCTCTACACATAATTGGTTAAGGAAGGGGGTGTACTGTCACACCACTCTCGTCATGTACCTTAGCTCATCTTCTTTATTGTTCATTTATTCTGCATATCTACTTCCACCCCAGTAAATACAAATGCGAGCCTCTGTCATAGCATTCGTTTCCTTCATCCTAGTCATGTAGCAAATTATGTGTCTCATCTATCCGTCGTGCCGCTCGAAGACGAAATGTTCTTTCACTCAAGGAAAATTTGTTTCTATCAGTTGTCTCTTGGCAGGCACACAGGACTGGCGAAGGACACTTGGCTTCCACTGCCATCATCTTGCTCAGTGTTATTTTGCAGTATTTTGTTCTAGTCTTATTAACCCCGTGTTTTCCCGCAGAACAGAAAACCATGCTTCTTATGAAAAACAAACACAGGCATTATTAATCACTTATAATGCTTTTTCATCACGCATCCATCCCATGTTGCATCTATCCATGTGCAACCCACGTTAATATTATATTTTTAGCAAACGTTGATAAATTGCACAAAAGCAGCATTAGTCATTTATTTTTGTCATGTCAAGAAGCATTTGCGGCCTACTTTAGTATGCGCTTGCGCAGTAGCATTTTCCCTCATGTTAGGCTCTTTTTACATTAGTTTTTCACCGCACACAGTTAGTAAATGTTACTGAGGGTTCAATTCGAGCAGGTTTTATTTCGCGAAAACCCTGCTCCATCAACCCCCCCCTTTGATGGCGTTTTGAGCCATCACCAAAATACCCACCAATACAGGTCGTCACTTAGAAAGCGGTTGTTCTTTCTCGTTTTATCATTATACCATCTAAATCCTTCATTATTTCATAATAATTTCCTTTCTTGTCCTCTAATTCCATCTCTTCTCTCTTTCTTGCTCTTCTTTTCACATCAGAAGTCTCTTTTCTGCATTTACAGAATTTATAAATCAGATAAATCATTAGTACTGCTGTAGCCACTGCAATGATAGGCGTTAGTATTCTCCCTAATACACTATTCCCAAAGGTAGCAAACCAATTGCCCATGGAGGAAAAACTCTTACTAAGTTTTTCCCAAACACCGTCAACCTTCAGTTCTGCCAAATCTTCTCGAAGATTCGTAATGTTCTTTATGTACCCCTCTAAACTCTTACTCTTGTCAGGTATATAAGTGCGACATTGTTGAATCTTTAACATATTACAGACTCCACCCTCTGTGGCCAATAACACAGCAAGGGCAAGTCGATTTTGTAAAACCATTGATCTAATAGCAACCATTTCAGTATCAATCATCAAGAAACCACCAGCAGTATCTGTTTATAAACGATCAACCACTGTGGACAATTTTCTAATTTTGTGCAAGTTTAATATGATCCCAACTGAAGGTATTAATGCTCCAAAAATATCTCCCACTATTTCTGAAAAACTCGCCCGTCTCTTATTACGTGTTGGTCCATTCTCTATCTCATTGATTTTGTCATTTTTGTCCAAATGGTACACCTTTGGAAATACAATGCCAATATAGCAACATCCATACCAATGTGCAGGCAACCTATAGTAGGCATTTTTACCACACACATAATATATTCCCAGAAAGACAGGATCAGTTCCTCCTTTTATTCCCCATCCTCCCGTAATTAGGTAAGTATGATCACACTCACTAGAACCAATGAAATAATTGTTATAATCAGTTTTAAGTCCAAGCAAGCAAAGCTTTCCTCTATGATGCCAGTCCAGGGTCATGGCAGCGTATGTCTCAACCTTTTTATAATCTCCTTCTCTGAAAGCCCATGGAGGTACATGAGAATTTTGCTCAGCAGCTTTTCTCTTAAAATCCTGCCTTCTATCTTCTACCATGTTAATGAATTCTATTTCTTCAAACCACAGTCTACAGGTTAAATTGTGTCTATGAGCATATACTATATCAATTGTTTTTGTTGGATGGAAAAATTCCCCCATATATTCTGCATTTTCAGCACTACCCACTCTATTCATGTTCTTTCTAATAGGAATTTCTGAAAACACTAAATCTATGTTGGAGTAATAGTATTGTAAACTACCTCTCTCGTAGAATAGACTAGTTAGTACACTACAAGACACACCATATGTTAAAGGTAGGTGATGATATGTCACCCCCTCTGAGACAGACAATGGTAATTGCATGCCCACATAATCTCTCGCATCCATTGTGTCAACGTACTCATACAACAACTTAGTAAATACATTTAATGAAAAATCATTAATTGATTTATCTTGATGGTAGATGCTATCACCTTCCATCTTTTCTATATTAGTATGTGAGATTTCTTTAAGACTTTTAAAATCTACTTTCCCACTCGTAACCATTAGTATTATTTTTATGGTTAGTTACCATTAAGACAGGCACAATAACAATTAGTGTTAACCACACCAACATTAGTAATAAAATACTAAGTAAGCAAGCATTAATACATCTACGTTTGAACCTACGATTTTGATATCCAGTCTGTTATTGTTGCCATTTTAAGGAAAAAATTTGTATCAATTCAAAAAGAAAAAACTCGAAAAACTATTAAAAAAAAACTATAAGTAGTGTATTCAAACACTTCAAGCCTTCTTTTTCTTTCTTCACCCCTCTTTTTAAAAATATTTTTTAATATCTTTTTCACAGCCTTTGATTCAATGTCTTCTTTTAGTTCTCTTTTCTCTCTCTGAGTGAATTCTTAAATTTTCTTGCACCCTTCAGTTTATACAGTTCTCTTAGGGTGGCTTAAATCCGTTTGCTTCACTCTGCTTTGTACCAGTGTCTTCTTTGCTTTGATCTGTATGCTCAAATTCTTCCAACACCACATATGTCCATTCTGGTGCTGTGTATTTCCTGTTTGGAACTCTTACTCTCTTAGTTTTCCAAACTAATTCTTCTTCTGACTCACTTTGTTCTGTTTTGTTTGATACTTCAACTATCGTGTCTGGTATTTTCTTTTTCAGAGAGTATTTCAGTCTTTTCACTCCTTTTAGCCACACATCACCTTTTCTTGCTCTCTTAACTTGTACAGTTCCCTCTGCTTCAGTGTAAAGTTCGCAAGTTATTTTATTCAGTTCTTTTCTCTGTTGCACTTGCTCTTGATTCTCATTTAACACTCCTCCATCATTATTTTCAACAGCAGTCTCACGAGACCCAGTAGCTGGTGCCCACTTTATTCGACTTTGTTCTTGATCATCCACGTGTTCAACACTCTCAGAATCTGTAGCTTCAGACTCTATGGTTTCACGTTCTACAGCTTCTGGCTCTTCTTGACTCTATGCCAGTCTCTGCTCTTCTTCTTCTTGTCTTTCAAGTGGACTTGGGACTCTTCTTGTGTGACTTGCGTGTATCCAATTCGGCAAGCCTCCACACTTCACTGCTGTCGTTGTTACCAGTATAATCTGGTATGGGCCATGCCACCTAGGCTCCAGACACGACTTTCTCACATGTTTCTTCACCAGGATCCACCCCCTGGACTTAAATCATGTGCTTGCTCTTGCTGTGTTGTGGGTGCACTTTCTCCAACCTGATGAGACACAGAACGCACCACATCAGCCAATCCTTTGCAATAATCAAGCACCAAATCATCAGTTATATTCATCAGTTGATTTGCAGGTACAATCGGCTGTCTCATTGCTCTCCCCACTATAACTTCATGAGGGGATAATCCAGTCTTTTTATCAGGAATGCTACTCAGACTCCTTAATACCAATGGTAAAGCGTCTGGCCATTTCAGTGCTGTGGATGCACATACCTTTGATAATCTCGATTTAATAGTGCCATTAATTTGCTCGACCACACCTGAAGCTTCTGGTCGATGGGCACAATGCAGCTTTTGCTCAATTTGTAATGCTGCGCAAATCATCCGAATTATTTAATTATTAAAATGAGTACCTCTATCCGTTTCTAAAGAGACTGGAAATCCGAATCTAGGAATGATCTCTCTCAAAAGCAATTTAGCAACTGTTAGACTATAATTTCTTCTTGTTGGATATGCTTCTACCCAACGAGACAACAAACAAACAACAACCAAAACATATTTTAGTCCATTACAAGGAGGCAATTCAATACCTGCAATCTAGTAAAAAGACCTGCTGCTTTTCCAATCCATCCCCAACTGACAACAGTCTTTCTACCTGGATTCTGCTGCTGGCACATTACACACCTCTGGCAAAGACTCTCTGCAATAACCCTGAACTTTGGATTGTACCATGACTGTTTGAAGAGCCTAATCATAGCATCTCTTCCCACATGAGTCACACCATGATACATCCTTGCAAATTGTGAAAGTAAACAGTCTGGCATTACTGGTCTATCATCCATGTACACCCATATTTCATCTTCAGGTCTCTTTGTACATCCTGCTTTAATCCAAATTATTTTCTCTTCCTCACTAGCTTCTTCTTGCAATTGTCTAACTTCATCCCATGTTTCTAGAGAAGAGAAAATCAAGTGACAATTTGTATTCTTTTTTTCTGTTCCTTTATTTATTGAAACTGAATTTTGTGCACAGAAACGAGCCACTTGGTCTGCGTATCTGTTGCCACTAGTCACATAATCATTTCCTGATTTATGTGTTTGGCATTTGACCACTGCAATTTCTTTAGGCAATTGTAATGCATTCAGCAAATCTTTTACATCTTTGCTCTTTCTTATCGGGGATCCTGAAGAAGTCAGAAATCCACGTTGCATCCATAATTGACCAAAGTCGTGCACCACCCCGAAACCATATTGACTATCCGTGAATATGGTTATCCTCAAATTTTTGCCAATTATACATGCTCTGGTCAGTGCGACCAACTCAGAAATTTGTGCTGAATTTATCCCTCTTAGACTAGATGCTTCAAGAACCATGGCCACTGTACATCCTGCATATGAAGCACGCAATGCACTGCACCCTTTTCATCTCTCAGACACGAACCATCTACAAACATCACACAATCTGATTCTGGCAATGGCGTATCTTTTATGTCAGGCCTTGGTTTCGTACACAACTCTGTCACATCCAGACAATCATGGTCTGCTTCATCCTTTACTTCTTCACAACTCGAACTCGGCAACAAAGTGGCTGGGTTCAGTGTCGTACATATTGTTACTGTCACATTCTCAGCACCCAAAATCACTCTCTCATATCTAGTCAAATGACTACTCGTCATGTGCTGCGTCCTCGTCCTTGTTAGCAAAATCTCAACAGAATGTGGCACATACACTCTCAATGGATGTCCCATCACAATTGATTCACTCTGCTCCAGACTCACACAAGTTGCAGCCACTGCTTTCAAACAACTTGGCAACGCTGCAGCCACTAAATCCAAAGTAGCTGAAAAATATGCCACTGGACAACGCGATATTCCATTTGTCTGCGTCAAAACTGAAACTGCACATCCATCTTTCTCACAACAGAACAATGCAAATTCTTTTTAATAATCTGGCATTCCCAATGCAGGTGCTCGACAAAGAGTATCTCGCAATTCAACAAAAGCCTTCATACTTTCTTCATCCAGTTCGATCGGATGACTACATCTTTGTGAGTCAATATCTGTAATGGCTTGGCTATCAGTGAGAAACCACTGATCCACTGTCTGCAGTATCCAACCATGCCCAGAAACATTCGAACTTCTTTCTTTGTACTGGGAGGACCCATTTGCAAGATCACAGCAATTCGATCTTGTGATACTTTCCTGACTCCTTTCTCAATTTTGTGTCCCAAATATTGAACCTCTTTTTGACAAAATTGTAATTTTGCTGGTGACACTTTATGCCCACCTACTGCCAAATGGTTCAGTAAAGCAATTGTATCTGTCACACATTCTTCTCGTGTCTTTGATGCCACCAATAGGTCATCAATGTTTTGCACCAATACTGAGTCTTCTGGCATAACCAATGACGCCAGACACTTTTTCAGAATCTGATTGAAAATCGAAGGACTCTCTGTATACCCTTGAGGAACTCGGCACCATGCCAAGACACGGTCTCCAAACCGAAATGCAAAAAGATACTGGCTATCTTGATGCAAAGGTATCGAGAAAAATGCTTGACACAAATCAATCACTGTAAACCATTCCGCGTCACAGGGAATTTGGTAAAGAATCACTGCTGGGTTTGGCACTATCGGACAACAAGGTACTACAATCTTATTAATTTTTCGCAAATCTTGCACAATTCTGTATTTGCCATTCGGTTTTTTAATTCCTATAATAGATTAATTACAAGGACTCCTAGTATTTCTCTCAGAATACCTTGTTGAATCATTTGCTCAATTACAGGAGTAACTCCCTCAATAGTCTCAGGACTCATTTTATACTGTGGTGTTTTCGGAAATTCTGCACCTTGTTTGACCAAAATTTGAATTGGATCAACACCTTTCATCAATCCGATGTCTTTCCCTGAAAAATCCCACACATCAGTTGTCACAGTATCTCTCAATTTAACAGGCAAATCTTTCGCTGTAAATAAAGGATACAAATCATTCACTTCTGTCCCTTGCCTTGCTAACATCACTTTGAAAGCAACATCCTCATCTGGTGTTTGAAAAGCAATACCATCTGGTTTACAATAGATGGTGCAGTTCATCTTGCACAACAAGTCCCTACCTAAAAGGTTCACCGGACTCGTATCACATACAACAAACCGATGCAAATCTCTGAATTCTCCAATATGAACCTCCATTGGTTTGGTCACTGTAGTTCTAATATACTTATTTGAAACTCCTACAACTTGGATAGTTTCTCCCGAGAGGGGTAGGTTTGGAATTTCTGCTGCTCTCACAGTAGAACGGGTAGCACCAGTGTCCACAAGGAATGTAATATCATTACCTTCCACTTTCCCATCCACAAAAGGACCTGATTGATCTACCTCCAGAGATGCGCCAAGCACGCACTCTTCCTCCCCCCTCAGGCAACGTCATTGAGATGAATCTGAATCACTCTCAGGACATTGCAACCAATATTGCGTAATCATTTGTCCATTTTGTTTCTTACCAATTTGTTCACTCGTGTGAAATCCAGCATTCGCACTGTATCTCTGTACCCGAGCAGTCACATTATTTGGCATAGGAGCTTGAGGCACTTGTACCTGTTGTATCTGTGGTTATACTACCTGTTGCTGTTGCAGCTGTTGTTGATTCACAACCACCCCATTCTGCATCTGTGGATTAGAATTAGAATTTCCATTATTTTCTAACAAGAACTTACACTCGTTCTTCCAATGTCCTAACCTGCCGCACGCATGACAAGGGGATTTTCTCTTCATCTCTTCTTTATTATTTCTACCTCTACCTTTTCCCGGTAATTGCACTTGAACACCACCATTCGGGACAATATTCAAACCAGATACCTGACCGTTTTGAAAATTCTGATTCTGTCCTTTCATCTGAAAACCTGTTTGAGAATAATCAACAAAATTCCCATTTTTCTGCTGTGCCGCCTTCACTTGCGCCCACATCATTTTCTCTTTTAATTTCTTATGCCTAGATTCAATATCATCTCTACAATACTTTGCATACCTCAGTATTTCATCCACTGTTTTGTTCTGCCAACAAATCAAATGCTGCTGAATCATATTACTAATTTCTGGTTTCAATCCAAACACAAACTTATACACAAAATGTCCCATATCTTTGTCAGTTGTGCTTTCAAAACCACTATACTGTTTGAACACCTGTAAAAGTCTCTCGTACTAGGCATGTACTGTTTCTTTTGACTCCTGTGTCGTCCTGTCAATCTTAACCCAATCTGTTTCCTTTGGGGAAATCTTACTCTTCAAATAAGTAATCACTTGATTATATTTCTTCATCACCTCTTCTGAAGGCGCTCCAGTTTTAACATCTCTAGGATATTCCTCTTTCGGCCAGTCAATTGCAATCTTACACTCAGTCCATAAATCAGCTGGAACTACAATGTCAAATAAACCATCCAAATCTTTCAACAGGACCCTTGAGACCTTAACAAACCTCTCTACCTGTTTGTACCACTCGACAGGCTTTTCTCTCAACCTCGGGAAGTCATTTGTAAAAGACAATATGTCCTGTCTTGACCAAGGAATATGAACATATCCACCACCTGGAACTTCTCTCATTGGATATATCATTTCAGCAGGTTCTGCCTCTTTAACGGAAGCAAAGAAGATGCAGTTACACCCTTACTTGCAAGCGCTTCTTCTTTCTTTCTAGCCCATCTACCTTTTCATCGATCCAAATCACCCCATTTTTTCAAAATATTAATCAACTCTTTTACTTGCAAACGTTTACCAGATGCATTCAAACTCTCTAAATCTGTGTCACTAAAATCCAACCTATATGTCTTTTGTAAAACTTTTGATTTCTCAATATCCACTCCATATTCTTGTGCTGCCTCTGCCAACTTCTCATGCAAATTTCTCGCTTTCAATGTAATATTCTTACACAAGAATAACAACTCATCATCCTGATATTTACTCAATCTCTCCGGACTTATTGTACCAATAATCATTTCTTCCAGATCTACTCTTAGCCTACCTATATCTATACTCTGTTTGGACTTGTTATATGCCATTCCCCTAATCCAATCATCCAACTCTTCTGGCGAAGGTCCCACTGAACTCCCTGATACTGAAGTCATTTCTCTCACATTTGACAGTAATTTTCTAGGATCAATCTGTACACTTGTTTTTGGCGTTTGTCACATTTCCATTTGCTGGAATATCAATCAGTGACGTACTCATCTTATTTGACTCTGGTCCACTAACATCTCTAGCACTATTCACTGGAACTGTCAATGCATGCACTCTCGAAATATTTTGACCCTCACTATACAATGGAATTATAGGACCAATTGTTACCGGAACTGATAATGCTTCAGCATTTAAACTCATCTGACTAATTTTCTGAGTCAATTCTTCTTTTGCTCCATTAAGCATTTCAATCTCTCTCTCCTGTGAGACTCGAATACCTGATGAAAATGGTAAAACTAATGGAACTTGTGAAGCTTGTGTAACCTGTGGAACTTGTGGAGCTTCTACCTCAATTAATGGTGCACTTGGAGTAATCTCATCCGTACTCTCCTGATATGGTGGAGGTCTTTTCAATAACATCTCATCTAATAACTCATCATCAATTTCATTTGGATCTATATCTAGTTCTGAAGTCTCTACATTGTTCTTTTTCTCCTTGCACTTTTCACTAGCTTGTCCCTTAGCAACCATTACTGGATATAATCCATCTATCATTACATCTCTCCTCCACTTTTTCAACTGCGCATCCCATTTAGCCTTTGAATACCATCTCATTGTATTCCTATATTTCATCCAATTCCTATCTCTCTCCCTTCTGTACGCCTCATGTTCCCATTCCTCAAGCGCCTCATACTGCATAGGTCTAGGGTTTGGTTTTAATGAATTCATTCGTCTTATCAAATTCTCCAAAATCTTTACATTGAAAGTACCATGCTCTGGGAAAGCTAAAACTCCATCATCCTCCATATAACTCACCCAATTCTCTAACCATGTACACGTATGATATCCACGCTCTATCATCATGAAAGAAGCAGGCGATCTTGCAGGAGGTACAGGAAGTCCCTCTCTAGTAACAATAGGCTTGTCTTTTTTAAACAAATCTTGTATCATCTTTATCAACTTCATTTTCAACTCTCTCTTTTCACAAAATGCTTTAAAAATCAAGGAAAAATCCTTCCGTAATTCCGCTCACTCTATTGGCTCGCACTCGTCCAATACCAGCGCGACTCACACCAACCAACAAATCACAGCACAATACACACCCGCTATCTGACCAATGCCAGCGCGGCTTTTTGTGACGTCGGTATAACTCCTGCGACTGACCCTCCCTTTACAAAATAATACGGCAATGTACTACAAAAGTCTTTCTAAATAAATTCTTATTAGAAACGACCCAAAACGCTGCTACTTTGTCTGCTCCACTAAATGAAAGATAGTTCAGTCGTTCAAGAGAACCTTTTACAACCAGCAGAATAACGACCAGCGCCACTCTACTCTCAATCAAAGTGAAAGAGGTCTTGGTACTCCTTTGGGGATACTAGCCAAAGTTTCGGAAGAGGACTTTTTTTTAGGAAAGAGGTCTTGTTACTCCAGCGGGGATGTAAGGCCAAATTTTCAGAAGCAGACTTTCACTTATTTTCATACAATCTTCTTTCAACAAGATAGGTCCCTTAAAATAACATCAACAGCATTTCACTGTTCGATATTACAACAACAAAGTACTTCTGCAGTGTGATACTTTTCCACACTATTCCTCTGCCACTAGAGCTAAATAAACATCCCGGGATCTTAGGCAACTCCGTACCCGTACTTCCAGACTACATAAAACAAAGACGCTAACTTTTCATATTAGTAACCAAAATCAATAATTCAACCATTAATTTGCCAAAATAATCAATATAAACCATCAGGCTGCTTCCAAAACTGATCCAGCGATCTGGGACTAATAAATTTCCACAAACTAGGCCCAATTTCATTACGCACAAGCCCCTTCACGCTTGTGGCGATGCGATCTTTATTTAGTTTGACAGGGTTTGGCAAACCAATACTTGTTTCTAGAATACTCATAAACTAGAAAAACAACTCTAAAAAAGACAGACACATTTCTATATATATAATGTTTATCTAAATAATGTGAAATAAATGCTCATCAATACCAAAACACAGTACAAATCACAGATCATCAGAGAGCAACAATATCAGAGAAATATGATGAAACAAACATCTCAAATGACAATGCATAAAGGAGTGGAAAGGCGGAGAGACAAAAGGTTCAGAGACAAAAATACATTTGCAAATGATTATGCAAATTCAGTTTTCTGTCTATACTAACCCAATTGAATAGGAAATTTACTCTCTGGCCATGAGAGCAGTAAGGCCCCTCAAGAAGAGTTGAAGAGGCAAAGACTAAGTCAGGAATCAGCAGACAGGAACAGCCAGCTCAAGATTTGGAGACCGCATAGAAGACCTCTCCTCACACAGGTAAGAAAGCAAGCCACCAACTATTCACCAACAAACTCCCCAAAAAACTTCTAAACCCCTCCTACCAGAAACCTCAATTATACCCTAAAACCCAAATGTCTGTCACGTTTCACCATGGGCGCTGTAGACACACGAAGGCATGAATGAGGAATGAATGCGGTGAACTACATCTCCCAGGATTCTGTGGGTGGCGGCAGTCCTATCTCTTCCTCTCCTGTCTGCCCTACTTAAGCTCCTCCTGCACTGCTATCAGATGCTTGTCACCTGATATCGGAGCTTCCTGTATCCAGACCCCTGAACTACATGTCAGCACTTTCCAGCCGCTCGCTAACACAGTGAGACGAAGGGGCTGAGACGCCCGACTCCCTCTCCTCGTGGGAGAATCCTTAAAAGCGCCGGAGATGTCCTGTTGAAAACCAAGGAGGTTATTCCTCAAGGCGCACTGCCACGCTTAAAAAACCTTGCACTACCGGCGCGCCGAGTCGCGACCGTTAATTCGAGAAGGCGCACGGACGCGCCTGAAAACTTCACCAAGCACCTGCATGCTTGGAACTCGACCTTCGCCATAGAACGCGCACAGAAGCGCCTCTTGCCTCATTAACCTGTGGCGCCTGGATGATGCCCTTTGTTGTACCAAGCGCTTGTATGCAACTATTGAAGTATTAACTGGAGAACTCCCTCTGGGTGAAATTAGAGCCGTTGAGAGGCTCGGAGTTAAAAATTGTTGTTTGTTTAAATGGCGATCTGATTCTGCAAGCAGTATCTTTGGGTAAAAAAGGATCTTACCTTGGATACTTAAAGACACAGTCACCATTTACCAGTGGACTACCTGGTTACAGATAAGTACTTGGTTCATCTGTATACCTAATGTCTCCGTTCTACAGAGAGTATTATATCACTGAAGAATAGTGAAGACAACTCTACTTGATTTCTTTTACTTTATTTTTACCTTATGCGCTCTCTTTTCTTGTGGATACGTGCAGCAGCTTTTAACGTAAGTGTAATACCTCACATAGATAACATTGATAGTGAATAGATCAGTGTGGAATCTTATGTGTGATGTGTTGTCTCTTATACAGGAAACACGGGGTTACCCTAAGAGTGAGGTCTACAGAACTCTACAAAACGGAGCTCCTGGAGTGTTTTTTACTGCTGCAACTTTATTGTTTCGTTTATCCCTTTTTTCCCTTTCCCCTGTTGTGGTGTACTCTGCTGAGTGTTCATAGTACTCGCAGGTGATTCCATAGGAGGGGAGGAGGAAGCTTAGCATCTTCCATCGCTCCCGCTGTATCCGGCTAACCAGGTTAGTGTTAACCTATATCCGTGTCATGACAATGTCCAACCCACATTTGTGTCAGAACAGAGGATTTCTCTACACATGATTGGTTAAGGAAGGGTGTGTACTGTCACACCATCTCGTCAAGTCCCTTAGCTCATCTTCTTTATTGTTCATTTATTCTGCATATCTACTTCCACCCCAGGTAATACAAATTCGAGCCACTGTCATAGCATTCGTTTCCTTCATCCTAGTCTTGCAGCAAATTATGTGTCTCATCTATCCGTCGTGCCGCTCGAAGACGAAATGTTCTTTCACTCAAGGAAAATTTGTTTCTATCAGTTGTCTCTTGGCAGGCACACAGGACTGGCGAAGGACACTTGTCTTCCACTGCCATCATCTTGCTCAGTGTTATTTTGCAGAATTTTGTTCTAGTCTTATTAACCCCGTGTTTTCCCGCAGAACAGAAAACTATGCTTCTATGAAAAACAAACACAGGCATTATTAATCACTTATAATGCTTTTTCATTACACATCCACCCCATGTTGCATCTATCCATGCGCAACCCACGTTAATATTATATTTTTAGCAAACGTTAATAAAGTGCACAAAAGCAGCATTAGTCTTTTATTTTTGTCATGTCAAGAAGCATTTGCGGCCTACTTCAGTACTTTAGTAGGCGCTTGCGCAGAAGCATTTTCCCTCATGTTAGGCTCTTTTCCACATTAGTTTTTCACCGCACACAGTTAGTAAACGTTACTGAGGGTTCAATTCGAGAAGGTTTTATTTCCCGAAAACCCTGCTCCATCACAAGCGAAGGAGATGTGGAAAAAGGACTAAAACCCGAGTTCTGAGTGATCATAATAAAGTTAAAATGAAATACAAACAGACGCCATCCCAGAAAAGCATATTTCAACAATAAAAGCAATAGCAGTAAAATAAGAAGATTGTGTTCTTTTTATTTTTTTATTCTGGTTTTAATAAAGGCTTTACAGAAACAGCAGTTAACACATGAGAATCACATCTGCATTACAGTACCACTGCAGGTATTATTCAACGGATTATCTGAGTTTTTTGACTATTTGTGGTGAAAGTGACCGTTTTCTCCAGTACAGTCCCATCTATATACAGTGTGGTGGAAGTATACTATGGCATTGCATGTGTTAGACCACTGCTGACCTGTATTGCAGACAGGTTCAATGTAGTCAACGCGCTAATGTCGGGGGTCCGCAGCCAAAAGGAAAGCCCTGAGGGGCACCCAGATATCCTTGCATTTCAATGTCGGAGGTAGAAGTGTGGAATGTGTGCGGTATTGACCTGGAACTCTTCAAATCTTTTTTTTGTCAGTGTAAAGGTCCCCACATTGAGTGTGTCCTTAAGTGTTAGCTGTGAGAGGGCCTTTGGCTCCTGTGTGGCTGGAATCTGTGGGTGATGTTTCAGTTGGAGTGAGGGCGTGTAAAGAAGTGCAAAGTCGCTCGCCAAGAATACTCCAGGCTCTAGAGGTGCACCTGTACAGGGAAAAGTGGTGGGAGGGCACGCAAAGCCGGGCCCCCAACGGTAATGATGCGACGCATCTGGCTCCAGCGCTACATTCAAGAGCATAGTGTCAGGGTGTAACCAGTAGTGAGCGTAGTGTGCTTGGGCTCAGAGGTAGTATAATTCTTGGTTGGGGGCATTGAAGCCACCCAAGTGGAATGGCAATGTAAGGACTTCCTATTTAATGCAGGGTTGTTTGTTTGTTGTATGACGGAACAACGCCGGTAAAAACATTGCATGCCTTTACAATGCATATGCTTTTACCTCGCATGCCATTACTACGCATTATTAGTCTAACTAAGGTAAGTATTACTAAGGCAAGTTTAAATATATGTATATGTGGGTGTATATAAATATATATATTATCTTTTTGGGGGAAGATCCCCAAACCCCCATACTTACCTTAAATGCGTTGTAAAGTCATGTGTGGTAAAGGCCTATATGTGGTAAAAACCTGCGTGTTAATAAATGCGTGGTAAAGGCACTGCGATGTATAAATCGTGTTGTAAAGACTGTTTCCCTGTTTGTTAGCCCAAACTAGTTTTATGAATTGGGTACGAAGGTGTTTTAAAAGGCATTTGGTGAGTGGCAAGGGGATATTAATGGAAGAATGCTTTTTTGCAGATCACGAAAAGTAGGCAAACACACAGTAATTGTCTTGTCTTTTCTCTGTATAATTTTTTTTTTCTTTTTTCTTCTTTTTATTAACTTTTTTACACAAAAAGGAATTTATTGGGGAATAATATTAACAAATACCATTGAACGTTTACACTCTTATTTACATCTTCTTGTTCACCCAAAGGCTTTCAGTTTGAGAGAATCTTGAAATAAGGCGCTGCTCGTAGTTGAAGTTCTTGAAGAAGGATTAAAAGCCCATGCTCCTAGATGCAGGAATGATAGAAGAATAACTAAAGAGCCAGGCTCTTGTGTCAGGTTCCGATGATGTAGCCCCACTGAAAACCCATGCTTTCTCTGAATACCTACGCTGGAGAGCAGAGAAGGGCGCGACAATGATAGTAATCTGGGAAGAGACTGACAAGGGAGAGATAGAAACACCAAACTGGAGCTCTCACATGGAATTGCCTCAGTCAGGGTCGGCAACATGCATCCTTGATGTTGCTGAGAGAACATGAAGGACAGATATGAGTGTGAACGGGTACCAAAACAGAAAGAAACAAAGCAACTAGCAACAGGCAAAGACTTAGCCCTGAATGATCTTAAGTAGGGCATTACTACTGTTGACCGAGACATGACCATAACACCAGGAAGTGCAGATGTGACTTCATGTAGTTATCGGTCTAGTGTTTCCATTCTCCCAAGTTTCCACTGAACTTTCTTCCACCATTTCCAGCCCCTTAGCATGTGATGCTGCCTGCTTCTGCCCTGAATCTTGACATTCTGAGAACATGGTAGATTGAAGAAGGGCTAAAATTTCAAGCTCTTGAGAGCAGGAGACATGCAAGAAGAACTAAAATTTCTGGTTTGTAAGTATGGGAGATATGTAAACGCAATGTGCTTTATAACAGGTATTTTCAGATCATTTTTGATTGTTACAAGACAGAGTGGTTTGTGAAGGAGGCAGAATGAAATTCTAGATTCTTGTTGCATGGCTTGAAAATGATTTGGTGCTAGATTGCTTTTTAAAAAATTTTTTTTTTTAGGCTTCAGATTGTGTTGCTGGAGTTACAGACCTGAACTGTCTTCAGGTAGGACCTGCCCTGCGTATAGTTCCTTATAGAAGTCTCGAAAGGCAGAGGCGATATGGGCTTCGCCGGTACGTTCCGAGCCATCCACGTATAGTATAGCCTGAACGCCTGTGACCTGTCGCTGCGCCTGTAATCTATTGGCCAGGAGGCATCCACACCTATCCCTGCTGACATAGGAGTGGCGAGGTTGAAGAGCAGCGTATTCCGCTCTGTCGAGATCGATGCCCGCCGGTTGTGTCCGAGTGGGGTCCAGTTGATGCCAAACTCGGGGAGCCCTGATACGTTTGTGAATACATTCAAGTTCCAGGACTTGACAAGACAATTGTTCTCTATTGTCCCGGCCAAGCTTGTTCTATGCTAAGGAGATCACGATTAGTTAGCCTCTAACTACCGCTTTCAGGGGTTCCCATAGTGTAGATATAGAGACATCTGAATTGTCATTTATTTCAAGGAAATCCGCTAGCGTTTTATTAATTTGCTTAATCACCGCAGGTCGATGCAGGAGGGTTTCTCGCATCCACCAGGTTCTGGGTGGAGGCTGCAATGGCGAAAAGGTCAGAGTGAGGAACACCGCCTCATGGTCCGACTGAGCGAGGTTCTATCTCCCGCCCAGTGACCATAGCTCCTATTGTTGATGAGGCACCTGCCACTTAATGGGAAGGAGAGGCCCACCAGCACTCTCAATCCCAGAGGGTCCACTCCGACAAGGGTGCCCAGTATGGCCAGTGAGTTGTCTAGTAGTGAATTAGCTACGTTGTGGGGTCACCAGCACGTGGGGGTCTTCAGGTTGCTTGGCCATTGAGAATCGTCACTGCGCCTTTGTGAGAAGTTGCTTTGGAGTGACTCGAGGACCTTGCCTGTTGGAGGGAGCGCCAAGAATCGGGACTAGTCTCTGGGGCGTCCTGCGCCTCTTCTATGTGTGAATGCAGGCTATTCTCGCAGGGCAATCGAGGTGTAAGGCCAGGGAGGTGTCCCTAACTGAGACTAGGAGTGGTAGAGTCTCGACTAGGTGCGGTGGTTAGGGCCCGGTGCCCGCACTCCAGTCTGATTGCAGGCGCACTCGAGCGCAGTGGAAATGGGTGCTTGACCATCGACTCCTGAGTCTGTCCTTCGGGGGCCTTGAGAGCTTGGTGATATGAGGCAGGACAGGTAGCGAGTTCAGGACCCTGCGTCAGAGTCTGGAAGACCGCCGATGGGGTAGGGCCCAGGCCCGGCAAGCGCAGCTTGGCAACACTGTAGAGCAGGGGAGGCCCGGGGATCAGGTCTGCCCGCGGCTGTCCAGCTCGAGGGGGGGGGGGGCAGCCAAGTCTCCGTGTCAGCTCAGCTCCCCCACGGACCCCCAGATGATCCGCGGCAAGCAGGGGCAGCGGCCAGCCGGGTCCCGGGGCCGCAATCCAAGGGCAGCCACCCTCCGTATCTAGCCCCAGGTAGGGTCGACACTGGGCCGAGTTAGGCAGTTGCTGGTTTATGGTAATCGCAGGGACCTCAGACGGGGGTCACCCGCTGCAGCCACTGCAGGGCCCAGGTCAGCTGCAGTAGGAGGTAGGTTCTGCAGCAGTTCGGTGGCGGGTCACTCTTCTCGCTATCTTAAGGCCCTCGGGGGTAGGGGTCTGCAGCCTGCCTCTCTCCACACAGCTGAAGAAGGCCTCAGATGAATGAGTGGCTCGCTGGGAAGGTTGGGGGCTGTAGGGTGCGCTCAGGACTCACCCCCTCTGGGGGTCATCAGCATGGCGGGGTCCCACCTCTGTCGCTTCTGCGCTTTCCATAAGGGGTGAGGCGAATACCTCGGTGCTAGTCACAGCAGGTTCCAGGCTGCAGCTCTGCCATCTTGCCACGGGCTGTGCTCATTGGCCGTGAATGCAGCTTCACTGGCAGATCGCCCCCATACTCGGTCCGTCCGTACTCTGAGGCTCCCCCTGGTCTGAGTTCACCGATCGGGGCAAATTACCCCCAGTGTGCTGCCGTGTATGCGAGACAGATGAGCGTTGAGGACGGAGAGACCTGGAAACATGTCTCACCCGTCCGCCATCTTGGCCATGCCCCCCCAACATGTGATATTAATAGGATTTGGTCTGGGGATTTGATCTGGGGAATTCGGATTCAAAGTAATTCCTAAATCCCGCTAATGACGCCAGCCTAAAGATTCCCTCCATTATTGGCTACATAAAACTTGCCCACTATTTCATTACCCTTGAATCTTATTGTCCTGATAGAGTACCAAACAAAACAATTTTTTGTCCACCGTATCCTACAGGATTGATGTCTGGCGGCAACAGTTTGATGTTATCCATGCCAAAGATTTCTTCCCACTTCTTATCCTCCAATCAACATGAAAGGGGACACTGAATCAGCAAGGACTGAAAGAATTTTCCCACCAATCTCAACATCACACTTAGGCATGGTTAGGTTTCCCTCATCAACCGCCTCAACTTGTTGAACACCTTCACCAGGGCTGCCAACGTGCAGTACCATTTGCTGATTTACCGATGGTTCATCCACACAGTTCACTTTGGAACTTCTACAAACCCTTGCAAAAATGGCCCCTCCTGCCACAATTTCGGAAGGTTTCATTGCGAGCAAAACACTTTGCATTATTGGACAAATGGCTTGGACTGACACATTTATAACATTTAACCTTGGAATCTCTTTCTGTATCGCCACTTATTGTTAGACGCCGAGCCACCTTTTGTACCACTTCCAACTCCTCATTGGTATCCGATGTAGAGACTCTGGCCAAAGTGGAATTAGATCCTGTATCCCTCCTTTCCTTAACCCAGAATGTTAATGTTGCATGTTCCATGCTCTCAACAATAGTCGCTGCATCCTGTAAGGTAGGATTCCTTGCCAATAACTTTTCCTGTGCCCTCGGATAATTGGTGCAATGCATCAATTGATCTCTTTTCAAGGACTCAGTTAGTTCAGCAAAGTAACATGTTTGTGTAAGAGTCTTAGGAGAAGCAATATAGTTCCCCACTCTCTCATCCTTAGCTTGGGTCCTCATACAAAATGTGTGCCTCTCCATAACAACATTTATACTGGCCGCGAAATGGTTCTTAACCCGTTCCGCGCTGTGCAAATTTTCGCGCTGTGTGGGCATTTTATTGAGTGGACGGAGTTCGGACGGCTCCCGGCCGTCCTCCGCACACGCCCACCGTGACGTCGGACGGCCAGGGGCCGTCCGAAGCACACAAGGGGTTAAGCATCATCACCCGCATCTCATATGTGTCTCTTGTTTCTCTCTCAGCAATGCCAATCATTATTAGGTTAAGACTGTCATAAGTTCAGTTCAGAAAGACTTTATTTGGTTAGAAACAAACCATATGGGCACACGATAAAATACAGAACAGTTTAAAATTTCCTTTAAAACAATGTCAATCATGTAATATATTCAAATAGATTGCCATACAGCCAATAAATAAAGTGTCTTAATGCATACAAATGTAAAATCAATGAGTACAATTCATTTAAGAGGTCTCTAAACAAACCAAAAAAAAGGTAAAAAGTTGTCAGTAAAAGAGTCATCCATTAGATCTCCTCTATTTCCCCGACTACTCTTCTATGTTTGACAACGGACGCAATGAATTCATAATCAGTTACGAAACACCTCATCGGTTTGGAGAAGCTGCAAATATTCCAGTGCCTCTTTACATTTCAGTAACCATGTTCTCTGTTCTTTGTACAACTCATAAAAAAGGAACATATGTAATTGAGATTGGGGCACTATTGAGTTGCATGGGCACTGTATTAGATCTTTCACGGAATACACAGAGGGATAAAACATCAGAAAATGGGCCAAGCCTAAAGTAAAATCTTTGCTGGTGTGTCACCTTCAGCAGATATGGCTCAATACCAGGTGTTGTGCATAATGGGAGGTATGACACCACTATCCTCTTCCTTAATTCACCATCCTGTGTCTTTACAGCTATAGAACTTAAAAGTTCGCTTTTCTCAGGGGCTTGGCCAACTGAGCAAAATGCAAAGGATTTTCAAACAGTTCCATCCTGTTAATTGCTCGCAAATCATCTTTTACATATGGAAGCCATTTAATTTTGTGGGCCCCTTGCTAGATTCAAACATTCAGTATTCACTGTTTGTGTCAACGCTGCTTCAGGCCTGGACCAGACTGAAAGCTACAACATGGTAGTTACTAGCCTTACAACATCTCCCAGATACTGTAGTCCTAATTCCTCATGCGCTATTATGGAATGAACGCTATGGGGGAGTGACAGGAGACTTCGCAAAAATCTGTTTTCACTAATTTGCCGTTAAGAATGATCAATGTGCCCCCACACCTTTGCAACGTGGGTGGCAATCGATACAGCTTTGAATATTGTAATAGCAGTGTCTAAGGGCATAGACCCTAACTTAGCATCAACTTTAAATAGAGAAGCTGCAGCTTGTTCAAACTGTGTTACCCTCACACTCCTCAGGTGCTTCCACGTACTCATGCTGTCAAATGGAACTCCCAAATAAGTAAACGTGGGTACACATTTTAGAGCAGTACCACCAAATGGAAAGGTGTTGGCCAACTCCAGAGGTGGCTACAAACCATGGCAAAAGATTTAGTTTTATTTGTGGAGAGGCCCAGATCATACATAAAAGCCTCTAGAGAACCCTCCCCGTTCTGACCCTGAGCACACAATCATCCATGCACTTAAGTATAGGTAACTGTCAGGTCCCCATCCTCGGAGGATCATCTGCAGCATCAATCAAAATCTAAATCATTTATATAAAAGCTAAAGAGGAAGAGGGCCAGCACAGAGCCTTGCCTTACCCCTTTCCTAATCTTTATATGTGGAGTACACATACTGTTTGGCCCAAACCTAATGCTGCATTCTACACTTCCTGTTTGGTCCAAACCTAATGCTGCATTCTAAATCTGCATGCAGCTGAGAGAGAAGGTGAACGATTTTGGAATTGGCACCTTTATTTATTAACATATTCCACAGCTTCCCCCTTGAGACATTATCAAAGGCTGCACTTAGGTCCATAAATGCCAAAGAGAGACAACCCTCTTTGACGGCCACATATTTTCTCATAACTGGATGCAGATTCAAGCACTGGCTACAGCCTAGGCCCCGCCTGAAACCGTATTGTGCATATATTAAAATGTGCTTCTTATTTGCCAGGTTTCAAGTTGATCCAACAAAACTCTGCCCAATACCTTGGCTGTAGAGTCAATTAATGATATTGGCCGATAGCAATGTGGATTGCTCCTGTCCCCCTTTTTAGGTCTCGCCTAGCGAACGCAGCGCATGCGCTGCTTCGCCTTGGCGAGACTATTGTCGTCGCTTTTTGTTCGGAAGGGAGACAAGACAGGAGATGTGCACGCGTGCAGAGGACAGGAGTTGTGCACGCGTACGCACATCTCCTGTCCGCGCTCGCGGCGGCGGAAGGGAGACAAGACAGGATATGTGCACGTGTGCAGAGGACAGCAGTTGTGCACGCGTACGCACATCTACTGTCCCCGCTCGCGGCATTTTAGCAGAACGCGCGGCACGCATGGCGCGCTCCCACTCTCACGGCGACAGCTTGTCATGTTTAGGTATGTAAGGTTCAAACGAGCATCCCAAACTGCCTAGCATGAAAGATACCTCAAATGTGACCTCTGCAGTGGTAAGGGCGTGTAAAACAAAGGGCACATGGATATCAAGCCGCTATACCTCTCACTAAGTGTACCATCTATAGACCCCGTACTCTCTACATGTCTTGCATATGTTCGGGGAGTCCTCGCTCGATTTGTAGACGCACTGCCTAGCGACGAGGTAAACACAGCAGACCGTTACTCCCATGGTTCAGATTCACCTTTTTAAACAACGATTGCGAGCCTCGCACCATACCTACACGACGAAGAGCATTTGGTTGGCCGTGACGTACTAAATATTTGTACCGAACTTTCCAGTTTCAAACGGCTTTGACGCACCCCTTAGGTAGATATTTAAGATGTGTCCCCGCGAGGTAAGGAACGACTGCTGAGATACGAGTGGTACATATGGTGCAGTCCAGCAGTTGAAGTTCATTAATAATTGGAATGTTGTGGAGTATGAAGTAATGAATACTAATTACTCCTTTCATGTCTGACAGCACCCTGCAGACTAATCCATCAGCCCAGGCTTTAATTTGGTTCTGGTAATGGTTCTATCAATAGTACATTAATTCTGTGTTGAAAAGATATACAGTTGAACCTGACCCACGCAGTTGAGTCTGCTGTCATAAAATGGCCACATACTGACAACAACTGGGTAATTAGAAATAATTCCAGGAGGCCTCAGACAATCCAAATTTAAATAAAATATATTTTATGGACTAAATTGTCAGTTGAAAGCTTTGCTGTGAAGAATTATGAAATTGTAGAACTTCCGAGCAAATTTACTAGCTTACCTTTCTAGACTTGCTGATATGTGAAACCTCTCCGTGAAATTATTTCACCCTGTGTTTTATGAAGTTGTTCTGAAGCTTAAATCTTTCGATGGCAGCTGAATGTACACATTGGGAACAACTGGGAGATGATTTCCTTCGAATACAAAGGGAACACTCAACTTTATTTACTTGGCTTGTAATGCTGACTTCAGCATGTCCGGATGCAAAATGACTACCTGAACATTGTCAATTAAGTGGTAAATAAACGTTGCAGAAACTGTACATGTCAAATATAATTTATTGGTTATATTCTGGTATTTCATTTAATTTGTAGCATATGTTATATTAGAATAAATGGTGGGGGTTGTCAAAGTCAATTTAGAATTCTATAGCCTATTCTATGTTTAGAAAATACCTGTTTTGTAATCTTGGCTGCTTCACAGAAGGCAAAACAAGTATTGCTGTTCTAGCTAGCGGCACGTTGATTTTATTAACATGAAGAAGCAAGTAAAATGTACATTCATATGTATACCTTTATTAGAGAAAAGCCTTGATTCTCAGGGCCTAGGTGTCCACTATGCAGGCGGAAGTGGCTGAGTAAATCTACTCTATTTGCATTGTTCTGAGCCCATTCGATACGTGAAATGAGCGAGTAGAGACTTGTTAGGTTATCACTTTCTTGTCTCCATGCGTGGTACTGACTAATTTCACTTTTACTGGTAGCTTCTGTGGTTTGCGGTTTCAGGATGTGCTAGGCTAGATAGTGGGGATGAACACAATATCTACAGGTGGAGCGAGAAGTGGTCTTCAGTGGTAGTGCACCTTGCCCAGAATGCCAGCTGACCAGAAAACACGATGACATAGACTTGCATGCACACCACCATCAATAAATCATGGTACAATAGCTTCTTCCTGTCTGTAGAGTTGTCCCTCTTTTCCATGGCAAGACCTGATGAACCACTACCTTTTTTGCCGAAGGTAGGCAAAACATTCTCTCAGATGAGAACTTCGAGGCAGAAAATTGAATCTGAGCGTTTTGTTGGTTGCTGGCACTGCTCTCTCATTCATTTAAAAAAAGGAGCACTGATGGTGTTTTCTTCCACAGATTTCTCCATACTGGTGCAGCCATGATGGTGTCCAACAGTACCACTGCCAGTTGCTCATAGCCAGCAAATGCACTAATTGGTGTGGTGATCGTACTAACCAGAGCGATAGGTAGCATCTAAGCCAACAATCATTTGTAATGCACTAGGTCTCGCATTTATGCGAGTTTGAGCTATTGGCATTGTAAATGACAATGCCTTTTATTTATGTTTTGGTTTTTAAAACAGAAATAAAAAGGCATCGTCATTTACAATGCCAATAGCTTAAACTTGCGTAAATGCGAGACTATTGCATTGAAAATGCTTGTTAAAAATAGGGACAATAGTTGCCCTAGACCAAGATTTAGAGGGCTCCGCACAGCTCACACTCTGAAGCACATTCACAAGTATTGGGGCCCAAAGTGCCAAATTGTCCTTAAAAATGTCAACAGGGACCCCATCCGTTCCCAGTGCTTTATTCCTTGGGCATCTATCTAGATCCGAGATAGCATTGTCAAGGGAGATTGTTGACTCTTCTTCGCCCCCTAAGTTTATTGAATACTCTGTGCCACTATGCTCAGTGGATACCGGTTCATTAGAACCATACAGATTCGTAAAGTGTTTGACCCAGAGATACTCAGGGATGGTCGCATCTATACTAGTAGTGGAGGTACTTGAAAAGAAAGGTGTATTGACTACATTCCAAAATTGTGACACATCATTCATTGCACAGGCAACAGTCAGCTGCTCCCAAGCCTCCCTTCTTATCTCCTCTTTCCTTCGCTTAATGGCTTCCTTATAGAGCTTCCTACAGTTTCTAATTTCTGATAAAACCCTCGGCGAGCTTTTGAGAGCTTGTGTAAGGCTAATATGGACTCGTGAGCATGACTTATCGAACCATTTATTATGCCTCGGGTCATGGTGTTGCTTAGATAGCATTAATTGTTCAATTGCCCTCTTACAAATTTCGTCAAATGCCACCAGTACCAACCCCGATTGGGTTCAGAACTGAGACAATGCTCAAAGTGCTCCCTCTGATTCTCCACGAACAGGGCTATTAAGTCCTGTGGTTCGACATCCCTCCATTTACGACGTACACCAATTTCTTGTATATTCAGTTGGACAGACTATCTTATACACCGAAGGCAGCCCTAGGCTAAGACCTAAAACACAAGTGGGTTGTGATCACTCATACCACTCTTTGCAATCTAGAACTTAGACACCTTTCTAACTGATTAAGGACCCCTTCCCTCTACCCGTGTACGTCACCTGATTCAAAATTTCTTTAGTAGCTAAATCAAGGTTATGAGGTCATGGATCTTCAAGAGCCTATTCCAGCTATTGCCACATGGGTTATGATCAAAATGTGAGAGGTTATAAAAGTCATTGTCCACTGCACCACAGACTCTGTAGTCAGCAATGGGACACAGTCTAAGATTAAAATCATCTCCCCATGTTATAACATGATCCTCAACTAGGCCTGATAACATCATATGTAAAGCATAGGTAAGGATATCAACAATTTAGACATTCCTGTTAACAAAATTATTATGGTAAAGGTTGATGAGTATTACTAGGGGTGCCCCCTGTTAGAGACTGCAAATTATCTGAAAGAAAGGGGAATCCACATAGGTCTTCACTATCTTGGCTGCCACGGTGATGCTTATTACAAGTGGTGATGCTTATTAAAGTTACAAGGCCGCCACTATGGTGCCCAGACGATGACATAGTTGCAGGTGAAAACACAGAGTAAAAGCTATTTATGTGCACATTAGACAGTAACCAGGTCTCCTGTAAGCAGACATTCTGCTGGTTAGATATTACAGATACCCAATTGCTATCAGTTAGTTTATTGCTTAGTACCGCAATATTCCAATAAAGGGGACTCGCGTTGGGTGCTGTGAGACCCATACCAATTGTGTCCTGCAAAACCAAGTCTTGATTTGGAAGTTGAATAGTGTTGTCAAGCCCATTACATGTTGAGACAGCAGAATAAGTGGAATCAGTATCAGCCGATGAGACAGTTGAGAAGTCAATAGGAAATAACTGGGTGAGACTCCCCATAGCCTGTACCCTCACATTGAGTGGTACAAGGTGATAGGTTTGTCCACACATCAAATTTCTTGGGCTGGGAGAGTGGGTTGAGATGTCATAATTAGCTATAGTGTTTTATGCCTCTTCAGAGCCAACGCTTTCCATTGATGCACCACCAGCGGGTGTGATAACGGACCCACAAACCATTCAATCTCCTTCTCCCAGAACTTCAAAACGATTTTGTGTAGGCATGGTGAAGGTCCTGTTGCTTTCTGGGTTATAAATTGGTCTAGTGTAAAGGTCTTCAAATCTTGGCTTGTAAAAGAAGCCCAAATGGACCTTTGAGAAAGTCCTTGCAGGGTGGTGCTCAACCAATGGATCACCTTGTTCTTCAACTGGTGATCCGTTTCAGATTGTGTTGGGCGCAAAGGTGGTACATTTTTCAGGACTACTACATACGGAGTAAATTCGGGAGGGAGCTATAAAATCTGGGAATTACTGCTACCAACCATTTCAACTGGAGTGGAGTTAGTGACTAGTAAAGCCGCAGAATTTCCATTAGAACACTGGACGAGACCATCTGTAGCAGTCTTTGATGCGGAGCACAAGACAACCTGAATGGCACCTCTATCATTATTAATACCCGCATTGGTAGTTAAAATCGAGGTTGCAGACTCTGACGAGCAGGGTTGTCGTCCTATCGCCACAGGCAGACCAGGTGGCTTAATTTGAACATGTACAAGCAGTTCTTTCAAGGTCTTGTCAATGCTCTGCAATACCGCTGTCATAGGGGTCAATAGATTTGCAAGGACTCCCCACATTGCTAGGCACATTTACGTTGCCCACTGTCCCAACATGCTCTTGTGATTGCCCCTTGGCATCGAGAGACCCACCCCTCTTCACAGACTGTTCTGCTTCAGAACGCTTTTTCCCACTCTTCTTGGGTGCCTTTCTTCCTTTTGTTTGACGGGGAGGCTGTAGCTTCTGTAGATTGATTTCTCCCAATGTGGGGCTGCTGCTTCTGCGATGCTGTTTTAATATCCAAATAAATAGTCCTCCCTTCAATGCCTAGATTGTGAAGGCGAATGCCTTCCTTCTTGGCAGGGGAGAATTTTCCCCCACCTGTGGCAACTAGATAGGAGTCCATTCTTTCCAAGGCAATATAGGTTCCCCATGCTCAGATAGGAACTGTGGCGGCTGCAACATGCTGAAAGGTGAATGATGTGACATGTT
Organism: Calotriton arnoldi; assembly: GCA_963921515.1. Taxonomy (NCBI): domain Eukaryota; kingdom Metazoa; phylum Chordata; class Amphibia; order Caudata; family Salamandridae; genus Calotriton; species Calotriton arnoldi. Next base: position 1,110,357 of record CAWUFW010006186.1, on the reverse strand, counting down.
GAAATAATCTGTAAAGCAATGTAAAATAACAATCTACCAAAATAAGCTAACACAATAAACCAATATAATAAGTTACCACCATTAGCTAAAATAAAAACGTTGTGCTTCCATGGTTGATAATTGTTGGCTGTGACACTGACTGAATAAAGGATAAATTTAAATAAAAATGCACAAAGCACCTACTTGTTTGCAGTGGCCGGTTCTCTCTACAGCGCTGGCCAAATGGAGACTAGACTGTCAACCTGTTTTTTTTTTTTTTTTATTAAAAAAAATATAGTTTCCAGGTTACCAGTTCAAGGCCAATGAAATACGAGCAAAGGAATTTACTTCCTGTCTTTCCCGTCCTTCCTGTTATATGGCAGAAGCAGACGCAGTAACCACTTTTCTAGACTCCACAACGAGTGCAAGGAACAAAAAAATATGAGATTTAGTTCCCTTCCCTTACCAGAGAAACATGTTAATATGCGCAGGCCAGCACCGATGCCGTGTCAATGGGAATAGAATACATGCTGCTGTTCGAGTTAAGTTCGCGGCCAGCAGTGCACGCGCTGCATGTGTGTGTACAGGGCACAAGTCCTAAAAAAAGAAGTGGGGGACTGACCTAGTTTGGCAGTATGTAAGTGACATCACGTTGCGCGACATCACGGCGCACAACATCACGGCCCACAACATCACACATGGCATCACAGAATTGGCATCATAGAAAGTGGCATCACAAGCCACGACTTTACAGGAAGTGGCATCACAAGAAGTGACATCAGATCTAAAGCCCTTACATATATGTTTATCAGTTCTATCATGTGTACGTTTGAGCGCATTGTGAGGACAATAGCACAGTGAGCTATGGAAGATATGTGACTTCTACACCTTGCAATCCCCCAGTTTTATGTAACACATCCTGTACATTCATTTACAAACTTATATAATTTATTGTACATGTAATATACAAGTGTTGATGGAAAGTGCTCTGACACCCTGCATTGGAATGAGTAGGGCTATACAAGAAACAAAGGGAAACGGCCACTACAACGCGGCCGTTTCCACGCATAACCATAACCACGCATGCATTACAACGCATGCGTGGTTACCACGAATAGCCTTTACCACGAATAGCCTTTACCACGCATACCTTTACTACGAGATACGTAGAAAAGGCATGTGTGATAAAGGTAAAAAAAAAGTTTTTTTTAAAAAGGGGGGCTTGGGGGGGGGTCTCCCCCAAAAAAGCGTAGGTTTAAAAAAGGAGGCTTGGGGGGTCTCCCCCTCCCCCCCCCCCCAAAACGCACCTGTTTCTGTCATTTTCAGTTAAAGAAAAAAAAAGATGTGGAGGCAATCCGCGTCGTTGGAGGAAACGGAAAGACACTTCCGCTTCCTCTTAACGACGTAAAACGCAAATCGGAAGTGCTTGGAGTGGAGAGGTAAGGGGGAATGAGGGGGTGGTGTCGCACAGGGGTAAATTATAAGGGTACATTTTTAGGGTTAATTTGTAGAGATCGGAGATATCCTTTAACATGAAAATGCCATTAACATGCATAGTTTAACAACGAAATACATTGTAAAAGTATGCGTGTTAAAGGCATTTTCGTGGTAAAGGATATGCGTGGTGATGGCATTCGCGTTGTAACGCATGCGTGGTAAAGGCATGCGTTGCAACGGAATGCGTTGTAACGTCACACAACCGAAACAATAGTGGTACTTAAATTATTTCAACGCCTCCTCAGGGGAAGTAAGCTCTATATAAATGCAATTCGCTTTGTGTAAATACTGGGAAAGACCAACACATCTGATATTCTTACAGTGCATGCAGATCTCCTAAATAGGGACTGAACAAAGTAAAAAGTTGCCTCTCTTAAGTATGTGTGAAGTGCTAACAAGGTGTGAGCGTTTGTTTCCCCTCCACTTCATTTACATCAGGTGTGAGGCTCCTGACTGCTCCCAGCCAAGAGACTGAACAAAAGGAGGCCTGATGACCCCTCAAATTCGGCCTTTGTTATGGGCCCAGCAGGAGTTTTGAATAAGAAAGCCCCGCCTGCACAGTGTTGATTGTTGCAGATGGAAAGAAGACAACGTGCAGGCGCTGCTGAAAGTGTCCCGGTGTTTGGAAATTACACCGGGACGAGTTCAGCACATTATTCAGTGGGGCCCAAATTCTTGGCCCAAATTCTTGGCAGGGTGGACGGCGTTCACCCTGTGAAAAAAGTGGGTGGACACCTTCCACCCGCGTGTATCCCCGACTCGTGCCCTGTGTGTGTGTCGAGCACAAAGTTCCAAGCTGTCAGCCGCACACGCATAAGACTTCAGAATCCTCAGCTCTCCCCCACGCGCTGACGAATGCATCGGGCCACACGCACATGACTCCAGAATCCTCAGCTCAGCATACAGCGACGACTACACCAGGCCACGCTCCTGCCTCACATGTCAACAATGCTCGTGCTAAGAATACCTCGATTCAATAAAAACTGCCATTCAGACTTGAACGTTGGACATAGAATATGTCAAAAAATATATAATTAATCAAGTGGATGTCATACGTGGGTCAAAATACAGTTGAAAACAATACCTTCTGCCACTAGAAGTCCTTAGATGGGGTTTAAACGCGTTTAAACCCCTTCCATTAACCTACTACTTTCAGGGATGCCCCACGACTTCCGATATGCACACAAGGTCTTTGAAGTCGAGGTGGATGCACTCAGCTCGTTGCCACTTGACAAGAAGTACTCTTACGCTTGTCTTGTCCAAGTTATTTATTGCATCCTCAATCTCTCTGTCAACTGTTCCAGCTACAATCCATGATGCACAAGATTCCACCTGATGACATCACAAGATTAAAGAGGCAGCAGGTTAGGAAAATACAGGCCATAACAGATACCATTGCGGTTGATTATGTGCTATACAAATAGACATAACATTACATCAGGTGAATATGGAATGACCCCATCAATAGATTTATTTCCCTCTTTCTAAGCATTCAGCCTGGGCATCCAGTTAAAGGGTGAATTTTTAAAGGCGTGTACTTGCCTATTTGGGCCTATTCAGTACTGAGAGTGCTCATCACAATATCAAGATGAGATTATTTTGTGCACTTTTGCACCATATGTTTTGAAACTCATTCCTTTTCCATTTCCCGAGCTATCTGTATACTGTCTGTCAGGCAAAATCCAGATTTTGTACTCATATGCATATGCATTTGCATCTAGATCTGATCATGGTTCCGTTACTTTGCTGCCAACCCCTTAAGTCTCAGGCTGACCGTACTTGTAACTGCACTGCAGTATTCCAACTCGCACTCCTGATATTCATGCTCTCATTAATGAACATCATCTGGAGCTACTGTATCTTACAGAACCTTTGTTAACTTCTTAAAATGGCCTCCCTCTGATTACGTCATGGCTGTTTAATCCACCATGTTGATTGCTTTACAAAACCTAAAGAGGAGGGTTGCACTAATCTTGAGAGATTTTCTGAAATGTACATCACTGTCCCTTTTTTCCTTTTTGGCATCTGAAATCATGTCTATTGGGCAATCCCTAACAGTTAGTCTTGAATTTGTGTTTATCCTCTTCTATTGACCACTTGGTTATTGTTGCAGCTTTGTGAAAGTGTTTGCTGAATTCTGCTCTTTCACAATTCCTAACTACTCTATTTATGCTTTCTTGAAGGATTATGTTCTCCATAAGTGTCACTCTGCTCATGGTGTGTCGGAGAAAGGTTTTGACACCGTGGAAAGATATTTAAATATTAACAAATGGTTTTCGTTCACAGCACTGAGACAGCCACTCTGCTGGTGGTTTAGGACAAACTTGGAGATACCATTGGAGGGCCTGCCTGCCTGTGTGTGCTGTTTAATCCCTCATCAGCATCCTATACTGTGGACCACAATTGTCTCATCTCTTATGAGTGGTTTTCATCTTTCCTCAGAGACTGCTATCAATATGTCCAAGTGAGCTCCTCCGTGTCTCCTCATGAGTACTATTTGGAGCATCCCAGGGATGTTTTTGTTCGTCAACTTTATTCAATCTCTATATGGAGCCACTGGAAGTCTTGTTTGCCGAGCAAGGTGGTCCATCAGTGTGCTGACTTCATCCAGCTCTTTCTCCCCCTACCTTCTCAAGCTGATATTGTCAGACTGCAGAGTTGTCTGTCTTGAACTGGCAAAAGCCTGAGTTAAATTAAGTCCCTATAACATCGTGTTCATCAATCTCTCTATGCCCACACTCTGATAACCAGCAGACTGGACTACGGCAACGCCGGAATCAACAGAACTCTTCTACACAAACTCCAAACCATCCAGAACTCCGCAGCCAGACTCGTCCTCGGGACACCGCGCCACGAACACATGACCCAACACCTACGAGACCTCCACTGGCTCCCCGTCGAGAAGAGGGTCACCTTCAAACTCCTCACCCACGCCTACAAATCCCTCAAAATCGGACCCAAATACCTCAACAAGAGAGTTTCCTTCCACGTACCCAAGAGGAACCTCCGCTCCGCCGACCTCGCCTTGGCAGAGGTCCCCCGCATCTGCAGAAACGGAGCAGGCGGGAGAGCCTTCTCCTACATCGCGGCCAAGACCTGGAACGAGCTCCCGGTGAACATCCAATGCTCCCCTACCCTGCGAACTTTCAGGAAGGAACTCAAGACCTGGCTCTTCGACTGATCCGGAGCTTCTCTCCCCCCCCCATCCCCCTGAGCGCCTTGAGACCCTCACGGGTGAGTAGCGCACTTTATAAACCCCTGATTGATTGATTGATTGAGAATAACCTAGTTCACACAACTAGACCACATTTTAGACCTCTCTGTGGGACCGAATTGATCCTGGTTGCATTAATAGAGAACCTAGGGAAGATGGCTGCATCATTGGTGCTTTAGTTCTAGCTGGTGTATCAGAAACGTGCTACTCCATTGGCCGTTTTGTAATGATCCGCAAGCTGCACCTGCCTGGTATCCCTGAAAGCACTAGACTAGCAGGTTGATATTAGATGATCCAATTCACCTGTTTCTGTCAAAATCAGGCCATTAATATTTACAGCACTACGGTAGTCTTTACTTTTAATTTCTATTTTTACCTCGTATTCCTTTTGAGGCTTTCAACTTCATATGTTATATGCATGCAGAGAAAATAGAAAATCTTCCTTTTTTTTTGGACACCACCAGAATGCACACTCTGTTACTCAGCGGTTAAGGCACGAGGCTAGAATTGCTAAGACAAAGTCCTAACAAACTGAACCGCATATCTTTTTGAGAAAACTTCTGTCCTTTCCCAGCAGGACCATACCCCACTGCAGTTGAGACACTGAGGAATCGCAACAATCTTAAAGGTACCAGAAGCGCTATGGCCCCACGGGCTACAAAGTGTATCAGCCAATGCCTTTAATATGGAGAACTGTTGGGGGGGGGGGGGGGGCGAGGGGGAGGGGAAAGGCTTCCCTTCTGGCCAAAGATTGGGTCATTTTTATTAATACTTTCTTAGAGTTCACGAAGTGCAAATTAAAACAGGTCGTAATTTCACAATTCATCTGTTAGATTGCTAGCTAGAACAAGATCATGTGACGTGTTGTGTTCTAGCTGCCTTTAAGCACTATTTGGAAAAAAACAACAACAGGTCGATATCAAGTCATTACGCGTAGATAATGGACCACAAAATGAAATCGGTCTTCTGTTTCTGGCTCATGACATCAAGTTATGTAGGTCTGGTCCAGCAATGATTGTTTATATCTTCTGTCCCTAAGAATGTGAACACGTTCTCTCAGTTCAAGAGGCAACACCTTGTCTCCTTCTGCTTCCTTGATGTGCTTTATTTCCTTTTTGTCACTGATTGAAGACCTGGACATTTACCTAGCATTGCTCTCTAACAAAGGTACCAGCATTCAGAGCCTGGCCCAGCTCAAGAGGCGATGTTAACAGATATGTGCTTTACCAATATATAGTAGGAATAACTGCACCAGTGTGTCTTTGTCGGCTGTGACTGTTGAGGATGAGTTATTTCAGTTTTTCTACCCAAAGATGATTGCGCTGGTTTTATCCTGTATATTTTTCATGCACTCGATTATTGTCTTTCAGATTCTCAAGAATATAACTGAAACGCAGATTCTAAAATTAATAACTATATTGCACCTAAACCGTTGGCGCTGGCAGTGTTATGGTGACAAGTTGATTTCCAAACACCTTTAATCATTATTTTGCTAATATCTAAGCCGTATAAAACCACACAGCGGCTATCGTGTGATTGTGCTAATGGGACTCTATAGTGTCATATTCTGGATGTCAGTAGTGTGGGTTTAATTCTCTCTGTACAATACTTAATTTCTTGTTTTGTAATCCACAACATTCCTAGCATTCTGTCGTCTTTCCATATCCCAAAATATCTTGCCCTGCAGTCACACAATTTAGAACATAACTGTTGTCCTTTTCATAGCCTGCAAGTAAAACATTCCTTCTGTCTTGCTAGCCCCTATATTAGATATACAGTATGTCCATTTGTCCTGCCATTCCCACTTTGCCATCATTAGTGTGCCATAAAATTGAAGGAGTTGAGGGGTACGGATATAGTTAGACGTTATGCGTGGCTCAATGACACTTGACATTTTCTAGCATTGGAGTCAGGCCATGGATCTCCTGGTTAGTAAGAGATGGTTTCTTCGCTAACGTAAGATTTCTGAATAAAATCCTGTGGGTGGTCAAGGCATTGAATGGTGAGACACCCTGTCCTGTACCAATTGACAGACATTCTATCTGTTAAAGACATGGTTACTCTTCGCCTTGGATGTATACTTCTTTGAGTCCCACCTGATCCTGCAGCACATTTCTAATTCAATGAGCAGTTTGGGTGCACTAAATACCAGTTCAATATGATGGTTAAATGAGGAATAATGACGAGCCCTTCATCACAAAGGAAATATCATGCAATCGGACGTGTCGGATTATCTGGTTAAAATAACAACTGCCATTGATATATGAAACGTAAGCCTGAGAGTAGAAATACTTTTTACATGAAGTTCCTGTTTTTAGTTAAAGGTAATTAATTTAGACAATCCCGCGTCTAAGAAGATATCAAAAACATAGGCTCAAAATACTCTACCTTGGATAAAGAGCATCAGACTCCCATTACGGCCCAAAATTATAGATGGAAATAAAGGAGTTTCCCGAAGGACTCTACGGACCAATCTCTTTTCTCCTGTTTCAGTTTATATGCCATCTTCCGTACATTCGATTTAGAAGGGTGTGCCTTTTGTACTTATTGCAATCTTTCCCTGACAGTTGGCTCTGTAGGAGGCACTCGAGTCTGCCTAAGAGAGGGCACAATACATTTTGCTGGCTCATATAACACATATATATGTACAACAAGGACAACCCTATCTGCCTACGAGGACCAGGGTAACCAGTATCCTAATGCAACAGTTGTCCCGTGGGACTCATTCAGTCGGATACCACCTGGAAGCTTCTGAGGTGGTCGATTCAATTATACATTGTTTGAATAATTTTTAATGTAAATCAAAGTACAGCGATATACAAAATGAACATAGGACAGACAACACCTTGCTCAATTAGTGAACAAGTATACATCACCTATATATAACAAGCATCTCTTGGTGACATGCAATCACCACACAACCAAAAGGTGGCCAAGAGATATTGTATAGATATAGAAACTGTCCCTCCTCTAGAGTATTCTGGAGTTATTGTTCAACCATTGGGACCTGGTGCCTGTAAACTGTCTTGTTATATGTTATGTATAAGCACTGTGTCTTCTGCACAATGTCCACATTGTATACTGTTGCACCTTCTCTTAATTAGACATTATTCAAACAAAAAAGTGTGTCCTGTACTTGATACCCTTTGTTGTCATTATTCAATAAGCATTGAATTGCATAATTGAATTGAGTACCTAAGAAGCTTCTCAGAGGGAAACTCTGGACGTTTTGTCAAGAACAGTCAAGGTCTGCTCGGTTTCCTGGCGGGCATAATGGGAAATTGTGTACCTGGTGAACTTCCTTCTTGAAGTCCTTCTTGTAACGCCTTACCTGGTACTCCTCGAATAATATTCTGTATCATTACCTTCTGCTCTCTCTTTCATCTCAAACATACAGACAATGCTCCTCCTTTTTTGGTTTCTGAAAATCTTCCAACTTTTAAGTGAAATTCCCAGTGCCTCCAAACCCCGCCCCCCCCCTGCATCCCCCATTATACTTTCATTATTGCCTACTGTCTTGGAGCTGTGAGATTTAGACACATTTTAGATCTGTAGAGTTTCTGAATCTCTAGGCTTCTTAAACAGTGTTGTCTGCTGCTGAACTCCTGGCTGCATTCTTCCCCTGTCATGCAACGTACTTCAAAGTATCACACAAAGAGTAACACACTACTGTCAAATGTTTTCTATCTCTAATAAAGTGGGTTTGTCCCATCGGTTCTGTTACATGCTATGTGCAGCGCTCTGAACCTGCCTTCTCAGGCAATGTAGCTCAGGGCCGGCTTTAGGGCAGTGCGTCCGGTGCAGCTGCACTGAGCGCTGACCTGTGGAGGGGGCGCTGACCTCAGGGGTGGGGGAGGAGGGCGCTTTGTTTAGCAATAACTTATGATTGGAGGGATATGGGGCACTTTTGCCTGGTGGTAGTGAGAGAATCCAAGGAGGCGGTCATGGGGTGTGGGGGCGCCAAAAATGATTGTTGCACCGGGTGCCACCTCTAAAGCTGGCCCTGATGTAGCTCATCTAGGTTGAGACTGAACATACCAGGTTAAAATAATACTACCCCTGAAAAGTGGGAAAGTACACTGGTGGGTGGCTGACAGAACCAGAGAAAGAGGACACCCACATTGTGACCATGAGAAGCTTCAGGTGTGACCATTTGATGCAGACTCTGGCCGAGAGTGGTGGTATAACTAGGACCGAAGGAAGGAGGCTGCTAAAGGGAGAGCAAGCAGAACATATAGAGTGGGGCTGCTAAAGGCATACCACACATCGGCCGAGATTTAAAGTGCACAGGTGGGGGCGAAAGAAAGGTAGGAAGGGGAAGACGTGTGCCTCAATAAAAGCATTGGGCAGCAGAGCCTGCAGGCACGCCTCCCATTGCATTGTCCTTGACATCTACCCCAACCTGGGTGAATGGATAGTGAAATATCACTTTCATGGTAGTTCATGTCTTCTTGGTCCATGCTATCCTTCATTTATAATGCCCACCCAGCCTTCTCCACATCTATACATTAGGTCGCTTTGGGGCGTGTGTGAAACCTGAAGAACTGGGCCTGTATTTAGTAGCTTTGGTGCCTGTCAGTCTTGCCGACTTACAGGAGTGACATTGTTTAGCACCATATGTCCTGATTTTATATGTGCATGCAATGGGAAAACAGCTTCAGACAAGATGTCAGATCAGGTGCATTAATGTCAGTATGGGCCTGTCATAAAAGCCGATGAGAGCTCTGTAATACAGTTAGGAAACGGACCTATAATAGTGGCTAAACAGAGGCTTTTAAAGCACTCTCTGAATTTAATTTTCGTTTGCCTCCCAGAGTACCACAGGTGTTTGATTCCCATCTGAGATCAGTTTTCGCTTTAATGGAGCACACGCCATAGTGAGATGAGCAAAGCCTTCCTGTATTGTAGCTAACATTTACCTGGCACCAGAACCTCTTTTAATGGCTCATCGACTGCATCTGGCTTAATGGGTTTAGCCTTTTGGAACTGAAGAGAAATATCGTTAGCAGGTGCATGAGTCACTGCCTTTTTGCCTGATCTTTTGTTAGCAGAGATGTCTTGTTAGCTCGCTTCTTTCTATCTGCCTCCATCTAGTCAATGCATTTAGGGCCAGGGCGTGAAACCGATGGATTGTGGCTCATGGGTAAAGGTCTACACTGGCCCTTCCTCTCGTTAGCGAGCTTATTTGGGCGCTCCATCTCTCATGCTTTGAGCTTCGCTTATCCATAAATACACCATGTGCTCTACGCCATTCGCTCTTTATGTATTTTTATTGCAATCACTACGTTTGTCATAGTTAGACCGAGGTTGTTTTGCAACGAGCTCATGTGATATAAATGTATTTAATTTCATTAAATCATTCACTTTTAAAACAAGTACTGTTTTAGTTTCATAAAGACACACCAGTAAGCTCACCGGCCTTTGGTGGGTGTCTCCCTCTTTTCCTTTTGTTCGCCTGCTTGACAAACAAGATGCCTCCATGGATTTTAGCGCGGGCACTCGCCTTTCAGCCTTGTAGCACCCTCACAAAAAGTGCTTATTAGAGAGTATGTTCTTGGTAGCTTCTTCTACTGAGTTTCGCTCCCTTGTCAGCGTCGCGGCGTAGATGTCAGTCTTGAGAATTCTTAGCACAGTCGAGTCCACGTAAAGCAAATCTTAAAATATGCTCACCTATTCTGTGATCTTTGCTCATGATCTGCTCTCTTATTGCGCGTACAGCTTCCCTTTGCATGGCTCAAATGACAATAGCAGAGGGTATCTAAGGGTAGTTAATTTTTTCGGCCATTTCTTAGAGAAGTGATGATACCATAAACTAAAACAGTTGCCACTCTTTTGGTGTGTTGCGCTTGCACAACCACAGATGAGTTTCTTCAGTTTTACTTGCCATGATAGACACAAGTGTAACAAAGGCTTTTGGAGACACAAGCCAGTTTTCATTTTTATTTTTTACATAGGGTTGATTGATAATTGCCACGTAGCTCCTGTATCTTTTAACGCGCTAATATCGTATCACAAATTGAGGCACATCTGCTTTACAATAATACGTTAATGCCATTCACTCTTTTTATCTCCTGTCTTCTTGTTTCCTTTTAGACGGTACACTTTTTGTGCGTTTCACCCATTACACAACATTTCTGTTTTAGACCATTCCTCTGGTCTATAGTAAGGCGTCGTTTGCCTAGCCGCTAGTTTGTTTGTCCAGAGGCCTGCGCCAGCCTAAATAAATACCTGGCATCTTTGTGGATCAGAGCACCACTGGTCAAGAGGGTGAGAACATTTCACTGGACCAAGCCATAGGGTGCTCTTTTGTGAAGCTTTTGGAATAAGTGCCCTTAGTAGCTCGAAGCTGTAACCAAGAAATGGACAGGAGCCCCAGGCTACACCAACTGTTGTTGCAACTCGAGTCATGTTAGAAACAGTGTCTTTACTCTGGCTGTTGATTGAGCACTGATTCTTCGCCCCAGTATGGCGGATCCAAAAGTGGGTGACAGCAGTTCTCTTCTCTGGGAGCTTAGCCAGTTGAGAAGATTTAATAAACTATCCAAAGTGGTAACTGGACCATCCAAACCATTGTTACATACTGCCAACAGTTTTGGTCTGACTCTATTATAAGTGTGAAAGCATCCCTTAATGTATCCCTCAATAACTATTTGCAGCCATATTGGAAAACATTTTGTCCAGAATTTATGTACAAGAGGACATTATTTTTGGTAGGTCGACTATTCGACCGATTTAGTGGTCTGCATAGATGAAAGTGGTATTTAATACAAGTGCTGTTGTATCTCATTAACACAGGCAAACAATAACTTATTTTGTACCAAAGGTTATGTACAAGCATTTTGTTAGGGCTTATTGACATGTCATATGTACAGTGCATAGTTGAAGACCAGGTGGGACTGCTAACTTTTGTGAAAGGAGATAGTTTTTCAAAGTTGTTTTGAACTCTGTGCAGGGACTATTTTTTAAAGCAGTTGAATATGGATGTGACTTCAACGGTTGTAGCGGTGAAGGACAGGAATTTGGATGTGAAGCAGGGCTTTTTTTGCATGGAGTTGAAATGTGCGGATTTTGAAGGAGCAGGGATATTTGAACCTCAGTCTCTTGGTAAAATCATCAAACAGTATCCCCCACTGGTCGTATGGACCTTTGGTCGTCGACTTGAAGTGCTGAGAAGAGATGACATCAGAAATAGATTCAAAATACAGTGAAAGCAAAGGGCTTCACCATAACGTCAGAGAGGGTGGTATTTCAACCATAAAGCTTTATTTTCCAGATTATTAATCAATCATCACTCAACAAATTTGAAAATGGTTAAGAAAGTATATCAATACAGCAACACCGCACCTCCTTGTGACTCTTCAGGCACCACCAGGGCTCTCGAGACCCATCATTCGTCTCTTACCTTTTTCTCTTCCAACATCTCTCTCAAATAGGTTCTTCTACTCAGTCTCCCACTCTATGTAAACTGAGTAGCAACTGTTGGGAACAGCATTCCTAGTTGCAAAAGGCCTATTAGTAGGCCTTTCAAAAAAATAAAAATAATAATATTAATCTGTTTATGATCAGTATTTTTCTCACAGACGTTTCCTGATTGGTTGCAAAGAAGGAGCCTTCAGAAAGCCACTGTTTGATCAGAGGAGAAGGAGGCGCCCATTCAGATCGGCTGTTTTCTCTGGTGGCTCCTTTGTGCTCCTTAGTTCCTTTTGGGAAACTGAATGCTGTAGGGGCGCAGTTGTGCCACTCTCAAACACTCTCCCCTCTCTTATTATATTTCGCTTCTTGCCCCTCTAGCAGATTATTGCAACTATCTTTCTCCTGCATTCTCCCTCTTGTCATTGCTCAGCTAATCAATAAGCTATCACCTCTTAACATGTTTTCACTCTTTATTTAATTAGTTCTATTTTTGTTCCACATACGTGCCTCATAAATATATAGATGTAGAACCATGTTTTCTTGAACAAGTATTTCTACTTGCACAAATGTTGCTGATGTTGTTCTTCCTTGTATGTTTAGATCAGAGGAATATTAGCTCGGTAAGTGAATCACTTGGTAAGGTCTGTTTGCAGTAGCTGAGATCTGTGTTCAATTTGCAAGTCACAGGTTTGAATCCTGTCTGGGCCAACTGTTCCTTCCAACGTTGAAAAAGTGAGATGAATGAAGTTTTGTCGACTAAATCGGTGTTACTAGGAGTTATATAAGATAGGAAAAACCCTGATAGGACTAAAAGTGTGTTAAATATTATTCTTCAGTTATTTAAACGGAAATATAGAAGTGCAGGTACTCGCTCTTTAGAATACCTGTTTGTTCCTTAGAAGTGCTGGTACTCTCCTATTAAATGTATTTCAGCAGTGCTGAGAAGTGCAGGTACTCTCCCTTTCAAATTGAAGTGGAGGAACTCAGTACCGAACAGTACCTGCCCATTTAAAGCACTGTTCTTATTTCTCACCTGAACGCTATTTTCATATGACAAAGGTTAATGCAAAACAGAATGTAACGTAGAAGATAATATTTTCTGTGCACAATTTTCATGAACCTGTGCACTAACATAATGCAATTATATGACTTAGCGAGTGTGGTAAAATTAGATCTGTCCAAAATCCGTGGATTGATGCATGTTACTTTGAGACCTGATGATTTCCCAGGAACCTGTTGGTATTGTATGTTTTCCATGATTGCCTAAATGTGTGCAATCTCTTCCTTGACGCCTCTCCTTTTTCTTGCAGTGACATTGGCACTCTTGTGTGAAATGGCTTCTCTGTGTGTCTGACGTGAATGAAGACCTGTCTGAAAAAGCAACTGCCTTTTTAATGTATGTGATCTAGTGCATTTGTTTGTACAGTGTTTGTCAGAAATGTATCCCTCTGTGTGGTTCTCTTGTGTATGTCAGTACACAGAGATTGCTGAGCTTGATTGATGCTGGGGAGTTAACTCGCCTTCAGGTGAGTTTTTTTCCCATTCATGATTTGTAGGTCAACTACTTGGGAATTCATTACATATTTCTTCGGATCATTACCTCTGCGACATTGGGTCATGAAGAAAATCTTACATTTGTCTTTCCTGAGCAAATGTTATTTATCCTTGGGCTGTTGTATCATTTTCGATCTAGCCTCCATTGAATTGTTTTCATGTCGACGTATTCATTTTCTCTGGCGCAGTGAAAAATTTTCAAGACGTGCCTTAGGTTGTTCTTGAAAAGTGCAAGATCATGCTATCAATTTTATTTACTATATAAACGCAGATTTGTTTTAGAAAATGTGAGTATTAAAAAGTATTTAAGGTTCAATTTAGATAAAAAATCTTTCAGTCACTGTGCTGCATTAAAGCCTGCTGAAGGTCTCCAACACACAATGAAAGGTATGGCTATGTTGTGGACTCTTCGCTGTTTGTGTCCCCTTGCAGATTACAAATGTTTTCAAATACCCCCGAGGCCTGCAGATACTTCAAAAATCTTTCTTCATGGGCGAGCACCATGTTTTCCAATGTTGCGCCAGTGCCACTGTTTCCAAGAAATGGATACCATGCCACTGCCTCAAACACCAACCCGCAACTGACCATCCGCTTTTCTAGTGTCTCCAGAGAACGGTGTTTCCCAGCTAATTATTTTAGGTTTTGTCCAGGTATACTAAAAAAAATCTTTCCTTTGTTATATGAATCCTAAGCATGTCTCCTTGTGGTGTTTAGGAAATTAAGGATGTGCTGGTCCAGCCTGCAGAAAATGTATTTTGCTGACCCTCAGCTCACCACATGTGGTGCTTAAAGCAGCACCATGACATTTTCAGGTGCAAACAATCAGAAGGTTGATAGAGCCTCTTAAGATTGTACCACAACAAACAAAGCTCCGAGATCTGGATCTAAGAAATGAGTCTATCTTCCCAGTTGAGGGGAATACTACACCTCTATCAATTACTCTTCTCAGCCTGCATTTTACTTTCTTTCCACATGGAAGACTACAAAGAGATTTTGAAATTAGAACAGCAGTGAAAGATCTACATTAATCAATCCATTCAGCTACCTTCTTTCTTTTCTCTGCCCTCCAGTGCAGAAGAAATACTTCACTACTTCGACCTAAGATTGGTTATTTGCTGTTTCACCCATGTAGATGAGGTACAATGATAGATCTTAATTATGTACGTAGGAGCCTCCAAAAAGGCAATTACTAAAAAGAGAACATTGTATTGGATCCCTCTGTTCCCTTATGTTATACACTGTTCAACTAGCCAGTCACTTAAGGTGAGGTGGAAATCACTGGCAATGCTCCTATCAAGGCTTTGCTCACAAGAAGTAGATGCAGGAAATTTTCAGGGCAGCACTGTGATCTTTACTGATTACTTTTGATGAGCACTCCTATCTGAATTCATGTTCTCTCGAGCCAGGTTTACGAATTCAATCTTGGCATAATCATTTTGCCTTACAATTTATTCAGGATTCATTGGGGTCCACCATCCAAGTAGTAAAACATGGATATGTAAATCCTTCTAGAAATGGAGAACACACAAGTGACCACTGTCAATGGGAGTACATTTTATTCCTTTTTCTCGGTTTGTTTCTAACTTCTTTCACTTTCCCCATCTCAGAAGGATAGTGGGTAAAATATTGGGTAAAATAAAAAAAATCATAACTTTAAATTGAGCTTTCCTAACTTAGAATCAGAAATAACTTTATTTGATCTAAATAAATAGATCATAAAAGTACATTGAAAAAAATAGTGACTGCATTAAAAAACAAAAAATATCCACAAGTACATAATAGAACAATTCATGTGGGAGAACAAAAACCTCATGAAAAACGCACTCCTTTCAGCATGATTAATGGTACTGAAATATACGAAGGCGTGCCAGTGTGCCAGCTATACACAGATGTAAAGTCAAGCAGAAATGAGAGCAAAGCATAATCAGAATGGCAACCATCTGGCGGAATTAATCGAAGAGCTGAGACGCCAGAGCCACAAACTCACACCTCTAAACATAAGGGAGTGAGAAGGACTAGTGAAGACTACAAGGGGCAGCTAACAGCAGTGCTAAAACACAATACATACAAATTTTAAAAGACATAATTAAAGTCATTGAATAACGGACCACAGATCTGGGAACCTTAATAAGAATGAAAAAGTGCACAAAAACAAAGTCAAACCTCCCTGGGTTAAAAGCCTAACCTACTAATACGATGGTATGAGCAAGGCAAGAGGGCAAAGGACTACAGACTGAATCAGTACAGAACTACATCATCATATTGGTCGACGAAGAGTCTGAAGGTGACTTCCCTTGTAGTCCCCAAATTCCTCCTGATCTTAATTACCGCTCTCAGGTACATATAAACAGTTGCTGTAATATCAGCAGGGCTAGACGTTGGAGAAGATGTAATGTCTGCATCCAATGACTTAGAGAGAGTTTATTTAAAAGAACTTAATAGTGTGGGATCTTGGTAGAGCATAAAAAGTACAAAAAAACAATACATCTAAAGTGCTTTGTGAGGAAATCCAATCACAGGAACAGGGATCCAAATTACGCTCCTAGTTATTGCAATAAGAGAATGCCACCAACCGGTGGAATAAGTTGAGTCGGAACCTGAAAAAGGAGAAAGTTCTGGTAGTAGTGTACGTTGAGTAACAAAAATGGCTGCGGGCCATCAAACGGAGTCAGCGAGATATAAGATATGACCGAGGACATGGTTCTGACTTTGTCCCACCTTGCCGCCCCATACTTTACGTAGCACATATCCCTCAGTCCTTTTGTTAAGGGAGGAGAAGTATGATGGACTGTCGAACAGCTCTGGTCTAAACAGAGCCAGTGTCATATTCTTAATCTCCCTCAACCAGGGGATTTCAAGGCCCCGGTCCAACGACAAGCAATCTTCAATGACTGCTCTATCTAATTTCAATGCCTCATTGTTACAGACTCGACACCACAGCATCAGGGGGTGGGTCCATGTTTTGTCCTCCAAAGGAATGAACACCAACTCATTCAGGCAGATAAAAGTGACAGTCCTTTGGGAAAGGGAAAGCAGACGACCGGCGAACCGATTTTCTGTGAGCTGTAGCTCGGTCGCTTTGTTCAGGCCCTAGACTCCGGCGCCATAAATAGCCAGACTTAGGCATTTCGCCTGATAGATTGCTAACATATGATGTACGGGTCTTCTTACTATTTTAGCAGCAAATCTGAAGAGAGCGTTGGTTCTCCACGCAAACTCACTGTTTCTGGCCTGCAGCTGATGGTGCCAAGACCCAGAGTTGTTAAAAACAAGACCAAGATAACTAAAATTATTCATGGGTTGAGTAGGTTTGGAGTGCAGTAAATTTGATTTGACCACATATTTGGGACTGTATGGCATAACAAAAGTTTTGCTAATATTAACTTTGAGATCCAACCCTTCCATTAAGGTGGAAAATCGATCTAAAAGATGCTGCAACACTAGGGGGGTGCGTCCCATAAGGATAGCATCATCTGCATACAGCAGAGCTGGAATGGGATGCTGAACAATCTGGGGCAAGTTCCTGCATGTATAAACCAGGTCCCTCTCTAAATAATTTACGTAAAGGGTGAAGTGAAAAGGAGCAAGGGTTCAACCTTGCCTTACCCCCCTGCCAACTTCAAAGGACTCCCAACATTCCCCCCTGGGCCAAACCTCACTGAAGCACTAGCGTCCCAATAAATCTCTCTAATGGGGTTAATTATAGACCTGTCAACACCAAGATCTTCCATGATGATCCATAGTTTGCTATGAGAAACATAAAGGCGCTGAACAGGTTCATAAACGCCAAGAATAAAGAGCCCTGCTTGACGATGGTGTGCTTGCCAAGCAGGAGAGGGAGATTGAGGCATTGATCCTCCGTCCCGAGCCCTCTGTTGAATCCATACTGAATATCAGAAAGAGTTCTGGAATCCTCTGCCCAGGCCTCCAGATGAGATAAGAGGACACGACAGGAACTTCACCATAGAATCCAGCAGAGAAATAGAGCGATACCAGCTCACGTCCCCTCGATCCCCCTTTTTAAAAATGGGGACAACGGTTGACTGCAGCCAGATAGGTAGTCTGCTGGTACAGCTTGCTGCCCGAAGAATATTAGTGACCAGTGGGGCCCAAAAGTCCAACTGGCTCTTGAAAAGGTCCATGGGCACCTCATCAGGACCAGGAGCTTTACAGCTGGGGCTTGTGATAATGGGCTCAAGCAATTCATCATAACACAGGAGGTATTTAGACTGGGAGTTAGCCCTTGGCTCTACTCAAGGGGTATAATTGGATTCACTCATCTCCATCTCCCCAGATCCAACGGAATAGATCCCTCAGAAAAAAATGCCCACTCCTGTCATGATATAGCAATTCTAGGGAGGTCTCAACAGCCTTGCTTAGAAAGGGCCAGTTCACAATGCCCCAGAATGCCCTAAGATCTTTCCCTAGCCTTCAGTGCCTTCCAACAGGCTTTCCTGCACTGGGTCACTACATGCGGTATCATGTGGGGTTTTTAGGGTGCGCGCATGAGTGTCTATCTAGCCATCCCTTCCGGTGCCCTGAGTTCAAATTACGGGGCCTAACTAGTGCAGCATTAACAGCCTCGGAAAGAGAGGAGAAGGCCTTGATAACATGGCTAGGGTTTGACTTGTCGTTCAGGCAAATGTCTATCAAATGGCAGTTGTCCTCCGCCAATTTTGACATAAAGGTTTTGCTGTTCACGTGTTCCCACCTAATCTTTGAGCCCTTTTTACCGTGAACAGCGATGTGTGTAACACACCGGTCAGGGCGGAAAGTAGCCTGCCAGGCAAAAATATTGATGGATAGACTTTGCGGCACATGGTCACTAAAGGGACTCAGGTGTATGGTGAAGCACCCAATACAAAGGTCTAGGTTGGGCGAGGAAAGAATAAAATCAATAGTGAATCCCTCTCCCTTACCTACAAACGTAGTTGCAAAAGGCACATTATTTTTACAGGATTCGTAGGCAAAACCCAAGTTATCCTTTAACAAGTTATAATTAAGGCTATTGCCAAGGGCATCTTGCGAGAAGTGGGTCTGTGGTAGCCAGTCTATATCTAAAACCTCACAAGCCTCTTGCAGCACTGTGGGGCATAAGTAGGTGTTAAAAAACAAACACATACACACACACACCCATACCCACCCCCCCACCCACCCACCCACCCACCCCCCTCGTGAAAATTCGGTCTCACGGGGGTTGTGAGAAAATAAATTGCCCAGCATTAAGCTGTGTTCAGTATTTGAGTCCCCAGGAGTAAAGTGCAAGTGCTGAAGTAATGCTTTGTGGATCTCCTGATTGCACCAGAGCCCCATGCTGCCGTCCTGAGAAGTGGGGGGGGGGGGGGGGTCAAGGCAATAATTTGTCACAAGTGACCATTAGTAAGGGCGCTGGAGACTTGCATATGTACATAGTTTTTACTAAGCTGCTCAAAGTCAACCTCTCCTTTGAGAACACCTCTGTTGGTAGAATCGGAATTAATACGGCTTGGCTGTAGAGGGGAGGGATAGCACGGTGGTGTTTAAAAGGCAACCTCAATGCCCCAGTCTAAAAATGTATCCCTATGCTCCCAGGCCTTAATGGCAATCGCCTGGGTTGCCCAAGAGATCACGGTTATGCTTCTAACTTGCAGCGTGGGGCTTAAACTCCACAAATTCGATATGTTAGATTTTCCAGATTAACTAAAATGCCAATCAGTTTGAGTATGGCACTCCTATTGAGTATGTCATGACTACCTTTAGAAATGTAACTGGGAGTCAACACTAGTTTCTTCGTGTGCAGGCGTGAGCTGCTATTAACCTCGAAATTAACCTCCGAAGCCATTTGAGTTACCCCGCCAATACGCTGTTCTGTGGCCCCAGCATGGAGCTTGCAATCGCTGTTAGTTGGATTATCCAGGTTTACTGGCTTATGTCTCCTGGCCGAGGGCAAGGGCAGTGGAGCTGGAGCACCTGAGCTGTAAGATATGGGAGGGCCATCTACTACTCCCTTACAGCAAGCGACAAAGTGCTAGGCCCACTGGTGATTGTTTGAGAGTGCTCCCTCCATGATAACATGGCTGAAGTCGACTTGCTGAGTGTTTGACATGGCACCCTCTGAAGAGATGGTAAAAAATCTTTAGCTCTGACAGGAAGCAAAGCGGGCGCTGTTGGCTTTGCCAAAGGTGGATGTCCAAGAGTAGTTGGTAAATCCAGTTGAGGAGTTGGGCAAGCCTAGGAAAGAACCTGCGGAATAAAAGATGTCTCTTGTTTACGGTTGTTCCCCCCCCGGCTTGCAACTGTCCAGCTTTTGGGGGAGCAATAGAGTGGAGAATGGGATAAATCTGCTATACCTTTGGTGAAATGGTCTCAGATGATGAAGGTGCTAGGATGGCCGGTGTGATGACCCGGGCCATGGGGCTTGATAAAGTCGGATGGTTGTATCCGTTTTAGCCATGGGCTGGTTCTTCCTCGCCTTCCCCTGCCTTTTTCTTTCTCTTTTTGAGAGCATCCTATCAAGCACAGGCGATGCAGCGTGCACCTGGGATGGCGGCTCTGTAGACGATGGAACAGCAGTAGACGCAGGGCTTGAGGGTACATTGCTGGGCAACCTCAATAGAATTCTCTGATCCCTTACTGTTCAAAGACGGAATTGAATGAATCGGCACTAACATTTTCCCCTCCGCCTAAACCTCCTCCACGCGATACATACTAGTGGGGCAGTTTTCTTGCCGATTTCTGGTGCCTTTAGCTTCCTCCAGTACAGTAGAGTGTACGGACGGGACAGAGGCAAGAAGACAATTGAGAATAGATGAACAAGTGTGGTATGTTGTCGCATGGTCGATCTGCACTCTGAGAACCATTTCATTAAGAGCCTTAAGTTTGTTGTCAATACCCACTACATGAAGGGTATTGAGGAGATCCATCTGAAGCTCTAATTTATTAGAGTGGAATTTGAGAGCTGAAGAAATTGCCTTCAAATTATTCAGCAGGAAGTCCCAAAGTAATGCCACCAGGGGGGTCGGGGAGACTGCACTAACGGATCGCCCATTTCTATTGCATTCAGCCACCGGCATGACAAATCCTGCGCTGTGGGGCATGCTTTCAACACCCCCAGCAGTGCTATCAACCCCGCTTTGAAGATGCCCAGTTAAACTAAGAGGTGGTTCCTTTCGTTCAAGGAGGATGATTCAGGATAAGCTTGTGGGAAATACTCTGGTAGTAGTGGTTTAGCAAGAGGTAACTAAATGGGAGTGAGCAAACTGTTGTAGTCCCCAATAGTCCCTCTTTGGATAGACGTACTCAGGCTCAACTCGGTGGTCCAAAGGGGCTGAGGAGGATCGATTCCATCTCCTGTAGCAGAAGAGAATCCTTTGCTGCGATGTCCACCAGAACCAAGGCTATGTCAGAGACCTCCCCATGGGCGACGCTGTTGTTGTGAAAGTGTAACAGGGAATTAATCCCAGAAGTTACCAAAACTATATCTCCTTCCTCTGGTGGCTGCAGCACCCCTTCAAGAGAAATCTCAAGCCCACTGGCATTGATAGAGAGCGCCGCGTGGAGGCCAGTTGTATGCACCAAGGCTTGCGTAGTAAATGTCCTTCTGTTTTCTGGGGTAAGTCTTCCACCACTAGATGTTTAAAGATCTTAGTTTGCAAATTAGCTTCCTTGGTTCCCAAGGGTAGGAGAGCCGAAGGATGCAGCGGTGACAGTTTCAGTGTTTAAAACTGTTTAAAAAGAAATTTGATTCTCAGTTTCTTTGCAGCGGGTGAGCAAAGACTCAATCTCTCATGAATCAAAGTTTCACTGACAGCCTCATCTTCCTGCAGCACGCCTATGTGGGTGTATTAGGATTTTTATTTTTGTTTTTAATTCACCCCTTCCTGTTAAGACTGCAGGCTGGTTTAATGGCCCTGCGAACCTTGCTGAAGCTGTCCTGGTCTTTAATAATATTACCCAGACTAGGCCTGCAACAGCACCGTGGGAGCAACCAATGGGGGCCTATTGAGGAGGCTAAACAGCCAATAGACCTAGAGGATAAGCGCTGCCCCATCTTCCGTAGCAGCAAGATGCCGACAGATAGCTACGGGGAAGGGACACGAGCACGCTGAAGAGGGCCCTAAAGCCTTTGGAGGACTTGGTGCCTATCAGAAGCTTCACTTCACTTCGAGTGCTCCGAAGCTTCAAGGCTTCAGAAAGCTGAGGGAAGCCGACATAGATCTTGAATGAAAGGTGCAGAAAGAAGCTGGGGAAATAAAATGGAGGCTGGAGCAGTGGGGCCCGCTTCTGGCTTGCTGATATAGCAACACGCCAGGACTTAGGAAGCGTAGAGACGGTGTAAGGGGCAATCACTCCATGTAAGCAAACTGCACTGACCTAGCGCTGACCGCTTCCGCTCAATACAGTGGGGACTACCTGACACCTATGCACACAGTCTCACTCCTGACTCCTGCCTTACTCCTTCCTCGTTCTCACTCCACACTCTCAGTGCGACAGCTATGCCTATGCCTCTCTCAGGCTACTAACCTGGGGCACAGGGGGATGGCTGGCTGAACCTTACCAGAGTCTTAACTGCGTAGAGTGAGGCCACAAGGGCGCCATGGTATCTAGATGCCAATTCCCCTGGGAGTTAGTTCTCAGGTAGCTCTCAAGCAGGACCGGGAGTTCGAATTCCCAGGGCAACGAGTACATGTCAAGCCTAGCTGCGCAGGATTCACCAATAATTGCAGGCCGTCCTCCGCCTGTCTGCGTATCACCTCCCTGTCTCCACTCTGTCACGTTGTTCTCCCTCTGGCAGCCATAGGCACTGCCCGGGGGAGCAGCAACAGAACTGACGAGGGGTCGAGTCAGCGGGATGGAACAGTGTGGTCAGCGGCACAGCAGATCCGGCTTTCCGCCATGCCCCTCACTTGGCGTTGTGTAGCAGCATCACCTGGGAGTCCTTCCTAAGTTACTCATCATCAGTCCTCCGATTCTCCTTAGAATTTCTAGAGAATTCATCTGCACCATAGCCCATTTTTTCCTATCGTATCCTTGTTTTCCTGAAAGCTATTGTGTTCTTCAACGTTTTGTTGGCAGTAGGTAAGGCTGGTGCTCAACCATACCTCTGTTTTATAGGATTCTCATGATGACAGTACCAAAACATGACTAATTGCCAAAAAGTACTTGGTATGCACTTATTGTGGTTTAGAGCAATAAACATGTGAACTCGGCCACATGTTGCCAGAGCATAAAATTCCAGTGTCTGCTCTATTTACTTCAGAGAGATTAATGCTCTTAAGTGATAATGTTTTCTTTTTTATAATTATTATATGTGGCGCTTTCTAAAGGGATCAAAGTCCAACATGCTAGAGTTGAATGAGGCAAACTATCTCAGAACTAAAAGACTAAGGCTTTTTGGAGTTACATAGCTTGTTAAAGGCCCTTGAGGCCATAATAATGCGTATTGTATTAAATGGTGCTAGTTCATGGGAAAGGGTGAGTTGGGTGTTATAATGAGTGCACTACTTAAATCAGTCTTTGTGAGGCAATCAACCCCTCAAAAATACTGTCAGATTTTCATCTCAACTCAGAGATTGTCCTCCTGAATTTTTTGTTGACTGAGATGTTACACAAATGGATATCAGGCACATTGTGCAACGTGACCTTTCAAGGGTGCTCTGAGTTGTGTACTGCATTGATCAATACATGATGGGTAAAAGCAAATCATGAGATGCAGACATTGTCCAATGTTAAACATAGGATTGAGAAGAAGGAAAGTGAATATAAGTAATACCGTGGTAGGAGGAATGGCATTGAGAATGACAATTTGAAGGTTGACAATTGTGTATACATACCCATTGCTCTAATGTGTAGAAGCTCATGGATATGTGCCAATGGTGTGTGGTTAATTAAACTAATGATTTTAAGAGGTGGAACCTAGGCATGTAGTGTGGTCAAGTAGTGGTATGGCTGGTGCTTGGCACAGTTTACAGCACGACAGCAGTACTTTATGATATAGCAATGAACTGATGCAAGTGATTGAAGAACGTGATCCCGAGGAAGAGCTAAAGGGAGAGACCTTGAATCAGGAGTGGATGGTGGGGGTCACTAGAGCATCTACGTTGGACACAGCTGGTAAGGAGCGAGAGAGAAGCTGGCAGAATAGGTTGCTGATTGATATAGACGTGTTCTGGAAAAGTAGGACGTCTGTGAAAATGCTGTTGCTGCACATTATTCTGGTTGTGTGAGCAGCACGCCGACAACATCCCAAGATTATGTACTTGATGGCTCATTTATTTCGGATCCTTCTGCTGTTTAGTTGAGCAGCATTTTTCCACTTAATTACGGCATTGTTTGTTCTTTGAAGACTGGCTGAAGGGCATGTTGAAGGTTGGTGCTTGGCAGTCGTCTGGCTGCAAAGGTGTGAGGTTCTGTTTCTAAAGGGCTGTCGTAATACTCACCTGGTACAGCACGTTTCTTCCGCTTTACATACTTGAACCTGGGACTCCTGAAGTCTTGAGAAACCATCCATGAATAGAGTAAAAGCATTTACTTCTTTAAGGGAAATGTTAGCAAAAGGTTTCCCATTCTTGTGGGCGTGTTACAGATTTATGCCTGCCAGTGACATTAATGTTTTTTCTACGTAAACACATTTGTTTGTTAAATTGAAGGAAGTTTCCTTTCCATAACTTGGGGGCGGGGGCGAGTACAGTAAGAAAAGAATGTAAAGGAATGTGTACTTAGCTAAGATTGGTGAATGATAGTGATGGTATGGGACCCTAGTTACTGAATGAGGAGTGAAATGTTAAGGAAAAGCATTGCACCTTTTAAAGCACTACCTATGGTAGTAGGTACGTGGTATTTGCTTAACACAAACATAGCTAAAAAGCAGTGGGGCACTGTATATGGTCAAGGACAATTTGCATGAGTTTCTGGGTTCTGAGAGTGAGAGTGGACGTTTGCTTTGTGTTTTAGCTTTCTTTAAAGAGGTGTCTCTTCAGCTGTTGCCTAAATTGGAGCAGGATGTAGGGGCTGTGCTGATGGACATGGGGCTATTGCTCCAGATTCTCTGTGCAGAGATGGAGAAGGTCTGCTGCCTTGTTTTTTCCTTTTTGCATTTCTTCGTCTTCAGTTGTTGGTGTCATGGCTGCAGGCGTGCCAAGAGACACCAGAGGTGACCTTGTGAGCCAGACAGGAGGGGGAGCTAGTCGTGATGTTGTTAAACCAGTGTTATGTTGTTAAAAGCCCAGTAATTTCACAAGGAGTTGCAGGCAATTGACATCCAGTGGGTTGGCGGTTTTGCTCTTCTAAACATTTTTGCAGCGCAGGAGGAACCATTTTTAGTTCTGGCATTAGCCAAGACTGTTTAATTTGACTAGCTCACTTACTGAGAGAGTCTTTCAGCTAGCCCTCTTCATCCATGTGTCTGGTGTGTCATTCACATTTTTCCACCCACTACAGCCTTCAACATTGGAAAATGGACCATCCCACTTCCGCTTTTTGCTAACTTCACTGTGAGCGATGGCATTCTGTTCTTTCAGAAAGTTGCTCCCTTTATTGCCAGGAATATGGCAATGTGTGTTTTTTAGACCAATAGAAAAAAAGTCTTTCTTTTAGCCAGTATTTTCTTCCATATATTTGCGAGGGTGTGGCAGCTCACCCAACAATGAAATGTTACAAAACCCATGACAAAACAAAACAAGCATTGACAAAGGTAGGAGGCTGACAGTCAAAGCTATTGGCTTTGCTAATGATTGTTTTGTTTTCAGCTTCTCTGGTTTGTACAGACAGTAAGTACATCTCGCAGCACTCTGAATAGCTTTCGATGCGTGTCCTGTCTAAATTGTACCAGGCGACAAAAGCACATTAGGATTAGTTGTGCTCCTCTGTTTTCTTGTTTTCCATTTTTCTCTCCCATATCTCGTTCTCCTTTTAGAGTTTGCAGCTGATCCTATTACCAAGTCTGTCCAATCCCAGGAGCTCATTTGCTGGTATTGTCAGAGGTTGGAGACTTGGCAGAGCCGCGGGGATAAGAACTGACCATTTCGGTGCAGAATACTCTGTGGGTTAATTGCATGCAATATATCCTTGAAAAACAGTGATTTGATCTGATCCACGCTCTTGCCTCTTGTCAGGAAACCTAATACTATTTATCATGGCCTTTTTCAATTTCTTTTAGCGAGTCCTTCCTTTCTGTGCTCTTGTTAAGGGGAAGTGTATTTTGAGATGGAGTGAAATGGATTTATAGCATTGTACTGCCTAGCAGACCAGTTATGAATTAGTCTGCTACAAAAACTGTGTCAGAAGCAAGTTATCTGCATAATTCTTCTAATTACTGCGTGCAGTTCGCATTTCATGCATTGTGTCATGGCCAATGGCAGGGTGAAATTAGCATACATACTCCTGCAGACTTTTTACGCTTCTTAAATAAACCTGCACCGCCAAGTGAGTAGGGGGAATAATAGTGATGCTCTTTGTATTTTTTTCATGGTCCACTGTTACTTTTTAAAGTGTAAAATGCCTTCGGAGCATGTCATTTTGTCAGTTCCTATTTATTATTATTATGGGATTTATAGAGCGCATGGCTGCCCTAAGGCTTCCCAGCGCTAGGAGGCCACGTAGCTGATAGAAGTCGGGCGGGCCTTAAAGGTATTGCTTAAACAGCCATGTTTTAATCGCTTTGCGGAACTGTAATTCTTTATTCATCAACCGATATTCCAGTGGTAAAGAATTCCAGAGTTTAGGAGCAAGGTGGGAGAAGGATCTTCCTCCCCATCTCTCCCTCCTGACCTTCGTTGATTTTAGAAGTTCCTCCGTGCTTGAGTGCAAACGCCTGTTTGGAATGTAAGGGGATAGTAGACTCTTGATTTTTTTTTGGATTTAATAATAGCATGTTTCCAAGCGACTGGGACTATGCCCGTCTCTAGGGACTGATTCATGACCCTCATTAAGGTCGGTAGAATGACAGGTGTTACTGTTTTGAGGATCTGCGGAGGAGCTGGGTCGAGAGGCGAACCAGACTTCACCTTGTCCATCAAGGCTTCTACAGCTTTCTGTTCCATGGGCGGGAGATTTGTAATAGTTTGTTGTGGGGGAACTTTTTCCTGTTCCTCTTCACACCCTGCGGTTGGATCTCCATTCGTTTTAAAGGAGCTATAGATGTCAGTTACTTTCGAGAGGAAGTAGGCGGCTAAGTCATTGCACCTCTCCTCTGAAGTTTCTGATGGATAGGTGTCAATGGCTGGATTAGTCAAAGCCTTGATTACTGCAAAGTTCCCTTGAGGAATTCTGAGCTCCATTAATTGTTTCCTCAAAGAACTTTGCTTGAGTTGTTTTAATACTATTATGGTAGTTTCTGATGGCTACTTTATACTCAGTTTTGAGTTGTGGGTCATAATTTTTTCTCCAATCCCTTTCAATTTTTTTCTACAGTTTCTCTTTAGCGCTAGCAGCTGGGAACTAAACCATCCATCTGCTCTGGGTCTGGATTTAGGTTTGGAAGTGACCTTAGGGGCTACTATATCCAAAGATTGAGTAATCCAGGATTCCCACCTAGAGTATCCTTCCTCTACTGATCCCAGATTCTCAGTGTTAGAGATCGATGTGTCAGTTAAGATGTCCCCCCCATGTCTCTGAATTAAGCTTGGCCCAGCATCTTTTCCTTATCTTGGCCTTAGTGGGATCCCCCCTATACTCTCTTTCCTAAATTAAAGGGAATGATGTGATGATCAGACCAAGGTACCGGTATTGGAGATGCAACTTTAATATTGGGCTCATTAGAGATTACCACATCCAGGATATGTCCCTTAACATGTGTGGCCATTGTTACCATCTGGGCAAGTTGCAGGCTTTCTACACTAGCGATCTTTTGACACTAGGGTGGTTCTTGTCCTCCATGTGCAAATTTAGATCTCCTAACACAGTAATGTTAGATTTCTTTAATAGAAGGCTGGCTAAAGCTTCGGGCACATTTTTTAAGAAATCTCCATAAGGGCCTGGGGGTCTATAGATTAGGAGGCCTGATAGAGTGTAGGTGGGTGTTAACAGGATTGAGAAGAAGAGACATTCATACCCTTTGATGGCAAGGGATTCGGTTGTACATTTGTACTCCTTCTTTATAAGAATGGCCAGTCCCCCCCCCCCCCCCCTGTCTGTCCAATCCTGTCCAGCCTATGTATTTTGTGGTTTGGTGGCAACGCCATAACTATATCCGGGGATGAACAATCTTTAAGCCAACTTTCTGTTATAAACAGGACATCTAATTTATTGTCCTCTACCAGTGGTCGGTTTTCAGTTGTATGTTTGGGCAAGGATCTGCAATTAATCAGCCCTAATTTCCAAGCCTGCGGTTCCTTTAGCCCATTAGCTTTTATTAACCCTGTCTTGTGGGGTGATTTCCATCCTAGTTTACAGTGCTGACAAACCTTCTCTCGTGACGTGACACTCATAAAGTCCCAGCCCTTCTCACATCCCTTTCCTCTGGCTTTGTTAAAACTATGCAGTTCCTCCCCAGTGTTTTTGATTTTGGGAAAATGTGCAGGGTTCCTGGCCCCTGGGCCCGGTTGGGTGCGGACGGGCGCCCATTTGACTTGGTTGTGTGCTACAATGCACCTGCCGTCCATTGTGAGTTGGTGCCAAGCCACTGTTTAGTGTTCTCCCCTCCAATGTTTGTTTCTGCTTTTGTTCCCTGAAACGTTTATTCAGATTCATCTATCTTTCTCCGATCTTGCACTTTCTTTCCTTCTATTTTCTTTCTCTTATCCAATACATCCCTCTTTTTTACTTTCTCCTCTACATTACCTCCATTTCACTCTCCACTTCCCCATGCCTCCATTTTGCTCTCCACAGTCGGCCTTTGAACAGTACTTATGGTATTGTTTTGTCTTAGACTCTGATGCCCCTTTCTATGATCCCTGTGGCTGTCAGGCCAATAATACATGTTCTACAGCATGCATTATAGGCTTTAGGCCCAGACCCTTGCTGGTTTAGATAGGTAATCGTATTATTAGTCGCACTGAAAATAAACATTCTTTCAAAGCTGTATTTTGTGTTATACCTGTGCTGAAGCTCCTTCTCTACGTTCTCCCTTGTAAACAATGCTGGACACTTCTGCATCGCTCAAGCTCAGAAGTTGCATGGGGCTGTATGAAGGGGCATCTTTCTCATGCTGATGTAGAAACCTCAGCGCGCTACTGCCTGTTCCTTCACTCCTTGGTCCTAGCTTCTCCCACTCCTTCACTACCCCCCCTCTCTCTTGCAAGCTTGTAGAGGTCTACACATCGCAAACCTCTGCTCTCTCTGGGATATCCATTAACCAGAACATGTTCTCCCTATTGCGTAAGGGAGAATACAGTCTGTATATGCAACTGTTTTTATATTTTTATTTTTAAAGAATGTTATTTGCATTTTAGATAGTACAAACATTTCCCAAATCATATTGTCAGGATATACATGTAAAAACAAATCATCACATATGCATTAAAGTTCATCAAAGAAAGACTTGGATTTATCAGTAACTCACTACCCTCCCCATCCCCTTAAGGTCCCTACCCTATGAATTAAAAAATCACTGAATTCCATTAAGCCCAGGGGCATAGATAAAAATAAAATGACATGCCGTCAGTGCACCTCTCACCCCAAGGTATGTATATTCAAAAATTGCTGCTATGTGCATTCCCGTACAGATGTATCATCCATGTCCTGTTCTCTAAGACAGTCCAGTAAATTAGCCCAAGCTCGAGCCCTCTCAATTGATCCCCTTCCTTTCCTCACTTCTCTGAGCAACACCGCGCTCTCCTATCCCGCCCACCGAATCAATGGCTCCCTCCATTTCTCAAACCTAGGGGCCCTACTAGCTTTCCGGTGCATGGTAATGCCACACCTAGCAAGGACCAGAGCCAGATCTATGAACCCTGTAGTAGTCTAAAAGTTAATCAGCTTAAATCTAGCATTTCTATATACTGTATAAGTGCAAAGTAAATAGCAACATCTGCTTCTGAAATAGGAAGCGCTAAATCTTCTTCCCATTGCTCACGAAGCCCCACTAGAGGTGTAACAATATCATGCCGTAACGCTTGATAAAGACACATCATCATCCTAAAGCGGCCCAATGTAGTACACAACACCTGGCAAGCACTGTGTTGCGGAGGCTCCTCCACACCCATGCCCCAATGAAGACGCACCTTGACTACTACTGCCCGATATAATAAAAACTGACCTCTTGGGATCTCAAAGGTAGTTGAAAAATCCTCAAACATTAGATGTTCTCCATCTCAATAAAGGTCCCCGATTCTATGTACCCCAGAAGCAGACCATCCCACCAGGCCCCTGAATCCCCCGCCAGGTGTAATATCCTCCAAACCCCTCAGTGGGATATCCGGGGCATAGGGAATTAGAACATGGGTACGTTGGAGAGTATGGCGCCGGCAGTGTCGGCCTACACGAAGTGCAGAGACAATCACCCAAGCAGGTCTCCCCGGTGCCAAGAGAACTGGTATAATACACAGAGATTTGGCATCAAACCCATGTGCGCCTCCTCAGGATATCTTCATGAATGGATCCATTGAGCAAACCACTGCAATTGCACCGCCAAAATAGTAGGTCTCAAAATCTGGAGCTGATAATCCTGCTATAGTTGTAGAGCGTTGTAATTAAGATAACGCCACTCTGCACCTACCCGTTCCCCTTATAAGACTAATCAATGAGTCAAGTTCATGGAGGATCCTGTGGGGTATCGCTATAGGCAGCACAGAGAAGTAGTATAGCAATCGGGGTGTGCCACCATCTTTGCTACCACTATACATCCCGCCACCGATAGTGACTGGGTCCTCCAGAAGTCCACACACGTGTAAAGACTCCTATTGGCCACATCAGTGTTAGCCTCTAAAAGGTCAGAGGGCTCCTGATGGATTCTAACCACAAGATACTTTAAGCTTTGTATAAGCAACTGTTAAAATCTTTATTAGCAACAAGTTTTCGGTGTCAGACACTTTAGGGTTCAACTTGTGGACTTGTTGGTGAATCAGTGGCTACCAATGTTAATTTCTTGGACTTTACTGATGTCCCATATGGCCTAATGTGGATCTGCAAGGCTACGTGCGAGTAAGTCATCATGAATCATCATTGTAAGACCTTTGTGTTTCTCTGGATTCTCTTGCCCTTCCGGCAAGTTGTGACACTTGGCTAGTACATTGTTTACTTGCCTGTGTATGCTTATTCTGGATCCAGCGTGTCGTGCTATAGGCATATTTCCACTTACGCCGCATGCAGTTTGCATACTATTGCAAAATCTAACACCCAGGCAGTCATATTACCTGCAATCTATGCACGTAAACCTAGACTAGGGCAATGGCGGTGAACCTGTCAACCTACCACTTGGGACCTCAATGCGCCCGCAGCTGCCGCCTTCGATGTTCTGCTGCTGGATAAATGAGAGATTGTGGTCCACTAGTGAGGAGTTCTATGTTCCAACATCTGCCTACTACAGCCGGTAGTCCTGCCTCCATCCTCTGCTATATGTCTAACCATAGATATTCCTAAAATGTATCCCGATTGGCTTGGGTGTATTATATCTAGGGTTTCCTGTTTTCAGTGTTTATTTTTTGTGAATTACACTAAATACTTTTCAGTGTTTCCTCAGGTTCTGAAAATCAGTGCTTGTATATTTTAGCACCCCAAAATTATGATTGTGGTATTCCATTGCTTACTAAATACAATGCAGAGACGTTCACTGGTAGCATGTTTATTGTAGCAGGGCCACCTCTAACATGAAGTGTCTCGTTCAGTGAAACAGACGGGATATTGAAGAAGAACCGTTTGCTAAGGTGGCTAGAAAGACAAAGTGCTTGCATGGTCTACAGACCAGCGCAATAAACACCCATAGCTCCTTTACGAAAAACCACTATGCCATAGGGCCTGTGAAAGACAAGCGTTTGTTTACAGGATGTTTGGGGAGCGGCAGCACTGATATTCTGCGCCATGTCATTATGGAATACATTTTCACCTGTGGAGCTTCTAAAATTGAACAAATGCTAATTCCTGGGGGGAGTCAGGGGTGGGGGGTATGTGTAGGTGTGATTTACCCTAATTCAGATTGGGTACGGGCGAAATACTTTTAATAACGGTTAACGAGGCATTTCTACAAAGGTAATTTGTAGGTTTGAGTCAGAGGACTGGTTGCCTGTCTGCAGAAGCACCTGGAAGGGGGTCTTGTCTGACAGGCTGTCCTTGTGCAGAGATATCTTTCTGGATTACAGTAGTCCAACGTGAAGTTATCAGCCTCTGCCATAAACAAGCATTGGCAAAGCCAGCAGGTCTCGCCTATGAAAGAACTATTGGCTTTCCCAATGTGTTTTAGCCATGTTGTACACCAGTTTGACTGCTGTTCAGCGTGGCTAAAAATTAGTGTCTTAGAGGAGAGTGGTGAGGAGTAGAGTGTCATAGAGTGGTGTGGTATAGAGTGGAGTCACGTAGAGTGGCATAGAGTAAAGTGGACTGGTGTAGAGTGCATTTGCGTAGAGTGTTGCAGAGTATAGTGGTGCAGAGTGCAGTGGCATAGAATTCAGCTGTGTATAATGCAGCATCGTAGATTGCAGTAGCGTAGATTAGTGTTGCATAGTAGAGTGCAGAGAAGAGTGGCATAGAGTGTAGTGGCGTAGAGAGTAGTGCCGTAGAATGCAGTGGTATAGAGTGGAGTGCTGCAGAGTGCAGTGGCATACATTGGAGTTATACAGAGTAGAGTGGTGTAGAGTGCATTGGCATAGAATGAAATAGTGTAAAGTAGAGTGGCGTAGAATGCAGTGTTTGAGAGTAGAGTATTATAGAGTGCACTGGTGTAGAATAGAGTGTTGTAGAGTAGAATGCAGTGGCGTAGAGTGTACCTGGTGTAGAGTGCATTGGCGTAGTGTTGCAGAGTATAGTGGTGTAGCGTGCAGCGGCATAGAATTCAGCGGCGTACAATGTAGCGTTGTACAATGCAGTGGTGTCGATTAGAGTGCAGTGGCGGAGGGTGCAGTTGTGCAGACTGCAGTGGTGCAGAGTAGAGTGGCATAGAGTGCAGTGGCATAGAGTGGTGCAAAGTGGAGTGGTGTAGAGTGCAGTGATGCAGAGTAGGATGGTGTAGAGTGCAAAAAGAAAGGACACTGTAGTCAGGCCAAAACTGGGCACTCACCGTACAGATCCGGGGAAAAGTAAAGGAATTTTACAGATGATTAGTGCTCAAGAACAGGGGTTGGCTCCCAAGCAGCCCCAAATTTAACCCACAACATGTTAGAAATGGGGGTCTCTAGTTGGCAGAGACAGGTACCATTGTCCAAATAAGGACCCTTTAGATAGCCCCGGCTCACCCCCTGGGTAGCTTTGCACGAGCAGACAGACTTATCCCAAAGGCAATGTGGAAAGTATTTGTACTCAAAACACACAGTAATACAGTGTAACACCACAAATGGACACCACACCAGTTTATAAAAATAAAGTATCTTTATCTAAACTCAACAAGACCAGAACGACAAAAATCCAACATACATGTAATAAGAATATGACTTTAAAAATGTTTCAAACAACTTGGTCCATAGAAAACTATGAATGCGTGATTCTACAGAAAGTACCTGTCGATGCGTTAAAATTCACAAGGCCAAACAGCCGCAGAGATGGGAAGTGTCAAGAAAAAAAGAGATGCGTCAGTTCCTGAGACCTTGGAGAGGCGATGCGGCAGTTCTGCTGCATGCAGGAGAAGTGATGCGTGGAATCCGGTCTGTAGGAGGAAGTGATGCATCGACTCCAAGACGGTTCTGGTCCACTGGTGATGCGTGGGGTAACCTTGCCGCACAGGTGCGATGCGTGGAAATCCGGGATGCGTCGGCGATCGATGGGGCGGCGACAAGCGGAGCTGCGTCGGTTTCTTCATCTGCGACCCCCACGATGCATCGGTTCTTGCAGCTGCGACAGGCGCTGCATCGGTTCGGCAGCGGCGCGGCAATGCGTGGAGATTCTTCTCGCACGGTGGTGCTGCGTCGGAAAAACAGCCGCAAGAAGGGCGATGCGTCGATTTCTTCCATTCTTCTGGTCTTCCAGCTCCCAGCAGCAGGGGCAACTTCCAGAGGCCCACAACTGGAATAGGCAACTCCTGGCAGGTCAGATCTCTCAGCAACAGAGTTCAGGGGAGCTGGGGATGAAGTCTTTGTGTTCCTGAGACTTCAGAACAGGAGGCCAGCACACACAGGCCCTTGGAGATCTTCTTCAAGCAGGTTCACAGCAAAGTTCCAGTCTTTGTCCTTTCCTTGGTAGAAACAGCAACTGCTGGCCAACCCCCACACAGCAAACACCAAAGGGGCAGTACTCCTCCTCACAGCTCTTCAGCTCTTCTCCTTGGGAAGGTTCCTCTTGAGTCCAGAAGTAATCTAAAGTTCTGGGCTTTACGGTCTACTACTTATACACCATTTTGTCTTCGTTCTCTTTGTGCAAGGGTCTCTGAGCCCAGTCCAAACCACCAGTTCTGTCCTCACTGGTGCAGTATGACCACAGAGGGTGGAGACAGCATTGTGCAAAGGAGACCGGCCCTATCCAGGTGCAAAGAAATCGTCTCCCACTACTCTAAGTGCAGCCAAGCCCCATTCAGCTCAGCTCTGAGTCATCCAGGAAGTGCCAGGCACACCTCAACCCCCCCAATGGCTGTCTACAGTGAATGCACATCCCCAGCCCCTGTCACTCCAAAACCAGACAGTCAATCCACAAACACTCAGAGGCACACAAATGGTTAAACAAGAACATGCCTACTTTCTAAAAGTGGCATTTTCAAGCACACAATTTAAAAACCATCCTTACTAAAAGATTTGTTATTAAATTCTGAGTTCAGAGACCCTAAACTTTATTTCTCTATCTTGTCCTCATGGGAAGTTATACTTGTAAGATGTTGCAAAGTATTTCCCATTCTATCCTATGGGACAGATAGCCTTTTGACAGTGAAAAAACGAAATTGGCAGTATTTCACTATCAGGACTAGTCACACTCACCAGTACATGTCCTACCTTTCACATACACTGCTCCCTGCCCATGGGGGTACCTTGGGCCTACCCAAGGGGTGCCTTACATGTAAGAAAAGGGAAGGTTATGGCCTGGCAAGTGGGTGCACTTGAAAAAAATATATTTGTTTCACTGGTGCACTCCTTATTTTATCTAAGTTCTCAGTATGTGAATTATAACTCAACTGACTAAAAACTGTTTAGCGTGCTACACAGTATTTGGGGGCTGCCGGTCCCCCATTCTGAATTATCAGCAAATTGTTCAGGTAAACATTTGCCTGAATGACTGTGTGCACAGCCGTGTACCTTAAACTGTTTTTCCAACCTTTACACACAAATATCCCAAAAATATAACCACGTAATCAATCAATATTTTCTTTGAATTTTTATCGTTCTCAATACACATTTTCCATCATTACAGGTCATCCGTAGTGATTCAATTCAATTCCGTTCAATATACAAACAATGACATGGATTACAAAGTGCAAAAACATATTGTGAATGAATACATTCTTCTTCGGTGTGACTCCGTTTTATTCATGCGATGCCCTGTGCATTTCGGGACTCGGAGTCCTTTCTTCAGGGGCCTCTAGAAAACATAATTAAATGAAACCAAATATTAAATCAAGGCCTATGTTTAAATCATCACAGGCTACCAATTACTTCCTTCAACCTTCCGGGTGAATTTGCAAAGTTCATGCTCCTTTACCACAAACTAAAAAAGCTGCCACAGATAGTGTCCACATAAACCAACGAGAGACTCTTGGTGTTGATAAAAAAAAGTGTGCCTTTGCCACAAGATAGAAAAGCTGCCACAGATAGTGTCCACATAAACTAACGAGAAACTTTAGGTGTTAATACAGAGAATGTGCCATTATTAACAAACTGCTAAATCACCTGTGTTTTTAGGTAGTGCCCACGCCACCATAAAATTCCCGACCTAAATGTGGCCGAGCCATGTTTACATCATGCTCCCCTCCCGTGCTCTGAATTACAACGAGAGATACTTACTGCCACAAACGGAGTGCAACAGATTCAAATCTCAGAGGAGCAGTACCGCTCACTGCAGTCCTAAAAAATTATCAAAATGGTCATACACCTTGTACATGCTAAACTTGCTGGTGAAATATGTTTGTGCCCCACACCATAGTACCTTCAATCTCTGCTGAAGTTTAACCTGCCGAGACCGCACCTGCATAGAGGACCGACAAATATTTTGTGCAATTGACTTCAAAAACATAAAGCTTAGTCTAAGCTTAGTCTGACATTTTTTTGACAATGTGGTTATGGACCAAAAAATAGAGGAAGAGAAGGAATATCTCGAATTCAGAAGCAAAAGTACTTTCATACCACCTGTGTCACATAAAATGTTAGAAACATTCGAAACACTGGTAAAAAAAGATCTTAACGCAATTGATTTTAAAAGACAAAAGAATTCCAATCTCACCAGATCAGAAAAGCATATATTGAAACAGTTATCGACTAATGATGATTTGGTCTTCCAAAAAGCAGACAAAGGAGGTGCTTTAGTCATTATTAACAACAAATACTACCAGAGAAAGGTGTTAGAGCATCTGTCTGATGAATCGACATATTTGAAATTGGATCATGATCCCACTTTGGAGATATAAGCAAGTGTTCACAAACATTTTGGATAAAGCCATGGTATGGATAGGATTAGTTCAAAAACCTGGATTTTTCTCACTAAGCAATTTCCCAAGAGACCACACCTGTACATGTTGCCTAAGATACACAAGGATCTTGAGGATCCACCTTTTAGACCTATTGTCTCTGGGTGTGGGTCCTTGTTCGAACCGCTAGGCAAGTACATTGATTACTTCTTACAACCTATCGTGTGTGCTTGGAAATTTTATATACAGGACACCACTGATTTTCTATCACGCTTGAAAGTCCTGAATGTGGAGAACATAGACAAATGGCTACTATGTACCATCGACGTGACGTCTCTCTACACCTCAATTCCCCTTGGAGAAGGAATTTATGCAGTTGAATGGGCCTTATTGAATCAATCACACATAAAAGTGAATAAGGTGTTTCTTTTGGAATTGCTGCAATTTTGTTTACAACATAGTTATTTTCGCTGGAATGATGACTTTTTCCTACAAATAAGCAGGACCTCCGTGGGCTTTGGGGGGGCTCCAGTATATGCTAACATCTTTATGGCTTTAATTGAACAGGAACACATTTTTGAAAATATAACATGGAGTGAACATTTGGTTATGTATTGTCGTTACATTGATGACATATGTTTGATATGGTCTCACACTGAAGAGTCATTGAGGCAAAACATCGTAATCCTGAACACAAGAAACAGCCTGATTAAATTTACCCACACAATCAGCAACATGCAATTACCATTTCTTGATGTTTTGATCTAAAAAAACAGCACTGGGTTAAATAGGAGTGTGTACACTAAACCCACGGACAGAAATAACCCTCTACTGTTTCAGAGTTTCCATCCACCACATCTTGTGCAGAATTTACCATACTCACAAATGATGCAAATCAAAAGGATTTCTTCACAGAAAGACAAATGTGACACAGATCTTACTAAAATCAAACAAAGATTTTTACAAAGAGGTTATCCATCTGTTATTGTTGAGACAGCTGAGGCATGAATACAACAAATTGAACGCAAAGATTTACTAATCAAAAAACAAAAAACAGCAACAAACCGTATGGTGTTTGTATCGAAATTTTCAACCAAATCCAGAAACATCACAAAAGTGATTGTATAACGCTGGGAATTGCTACAAACAGAACCAGATTTCAAAAATGCATTTGTGGATAAACCTCTATTCGCATACACAAGAAGTAAAAATGTGAAGGAGCTACTGTCCGTAAGATTTGAGAAATCTACAGGAAATCAGCAAGGCATGAAAAAAATGCAGGAACTGCATCCACTGTAACAATGTAATTGAGAACAACACCATTACACATCCTCGGACAGGTGAAAGTATAAAACTGAAGCATACATCGGATTGTAACACCATGAACGTAATTTATTGTATTAAATGCCATTGTGGACTTCTCTATATTGGAAAAACCGAAAGAAAAGTAAAAATCAGGATTGCAGAACACAAAAGTATGATCCGGACCCAAAACACGAATTCCAACTTGGTAGTGCATTGGCTGGAACAGCGTCACAATATTGCGCAGCTACGAGTTTTGATTTTGGAAATTGTGATACCTAAGGAGGGCACTGACCCTAGTAAGACACTGTCAAAAAAAGAAGTTCATTGGATTAAAAAGTTAAACACCATGATGCCACTTGGACTGAATGATAAATTAAACTTGAGCTGCTTTTTATGATCAGAAGACCATCAGTGGAATTCGTGATTTTTTGAGGACACTGACAATTGATGATATAGAAGGTCACCGAGTGCACATTAATAGAAATTCTCACTGTTCATGTAGATGTCAGGTAGCATACACACATTAACTGATGTCGGGATAGTTTAGTCATGGTTGTAATTTTAGGCTGGTTACTAATCTTACTCACGAAGGATTCACCTTGTTCGCTAGGTTTGCGTATGTTTTACATCATTGTATTTGGACTGTTTGTATATCAAAGAAAATCAATGTTTTTTTCTATTATTTTTTACTTTACCAACTGATATAAGTGCTGCACACTGTACATGTAATGTTGATGCATATCGATACGTTTGTATTGCTTAAATACCAGCTGGTAGGGGGAAGATGTGAGCATGCATCTTGTATATTAGTTTGTGATTGTACTTTGATTAAGTATTGGTGACAAATAAGTGGTTGAGACTGGTGAAATCAGAAGAGTATTAGGATTACATGAGGGTAACACAGTGTTAAGATGGCTGCCGTTTGACATGGGTGCAAGAGTACACGAATACAGAGGGCGGAGCTAGTCTGTTTCCTTAAACCTTGTTTAGCGGGAATTGTAATTGGTTACCAGTGGAGTCTCGAGGGAGAGGACACAGACAGAAGAGAGTCAGCGTGCCAGTTACTCGCGGCGTTCAGATAACCGGGTAGGTTATTGATGTGATTTTGAGCACGAATGGTTCTGCGCGGGTGTTTTCGCTAAGCGACTTAATGTTTTTGAAGTCAATTGCGCTGAATATTTGTCTGTCCTCTATGCAGGTTCGGTCTCGGTGGGTTAAACTTCAGCAGAGATTGAAGGTACTATGGTGTGGGGCACACACATATTTCACCAGCAAGTTTAGCATGTACAAGGTGTATGACCGTTTTGATAATCATTTTTTAGGACTGCAGTGAGCGGTACTGCTCCTCTGAGATTTGAATCTGTTGCACTCCGTTTGTGGCAGTGAGTACCTCTCGTTGTAATTCAGAGCACGGGAGGGGAGGATGATGTAAACATGGCTTGGCAACATTTAGGTCTAGAATTTTATTGTGAGAAAGCAAAAGACACACAGTTGATGGATGGAATGCACAACAAATCAAAACATTCACCCCCAGTCAAGAGATCTGGGTTGAATCCATCATTCTTTTTCTCACCATGCCACCACAGTTTAGACCTAGCAATATGCAAATCAGTCTTGACCCTGTGCCTCATGGGAACAGTCCAGCCCGAACTGCCAAGCCAGGTCCTCCCTGGACCGGAAACGAGCATCCTAGGACCGGTTTCGGGGTTTCACCCCTCATCAGCCAGGATAGCTTGAATCCAGTGGCACAGTGAGCCCGGGACCCACGTCTGGGCATACCCGGCGCACTTAGGGCGAGAAAGCAAAAGACACACAGTTGATGGACGGAATGCAGAACAAATCAAAACATTCACCCCCAGTCAAGAGATCTGGGTTGAATCCATCATTATTTTGCTCACTATGCCACCCCAGTTTAATCCTGGCCATATGCAAATCAGTCTTGACCCTGTGCCTCATGGGAACAGTCCAGCCCGAACTGCCAAGCCAGGTCCTCCCTGGACCGGAAACAAGCATCCTAGGACTGGTTTCGGGGTTTCACCCCTCATCAGCCAGGATAGCTTAAATCCAGTGCCACAGTGAGCCCGGGACCCACGTCTGGGCATACCCGGCGCACTTAGGGCACAGTGTCAAGACTGATTTGCATATGGCTGGGTTCAAACTGGAATGGCATGGTGAGCAAAAAAATGATGGATTTAGGACCAGATCTCTGTACTGGGGTGAATGTATGACATTGTTCTGCATTCTGTCCATCAGTTGTTCTTTTTGCATTTGTCACTCCAAGTGGGATGGGTATGCCGAGACGTGGGTCCCGTGCTCTCCATGCCACTGGAATCAAGCTATCCTGGCTGAAGAGGGGTGAAACCCCGAAACCGGTCCTAGGATGCTTGTTTCCAGTCCAGGGAGGACCTGGCCTGGTAGTTCGGGCTGGACTGGTCCCATTGGGCACAGGGTCAAGACTGATTTGCATACTGCTGGGTTAAAACTGGAATGGCATGGTGAGCAAAAAAACAATGGATGTAGGCCCAGATCTCTCTACTGGGGTGAGTGTATGACATTGTTCTGCATTCTGTCCATCAGTTGTTCTCTTTGAGAATTTTATGGTGGCGTGGGCACTACCTAAAAACACGGGTGATTTAGCAGTTTGTTAATAATGGCACATTCTCTGTATTAACACCTAGAGTTTCTCGTTAGTTTATGTGGACACTATCTGTGGCAGCTTTTTTAGTTTGTGGTAAAGGCAGCATGAACTTTGCAAATTCTCCCGGAAGGTTGAAGGAAGTAATTGGTAGCCTGTGAGGATTTAAACATAGAAACTGATTTAATATTTGGTTTAATTTAATTATGTTTTCTAGAGGCCCCTGAAGAATGGACTCCGAGTCCTGAAATGCATAGGGAATCCCATGAATAAAACTGAGTCACACCAAAGAAGAATGTATTCATTCACAATATGTTTTTGCACTTTGTAATCCATGTCATTGTTTGTATATTGAATGGAATTGAATTGAATCACTACGGATGACCTGTAATGGTGGAATATGTATATTGGGAACATTGAAAATTCAAAGAAAATATTGATTGATTACGTGGTTATATTTTTGGGATATTTGTGTGTAAAGGTTGGAAAAACAGTTTAACCCCTTCGCTGCTTCTGTCGGCCAACGGCCGTCGCGAGCACTACCTCCGTAGTGCTGCGCACGTCCGTTGGCCGACGCGGCCCCGCCCACTCAATGGAACGCCCGCGGCGGAATTGCCGCCACGGTAAACGGGTTAAGGTACTTGGCTGTGCACACAGTCATTCAGGCACATGTTTACCTGAACAATTTGTTGTTAAGTGGGTGCACTTGCCAAGTCGACATGGCAGTTTAAAACTGCGCACAGACACTGCAGTGGCAGGTCTGAGATACCTTTTCAGGGCTACTCATGTGGATGGCACAATCAGTGCTGCAGGCCTACTAGTAGCATTTGATTTACAGGCCCTGGCAAACTCAGTGCACTTTACTAGGGGCTCACCAGTAAATCAAATATGCCAATCATGGAAACACCAATCCATGAACACAATTTATACAGAGAGCATACGCACTTTAGCACTGATTAGTGGTGGTAAAGTCCCCAGAGCCCCATAGCCAACAACAACAGGTCAGGAAAAAATAGGAGGAAGGAGCAAAAAGTTTGGGGATAACCCTGCGAAAAGGGCCAAGTCCAACACAACACAAGGGTTAGAATAGTACAAGACATTTGTTCCGAGCACTCGGAGTTCAATAAGAAATTAAACATCCATCCAATCAAGGAGTCGTAAGGTATCAGTAGTCTTTAATGAGATCCACCAATTATTTCCTTCACATATTATTTTCTGTACATCAGTCTATTTACATCAGTAATGCACTCTGCACAGCCAACACGTGTTTCGTCGTATGGCTTATTAGCCTCTGACTTCATCAGGACTGTGAATAATAAACAAATTATGACATAAATTAACTAAAGGTACTCAACAATATCGTACCATCACACACCATTCGGTACACGGACCAAAACTTAATTACATAATAACATAAGCCAATAAATCCAACGTAACACATCCAGTGCAAGGGATAATGACACATACATGACATTGTACAACATTGTGGTTTCTAAGTCACAAAGCATAAGTCAAACTTATATTTTGATTATAGGATTGAAAAGATCACATCAAACATTAACAGTATGAAGTGAATGAGGACCAACATCATGTAAGTACAAAAACTGCGAACAACCACACATGCAGTTACCCAAATTGTTGTGCTAGCCTCTCTGTGCCATTCCAGAAAGGAAACTAAGCAAGTTAAAGAAGAATAATAAAGACCTCTAATGTAGCAAAATAATGTCTCTGATTCCTTATGTTGCACAAATCGGGTATAATGAGCATGTAAATAGGGTTCTAAATAAGTGAATAGAAAGAAACAATAATAATTAATGAGAACGAAGTATCTAAAAGCGAGGATCTAAATAACCGCATACACACGTAAAAGCATAACCGAGTATTCTAAAGACAGCCCAGCAGCAAAAATCATCACTAATATAGTGGCTGGGAATTTTAACCCGCTTTATCCAACATGATCAAGTGTACCAAAAATTGTCATAATGCGAGTATGTATAAAGTTTAACAAATTTGCATGTACCACATAATGATGTGAACTGTGATATTAGCAGTAGCGGCTAAGGCGGTGGAGCGTCGCCCCACTGCTCCGCAGCAGGAAACATAAAATGATAATAACCTGCATTATTATCATTTTAAGTTTCCTTCTGCTGCGGTAGCTTTCTGGGCGGGGCTGCTCCAAGGACAGAGGAGCAGGGGAGGTGTGGTTTGCCCACTCTTAAGTGCACATGACTGTTTGGTCAGCCCTCTCTGGCCTCCCAAAACAGTCATGCGCACTTCCAATATTCTCCATGCAGGCTGCATTACAGCCTCCATGGAGAATAAGCCCAGGCCCCCATTCCCTGACTGAGCGCCGATCCACGGTGCTCAGACCAATGTGATTGGCTAACGGGAGCCTGGGAGCCGGGTGCTTCCTGCAGGTTCCTGTATCCTGCTGGAACCGGAGTCAGGAAGAAGTGGATGGAGGAGAGGCGGCGTCCGGCAGTCACAGATAAGTGGGTTTAAAAAAAAAAATTCACCTCTGACTTTCCCCTCCTCCCTCTGCCCCACCACCCGAGTCCAGTAGCAGCCGCTACTGGATATTAGTCATATATTATTGCTCTCTAGTTAGTGTCATGAATCTCCCAAATGATCAGGTCCTCATGCCAGCTCCCCCTGCAACAGTTCTCCTGTACAGCTTGCCCGCAGTCTGCTACCCTCTGCTGCCTGTCTCCCTGCTGCCCTCTTTGTTCCTTTTCCGCTCATTTTTGCTCTATTTTGCCTTTTCTGCTTGTTTTTCTGCCCTCTGTTTTGCCCTCTTCTGCTCTGTTTTGCCTTCTTATGTCTGTTTTGCCTTTTTCTGCTCATTTCTTCCCTCTGTTTCCCTCCTTCCGCCACCCAGTGCCCTGCACTCCCCTAGGACCTACTTAATGGAGGCCACAGCACGACCCCATTGATCAGATCCTTGTGCCAGCTCCCCCTGCAACAGTTCTCCTGTACAGCTTCCTCACAGTCCGCTACTCTCTGCTACCTGTATACCAGCTGCCCTCTGTTTGTGCCTCCTGTGCTCATTTCTTGCTCTGTTTTGCCATTTCTGCCCTCTGTTTTGCCTTTTTCTGTTCGTTTTTTGTGCCCTCTGTTTGACATTTTCTGCTTGTGTTTCTGCCCTCTGTTTTGCCCTCTTCTGCTCTGTTTTGCCTTTTCTGCTCGTTTCTTCCCTCTTCCCACTGTTTTCTCAAGACCTGGCTTTTTGACGGAGACCTCTTACCCCAGCGCCTAAATACCCCCAGGGCAGACAGTTCCTCGCTCTACAAATGATAATTGATTGAAACAATCACATCATCAATTATTAAAATAT
The DNA here is from genome assembly GCA_963921515.1 of Calotriton arnoldi. NCBI lineage: Eukaryota > Metazoa > Chordata > Amphibia > Caudata > Salamandridae > Calotriton > Calotriton arnoldi. The sequence continues at coordinate 1,066,820 of CAWUFW010006186.1, read as the reverse complement.
ATGGCAAGGTGCACATAAATGCTAAGTCCATTCATGCACAATCATAGCCAAGGCTAAAAATGCCAATATGTATCTCCAAGTAATCATTAGTCTAACTAGACCGCGCTATCACTTATGAGCGCTGTCTCCATCGTAAGAAGCATACACAACAAGTAGTGAGCCATGGCTACATGGTAGTCGGAAAATTGTGCCGACAGGAAACACGGAGGAGGGGCTGGGGAACGTGCACGTCGATTATATGTATTGAGCCGTAATGTTTACTGAAAGTAAACCAAAAAGTAAAAACTGCCAAAATGTAACTTAACAAGCAAATGTACTCTTCATAATAAGGAGTAAATGCAACAGGTAAAATGTCATGCACGGCTCGGTGCATGTGGGTAATAAATTCATTAACCGCTTAACCGCGGCGGCAATTCCGCCGCGGTGCGGCGGTTTAGCGGAGTGGGCGGGGCCGCGTTGGCCAACGGACGTTCGCAGCACTACAGAGGTAGTGCTCGCGACGGCCGTTGGCCGACAGACGCACGCAACGGGTTAAAGGAGCCGATGTGGCTAGTCGTAGAATACGACAACGGGTCATTTGAAACATAGTGTCACAATCAATGAGTGTGGAAGAAACAAAGTCCCCCAGTAGTGTGGAGTGGTACAGAGTAGAGTGCATTGGTGTAGAGTGTATTAGCATAGAATGCAGTGGCATAGACTTCTGTGTTGCAGAGTGGTGTGGAGTGACTTGGAGTGGAGTTGTGCAGAGTAGAATAGAGTGGAGTGGCTTAGACTGAAGTGGTGTACAGTGCAGTGGCGAAGAGTGCAGTGGTGTGGCGTAGAGTGCATTGGCGCAGAGTAGAGAGGCGTAGAGAGGAGGGGTGCAGTGTGGAGTTGAGTGCAGTGGAGTTGAGTGCAGTGGTGCAGAGTGGTGTAAAGTGCAGTAGTGCAAGATGGAAACTTTGTCTCCTCTCTGCAGGTCCCATCACAGAAAAGAAAGGAGTAATAGTTCAAGATAAGAGTGGGAGTGGTAAGGGGTAGAGCGGTGATTTGTGGCCAGAATATGGACATTCATTCAGTCCTGTGCTTTAGTATAGAGGTTAGAATGTACCAACGTTCCACATATGTATGCGTGCGTACGCAATGTTAAGTACAGACACACACTAATACTTGAAGAATAAGAAGTTACAGTGAAAAGACACGCACACAAAGATGCATATTTGCACAAAGATTGACACACTGACACACAGAATTTAAGACGACCTATTTTGACCGAAGTCCATGGGAGATGTGTGAGGGTCCTTGAAAGACAATGAAGTAATTGGAAGGAGAAAGACAAGAGTGTGACTTTCCAGGATTTCCACCCATTGTTGAGTATGACCTACGTCTCCACCTGGGGCACCAAATGAGACCACAGCAGCTTATCCCAGCTGCGCACCAATGAGCACTTTTTTAGAAAAATAAACAAAAGAAACTGGACAAAACTATAACCAAGAAAATGCACTCTGGTGTGAACTACACGAGGCTTGCTAGAGGGCAGACTGCAGCGGCTGTCCCACTCATCCCACCACACAAATATTTATTTTCTTATAAATCCCTTTCAACCATATGCTGATGGTGTGTTGTACATTTAAACAGCATAATGCATAGCATATTATCGACAACACAATTAAGACTAATTAAAAGCAAAGAACCATCAACAGTAACCCATATCCATAAGCCAGGACTCAAACAATAACAGCATATTTTACATACCTTAATTCTGATGGATACACACATGTCTGAAGGAGATGCATCTGTTTGGAAAAGTTGACTCGGCATGTTTTTGAGAATGGCATTTCCGTGGTTTAGGGTTCGATGTTGTGTTCTTTTCCCATCTCTTTCTCATTCCATGTGCTTTTGTTATTCTGCCCATTCCTCCCACACTTGTTATTCGACAATCTGCTACTCTAGCCTAAAATGTCAGAAAGCGATGTAGGACTTTTTTTTATTTTGTTTTGCAAATGGAAAATGCTGTGGAGCTGCACTTGTATTACTACACCTCTATAGCACTACAAGTCCCACAGATGCAGTCTTTTTTGTCTGCAAGGAAAACAAATGGTGGTGTCAGTGGGTTTTCCTCAGTGATTATATTTGTTTAAACTGGGAACCTTTAATTTTATCCTTTATGATTTTTTGCTGTCTGTTAGCAGAATATAGTGAAGTCCTCCATTTTCCACGGAGAACATTAGTGTGTACCGCTTTCCATTGCTCTTTACTACCCATGACGTTTACTGCAGACATATTAACACTGTAAGAAACTGGATTGTGAAACTATGGGGGGGGGGGAGAAGCCTCGGTCTTCATGTTGAGCTGTGGCCGACCTCCAACACTGTTGCAACAATCTAGCTCTTGTAAACACTGGTTTGTGGGAGGAATCCAGAACGTTTGTTCACAAACAGCAAGGCCTTCCCCAGAGAAAATGCATGTGTAAGCAAGAGTTCAAAATAAAAAAATTAAAGTCGATACCCAAGTTAAAATTCCCAAACAAATATATATTTTTTAAAACACTAAAATAGACAGAAACAGAAAATAGTCAAAAATTGGTTAAAAGGAGCAGGAGTCATAAATGTTTAAAGATATTCCAAAAAGTATCTATGAAAAACAATGTAAACTTCAGAAGTCAGTGTTCTCCTACAAGGGATAAAGGATGGGTGTGGTTGACTAGATCCTAGGCACGCTGTGTGGCTTACTTGCCAATAGAGAGTTCAGAGTTACTTTGGCCAAGTTCAATCAAAGACCAGCACCTAGGCACCGTTTGTGAGGAAGGAGTCGGGGTTGAGTATAGATTAGTGGTTTTCCAGCTCAACAGTCTTTACCTTCACACTTGGAAACCTTTTTCGTAGGTTGGATGCAGTGGTTGAGCAGAGCTCTCAAAATCAGATACCTTCTGTTTGCTGTCTTACAGTTGCCTTTAACTTGACATTCAAAAAGCCAAGAAGACAACAAACTTCAAATCCGAAGCAGTGAAAGTCTCATCTTTCTTGCACATTACCCCAGTGCTCGAGTCGTAGAAAAGTTAAACAAAGTTTAAATCTTCTTTTTTTTATACACCAGTTGTCTTTCAGGGACTGCTATTTTGATACAGTCAATGGATTCAGATGGACTGGCCATTTCCTCCCGCCCCTGAAAACATCAGCTAAAGGTTTTGTTTGAACTGGTCTTTTCTTCAGGACGGGAACTATCGGTTGACTCTGTTCATTGGTCTTCTTGGCAGCCCTCTGAAAATGTTATAATAGAGCAGTAGGCACTCCTGGATACATCCTCTCCTTCTAAGAGACCAACTTCCTTGGCCCTGAGACAACATCTAGAGTCAGGTTCGGGTGGGTAAACACTCTTGAGACCATTCCCACGCAGTCGGATATTCTTCTAGTTAAACATAATGTGACTTAGTTTTCTGCTATCAAAGAGAAAACATATAGTTTGCTTGTCTATAAGGTACACAGTTTCTATGCTCACAGTGACTGCAACTAATTTACTTTGAATTTCAGTCATTTTAAACAGTCGTTTGCGTTACAAATACTGAAAGATATCGAAAAAGGAAATAGTTTGAAAATAACTGCAAAAATCTAAGAAGACAAAATAGAGAAAAAATAGATAGTAGAAAATGAAGTATAAAGACAGAGGGGTGTAGGAATGTGCCAGGGATGAAAGTTTGTGGGAGAGGGGGGGTCTCCTGGATTCTAAAATGAGTAAACTGGAAGAGCAACTGGTGGGGAGGAAGAGAAATAGAGACAAGGGCAGAAAGAGAGTTATACTGAAAGAAAACTAGTGAATAAAGGAGAACAACCAAAACAAAGATAGGTTTGACCTAAACGATTCTCAAAAATGAATTTACAGTGGAAATGCAGTTCGAACTAGTTGCATTCAAACCATTTGATTCAGAAAAGTTATTTTTCAAACCAAATGGATTTTTTCTTTAGAATGGGCTGTGAGGCTCTAACTTTGTGCACTAGGAAATACACGTTCCACAATCAATAGTAATGATCATTGTGCAGCAAAACCAGTTTTGCATCACACATTAACTTTTTTGTCTTTTTTGGCACATGGAAATTAAGTGATTGTTAAGAAGGATGTTGAGCGTAAGCTGAATGTGAACCTGGTCCCCCATTTTCCAGAGTCGGTAACTCTATCCTGAAGGCCACATCTCCTGATTGCTCTTTTTTCTCGGCATATATTACTGTGCAGTCGTCAGCCAGCAGTATGAAAAATGCATTTGTAGATAAAATCCATGCATCTCTGTTTTATGGTGTTTTCGGCCTTTACTCCCTGCTCATACCTCCATTCCATATCACACCTGCTTGGGCCGGATCAGAACTATCTGAGGTGAACGCAGCAGCTCTCTGCTCTGTTTTCTGTGTTCTTTACATAACCTTTTAAGATTATGGCTCTTGTTGACATTTTTGTCTGCACTGTCAAGATTTCCTTCTCGAGGTAACATCCAGTGACAGGAGCGGGAGTCAAAAGCTCTTTATGCTAATGAACTGCCTGTTGGGTTGTCAAGAAGGTGTTACTACCATACTTATTAATTTTCTCTCGTTATTGTCGGATTTTCACTAAAACAGCAGACTCAGGCTTTTGTTTCGGAGCAGTGCATAGTACGCCTTTACCGTGCATATGTTGTGGTGCATTATATATATATATATATATATATATATATATATATATATATATATATATTCTTACACCTACCCTTATCCAACTTCAACTCCTTTAAACCCTTATATCCCTGTATCCTTACCCATTCCTTGGCCCTTAAAACCCCTTAATTCCCCAAGTAAAATAAATTTAAAAAACACTTACCTGCATGGTAAAGTCCCACGTTGTAAAGTGCCAGGAAATGGCATGCATGGTACTTACCGACATGGTAACTGCTGTGTGGTAAGTGTAACATGTGGTAAGGCCTGCGTTGCAAAGAGTCCATACCCACCTGACTCAAGGTTCATTCTCTTCAATTCCTCTTGCATGATATTCTCAAATGCTATATGCCTCCGCTCATTTATGCTTAGCTGTAGTACCAGAAAGTATATATTTTACCCCCCTACTCTGGAAGTAAAAGAGTAAAAGTATAATTTTGGTGTTAATCATTCTTTCAGTGTAGTTACTGGAGCACTGACCCAAGTACCCGCTTAGCATACAAATTAATGATTGGTAGGACGTGAGTGCGTCTGCCTTCGCTTTCCCTTGACGTTTGTAGCCAAGGCTATGGGGTCTGAATTCTGTTAACACTATGAATTCTGTAAATACTACCATGAGGGAGCAAGTTATGAGGGACAGACACTTAGCGTAAATAGAGCACGGATCACATCTAATGGATTCTGTTGCTGATTATGCTTGGCATTTTCTAGTTTTTCTGCAGGTCATTTAGACTCTGGCAGAAGGCTCCCCAGGTCAGTGGAGGCAGTTGCCAAAGCTTCCCTGGTGGAGGACTGCCCACCGTATTATCATTTGCCTGCCTGCTTAGCAAGAAACTCATTGTTTTGTGTGCATCGTGTGTAGCAAGCAGTTGTACATGAGGCAAAAAAGTTTGCCGAGTGGGTGCCATGTTGCTTTGGACCGATTTAGCAAACTTTTTTTTGTTTTTTAAAAATCAGCCTCAAAAGCGAAGTTATGTTTCCGAAATTCAACCAAATTACCCTGACGCACTGGGTGTTTTCTTTAGCACAGTCACATTGGGGCGATTTGTGTTTTTTTCTGATATTTTTTCCTGTTCTGCACTGCCTTCCTTTTCCTCGCGATCCCAGACTGGACATGTATGTCACAATGACGTGACCGCGGAATGTATGTCACAGTGACGTAGGGCCCCTCTTGTGGACAGGGCATCTGTCAAAGGTTTCCAATGGTGGAGCCATCAGAGACTCCACCGCTGAAAACCTGGGACTTCACCCATCTCTAAAGCAGAGAGGCGGTCCCTGAAATTGACAGAGCTCCCGCTCCGCCGAACTGAGGCCCTACGATTTTTCATTGGAGTTAACCACATTTCGTATTGTTTGAGACCATGCATAGATTGTACTTATGACTACTTATTTAGCTTTACTTTTAATGTTGTTGAACTTTTCACTTACAATTGTTCTTCTATTTTTCATCATTCGCCTTTTGTGTTTTTTGGCATTCCTGAAATTGTACTTCAAATCCTTAGGGGGAAATTGGACTTAACCTTTTATTTTTTTTAAATTCCTGTTATGCTACCCCTCAAGCATTAATTGTCTTATTTTCTGAAGAAGTGAACTTTTTTGTGCCTTTTCTGCAGCTGTGCTTTGCTTTGCATCTGTCCATTTGCAGAAAGTAGCTCAACATGCTGGTGATGTTTTTGTATTGCATTCCTATTTTAATCCATTTTTATCTTTGGATTATGTTTAATAATATTTTCTCCCACAAATCGGAGTGTTATTTAGCACCGTCTTTTTCTGATTGTGTTCATTTGTAGCTTCTATGTTATGTTTTTTATTTAGCAATCATGCTGCTGGCGGCCTAGTTTGACGCAAGAAGTCTCTGCAGTTTTAATTTATCAATATCAACATTTTCTAGTGTGTATCCATTATCGTAAACGCTAGATTGGAAATGTGGTTTTCAATGCTCTTAGATGAGAATAGTGAAAGGCAGTAGTTTTGTATCTGGTGTTTTTGTTGGATGCTGATCTACCGCCTCTTCCAGGTTTCCCAAGATCTGAGGGATGTGTGAATGTCAGATGACAGTTGCTACCTCTTGTGCCCTATATCACCTCGCTCAAGTCTGTGCAGGCCTGAGTGAGCGGTGTGGGTAGTCCTGTGGTGCCCACATATATGGTGTCCCACACCAGTCACGGCTTTCCACAGACACGTGGTTGACCGGGAATTTAGCCACCGTCAGCATGGTGCAGGCTCACTGATCTCTTGTTGAAAGCAGAGCACATGGCTCTCAGATTTGGAGGGGGAGGAAGAACCAGAGGGGTGGTGGGTATTGGTTTTTATTTTTAAATATTGGGACAGTGGGAGGGCGTTACCAAGGATGGTCGGAATCCATGTTTTTTCAAATATTTGATGTGTGTGTGAAGGAGGGTGTTACCAAGAGTGGTGTTGGAGAATAGCAGGGCACCAGGTATATTTAAAAAAAATGTTGTGGGTCAGGATGTGGGCTGTCGAGTGAAGAGGTTACGAGGACACCAGATACCTCTGCGATTTATTTCTTTAGGACGGGTGCGAGGGGGTGGCAGGGCTCTGAGGTGACGTCATTTTGCTGGTATATATTTTTAAATATGGACACTCAGAAAGGTACTGGAAGGTAGTGACTCATCGCCTTCTGCTTTTAGGAAGTGGACCTTTGGGTGATGGGGGTGGCACATAGCCTAAAAATGTAGATAGACAGCTGTCAGAAATACTTTTCCACGTCTGGTTTCCACATGACATCATAGCTAATGCAAAATCCTCTTTCTTTGCCTGTGTTATCACTTGATGTATTTGAAATAGAATTGTAGATGGAACAGCTGTCTATAATGGCGTTGTCTTACACAGAGAGGTTCCAAGTGACATCAGATACACAATTACGATGAGAGTGAAGTTTCACTTGTCTATAATGTCACCTGGAACTTTGACGTGGAAAACTCCACATTATTTGCCACTACTCATCTACCAAGTTAAGTAGAACCCCAAAATCCCCTTCCATTACAAAGGTAAACCTATGAATGAGCTGTGCAGAGGAATAGGAGCCATTGGGAAGCCAAGCACATCATGTCCCTTCCTGCTTCGACCCCCTGCCCCTAACTGAACCTGAAAAATACCATTTATCTTGTGTCCTGCCACCAAGCCCCACTCTCATTAGTGCTCCCCAGATACTTAAAGAATACCGGCTTTCTCGCCCCCCAACTCTCTCCAATATCTCCCTCCCCCACTTGTCCTAATATTTAAAACATTTAATACCTGGCTCCCTGCTGCCTACCCACCGCCGCCTCCCCCCAACCTCCCCCTCCCCCCAACCTCCCTTCTCCCTCTCAGCGACTTTCTTCCGCGCCGCACCAGAAGCAGTGCTGTCTGTGATGGCTGGTGCTACGCCGACAGCAGCTCATTAAGAGCCGCTCATATATGCGTCCTGAAATCCCTGTCAGCGAAGGTAGTAGCAGTTGTCCTCCACTTTCAGTTCTGCGAAGACTGGTGAGAAGCACGAGAGATAGCAGACCAGGAACTTCCATTCCACCTCCTTCCTGGGGTATATGGAGGCACAAGTAAGGCGGTGGATCAGCATCCGCCTGCCCGCTGACATTGTTTTTTGCTGCACCGATGGCAGTGCAGCGAATAACTGAGTTTTGAAACCGGTGTTTTTAATTTGACAGCTAGCCATCTACAAATCAATGTATATTGGTTTTTCAACTTGCGCATACTAGTGACTCGCTTAAATGCAAAAGGTAATAATTTTGCTACTGATAGTGCAAACCTCTTTAAAGTATTGTGATCACTGCTGCCAGATCACTTCATGTATGCAGAACACCATGCATAGGACATCATTGAACTTTTTTGTACAGCCTGGATGTGACCGCCTTTGTTTCAGTTGAGCCAGTTGGACCAATGCTAAAAGTTGTTTTGTTAAAAGACAAGCTCACGCTTGGAGCCGTGGTGTTTGGAGTACATCTAGCGACCTGGCATCCCACTGTGTAACTTGTTAATTTGTTTGCTTTCATCACCAACTTCCTACAATTTGCTTCATCTCCCAGCGCTCTGTGGCATAAAATGAAGCATACAAGCCTGCGTTAATTTGATTTTATGTACTGAAGGATGGCAATGAAAGCACTTAGTACTAGTGCCCTCAGAGCACATTACTTCAAGACAGGGACTTTGCAATAAAATGCAGCCTAATAGTTTGACAAAGAGAGGAAGCAAGAGCTGTGCCTACAGGTTCTGAAAGTACTAGCAGTAGGTTGGAGCAGAAGAGTGAAGTAAAGATGGCCGCGAGCATTGAGGGAGGAGGTGCTGCATACGTTTATGTGCTGTGAGCTCCATTACTCTTGTAATAAAGCAATGACATTCAGTATTGTTGTTTTCCGTCCTTCGGAGCTGTTCCTTCTGGTCCATTAGTTAGGGACAGACCAATAATTATCAAAAAAAAACCTGCATTCCACTGATTTGTTATAGAGCATCCCTTATACTCTAGATACGTTTTTATTTAACCTTTTGACTTCTGTGGACCCCCACTTAATCATTGCTAGAGTCCAACAACCCCCCAAGTGAAGCATTACAGGAATTCAGGGACCGCGGCCTAAGTAATCGTGATGCACTATACAGGTGCCAAGAGACACTTGCAATATGAAGATATGTCAGTTTCCATATTTCCTGATTTTACGCTTGCTGTGCAGGAGGCATGCAGGGACTTCAGTGCTGTGATAAAACGCTCCAATAATTGGGCTCGGACTATGCAAGGCTATATCCAGCCAGACATAAAATTATTAAAACCGCAACACACACATCTAGGAGAACTCCATTGTCTCCTGCTATGTGCCCGCATGTCGTTTGAAAGTTGGCGCCATTCTACGCCAGCAGCCGGCCCTGTCTGTTATCAAAATCAGGATTTCCAGGTGAATCCGTAACTGGTATTACCATGTTGATAACTAGGAAGTACAGGGAAAAAAAGGGTCTGAAACCACATCGTGGTATAAATTTGACAAACTACATCTTTTCTCCCCTCCTGGGATAAGCTGAAGGCTAACTCAGCACCTGGATGCAGTTTAGGCGCCCAGTTATATGACTCCCCCCCTGAAGAGAATACACTACTGTCTCCTACCTCTTCAGTATTTCACCTTTCCTGTCTCTGCTGTTCCCCTTCCTTTCTGCCCCACTTCCTACAGAAAACCAGTTCTCCTACCTTGTGGTGTGTACAAACTGCCTGTATGTATCTAACCCTCTTTTATTTTACCTATCTCCAGTACCCTTTCTCTACATAGTCTGTCCCCTACTCATTGTAACCTTCTCTGCAGTACAGTTGTCTATTTATAGCTAAATTTGAACTATAGCAATCATATATCCACAAGACGTTTACAAAGCGCTGCTAAACTTCCTACAAAACTTCCATCTTTATAGAACGACAGTTGACATGCTAAGGAGCCAAGGATTAACAAGCATTTGCAATGCAATAGGTCTCGCATTTGCGAGAGTTTAAGCTATTGGCATCGTAAATGACAATGCCTTTTATTTATTTGTTTTGATAATTAACACATAAATAAAAGGCATTGTCATGTACAATGCCAATAGCTCAAACTCTTGTAAATGCGAGACCTATTTCATTTCAAAGAAGCGGCCGCCATTGTCCCAGGCTGCTTGGAAAGTGAAAGGACGCATGGTGCACTGAATGTTGCAGGAAAACATGTTGTGCCTGCAGTTGGAGAAACTCATTAAAGAAAATTGTGCTTACAGACTAAATAAGGCACACCGTGTAACAACATAAGTAAAAGGGCCAGTCCTCATAGGAGGTTACAAATGAAGACCAGGCGGTGCTAAGGAGGGACTAACAAGCCTATTAACGAACCAGAAGCCAGCGTTTATGAAGGACAATAACACAAGCCAATGAAAAATATGGGCGGAGAGTGGGCGGGGCTTCAAGTCCATATTCGAATACAGCATGCCTCGACCTAAAAAAAACAGAGTTGGATCTGCTTGAGCAGTTTAGTAAATGCTTGTGAGCAGTATAAGAAGGGTGCATGGATGATTCTGTTGACTTGAAGCATTCCCATGGTATTGTACATATTTTGTGAATACTGAATCTGCACCCTGGATTGGCCATCACACGAATATACAATCCCGTTTGTAGTTTTGGGTAGTTGAAGAGTGTTAACTAATGATATGATTCATTTAAATATATCATAATGATCCAAGAATATTGTATGATTCATGTTATGTAAAAGTGCAAATATGAAAAGCAACTTAGATGTGTGTAGATATTATCCGGTTTGCGTGGCAACCTGCTGATTCGATCATAGTGTTTTTTACTTCTCTTGGGCATCCATATGCCATTCTGCAGAATTTCCTTTAATGGATTAGCAGCTGGATCTTGACTGACAAGATGATCTTCCTGAGAAGGAATGAAAGGCACAGAATGTTATTATTTTGCACTTTTTTCCTATTTTAAACCCGTTTCAGTTTTTCAGAACATTTTCTGAATTAAATTAAAGTTGTATTTAGCCGTTCTAGATATTAACCCTAGTTTTCTCCTCCCTCGAGCACCAGTATTGTAAGTTTTCAGCACCTTGTCAATATCCAGTAAGCCATTATCAATCATTTTTTAATTCTTTAAGTAATTAATACTCATGGGAAACTGGATTCACTTCTTAATCGCAATTCCTGCAACTGCTTGCGAAAAAAAAAAAACTTGGTTCATAGTATCATTGTGGTTGGACTATAAATACGTTAACATATTTCAGCATACTCATGGTAAAATAGATTGATCATTGAGTAAATGCATCAATTAATGTTCGAACATGGATGGGAAATGGTCATAAAAGAAATATTCTAAAAAAAAGACCGTAGGCTTTCTGACATTTTTGAGATATTTATTTTTGGATGACGTGTAGAGGGACAGATTGTAAGGAGTCTCTGCACTTATAAATGTTCACAGTCCACATGTAAGAAACTGTGTTAGTGGCACACTGAGAAAGGAATCCAGGAGAGCATCCCTGATGCTGTTGCATACAAAATCTTGGTGTCTTTTTTTTTTTAGGTCTAGAAATAGGCAGCTTCAGCAAAGATACACCATAAGAGTATGTGTGTTAGCTGGTATTCTGACTGCGACTGGCAGTCACCAGGAAATGCAAGTTAGCTTTCAAGAGAGCCGGGGGACAGCACTGATCTTAATGGTACATCTCATTTGGCATTTATGGATTTGGAGAAAATGGATACCAGTTTTACTTGGCTTGTGTGACAAAAAATGACGCAAGCCACTGGAGTGCTGCCCCTGCAAACCCACAGGAAGGCTATTCCCAGTTTAGATTAATTTTTTGTCAGCCTAGTCTAGAGCCACAGACAGATCCACACAGTGACAGGTTCACATGGTGAACGCCCATAGTCCTGAATCGCATCCTGAGCATTCATTCCATCATGTTCATAAGGATGATTCTGGTAGATATTTCTAACCGCACATTCCTTTCCTTTAGAGTATTCTCCAGGCGCCAGATTTGAACTGGGAATTTTCACAGCAGTGCTCCTGCAAGCTTCTTGGTGGCGCCATGCACTCCTTGTTGGCATTGTTCTGCCTCGGAAGTGATGGAACGGATCCCCATATAAGCGCCACCCCCTGCATGTGTACGTCAGTTGCTTTCTTTCTGCACCTTTGAATCCGGATCTTGCGCTCTGCTCCCTTTTTTGTCAGTTGATGAATTCTTTCAAATTCTATGCAAGGTATGCAATACCATCTCCAAAGACTAGAGGGTTCACAACATGCTGGGCTGTATGAAACAATTTCGGTGATGGACCCACACTAGGTGTGCCTCTGGTGTTTGGGCTCAAGCCACAAGTAAAAGTCATACAAAGAATATGCACTCATGCACCCAAAGGAGACCAGAGACCGTGAAGCGAAGAGGTACGTTGCAGAACACCAAAGGAAGTCATGGACTTTGTGCAAGCCCCACTCCACATTGAGGGCGCAGACCTGTTCCTGCTTTCAATGACGTTCTGGCATCAGGTCTTCTTCGTGATTATATTTGTTCTCTGCCATCCGAGCCCCTCAAAGCAGGCTCAGGTTCTGCAACGACTTTAATGCAGACTTCACTCCAGTTTCAAGACCTGCACCAATCTCCTCTTCAACGCTGGTCTAAACATCATCGGTGCCAGAAATCGAGCCCCTGTCAGCTCCGGTGTCAACCAGCCTCTGCCATCTCGGCTCTGACAAAGGTTGCACTTTGACTCCACTCCAGCCTACCTGGTTCCAATACGATCTGATTCATACAAAACACCCCCTCTTTCACTAAGTCAATCTCAGAGGTTCCGCCATCTTTTTGGTTCAGATTCTGACCAGATTTGCACCACCTGATAATGACAATGGTGATAATTGGGATGATTTACTCACACCTTACGATGATGACAGCATGTATGTGGATTTTCAGGAGGCCCGTGGGCTTGATAATTCCCCCGATACATGTTTTTTTTCGCCCCATGGGCCCCTAATTGAGGTGAGTGCATGGCTTGCTATAGTGATTCGATGTGCAGCTTAGGGAATGTACTCTTCGGCCAGATTGGCACTGAGGTCAGCCAGTGCGGCATGCCTAATAAGCTGTTATACACACACTCTAGATTATGGCGCTCAAGATATTGCCGGCGATCTCAGAGGAGTTTTGGGCCCTTTTTGGCTCAAACAACTCAGAATGGCCAGGATGCACCCAAATATGTCATTAAGGCTGACCTGGATACTACCGATTACTGGCTGGGAGTGGACACTAGTGTGGTCTACGTCACCATGCATGCAGATATTAGACTGTGTAAATGTCACTCATTCAAGCATGCCATACGTAAAAATCACACTGAGGTGAATCCTCAGTTTAGTAACTGTGGGTATGAAGAAAGATATTAAAAACATTCAGAGTTTGTATTCCATGTCGTGAAGCCCTCTGTGGATACTGCTCGCGAATAAGTATATATATATAAATAGAGACTCTACTGATAATGGCTACAGCTGATGAAAGATATTAGAGGAAATTTCCAGAAGTTATTAATGATGTTTATGAAATCTAAGAACGGTGGAATGTGAAACAGAAAGGAAAGGTTCGGATTATACTGATTGAAGCCTTGAAGAAGCGATACTTTCACGAAACACGTGTTGGCTTGGCTGTATATGTTAGAATATTTCATGAAGAACTATGATCAAGTGTATGGAAGCTTGGACACAAATGTTACACCAATTCAAGAAATAATTTTTTCAAGTGTATAAAGAGAAGACAAACTCGAAATAAAAGACTTTAAATGGATATTTGAATTTTGATATGTGTTTTTCTCAGCACATGAACTACTATATTTACTATTCCCTGTGAGATATATATATATATATATATATATATGTATAGATATGCATATATATATATATCTTGTGGCAACAAAAAAGTATTCATAATTGCCAAACATCTTTAAACTGTAGCTGTAATGCCAAATGTGCTTAAATAGAGACCTTATGACCGAAAATAAACCATTTGTGTGATGTTGTTCATGCAGAAAGTGAGATTCTTTAAGAAGAGTGGACCAAAGAAGACGATCGACCAGCTTGCTGATGAACTCAGCCCGTCTGGAGTGGACAGACACTCTGGACTTGTATCCTTGGACTCTAGTGGACATTGTCTCCAGAGCTAATCTCTTGTGTGGACTTGCTAGGGCCCATGAAAAAAGGGGATCACCTTGAACTTCAATTAACTGGCCCTGGTTAGTTGTGCTGGCACCCTGTATGCTGGTGGAGGGGCTGGATGCTTCTGTATTGCAGGTAGTAACAGTAATCTGCCTGAGGATGTTATGGTGCGGCTACAGAAAGACCCCGGAATAGGAGATTACTAAGGGCTAGGACAGAAGTGCAGACCGAAAGCCTTGCAGCCCACTCCTTCTAGGAAGGAGGAAAGCTGCAGTTCCCATAGAATATTAAAATCAAACGAAAACATCCCAAACATTTAGAGGCCAGAAGGCCCCAAATTATCACTCCTAATTTCTGGAACACCCCACCAGGTGCAAAAAAAAAAAAACGAACCCATTGCACATCGGCCTGTTGATATACTTGAATTTAAAACAACCGGTCATGTGTGACATTAACATTTCTCTGCAATAAGCCCTGTGGCTCAAGGTCACCTCTGCTCTTCATTTGATCTTTGGCAGGATCAGTCTTTCATCCCCGGGGAGCCTGTGTGCTGTGGGTTCTCTCAGGGTACCAGCCTGTGTGTTGGGCTGTTAGTAAAAACACCCCTACTTGGAGGTGGGGTCGCTGAAGAGGCACCTCCTTTGCCTGGGAGCCTCCAGTCCTCACTCAGGTGGCACTTCTTGGAGGTGGCACGCCCCAGGTCTCCAGGTTGCTGAAATGCTCGCAGCCCCCAACCACCTGCATCTCTGCTTCTCAAGCCCTTGCCTGGGGATAGAGGGCCCAAGGAGACAGGCAGGAGCAGTGTAGACGTTGTCTCTTCGTATTTGCTGGGTTGGACAGGGAGCTGGCCAGTCTGCACGCGGGCGCCCCACAGAGAAGCAAGGTCACCTGATAGGTGAATCTGTGAGGGACTCGTTTCATGGAAGCTGGCACTTTAAATCAGGAAACCAAAAAGAAAGGTAAAGATTTCCTGTGTAGGCCAAGGATGCATCAAATCCCAGAAAATGGTCACCAAGGAGTCCTATTGAGGGATTGGAAATGTTCATAGTTTTTGGGTTGGGCCCCAGGAGGACCACCAGAAGTTCTGTAACAGTTTGTGGGGCTCCCAAAGAGCAGTTCCCCCACAAGATCCGCACATTATTCCTGCAAGTAGGTACCTTAGGTCTCCAGGGTGCGGGAAAGTTGAACCCAGTAGAGGTTTCTATCATTTATTAAGCACTCCAAGAGCTAGACTTTATGCTGGAAGGTTCTGAGTTGCATGGACCTGTATTTCTGGCTAGTGGTTGCTAGGCAAACTGCTTTAATGGTGAAAATAAGACTTTCAATGAAATGTTTGCTGTTTTGTACTGTTTGCTATTGCAGTATGTTAAAACATACAAAACACATAGAAATGGCATGTTAGTAGTGAAACTTATCGCAATGGCATTTTTAGTACCGTCTTAAAATGTTCGAAAAGGCTTATATTCTGCTGTTGATTGTATGGCGACACCCTTTTTCAAAGCAAGTAGGCCTGTCCTTTTATTAATGCACACCACGTTTATTTTAGGCATACATAGGAGTGTGATGTTTTTAGGTGTTAGGCTATGCTGACACACAAACCATTAAAGGAAATTTAGATTACATTTAGAGGGTTTAGTTGAGCTTTTTTTGATTGATCGTTCCTTATTGATCTTTCCTTATGTTCCATCTGCAGTTTGTGTTACCCTCTAGAGGGTGTCCCCTTTGGTATTTCCATCTGGTACATATTTGTACTTTTGTGCACAGTATTTAGGTTGTGTGTATTAAAGTAGTTTTCCTTTTGAAAAGAAAACGTACAGTCTAGACATTAACTTATTAAGAGTTTTTATTGGCTGTTGAGTTCTGGGTATCAAGCCCTCGGTACCTCCCTAAGTAAGCCTGGAACTGCTCTGTCTTGTTACCCTGAGAGTCAAGTGCTGAAAGGGTACATGGTTCTCAGTTTGAGGGTCCACAGAGTGAGACCCAAGAGTACCAGAAGAAAAAGAGCCTGGTTGTTATAATTGGGGCCCAGTAACTTCTGCTTGCCATGAAACACACTGACCCAAATTTCTGCACCCAGGATTTGTATAATGAAGACAGGCAGAAGCAGTGCCAGCTTTCCTGATATGCAAATGGTACAGGACAGAAAGGAGCAGTGTAAGCTTCTTTACTAGCACAGGTGGAGTTGGTGCACTATAGGTAGCAGCATGTTAAGCTTCCTTATATGCACAGTGCGTGTGCAATGCTGTAGTAGAGCAAGCTTCCTTCACACACAAGAAGTACAGTGCTTGCAGCAGCATTAATAGTTACACTACTGGCATCAGCAAGCCAATCTTTTTTATACACACAGGACATTTACAGTATACGCAGCAGCATTGGAATTTTGCTTTCACACACATAGTAGGAAGTGTGGCAAAATCACACATGCTAAATAGGGTGTAGTCATTTGGACTGACTGGTTTTGGTTGAGGTAGCAGACGTCTCTGGATGTTGAGTCCTAGGTAACTTGATTTCAGTAGACGGGTATGAATGCATATTTTTCTTTTTAATTTGTAAGAAAGCGTGCTTCAACAATACACTGTGTTTGTGATGGCACTTCTAATGTTAGAAGAGAAAAAGGATTTTTGAAGTCTTAAATTAATTTGTACAGATGTTATTGTGAGCCGAGTGCCTCCAGATCCAGTATGTATGGATTTCGGTTTTGATGTTACAAAGGGGTCCATGTAATGTTTTTGTTAGGGTTATGGGGCAAACACACCTGCCAACTTACATGGAGCCACTGCATGTCACATGATATTGGCATTCTTCACACGGTCATCTGGTAAAGAGCCAATATCGCATGGTGGAAGGGAAGGCGAGCTAGAAACCCCTGGACTGAGTGCATTTCCATCTCGTGTTTGGGGACTCTAAGGGGAGGGGAGTCTGGTGTAGGCAGAAGTGGGAAACATCCTCAACAACGACTCCGGAACAACGAGTTCCAGAGTCACGCAAGCCGAACAACGACTTGCACTAACAACTACTTAGCCTGAACCACGCATGTGTGTGGTTCAGGCTAAGACGGTCCAGTGTTCATGCAAGTCGTTGTTCGGAGGAGCTTCAAAACAGGAACAGGTGCAAGAGGGCTTCGTTTTAAGGGGGTGGGGGGTTCGGGTTAGTTTCTAGGGGCTTTTATAAAATAAAATAAATGTGAGTGAGGGGCTATGGATAGATGAGGGGCGCCATTGAGGGTTATAGTGATAGAATGAGCTGAGAAGGTCGTTTTACAGTATAGCCAGCCCTGACTCCATTTGCCAGAACGGAATACAAAGTGAAAATAAGTAAAAATCTATCTGCTGCATTAAAACGCATAGTTTCAGTGATCGTTTTATTACATTCAGGGGTGCGTTCCTTTTTTCTCACTTAGGCGCTGTCTTTTTTCAAGTATTTTTCCAAGAAGTTTCGTCGCAGTAAATGTCTCACGCAAGGTTCAGCTGCGTTAGCAGAAATTTTCGGATGGTGCTGCTGTGCTCTCCCAAGACTCTCAGCAGATTTTCGGCCAATACTTTTTTTCTCTCTCTACGGATTTATAACAAGTACCATATTTCAGGAAAGCTTCGCTTCCCACATCCTTATCTGCTTCTTGATCTTTAACACGTTAAATGAACTCCTAAGACAAACTTATGACTTTCACAGGGAGTCTTACCGATCACAGGACACAGATTATTTTTCATTTTCGAAGTGTTTGGTGTGGTTCGTAAAAGCGCTTGTTGATCAGTGTTTCACTCCGTAGCCAACCCAGTAGCTCTACGCAAACATTTTCTTTCCCATATTAAAACTTTATGGTGTGGACACAAGAGAGTGGAAGCTCGTGACTGCTTTTTAATTTTTTTTTTAATTCATCTGCTTTCATGTGCTTCAATCTTTCTGACATCTGGAAGAAGTGGTTAGCGACTCAATGCTTGCACTTGCTCTTATTTAAGTTTCTCTACACGAGAGGCTGCGGCGTTTGCCTACACAGATTTTGGTGAATAAAGCCACTTCTTGCTTTTACCTGGCAAGGCTGCAGCTGCTTGGCAGTGCTCACCTCTGGGAACTCTCTCGAGGATTCTGACGTTATGATGGATGGATTTTTTTGAGTGCGTTGGGTGTAGTGGTTAATCGTGGAGTTCGTGGTTCAGTAAGTCGTGGTTAAATAGTTAGTGGTTTGGCTTTGGTCGTTGTTTAGCCATCGTGGTTCAGGCACTCGTGATTTTGTTTAGTCATACAACCGGCAGAAGTACCTTTCAGCCAGCTCTCGACATGGACGTCCCTCCTCCCCCACATCGATCAAAATTGTGTTCAGTTTACTTGGCCCACAGTGTTGCTTGATTAACAATCGTAGAGACCTCCTCTTGGATGTGACGACAAAGACCAGGACTCTGTGTGCAAAGTAATAGTAGGTAATAGGAACATAGGATCCGATAAGTTTTTCTTTTTCCACTAATCTCAAAATAAAATAGATTTTTTTTCCTACCTGAGCTAACACTGTATATCCATCTAGAGCAACCTATCCCAAACTGTGGGTCGGGATCGACTGGCGGTTCGCAAGACGATTTTTTGGTGGATCTCAAAAGTGCTGGTCTATATGTAAGTAATATTTAAAATGATTAGCCAACTTTGTGGACTGATGCAAAGGTGCTGGACAATATCCCTAAGTCCAGATTTAAAACAAACCCTTGCAAGTATTCCTTAGCAAGACTCTGGGTGAATCTTGCAGTATTTGTTGCAGCTGTGTTTCTGTTGCTGCTGTTATTTTGTTGCTGCTGTTATTTTGTTGCTGCTGTTATTTTGTTGCTGCTGTTATTTTGTTGCTGCTGTTATTTTGTTGCTGCTGTTATTTTGTTGCTGCTGTTATTTTGTTGCTGCTGTTACATTGTTGCTGCTGTTATATTGTTGCTGCGGTTTTTGTGTTGCTGCTGTTTTTTTAACTTTGCAAAGCCATCACTATAAGTGATCATACACAACCACACCACTCGTGTGTGACTGTCACATATAAATTGAGAAATATGGATTTGATTTCATAGCTATTGACTGGATCTGGGGAATCCGGTTTGAGTCCTGACGTTGGCTCAACATTCTTTGATTCTGCAAAAATCACTAAATCTCCCTTGCTTAAAATAACATTATTCTGACCGTGTCTAATGTAATCTGGTGCTATATAGTCCAAAATGCACCACGGGGCCTAGTTTTATTGCAACAATGGATAGGAGCCGATACTTTGTTGCAGAAGGGGTTTCTGAAATTTGCTAAAATCACTGGTATCAACACCGAGGTTTTTCAGAAACCTTGTGATTTTATTGAATGGATGCCACAGGCCAGCACCCCACTCCGATAAGTGTTCCACCTCCAGACTCCAGTAGACTTCTCCCTGTGCCACTTTTATGGTAGATCAATATCTTGGCCACAGTCTTATATCGAAGGGCGTGGTCCAGTTTGTGACCTTTGCAATTGCTGTTATTACATTAAAAATCGCCCTTGCCGCATGTGCAATAAAACTAGGCGGGCCACAAAGGGTCTTTGTTATATAAATTAGGTCGTAGTATCAAATGTTTGAGAAGCACTGTTCTAGAGCATTTTTAATGCAGCTGCAGTAACAGGTTTTGTGGGTGGGCCGTTCAGTTGTTTCTTTAAAGAAAATTGTGCGACCCAGCCTCTCCCAGTGCCTTTGCGTGTATTGAGTTTGATGCAGTTAATTTTCTTTGCATCTATTTCCCGATTTGTTTTCTATCAACAGGCTGCTGGTTGATCACGCATGTGTTTCTTGCAGAAGTTTCCCTTGTGCTGCTGCAAAGTCTCCTGCGTTTTCTTTTTAAGCATCTCTCCAGGTTTCATTTTAGTTTCTTTATTTAACCAGGTCTGTTTCATCAGCCCTTCAAGGGCTGCATCCTGTTCTGGCATCAGCCTTTGTGCGCTTTCCTCAAGATTAATTTTCTTCTTTTTTTTTTTTACTTAAGATACCATACTGCAGTTATTTTGTTATGCGACCTTTTGACTGAAATAGCTTTTGCATCCCTTGTCTACAGATGTTGCCTACAAAGCATGTCCGCTTCTTCAGTTACATTGGGCCTAATTCACAAAGGTATTTGAGCCCCTAAGTATAACTTAAGTGCATGAATGGTTGTATTTACAACTGTAAGCATGCGTTTTGTATTCACAAAACGTGCATTTACTGTCTGAATGTAATACTGAACAATCGCACATTATTACATAAGAGTAGATTTCCTCTCTGGTGCATGGAAAGGCCATTTCTGGGTGGAAACTCTTGCAGAAGTAGGTGAATACCCACAAGCTTGCAGGTTTATTGGTATTCACAAACTATTGCAGGTAATTTTCCACCCAATTGTGTTTTAAATGTATTTCTTTAAATTTACTACTATGAAAAGGCAGGAAGAAATGCGTCTTTGGAGTGGAGAAAAGGAGGGTGACCCCACAATCTTGGTGGAAGTGTGTGGAAAAGGGTTTCTAGACTTAGAAAGAGAAAAAAATGATAAATTACAAATGTATTGTAGAATTAGTCATTCATAGAAGCACAAATGTACATTGTGCACATTTACACATGCATACATGGTAAAGCCTGTATGTGTCATGGAATGCACAAAAGAACTATGTGGTTGTCAACAAATTGCTCCAAATATACAAGAGATTGTACAGGAGTAAATTGCTATGAATCATTTATGAATTTGGTCCACAGCTAACAGTGCTGGAAAAAGCAGAGAAACGTCTTACTCTTAATCGACCTTGCACCTGGGACGAATACCTAACTTCTGTTTAAAAATTAAAAAAAAAAGATAAAATACCTCGACCATCTCACCACCCAGGTGAATAGAGTAAAGTGTTGCCTGGACGTATTAAACAACTTAGCGAGGAGTTTAGGCCTACAGCCACAGTGTGCCTTCCTATGAAAAACAGCAGCATTGAAACAGGACTTGAATGTACTCTACTTGCCCTGACTTCATGTAACTGTGCCAGTTAGGGCATCGAGTAAAATTCAAATTAGTACCAGTGCACTGGTTCTCAGTGGTAATTGGTAAGGACAAGATTTTCTACAGAAACTGCTACCACGCTACGCCAGCAGCAGAAACCTCTGGTCCAATCAGTCCTGTCGATGCAAGTTCAAAACCAGCACTCCGGCACTACCTGCAACTCCCACGCATTTTCGATCCCTCTGAGAGCAGAAATCAATCGTTCCAGGAACATTGGCACACTGTTCTTATTACAGAAGCATTTTGACGATTCCGCGGCCTCGTTCTTAGCCATAGAGTGTCGTGATGTGGGTGCAAGGTGTCACGATTGGCATTTGACCGAAAAGTAAGATGCAAAGATGAATTGAATTGCATTTATTCTAATCTGAAAGTATGGAATAGTTAATGTGTGTTTGGGGAAAATGTATTTTTCCCACACCCTTGTGGGCAGAAAAACTGGATTTTATTAAAGACACAAAGGCTAATATTATGCTGCTGTGAGTAGTGGCATTAAAGGAGATTGCATAATGTTAGCCTCCGGGTCTTGCCAAAAAATTCAGTTTGCTCAATCTGCCGCTCAAACATTGCATAAGGGTGGGGTTGAGGTCCAAACTTCGTGCTTAGTTCTGTGAGCATGAGTGTATTCATTGAAATTTAAGAGGCAAAAGATTCTCACTCAGTTCCTAGAACATTTATGAAAATATTAAGGGCCAGATGTATCAAAGGGTTTACCCATTCTGTGTCTATGGGAAAATGTGTTCATACATATGGCCCCTAAGGCTTTATGCCGCCTTAACTCGGAGCCTTCTGTTTTCTGTATGTTTCTGGTGGATACATTTTCTGACAGATTCCTCACCTTATGAATATCGCTTTGGAGGTCGTATTCGGCAACATACAACAAACAATATCCAACGTGAGTGCTACTGACTCGTTCTCTCAGAAGCTGCCACACTCGCTGAGAGTGGAAGCTTCTGACACTTGCACTGGCCAAGGTGGTGATTTTACCTAGGTTGCTTTATTACTTTCAGATGTGGTTGTTAATTCTGCAACCATCACTATTTAGAGATTTGGACTCTTTCATTACTTAATATGGAGCCCTGGAATGTGTGGAGTGGCTGTACGTAAACTCAGACTGTGAACTGTAGACAGTAGTCTTGGAAAACCAGATTTTGGGTTGTATTCTCATGGGACCTAGCTTTAGTGGACTTCCAGATGGCTTGCTAAATAGCTCCACAATTGAGACTGAAACATTATAGTTGAGACTTTGAACTGAGACAGTGGGTTGATATGCACAGCTCGCTATTGTTGGGATAGGTGCTTGAAAAAGACATCTACAACAGTAGCATGTGCTCCTGAGCTCCCTTTTATGGTGTACCCACCATCCGAAAGTTTCTGTCAATTTAAGGGGGCTAGAATATGGCGAGAATCTGAGATACTAAGAATGGGAGACCTGTTTGACAGTGGTGTGCTGAAAACCAAGATTTTACATTGGAAATACAACATTGGACGGTGAGGTAACTGAACCAAAGACTTACTTAGTGTTGCAACAAATCTTTACAATAGGTGATATAAAATGATTAATAGCAATCCTGTATCAGACAGTGGTGTGAATGTCGAAATGTGATTTGCTATAGCCCAGATGCGAATGATAACCAGTTTTATAGAAAGAACTCTCAGATATTGAATTGAACCTAATAAAAGGATACCCTAGAAATGTTTCCAGAAGTACAAGATGTGTGTACTTGCAAAATAACGATTTACGTAAGACACTAGGCCCGGTTCTAGCGGGTGGACCAGGCCCACTCAAACACGACCTTTGGACACTACAGAGAAATCACCTGTTAAGTGCTTCCTCCATGTCGACAGCCAAACGTTGTGATTTCTTTTCACTTTGTTTACTTTAATTATCAGTCAGGGGTCATCAAGGACCCTCTAGAATACATTTTAAAGTGCATTGTTTTAATAATAGCTGTTTTACTTATGTACTGATAAGGGAGACAAATCCCAGCTATAGATGATTTTCCCTATTTTTGTACTGGCTGAAATATTAAAATACTGGTCATGCTGGTAAAAGAAAATACAGCCCAGTAGCACCCCTAGCTTGTGTCTGAGGCAAGCTGCAGTGGGGAGGTGCATGAAGGGGGAGAGGGGACGGGTTTACCTGTCAATGATGCAGCAGGTGCAGTGGCACCAGGGCTATAGATTCGAGCTAGCCTGGTTGATGAGGGGTGTTACCCCGAAACCTGTCCCAGGATGCTTGTTTCCGGTCCAGGGAAGACCTGGCTTGTCAATTCAGGCTGGACTGTTCCCATGAGGAACAGGGTTAAGACTGATTTGCATATGGCTGGGTCTGAACTGGGGTGGCGAAGTGAGCTAAAGAACGATGATGGATTCAACCCAGATCTGTGACTGGGGGTGAGTGTCTGAAAAGTTTCAGAGCTCCATCCATCATCTGCTTGTGTTTACTTGGCACCAGGGCAATGGACGGCCTTCTGCATCTCAGTTATGGTCGTTTCTGTGTGTGGGTTCTGAGAGTGTTCTGTAGTTTAGTATGTGTAGGATGCATACAGTAATATACTGTAGAGGTTTTTCTCCCTGTGTCCCATATGACTGTTATGGCCTTCAAACGTGCCCTCTGTTGGACAGTGTTGTGGCACATGGTGAAGACTGTGCGGAGCCCATGCTGTACCGGCCTTATGTACATTGAAAACCTGGACTAACTGTGCTGTGAATGAGCTGCCTTTGAAAATCAGTAAGCGCATACACACACCTGCAAAGAACAGAGTGGTCGTAAATTCAGCTTCTCTGACTTGTCAGTTATGTTCCTCAGACCTTTCCCAGGGGTCGGAGTCTGCCCTTTGGTTTGCCCCCCTTCCCGAAGGGGTGGGTGATATGGCCAGACCGTGGTCCTTAGTGGAGACCACCCCCAGGGAGCAGAACCCGGACTGGACAGGGGGATTTTGCTTTCTGCCAACGCATGGAGGGGACACCAGGCATGTCTTGGGATCAGAGAGAGACTGAAAAGGAATGGAGCTTATGGGGTCCGGTGCACGATATAGGTAGGGTTAACTGGGGCAGGATTTGGTTTACAGCAGCGGCCCACGCCACTTGGGATGTATTTCAACGGAACATAAGGGCCACATTGAACGCAAGGGGTTATTGGTAGATTGGAAGAATTGAGGCGCATCTATGGCGAGGGCCTTGCCGGCAGCAGAAGCTCCCAGCAAGGCATGGCGATACTTACAATGCGATCCTAAACGAAAAAGGCAGGTTGTCATTGGGGAACAGGCCACAAACAGATGACAGTCAGGACCCATGGGGTACTGGCAAGCTACTGCAATGGCCTAGTGGGTTGAACCTGAGGCAAACAATCAAGGGCAGAGCCTGTGGCCCGGTAGAAGTTGGTGTGCAGGTGACAAGGTCACCTTGCAAGGCAGGGTGGAGATGTTCACCTAGGATATCAATTCATTCATGGGCTGGAAGCACACGCTTGCCCTGAAGATAATGAATTGTTACACCAGAAGTGAATTGTCATCTGGCAGGCTGGAAGAAAACGTTTGCCCGGAGAACAAAAGACTTGGTTATGCGGGAAGTGGAAGGTCACCTGGCTGGGTTGGAAGCAGAAGCTTGCCCGGAAGGAAATGTGTGGTTACACCAGAAGTGAAAGGTGGCTCGGTGGGGCTGGAAGCAGATGCTTGCCCGGAATCTGAGTAAATGGTTACACCCAAGGTGATAGGTCACCTGGGCAAACTGGCCGGCACTAAATGTAGGGCACAGTGCTTGTAGCTATGGTAAGGAGGACACAGGCTCGCCCAATGAAGAAAGAAATGGTGGTTGAAGGATCGCTTGTAAGTTGTAAAATTGCCTAATAAACTACAGCCTCTATTCTTCCATAAACATTAAATTGGTTTGGTCTGAATTTGTGGGATCCGGGGGGCGACCGGATGGGGGGTGCTGCCTCTATGCCCCATGGTTCGCCCCCCCCCCCTTCCCGAAGGGATGGGGGATGTGGCTGGACCGTGGGCCTTAGTGGAGGCCAGCCCCAGGGAGCGGAACCCGGACTGGACAGGGGTAAGGGAGGGATAAAGTGAGACAGGAAAGTGACTGGGCAGTGGAATGGGACACTGGGTTCATCCCAGTCGTAAATCTAACTGTAGGAATGTGTCCTTGGGAGTGGGGAGATATTTAACCACAGACTCCCGACACGGGACCCTCTTTCTCCTGGGGATACCTTTTCCCACCCTCAGAAAAAGCAAGGAGTAGAGATTGGATCCAACAAGGAACATCTGTCACAGAAGCATAGGAGACTTACAGGAGGTCCTTTTGGTATCAGAGGCCTGGCAGGATGCTGGTGGGGAAGAGGCCGCAAATAGGTGACAGTCAGGACACAGGGGGTACTGGCAGGCTACCGCAATGGCCTTGTGGGTTGAACCGGAAGGAAACAATCAAGAGCAGAGCTTGTGGCTCGGAAGATGTTTGGTGTGCAGGTGACCGTATCACCTTGCAAGGAAGGGTGGAGACGTTCACCCAGGATATCAATTCATTCAAGGGCTGGAAGAGGATACTTGCCCTGAAGGTAATGAATTGGTACACCGAAAGGGACTGGTCACCCAGTGGGCTGGAAGCAAACGCTTGCCCGGAAAAAAAAAGACTTGGTTATGCCAGAAGTGAAAGTTCACCCGGCTGATTTGGAAGCAGACGCTTGCCGGGAAGGAAATGTGTGGTTGCACCTTAAGTGGGTGTGGTCTCCCTGTGGGGCTGGGAGCAGATGCTTGCCTAGAAGCTGAGTAAATGGTTACACCCAAGGTGTATAGGTCACCTGGGCAGACTGGCCGGCACTGAATGTAGGACACAGTGCTTGTAGCTATGGTAAGGAGAACACAGGCTCACCTAATAAAGAAAGAAATGGTGGTTGGAGGATCGCTTGTAAGTTGTAAAATTGCTAAATAAACTGCGGCCTCAACTCTTCCATAAACGTGAAACTGGTGAGGTCTGGGTCTGTTGGATCCGGGTGGGGCGACCAGGTGGGGGTGCAGCCGGTATGTGTTTACAAAAAAGGCACTAGAACATCAGTGCCAAGTTTTGTCTTACGTGGCCTCTGCTGCGTAAACTAAAAATAAGGTGCTTACTGTGCCGCGTGTTTGACAGGCCCTCAAAAGTGCTGCTTGGCAATTGATGCCATTAGATAGATCTGTAGCCGAGGTGCAGGAATTGTGCTGCCTAAAGACTTTCTCTGCAGATTTAATAGTCTGGCAGATGTGTAATTTGCAAAGCAAAAAATGCTAATCCTCGTCTGTACATAATTTTACTGGCAAACAAACATCATTTCCATAAACATTTCTTTTTTGCTGCGTATGTTTATGAAATAGCTGTTACTGCTTTGAATTCTGAGTGGTGAGCACCGCTTTGATATAAGAAGGCGAAAGGCAGTGGATGGAGGAGGGGAGAGTGCGGGTGCAAGGTTCTGTGCCTTCATACAACCACAGTGGTCATAAGTTCTGGAGTAGCATAGAAATGCCCATCATATACATGCCACACAATCGTTTTATCGTTTTCGGATATTAGTGCTTTAATGACGTCAATCAATTCCATTTTCCTATTGGTAGGAAAATACCTTTCATGAAAGTAAACTGTATTTGGTAAAGGAAACTGTTCCAGTACTTCTGGTTCCTATGCACATTATAATTTGTAACACCAGTGTTTCTTCGCCAGTGCCTGTGGGATTTGCAGCGAAACTGTGGTCTTCAGAGGTGAAGTAGCTGCTTTAACATTTTCTATACCTCTGTAAATTGATTCAAATGTCCATACAACTGTAGGTAGGGTTGAAGTTGCCTAACATGGTCACTTTGTGTCACCCTACTCTGTATTTCGTCTTTTTGGTTACTCTATCATGTTTTCCAGTGTAGTGGACTTGTGTCACGAGTCCCTTGACTGATGCTGGACATGAATAGGTCTCGCCTACACAGCCCATGTTTACAGTTCAGTGGGCTTACAACTCGTCCACAGCATACCATTATTTGTTTTCGTTGTAACTCTCATTTGCAATATTTCAATTGCTTTGCTACCGTAGGCTTCCCTCCCGTCTTTGTGTTAGCTCCTCCCTAGAGCATGGACCAAGAACATGTGTTCTTCGGGGTCTTTGTTCTTCCTCGTCTTTTTACAACACACTATTTTTTTCTTTTATATGTGTTTCTGTATTATTCCTGGACATGCACAGCTTCTTATTTATGTTGCTTTCATCCCATCTGCCATCTCTATTGACTCTTAGGTTACTTACACACACAACTCTACTAATCTGCACTACTCTACTCCACCCCACTCTACTCCTCTCCATTCTACGCCTCTCCACTCTACACCACTACACTCTACGGCATGCCACTCCACTCTACTGTACTCCACTCCACTGTGCACCACTCTCCTCTATGCCACTCCAGTTTTCTCTACTCCACTCTTCTCTATGCCACTTCTCTCTACTCTACGGCACTCCTCTCTACTCCATGCCACGCCAGTCTACTCTAAGCCAGGCCAATCTACTCTATGCCACTCTGCTCTAGGCCCTTCCACTTTGCACCACTCCACTTCGCCACTCTACACCACTCCACTCTGCATCACTCTACGCCACTCCACTCTACGCCCCTCCACTCTGTCCCACTCCACTCTACTGTACACCAAGCAATACTGTTGTGTGCCACTCCACTCTATGCTACTCCACTCTACTCTATGCCCCTCCACTCTGTCACTCCACTGTATGCCACTCCACACAATGACACGCCACTCAATGCCACTCTACACCACTCCACTGTACGCAACTCCACTCTATACATCTCTAGCCTATGCCACTCCACTTTACTCAGCACCACTCTATTCTGTGACACGCCACACCACTCTAAGCCACGCCACAGCACTCTGTTCTATGCTACTCCACTTCACGCCACTATACTCTACGCCGCTTTACTCCACTCTCCTCACACCACACTTCTCTATGCTACTCTCCTCTACGCCACACCACTAAGTACTATCTACTGGTTTTGCCAGTGCTTGGTTTTATGTTGCTTCCTAGCAGAGCTGTAGACTGTGCCGAACTAGACGGGCCCACGCAAAGTGAAACTCTTCATCATTGCTGACTACCATCACTTTGAATATGCCATCACACACAACTGTTGGTGGTCTCTGATTCATAGATGTAGGGTTTATGCATTTTAGCCTGAACCTCAAAGTGTGAAGGCCTTCTTTTGCCATTCTCTGAGTGCTGTGTGTCATATGAGAGGGTCCACTGATACCCACCCACCAGAGTGTGACCTCTATATATGTATTTTTATGTGTAACACTTGGATATATAAGATGTGAGGCACTCCAGATTGAGACACATTGTGTGTAGCCCAGGGACGGACAGGGACAGAAAATAGGCTCAGGCACCAAAATAAAAGTGGTCACCATCAGTGAATTAGATAGATTTGCAAATTGGGACAGTTTTAAACTTCTAAAGGAACCCTTTATAAGTGTTTTACAAATTATGGAAGACTGCATGCATGTGTGCTTGCTGCAGGCAATGTTTGTTTGAATATCAGAGAAATTAATAGAAAAACCAGCCCGGCAGACCATCAACCACAAAACCAGCCCGTCAGGCCCTGCCTGATTGCCCTTTGGTTCAGTGCGTCCCTGATGTAGCCCGAGGGTGGCGCCCGCGGCATAACACAAAATGAGGGGCTCTCTCCAGAATTTGATGAATGGCCCCAGGATCTCCCAAATCTCACAGATATACATTGGCCTTGGGCGGAATGGGGGTGCCTTGAAGGGTTGAGCCCCCCTACTTTGCAGGGGCCTATGTTGGTGCAGTTGAGATGGACAGTAACACACTGAGGCCAATCAGTGATTGTTAGGACTGAGCTCCATTGTGCTTACTCCCTTACCACCACTACAGATTCCCCCCTAATTGCAGTCACTACATAAACATTCACATACAGCGCCTGATTACAGGGGAAGAGATGGCATCTGGAGCAGTGGCGAAAAGCTAAATGGAGACTGTGGCCATTGAGAAGGATGGCAGCCCAGACAGCATGTAGCTTCATGATACACCAATTTGATGTTGGAAGGTGCTGGCAGGCAAGCTCTGCTTTTATAATACGGTCCACTCTACTGGGGCTCGCCGCTCTCTCACACTCCAACCCAGCCGGCACAGCTGAAAGCCATTATTAATCAAGGTAGGACCTATAAAAAGGAACAGACAATGTAGAGTAGTTTCTCACCAACTTCTTCAGTTAGGAGAGGACCAACTTAGACTATTGCTCCTGTTGACCAGATCTACTCCTACTCTCGTGCTTTGACTGTTTAAGTATTTAGAGTTTGTGCTGACTTTGATCCAGTTTCTACCTTACTTGTCTTCCTCTTTAAGGAGAGTTCCCTTGATTCTTGTTCCTCCCTGCTTTGCATTCCTCTCCTTCTCCCCATTATTATCTTTATTCCTCTCCATTCATTATACAGTGGCGCTATCCTCTGGGTTCACTTTGACTGATTTCAGGTTATTTTGGGGAAACAATGTCTTTCAGGGTCATAGAACTTATAGGAATATGTATGTAGCAGATAAGGTAGACGCCATTTTAGGTTGGCAACACCAGGAGGTAATGTGGATCAAATTTGATCCAAGTGCTAGTGCCCCAGTATATATTAGTGATTCAGGGAACTTTAATGACTTCTGACTAGATTGGATATTTGGAATTAGTAACACTATGGGTGAATGTTTGAGTTTTAAGTATTACACCATACTAAAATAAGGTGCCATTCTTGTAAGACATTGTCTGAGAAATGTCCCTCGATCGTACAGAGGACAGCTCAAAGAGATGATTAATCATCTTTGTTCTAGAGACATCCGGGACCAGTGGAGTCATCTACTGGGTTGCTTCTTTTGTTACTTACCTAAAAATGCAGGGGATTCGTGTCTGTGCATTGACCTGCGCCGCCTGAATTAAACTTTCTGGCTAGATAACCATACATTCCATAGGTTGTTCATTAAAAAAAAGTATGGGAACTTTGATGCTGTGCGCAAATGGGGGAGGGGGCCTGAGTGAGCGTGGAGGCGTGGGTCAAAGGTGTGGCTAAAAAAAATATTCTGCTACTTTTTCCGGTCTTTCACCTTCAGGGAGCTACATATAAAATAACGTGCAGCTTAAATTAAAACTAAATGCAAGTTAAGTTAATCAGTGGGAAATGCGCTCATGCATTACGAAATCTCTATTAGTGCACTGCAGAGGTTGTTGTCTGTAACCAGTAAACCACCGGTTTGAACCCTGATTGGTGCAGTGGCGAATAGTGACTTGTGTATGCTTAGTGCTACAAGGTCCCAGTCTGTGTCATAAAGCACTGTGAATATGTTAGTCATTATTTTAACTTGCATTACACACGATAGAAGATAGGCTGCTATAAAATGTGTAAAAAGGTTTAAGTTAAAAAAGGGCTGCCAAAATATAGATTTTAGTAAT
Source organism: Calotriton arnoldi (assembly GCA_963921515.1). Classification (NCBI taxonomy): domain Eukaryota; kingdom Metazoa; phylum Chordata; class Amphibia; order Caudata; family Salamandridae; genus Calotriton; species Calotriton arnoldi. The sequence goes on along the minus strand of CAWUFW010006186.1, from coordinate 1,036,066 downwards.
TTGTATACCCGTTCTTTAAAAACACACACTTCACATCTCAGCTACTCCCTTGCAATACCACTCCCAAAAATAAATCTGTCTCATCAGGACGCTTCAAGTGATTCTATCAGTCAAAGCCAATACCAGCTTCCAAGCACCCTTTACAATTGTAGATTAACAAGTCAATCACATTTAAATTTCTTTCAGGCAAACAGATTTCCTTTTCATAAAAAGTAGGGGAACTGTCTTTCCTAAATTAAAAGTATAGGCACGTTGTGCCCCTCAGATCCCGCCCACTTCGACCACTGTTCCATTCCCAAACATGTATCAAATGTTTTCTAATTTAGGAGGTAGAGCATTGTTTTCTACTCTGGACCTTGCATGCCTGTCATCAGGTTGTACAGACAGATGAGTCATAACACCTAATAGCTTTTATGAGTACAGAGGGCATGTTCAGTACAAACACATGCCTTTCGGCCTTGCGAGTGCTATGTCGGTTTCCAAGCATATAATGAAGGAAGCACTAGAGAGAGTGGATGGAGCTGTTGCATTTTAGGAGGACATGCTTGTATTTGGCAAGAATCAGGATCAGCATGACAAAAATTTGCCAAGCACTTTCAGCAAAAGGTTTTACACTTAAGGTTGAAAAATGTACATTTGGTTGTGATAAGGTTGAATATTTGGGACATACAGTGTCCAAATCAATCAATCATGTCACTTATAAAGCGCACTACATACCCGCGAGGGTCTCAAGGCGCTGGGGGAAGAGGGGGGTGGTGCTGCTACTGATCGAAGAGCCAGGTCTTGAGGAGTCTTCTGAAGGCCAGTAGGTCTTGGGTCTGCCGAAGGTTGGTGGGGAGGGTGTTCCAGGTCTTGGCGGCAAGGTGGGAGAAGGATCTGCCGCCGGCGGTCGTTTTCCGGATGCGGGGGACTGTGGCGAGGGCGAGGCTGGTGGAGCGGAGCTGGCGGGTGGGGGTGTAGAAGCTGAGTCGTCTGTTGAGGTAGGCTGGTCCGGAGTTGTGGAGTGCTTTGTGTGCGTGGGTGAGGAGCTTGAAGGTTATCCTCTTGTTGACAGGGAGCCAGTGCAGGTCTCTCAGGTGGGGTGTGATGTGGCTGCGTCGGGGGATGTCGAGGATAAGACGTGCAGAGGCGTTCTGGATGCGTTGCAGCCGTCTCAGGAGCTTAGCCGTCGTTCCTGCGTAGAGGGCGTTTCCGTAGTCCAGCCTGCTGGTGACAAGGGCCTGGGTGACTGTTTTTCTTGTTTCGGTGGGGATCCACTTGAAGATCCTGCGGAGCATTCGGAGGGTGTTGAAGCAGGATGAGGAAACGGCGTTGACCTGCTTAGTCATGGAGAGGGTGGGGTCGAGGATGACCCCTAGGTTGCGTGCGTGATCGGTGGGTGTCGGGGCTGTTCCCAGTGATGTCGGCCACCAGGAGTCGCCCCATGCTGAAGGGTTGGAACCAAGGATGAGGACCTCTGTCTTGTCCGAGTTCAGCTTCAGGCGGCTGGTCCTCATCCATTCGGTGACGGCCTTCATTCCTTCGTGGAGGTGGGCTTTGGCGGTGTGAGGGTCTTTGGTGAGGGAGAGGATCAGCTGGGTGTCGTCGGCGTAGGAGATGATGTTGAGGTTGTGCTGTCGGGCGACGTGGGCGAGGGGTGCCATGTAGATGTTGAACAGCGTTGGGCTGAGGGAGGAGCCTTGGGGTACGCCGCAGATGATCTTGGTGGCTTTGGATCGGAAGGGGCGAGGCGGACGCTTTGTGTTCTGCCGGAGAGGAAGGATGTGGTCCAGTCCAGGGCCTTCTCTTGGATCCCGGCGTCGTGAAGGCGTGTTCGTAGTGTGTGGTGGCAGACCGTGTCGAAGGCGGCTGATAGGTCCAGGAGGATGAGGGCTGCTGTTTCTCCGTTGTCTAGCAGGGTCCTGATGTCATCGGTGGCGGCGATGAGGGCGGTTTCGGTGCTGTGGTTGCTGCGGAAGCCGGACTGGGAAGGGTCCAGGATGTTGTTCTCCTCGAGGTAGCGGGTCAGTTGTTTGTTGACGATTTTCTCGGTGACCTTCGCGGGGAACGGGAGCAGAGAGATGGGTCGGAAGTTCTTGAGGTCCTTGGGGTCTGCCTTGGGTTTCTTGAGTAAGGCGGTGATCTCGGCGTGCTTCCAGCTTTCCGGGAAGGTTGCTGTCTCGAAGGAGATGTTGATTATTTTCCGGAGATGGGGCGCGATGGCTGTACTGGCTTTGTTGAAGACGTGGTGAGGGCACGGGTCTAGCGGTGAGCCGGAGTGGATGGTGTTCATGATCTCGCTGGTGTCCTCGTCGTTGATGTTGGTCCAGGAGAGCAGGCAGTTGGTGGTTGTGGGGGCAGTGGTCTCAGTGGTTGCCGGGCGGTCGTGGTGTTGAAGCTGTCGTGGATGTCGGCGATTTTGCGGTGGAAGAAGGTGGCCAGTGAGTCGCACAGGTCTCGCGACGGCGGGATGTCGTTGGTGTTGGAGCTGGGGTTGGAGAGTTCCTTCACGATGTTGAAGAGCTCTTTGCTGTTGTGTGCGTTGTTGTCTAGGCGGTCTTTGAGTGAGGCCCTTTTGGCGGATCTGATGAGGTGATGGTGACTGCGGGTGGCGCTCTTGTGGGCGGCGTAGCTGTCCGCTGTCCGTTCGTGGAGCCAGATCTTCTCCAGTTTTCGGCATGTTCGTTTGGAGGCCTGGAGGTCTTCGGTGAACCAGGTGGCTTTCTTGCTGGTGTGGCTGTTGGGCGGATTCTTGAGCGGGGCGAGGGTGTTGGCGCAGTCGTCGATCCACTGTCTGAGGTTGCGGGCGGCGGTGTCAGGGTCGGAGGGTTCGGCGGGTGGGCTCAGGGCGAGGTTGTGGTTAGCTGGTCTTCGGTGACTCTGCTCCAGCAGCGGCGAGGCATTTGTTCGGTGCGGTGGTGCGTGGTGGGCTTCCTGTAGGTGAAGTGGATGCAGTGGTGGTCAGTCCAGTGGGGTTCGGAGGTGTGGTTGAAGGAGACGTGTGGGCTTGCGGAAAAGATGGAGTCTAGCGTGTGGCCGGCGGCGTGGGTGGGTGTAGTCACGAGCTGTCTGAGTCCGAGGGTGGCGAGGTTGTCGATCAGGGTGGTGGAGTTGGTGTCCTTGTTGTTCTCGAGGTGGAAGTTCAGGTCCCCGAGGAGGATGTAGTCCGTGGAGGCGATGGCGTGTGTGCTGACGAAGTCAGCGATGGAATCGCTGAACTGTGGTCGGGGTCCGGGGGGTCTGTAGATGTGATAATACCTAAATGGAGACAGAGTCATGTCAAGCAATTCTAGGATCTCTTGATCCTGTTTCCACAGTACAGTTGATATCCCTTTTAGGGCTTACGTTGGCTGTAACAAACTTCTGTCAATCTTTATCCATAAAGTTGATACTCTACTGGCTTGCAATGCTACTGTTATTGTCGGGGACACGGAGCCTTGCACATCCCCACCTACACCTCCAAGTACTAGGTATTTTTACAAGTTTTTACCTATCTCAGAATCTGACTCAAGGAACATCTTGGTCTTCAAAAAGTATTCTCCTCCTTGGCACATTCACAAAGCTTAAGTCATCAAACTTGCCCTCCCAGCACTGACAGGATTATCAATGACCTCGTTGAGTCCTTATCCAGTGACGTCATCCGCAGGCCCTTAAACATGCAGTCATTACTCCCTCTCAAAATATATCCACAGTAATTTAATACAGACTGTGGTAATCGTATCCTTCCTCTGTCTTTTATATTTATTAAAGAACATTGAATTATCTATGTCATTGGAATTTGTCTATGTCATGTAGAATTCACTGATGTAATGTTTGGTAACTTAGAATTCACTGATGTAAGAGCTTAGGTTTGAATTGTGGCAGAAGCGGTTGGAGTTTGCTAGAGCTGGACACCTTAAGTTCTTGCACCAGTGGATCGCTATTTTGGCACTTAAAATAAATTATTTATTTTTATAAATTTACCGACTCAATCACTTCTTTACAATGGCGACGCGTTGCTAGTGCCAACCCACTGTGCCTTCATCATTTTTATGAGGACTTCTCGTCAATTTACTTCGTTCGTGAGGACATACTTTATTGGTGACTTTCACACCTTTCGGATACTGATTTGCTACACTCCGATTCTTCCTGCGATTACTTTAAAGGTACTCTCTACTTATTTAACTTTTACAGTTTGGCTGTTGTGGTCTTGTGCGCTCATGGATGACTGTATGCGCTGAGGATTCTAGCACGCGAGGATTTCTTCCGGCGTTCCTCTGCTCGTCTCCTGTTCCTGTGACATATGAGTCTGATTGACGTCTGCCGGGTTGCTAGGAGACCTGCTTGTCATCTATTTCTGCAGAAAGCACGCATCCAGCACGTAACCACGTTGCGTGGCGGCCATCTTGGATTTTCGCCGGAGTGCTTCATTTCACATCTGAGCTGTTTGCGTTCTGCTCCTCATATTTCTGAGGTATTTGAACGGCGCTGTGTGCATCTCGTCAAATGTTCGTTGAACTCATCGGTGTGGATTATTGTCATCGGAGCGAGTCACTTTGCTTTCCAGTGATTCGCACACTGTTCATCAAGAATACTGTTCATCTGGGTATTTTTAAATTTATTTTTTAAGCTCTTCTTCTGCTTTGTGCATCACAGTGGTGCACACGCTTCCTCGCCTACCATATCCTTAATACAATTGTACAGTGACAGTGATACTCTCCTTTACAGTATTTTCTTGTGACTTATTTCAACAGTGATATGCACACTTTTGGCAAGTACATTTATTACGTGCATATTTAAAGCGTTTTTTTTTTTCTTTTCATCTGTCTGTTCTCTGGGACTGTAGTTGATTGTACTTTTAAAATTACACAGTTTTTACTATTATTTTCATTCTTTTTCCTTCTTATATTTCTTCACTATGGCGTCTTCACAAATTTGCAATCAACCTGCTATTTTCTTGCAGATTTCAGGTAAACCTAAATTGCGTTGGAAGAAATGGTTTATGACTTTTGAAAATTATATTGTAGGTATAGATGGCAGTAAGTCTTCCCCTGACAGAAAGAAAGCTATTTTATTTATTTTTTTGGGCACAGCAGCTATTGAAATTTTTCAGAATCTTGTGCCTATAGCTCCACCAAGTAGTGAAGGTGATGGATGGGACGTCTTCAAGGAAGCTGTAGCACGATTAGAGAAGCAATTTGAAGATGAACCTAATGTCATGATAGAAAGGCATACTTTCCATAAGAGAAAACAACTTGCAGATGAGACTATTGAGGAGTATGTCGCAGCCCTTAGGGTATTGGCTGCTAATTGTGAGTTTGGGGCTAACGTTGAGTTCTGTATTAGAGATCAGTTCGTTTTTAACTGTGAATCTAAAAAGGTGCAAGAGAGGCTTTTAGCCTGTCGCAATCCTACATTAGCTGAAGTGTTGGATTTAGCGAAAGGTATTGAAAGATCTATCCAGTCTGCTAAAGCCATCACAATTGAAGAGAGTAAAGTTGCTCTTTCACCTGTTTGTGCTGTACAGTCTGTTAAGAGTTCAGTCAGGACAGGACTAGCAAATGATACCAAACCTAGCTGCTATAGATGTGGCTCAAAATTACATTTGGCAAATTGTCCTGATTGTCCTGCTTCAAGAAAGAAGTGTGTTAAATGTGGCAAGCATGGTCATTTTCAGAGTGTGTGCAAAGCAACCAAAAAGGTTTCTAATACTACGGTTAATAACATATCTAATGTTGAACATGATTTACAGAATTTACTTCTTACAGTTTATGATTCTTCATTTGATCTCACTGTTAATAATCTAGATGTTCCTTTTAAGGCACCTTTGGGTATTATTCATATAGGCAATGTGGCTCTTGAAGCTATGGCTGACTCAGGCTCACCTATTACAATTTTGTCTGATGTTTTTTTTAAAGAAAAATTAGGCGATCTCAGGCTTAAGAAAACTGATGTTAATCCCAAAGCATTCGGTAATTTTGACATTCATATGTTGGGATTTTTTGAAGATAATTTAGAGTTTAAAGGACGTAACGTTGTTACGAAGATTTATGTTGCTATTGATGGCAAAAACATAGTTGGATGGTATGACTTCGGGAAATTGGGTGTCATTTTGTGTCCGGGTACAGATTGTCCAATACAATTGAGGGACATTGAAATCAAAAGTGTGACTGTTGACATCTTGTGTGGATGCTATTGTAGCTAAACATCAAAATGTTTTTCAAAATAAAATCGGCCAGGTTAAAGGTTTTGCTCACAAAATCAAGCTAAAAAAGGGAGCTCTGCCTATTCAGCATAAGGTTCGCATGGTTCCTTTAGGTGTGCGTCAGAAGTTAAAATCTCATTTAGATGCTTTGTGTTCTGAAGGCATCATTGAGTCTACAGACAGTTCTGAATGGGTTTCTGCCATTGTTATCGCTCTTAAGAAAAATCAAGAGTTGAGGTTATGTGTGGACCTTAGGTCATTGAATAAGAACATTGTGGTGGATACTTACCCCTTACCCAAAATACAAGAATTGTTAGCAGCTGTCAATGGAGCAAAGTATTTTTCTGTGATTGACCTTAAATCCACCTATCATCAAGTCGTTCTTGATGACCCATCTAAACATCTCGCTGCCTTTATCACTCCATTTGGTCTTTACAGATTTTTGAGAATGCCGTTCGGGCTGGCCTCAGCGGCCAGTGTTTTTCAAAAATTGATTGAGAATTTATTTCAGGGTTTGAGGGGAGTGCAGGCCTTTCAGGACGACATTTTAATTTTTGCTGAGACTCGTGATCAACATAATATCATTTTGGAAAGTGTTTTTAAGGTCTTAGAAGAACAAGCATTGGCATAGCCAATAGGTCTCGCCTTTGGGACCTTATAAGTGTTTAGCCATGCAACAGTTGCGTAACTAAATACTTATAAGGTCCCAAAAGCGAGACCTATTAGCTACACCATTATAATCGCGGCACCCGCGTTTTACTTTAACATTAAAAGTAAAGCGCTTTAACATTAAAAGTAAAGCGTGGATGCCGCGATTATAGCAAAAGTAAAGAAATAGAAAAATCTATTTCTTTACTTTTGCTATAATCGCATGCACCCGCGCTTTACTTTTAACATTAAAAGTAAAGCGCTTTAACATTAAAAGTAAAGCGCCGGTGCCGCGATTGTAGCAAAAGTAAAGAAATAGATTATTTTTCTATTTCTTTACTTTTGCTATAATCGTGGCACCCGCGCTTAAAGTAAAGCGCGGGTGCCGCGATTATAGCAAAAGTAAAGAAATAGAAAAATAATCTATTTCTTTACTTCAAAGCCGGGAAAGTGATCGCGATGCACTTAATGACCAGTGACGCGCGTGCACGCTCACGTGAACGCAAGCTGGTCGCCAGTGCTGTTTGCACTTCCAAAACCCGCTTACTAAAACTCTCGCCAGAGCAGCGCATGCGCTGGCTCAGGCGAGACCTAAAAAGGAATGACAGTAAGTAGGGACAAGTGTAAATTTTTGGTTAATGAGATTGACTACTTAGGTCATAGAATTACGTCCAATGGTATATTTCCCAAGGAGGATCTCATTATTGCTTTGGAAAAAGCTAGTAAACCCCAAGACAAAGACTCATTTTTTGTTTAAATATCTTTATTGGTATTTTCTGATTTTGTCATGACTGACATCACAATTTTATACGTATGTCCAAAAATGTATAACATGTTTATGAAACACATATAAAGCCATCATCGCCCAACGCGACGCAATCACAATAGACCACATCCTACCGGTCGACTGGTCAGACCACCGCTTAATCCTATTCCACATCACGCAACCGATCATGTGCCAACCTCCCATCCAAGACCCCCCCCCACATGGACGAGAAACTTAACACAGATCAACATAGTCGACCTAGAAAAACAAATAAGCACCCTCCTGCCCATCTCCCCAGACGGCCTCTCCACAACCGAACTCACATCCCACTACAACACAACTATGTCGTCCATCTTAGACCAACTAGCCCCCCTGAAACTGAAAAAAACCAGGAACATCCCCTCCAGATCCTGGTTCAACAAGGGCATTAACGATGAAAGGAGACAACTTAGAGCTACAGAACGTCTATGGAGAAACAATCCCTCCACTAGCCTCTGCGAACAACTCAAAGCAGCCCGAAGGAATTACAAAAAACACATCAACAATGAAAAAACCAACTTTTTCTGCACCGCCCTTGACAACGCGAAAAACAGGCCAAAAGAACTCTTTAACATAATCAGACAACAAACTTCCAAGACCTCTGCAACCCCAGTCCAGGCCTCCAAAGACCTGTGTGACAAGTTCGACAACTTCTTCAACGATAAAATCACCAAGATTGAGCTATCACTTGACATCAACCTCAATCCTCCTGCAAAAACTTGGCCCCAACAGTCGAAACCACCACGAGCATGCTCCCCATGAAAGCCTGGAAATCCTTTGACCCCGTACCTGAAGCTGAGATTCTCAAACTGATCTCCTCCTCCAAGCCAGCATCCCACATCCTCGACCCTGTACCCACCCAATTGACCAAAAAGCTGAAACTCTCCCTCGCACCACTATGGTGCGAAATCATAAACAGCTCCTTGAAAACCGGCATCATACCGGACTGCCTCAAAGTCGGCCAAGTCACGCCACTATTGAAAAAGCCAGGCCTAGACACCAACGATCTGAACAACTTCAGACCTGTTTCCAACCTCCCCTTCCTATCCAAAATCCTTGAAAAGTGCGTTCTCCTACAACTGACTCAGCACATTGACGACATCAACCTGCTAGATCACCACCAATCGGGCTTCAGAAAAGGCTGCAGCACCGAAACCGCGATCCTTAACATCGTGGATGACATCCACAAGTCCCTTGATACTGACCAATGCTGCCTACTCATCCTCCTGGACCTATCGCAGCCTTTGACACGGTTGATCACAATCTACTCATCAAGGCTCTCCAAGACCGAGTAGGTGCGGACGAGGTGGTCCTACAATGGCTCTCCTCCTTTTTACACAACCGCTCCCAAAGGATAAAAATCAAATCCTTTACGTCCGACCTACACCCCGTCAACAGAGGTGTCCCTCAAGGCTCAGTGCTCGCCCCTCAACTGTTCAACATATACATGGAACCCCTCACCACCATTCTCAAAAAAGCCAACATCCCCTTCCACCTATATGCAGATGACACCCAGATCTACTTGGAAACCTCCTCCATTAACGACATTCTAAGACTCAACAACACTCTTAGAGAAGTTCAACAATGGCTATCAACAAACCACCTTAAACTCAATCACGACAAAACCGAAATCCTCCTCATCTCCAACAAAGAAGAAAACCCTCAAATCGTAGAGTGGCTGAAAGCAATCGATGCTCTCAACAGTAATCTCACCCTGGGTAACTCGGTAAAATCTCTAGGAATCACCCTCGACCCAAAACTGAACATGACCAAACACATTAAGATCTCCGCGAAGAGTGCCTTCCTCAATCTGAAGCTTCTCAACAAAATTAAGCCCTTCATCCCGCCCAAGGACCTCAAACAAGCCACCCAATCACTAGTGTTATCTAGACTTGACTATGGGAACGCAGTCCTCTCCGGTACAGCTCGTTCCCACCTAGCATCCTGCTGAACACCCGCTCCGTCCACAGGCACGCCGTGGAACTCTGGGACCTGCTCGACGCAACAGCACCGGACATCGCCTTCCTCACCGAAACCTGGATGAACGCCTCCTCAGCGCCTGACATCGCCATAGCCATCCCGGATGGATACAAGATCACCCGGAAGGACCGCGTCAACCAGACGGGAGGAGGCATCGCCATCGTACACAAGAACACCATCCGCATCTCGACTAACTCCGACGAGACCTTCACCGCCGCCGAACACCTACACTTCCAGATACACACGGACCCCAAGACCACCCTCCGAGGCACCCTCATCTACAGACCCCCGGGACCACGCACACTATTCAGCGAAGACATCGCAGACTTCATCAGCCCGCACGCCATGCCCTCCGCCGACTACATCCTCCTAGGGGACCTCAACTTCCACCTGGAGAACAACAACGACAGAAACACCACCGCCCTGCTGGACAACCTCGCCAACCTCGGACTCAAGCAACTGGTGAACACGCCCACCCACTACGCCGGCCACACGCTTGACCCCGTCTTCTCGTCCAGCAAGCACATCTCCTTCAGCCACGCCACCGGACTCCACTGGACCGACCACAGCTGCGTCCACTTCAGCTTCAGAAAGACTGCGACCCACCACCACCCGCAACAGGCTCCCGCCGGAGCTGGAGCAAGATCACCGCCGAGCAGCTCACCGCCTCCCTCAGCCAGAACACACCCACCGACACAACGGACCCAAACGAAGCAGCCAGCAACCTCGCCAAGTGGCTGACCGCCTGCGCCGACGACCTCGCACCACTAAAAACCCTCCCAGCAGACCCGGAAGCAAGAAAACCCCTTGGTTCACCAACGAACTCAAGGAATCCAAGAAGAACTGCCGCACTCTCGAGAAAACCTGGCGACTCGACCAGACCACAGACAACAGGACCGCCCTCAAGCACGCCACCCGCAAACACCACCAGCTGATCCGTGCCACCAAGAAGTCGGCACTCAAAGAACGACTGGACAACAACGCCCATGACAGCAAGGAACTTTTCAGCATCGTCAAAGAGTTCTCCAACCCCAGCGCCGGAAACAACGACATCACCCCCTCGCAAGACCTCTGCAACTCACTCTCCGCGTTCTTCCACCGCAAGATCACCGACATACACAACAGCTTCAACGCACAAACAACGCACCCTACCGCCGAACCAATGCCCGCCACCACCACCCTCTGCAACTGGACCCCGATCAACACCGAAGACACCACCCGCACGATGAACTCCATCCACTCCGGATCACCAACCGACCCCTGCCCACACCACGTCTTCAACAAAGCCGACGCCACCATCGCACCCCATCTCCGGGACATCATCAACTCCTCCTTCCGCACCGCCACCTTCCCGGAGAGCTGGAAGCACGCCGAGCTTACCGCCCTCCTGAAGAAACCAACGGCGGACCCCACCGACCTCAAGAACTACCGCCCCATCTCGCTCCTTCCGTTTCCGGCCAAAGTCATCGAGAAGACCGTCCAACAGACAGCTTGCCGCCTTCCTCGAGACGAATGGATCCTCGACCCCTCGCAGTCCGGGTTTCGGGCCAACCACAGCACCGAGACCGCCCTTATCGCAGCCACCGACGACATCAGAACCCTAACCGACAACGGGGAAACAGCTGCCCTCATCCTCCTGGACCTCTCCGCGGCGTTCGACACCGTCTGCCACCGCACCCTAGTGAAGCGCCTCAGCAACATCGGAATCCGAGAGAAAGCACTGGAATGGATCATCTCGTTCCTCGCCGGAAGAACCCAGAGAGTCCGCCTCTCCCGTTCAGATCCGAAGCCACCGAAGTCATCTGCGGCGTTCCACAAGGATCCTCACTCAGCCCGACCCTCTTCAACGTCTACATGAGCCCCTCGCAGCCATCGCAGCGCCGACACAACCTCAACATCATCTCCTACGCCGACGACACCCAGCTGATCCTCTCCCTCACCAACGACCCCACTACCGCCAGAGCCAACCTGCACGACGGGATGAGAGACGTCGCCGACTGGATGAGGAACAGCCGCCTTAAACTGAACTCAGACAAGACGGAAGTCCTCATCCTGGGCTCATCACCCTCCGCCTGGGACGACTCCTGGTGGCCCCCGGCCCCTGGGCACCGCACCCAAGCCAACGGACCACGCACGCAACCTGGGCTTCATCCTGGACTCCTCCCTATCAATGACCAAACAAGTCAACGCCGTCTCATCTTCATGCTTCAACACCCTGCGCATGCTCCGCAAGATCTTCAGATGGATCCCCACTGAAACCAGGAAGACCGTCACCCAGGCACTCGTCACCAGCCGACTGGACTATGGGAACACCCTCTACGCCGGAACCACAGCCAAACTTCAAAAGAGACTCCAGCGCATCCAGAACGCCTCCGCACGACTCATCCTGGACATCCCCCGACACAGCCACATCACCGTACACCTGAAAGACCTGCACTGGCTCCCCGTCAGCAAGAGAATCACGTTCAGACTCCTCACCCACGCACACAAGGCCCTCCACGACCTGGGCCCAAAGTACCTCAACGACCGCATGTCCTTCTACACGCCCACACGCCAGCTACGATCAACCAGCCACGCCCTCGCCACCGTACCACGCATCCGCAGAACCACCGCCGGAGGAAGATCCTTCTCCTACCTGGCGGCCAAGACCTGGAACTCCCTCCCCACTCACCTTCGGCGAACCCAGGACCATCTCGCCTTCAGGAAGCAGCTCAAGACCTGGCTGTTCGAGCAGTAACTTACCCCCTCCCCCAGCGCCTTGAGACCCTCCCGGGTGAGTAGCGCGCTCTATAAATGCCGTGATTGATTGATTAAATGCCGTGATTGAGCGCCACTCAAAACAACTCTCAATGCTGCTGCCAGAATGGTCACCGGAGTTAAGAAATATGACCACTTATCTCCCGCACTCAGAGAACTAAAATGGCTCCCAGTCGAAATGCGTGCCAGCTTTAGAACTGCCTGCCTCACGCACAAAGCCCTGCACACAGGGAAACCGGAATACCTGGCCTCCAAACTCAAGAAAGCCGGCCAGACAAGAAACCTTAGGAGCTCCAACACCCTCTTACTCATCCCTCTGAAAACACGCAAACAAAAAACCGCTGCACGATCCTTCGCTGGAAACGCACCCAAAATCTGGAACTCCATGCCAGTCGATATCAGGACTATCCCTTCCTTTATAAAATTCAAAAGACTCCTAAAAGACCTCTACCGTGCCTTCCTGAACTGAGAACCGCCGCCGAAACGCACAAGCCTGCACTCTGCAGCCAACTGACAAAGTTTCACCACAACCTACCTCTTCTTGCACTTTACAGACCCTTGTCAATGTTCCACCACTACCTACCTCATCCCCGCTCCCCTACCCCCTCCTCGTTACCTCCTCCCGGAGGGAGGTTTAGCCCAAGACTTTGTGCACGCATTGAGGCTATCTCAGGACCTCTCTACCTCAATGACGCACAGCACACTGGACCTTTCGAACATTTACGCTTACCTTTGTCTCTCTTATGTGATTTCTCCCCTATATCTGCTGTAAAGCACTCCGATACCCTCGGGTCTGGCCAGCGCTATATAAAACCTCTTAAATAAATAAAGAATAGCATTGCATATTTCAACAGCGCGATATTATTACTAGTGTACTATCCTTGATTACAAATACTTGTACCACATCTGAACATGTGTTTGAGATTGCTGTGCGCCATTGCTTACATGCCCGGCCACTTCACGGTTCATAAATTGTATACATAACCATTAACAGCCTGCCTATGATACAACAGGCCGGAACCGACATAACGATATCCGATATATATGAAATTTGAACATATCAAGACTGTCATTCGGACATAATCATCACAATACTGCAAGAAAAATATCACATATTGAAAGAATAAAAGAGGAAGCCACTGAGGGATACCAATAAGACATATTTTCTATAACGTGCAAACAAATCTGAAACTTATAATATAAAAACTGCCATCTGAGGAATACTAATAGAAACAATCCTATATGACTGGGTATGAAGGTGTTTTATCAGTACTGTACTACATAGTGGCTCGCCTAACCGGAAGTTGAAATAGTGCGCATAGCTAAGTGCAAATACAAAATAGCAAGGGGCACCTCTACACCTAAAGATACACAGGGTACGGATGACCACTCATAACAGACCAAGGGGCGTATAAGCTGTCAAACCTACCCGCTCCAAAGTGTATCCACTTCTCCCAGCTAAGCACTGAATCGCTAGTATGTCCATTACAGATCAGCAGATGGAGTATCATCTCCTTCCGCTGTAGCACCGCGCCGGAGGGCAGTGAGTAGTGTATCCCAGCCTTGCGCAATGGGATATTTGCGGAACCCCGCCGTCTCCTCTCTGTGTAATGCCGTACTTTCCGCTTGCGCCCATATTGTGAGTGAGCGTTTCCAGCTAATTACCTCTGGGGGAGCCGCATGTTTCCATTTCTTGGTTATCAGTCGTTTCGCAGTGATCAACCCTAAATCTCGGAATCTCGAGGTGACTTTGTTTTTTTTTTGATCTGGCATAGAGCCCTAGAAGACAAACTTCCCATGACAACGGTACGGGTGTGTCTGTGCATGAGGCGAGGGTCATGACCACCTCCTGCCAATAATGGTGAAGGGAGGCACAAGCCCATAGCATATGAAGCAGGTCCACATCCAGCTGCTTGCAGCGGGGGCATGCAGAAGTGGCGATATGAAAATATCTATTTATCTGGTCAGGTGAGAGGTACGCTCTCTGTATAATGTACGTTTGTATAAGCTTGAACCTAGAGTTCCTCGGTATACACCTTGAGCCAGCTAAGATAGCGTCCCATTCCTTATCAGTCCAAGGCTGGCCTCTATCTGCCTCCCATCTGACTCGGAGTTGTTGCATCGGCTTCAATGTATGCACCAGAATCGCCTCTACCAGCCAATGCACTACATGTGATCCCGCCCCCATTACATGTAAGTATTGTAATAATAGATGTGTCGGTGGCTCAGACGTTAGATCCCCCCATGCGGCTGATAAAGCCTTCAGAAGGGAGATGTGCAGGAGGAATTGGCCCGCCGGGAGCCCAGAATCTTCAGCTAGTGTTTTGAACGTCAATAGTCCGCCGTCTCTATATAGATCGCCCAAAGTGTCTAATCCTGCAGTGTGCCAAGTCGCCAGGGCCGTGTCCGATGTACCCATTCTACCCCTCGGTGTCCCCAACAGTGGCAAAATCGGGGCATATGGAAGTGTCGTGTGGGTGAGATATAGACTCCTCCTATAACATTTGTGTGCCAATCCCAAGTGTAATTGTAGTGGTCGCGGAAGCTTGGCAGCGGGGTGGAACAGATGACAGATTTGAGAGTGGGTCCAAGGCTGTTGCAGAGTCGCTGTGTCTTCCAGACACTTGCCGTCTAGCCATTTTGTCGCCCATTGGAGCTGGACAGCTAAATAATACAGCTCCATATTGGGAACAGCCAGCCCTCCCTGGCTAGTGGGAGTACATCTTCCACAAAGCCACTCGTGGCCTCCCCTTATTCCATATTAAGTCTCGGAATAGACGTTCCAATTCACGGAAAATTCTAGGTGAGATATAAAGTGGGAGATTTGAGAAATAATATAGCAGTTTGGGAAGTATGATCATTTTCAGTAGGGTGATGCGGCTCATAACATTCAGTGGGAGTGCTTTCCAGAATTGCATTTGAGCTCGTATAGCCAAGATCGCTCTTATCAGATTGCCCTCTAATAAGTCGTCAGGCATCCGGTATATGAAGATACCGAGATATCTGAAGGTGGTGGGATACCATGTGAGTAGTGAGCCGTTGAGGAGCACATCCTCCTCCGTTGTGTCGGCACTGAATGGATAGATCCCCGATTTAGCCCAATTGACCCGGAGCCCTGACTTCCCCTCAAAGGTTTTGAGTATGTCTGCAATGGACGTCGGGATCGCAGTGACATCCCGGAGGTATAACAGCAGATCGTCTGCATAACAGAGGTATAACAGCAGATCGTCTGCATATAGGGAAACGGCGTGTAGCCCATCTCCCAGCCGTATACCCCACGCCTCGCCATCGCTCCGGAGCAATATTGCCAAGGGCTCCATAGATAGTGAGAACAACAACGGGGACAAGGGGCAGCCCTGACGCGTCCCTCGCCTCACTTTAATGGGGTCCGAGATTAACCTGCCAGTGCGAACCCGAACGGTGGGTTGTTGATACACGAGGCGAATCATGTTTAAGTAGTGCTCCCCCAGTTCATATTTGCTCAAAACTGCCGCCAGATAAGGCCATTCCAGAGAATCAAAGGCCTTCTCCAAATCCAGAACCAAGCAACCCGATCGGGGCAAACTGTGTATTGCGTATTTCTGCACTCTAAAAAACCGACGGATATTAAGAGAAGTGCACCGGGTAGGAACAAAACCATTCTGGTCAGGGTGTACCAGCGTTTTTACTAAGGGTGAAAGTCGCCTAGCTAATAACGATGCAAAGATTTTATAGTCTGTGTTAAGGAGCGCCAACGGGCGATAGGAGCCCAGGAAATCAGGGTTCTTGTCAGGTTTAAGGAGGGATACCAGCAGGGCCTCATTCTGTGTATTGGTGAGAGTGGAGTCATCGAGTGCAGCTTCATACACTTTTAACAGCTGCGGCACTAGGATGTGAGGGTACTCCTTGTAAAATTCAGTCGGTAGACCATCCGGTCCTGGCGACTTTCCATTAGACAGCGAGAATATACAATCCCGAACTTCCTCTGATTGAAGAGGGGCGTTTAGTTCTTCACATTGGGTGCGTGTAGGCCGCGGCAGATCTAGTCCTTCCAGGTAAATCTGCAGCTCTAGGGGCGTGACTCGCGCGCGCGATTTATACAGTTCTTGATAATGCGATACAAACGCACCATGGATATCTCGCTGCGTATATGCGATTCCCCCGTTTGCCGTCCTAACCGATGCTATTGGTGTGAATGACCCATCTTGGCGGATGAGCCATGTAAGCAACTTGCCTGCTTTGTCACCCATATAGTGTGTCCGTGCCGAGTGAGCGACGTAGTTGAGACATCTCAGCCGCTCAAGCAATCGTGCATGCTCCTCCCTGTGCTGGTCCAGCTGCCCCCGAATCCCAGTTATGGTTGCCTGCTCACTAGTGGCCAATCTGCGTTCTAAAATGGTAAGTTCCTTTTCCAGCTGTGCCCTCATACCTGCCTGTGCCCCTAAACAGTGCCCCCGAACGACCACTTTAAGGGCGTCCCATTCCACCAATGGCGACGTGGCTGTGCCCGCATTTTCCTCAAAATATTGTGCCACGGTGGTGGCCAATAAATCTCGGAAAGACGTGTAGAGGAGAACATCCGGCTGAATACGCCACACTGGGATCGGTGGCAGCCCAATCTCCCACTGCAGCTCCATCACATGCGGATTGTGATCAGAATGCATGCGACCCATATAGGAGGATTCAGGAATACATGGCAGAAGATCGTTCGACACCATGAAGCGGTCCAGGCGCACATGGAGTCTATGGGCCCCCGAATAGTAGGAATATACTCTATCTAGTGGGTGCCTGTGGCGCCATGCATCAGAGAAACGCCATTGCGCAGCCCAGTGTGCCAATGCTGTCGCAGCTGTGTGTGTGACTGTGCCAGGCAAGGGAGGAAAAGAGTGGTCCAAGGAAACATCCAATACACAGTTATAATCACCGCCCAAAATCATGGGTGTATCGTGCCATGTGGCTAGTTTTTGTGATATCTGATTTAAAAAGGCTGCCTGTTCAGTGTTGGGTGCATAAAGTGATGCTAATACTACCGGCTTACCATCCAGTACCCCCCTGACTATAGCATACTTGCCCTCCCCATCCACAATGGTGTCTACCACCCGAAACGGAGTACCCAGCCTCACCCACAACCCCAAGACAAAGACTCATTACGCTCATTCCTTGGCTCAGGTGAGTACTACGCCAGGTTTGTAAAAGGATATGCTCTTGTTGTGGAGCCTTTAAGACAACTTTTAAACTTGGACTGCTGTACATGATGAAGCTTTTAGCCGTGTTAAAAAACTTATTGCTAGGGCTCCAGGTCTTAATACCTTTGATCCAGATGGTAAATCTTACATAATGGTTGATGCCAGTGCTGTTGCTTTAGGGGCTGTTTTTACTCAAATTGTGGATGGCAAGGAAAAAGTCATATCGTTTATTTCCAGAGGTATTCGAGGTGCAGAGAAACATTACAGCACTATTGAGAAAGAAGCTTTGGCTTGTGTATGGGCGGTCGAAAAATTTAAAAACTTTTTGTGGGGGCGTCCATTTGTTTTAGTTACTGATCCCAAGCCGCTTGTCTACATGATGGATGGGGTCAGAAGTGGCAATGCTTCTTCCAGGCTGGTAAGACTTATTGCCAGGTTACAGGAATTCAATTTTGAGATTCAGCACATTCCTGGTGGAAAAAAATTCACTGCGGATTGCTTATCTAGGCTTCCTCCTGTTGAAGAATGTGAGGGAGAAATTACTGATCAACATGAATGTGTTGTTGCTATGTTGGATGCTGTGAGTTCTTGTAATTCTGCCATTTCTGAAAAAGAGTGGAATGATTTTGTGTCTATGGATAGTGTTTTTTCCAAAGTTAAACACTTTGTGGTTAATGGTTGGCCACCTTGCAGGAACTTAGAACCTTCTCTACGGAGTTTTGCTCAGGTTTCCAATGAACTCGGCATCGAAAACGACATTTTGTTGAGGCATGATTTAATTGTACCACCTGTGGGTATTAGAGACAAACTTATTCAGTTGGCTCATTCTGGGCATCCTGGTGTTTCTGGAACGAAAAAATTACTCAAACTTCATTATTGGTGGCCGGGAATGGATGCTTGTGTGGAACAGTTTGTGGATAAATGTAGTGTGTGTGTTAGATCTGACAACATTGGAAAATTTCCACTGAGCCTTTGTCTGTTCAGGATGCTCCTATAGGACCTTGGGAAAATATTTCCATTGATTTCTCAGGACCATATGATTGTTTAGGCAGGGAAAGTAGATTTTTGATTGTTGTCATTGACAATTTTTCAAAATGGATGTATTACACTTTTGTTGAACATCCCAATACTGATGAAGTTATTTTTTTTTTTTTAGAACATATCTTCAGAATTGAAGGAGCACCTGGGATTCTTATGTCAGATAATGGAGTGCAATTTGTTTCTACCAAGATGTTACATTTTTTAAGAAGATTTGGTGTTCGTTCTGAGAGGGCACCATTGTATTGTCCTAGGGCCAATGGTCAAGTGGAGAGGGCCAACAGGTTCATAAAAGAAGGGATCCAGACTGCATTAGAGAGCAAACTTGATGTTTTTGATTTTTTGAAAGAAAAGGTTTGGAGTTATCATATTACTCCAAATGCCTGCACTGGAGTGACTCCGTACTTTTTGTTGAGAGGTAGGCAAGTCAAAACGTTCTTGAGACCTCTTTTTGGTAAGAGTGCAAAAGTTGACACTTTAGAGTCTTGCATTGCTAAAGCCAGAAGTAACATAACTGATTCTCGCACTTATGGAAAATCTTATCATGACACCTGTCCTAAGGCTAAAAGCAAAAATTTTGAAGTGGGTGATTGGGTGCGTGTTATCAAACCCTCATTAATGTGTAAGGGTTCGTCTAAGTTCACTGTTCCTTTCAAAGTGGAGAGAGTGACTGATTCTGCTGTTTTGCTAAAGGACAAGGGTTGGTGGAACAAGAGCTCTATAATTGTTCTCAACCCTGGGCAGGAATGTTTGTTTGAACAGGAAAAGTCTGTGGATGCTGATGTGTGGTTTGAGGACAATGGGGTAAAGTGTATTCCTGCTCAAGGTTCCACTGGGTGTGGTATGGTTGCTGAAAGTTCCAGTGGAAGTAACAATAATCCTGATGCTCATCAGGTTGAACCTACTGTGGAAGGAAGTATTCTACAGGGTTCTTCTGATGAGGGTAATCTCGTGTTACAAAAGAGAAGCACCAAGGTTCCAAAGAAGTTTGATGATTATATTTAAGAGTGATTGTTTTTTTATTTTGTTTTTTTATAAAAAAGGATACATGTGGTAATCGTATCCTTCCTCTGTCTTTTATGTTTATTAAAGAACATTGAATTATCTATGTAATTGGAATTTATCTATGTCATGTAGAATTCACTGATGTAATGTTTGGTAACTTGGAATTCACTGATGTAAGAGCTTAGGTTTGAATTGTGGCAGAAGCGGTTGGAGTTTGCTAGAGCTGGACGCCTTAAGCTCTTGCACCAGTGGGTCGCTATTTTGGCACTTAAAATAAATTATTTATTTTTATAAATTTACCGACTCCATCACTTCTTTACACAGACCCATTTCTGTCTTCCTTGCGGCTCAAAGGCGCTTAAAACTGTTGCTGTTCTTCAGTTATCCTCTCACCTAGGTTCCATCTGCTTTCTGAATGGCTTTCGATCAGGCTTTAGACTCTATAGTACAGCAAGTCAATGATATTGTTTTAAGTAATGACTTTATTAATGAGGAAAATGCATAGCAATAGTACTGCGTGAAACAAAAGTGAACTGTTTCTTTGATTTTGGGCTTGAAGCAGCACTGACCGACATGGCTCTCAGTGTGCTGGCCAGAGAAAAGACTGAATTTCTGACCAACTGCCACCTGAATTGGGATTTTTTTTTCCATCCCGAATGGGGCCTTCAGTTTGTGTCTGGAGACAAAGTAAGAGATGTTGCTTTGTATTTATGAGCATAAATACGAGACTCGTCAAGCGAAACACCCTTTCTTTTGTGGATTAGTAAACCGTGCGATTTAGCCCGCCGGTGTCACCTTGTACTGCCACACATAAAAGTGTTAGCCCCGTATATCTTTCTGTTCGTATAAGCAGGTACCTTAAATGCTGTCTGGGCCCAACGACGTTCAACAAACATGGCAAAATGGCGGCCCTAAGGCACGAGGCACCGACGTTCTAGGAGTGTACTCGATAGCGTTTGCTATTCTCATCAGCTAGTCCAAGAAAGGCCTTGCGCCGACAGTGAAGCATTGCCCCGTGCTCGTCACCTGATAAGCATCTGCAGTAAGCCTCCATGCACTGGATCCGCCGTATATTACAGACTTGCTGCTTTTCGCTTTCCTTGTAAAATGACTCCGAGCCCCATTTTGTAGGGACTTGCAACTCTGCATTTTTGTTAAGATGTCCATGGAAGCGGCTCCGTGTGAGTAAATGCCGCATTTTGTGTAGAGTGTTAATAGCTAGCTTTTTTTTAAGTTGAAACATCACTTTGCATCGTTGGTTTAGAGCAAGCTCATACATTTTCCTCGAGCAATTCTTGTTATGACAGGCCGCACAAAACACTGGAATCCATTTGTGTTCTATGAGGAACAAGCAGGGAGAGAAGGCAATAAATTATCCAGACTTTTCTTCTGGGGATTGTAAAATGGATTGAAAATATGTCGTGACTTTGCCCTTGAAAGCGACTTGCCGTTTGAGCATTGAAAGAGCTTCCTTGCTTGCTGTGCATCCGAGAGGAGTGACCCAGCGATGAACCGCCTGATTTCTTAAAAATGCATTTCTACTGCAAAGTGGGATTGCTCTGCACACATTTATTTTGTCTTGCTCTTGAGCTTTCTTCAAAGTATACCACCTCTACTGTACAGATGACTTTCGAATCGGACGTCTCTTTTCTATGCAATTATGCGGAAAGGAGCAGGTTCCGATCACGGTTTAAAGGACCTGCCATAAGGGGGCTTCTTTAATTTTTTTTAAATTGATGGTTGCGCCGACCGCTTCAGTGCCACTGCGCCAAAATCATAAGAGTAGTTTAATTCTGATGGAGGTTTAACACACACATATATTGGTACACTCAGAATAAAAGTGTGTGGGGAGGACATTTTTTTAGCTTCGTTTTTAGGGGCGAGCCTGCGAGCGCACTAGCAATACTATTGTGTACAAAAAAGGACTTGCAGCCCGCCCATTGTTTATCATTTGTTGGCTCCAGTTTCAGTCTTCTTTGGTGCTTCCTAACTGACCAGCGCAGCCTAAACGTCAGTTCCGTTTGTTTCTGTGGAGCAGGGACCAAGCACAGATTAAACAAACATAATCCGTGCCCATCTGCTGCTCCCCACATGATTGAGGTATTATTTCTTATTCCCATTCCCACTCCCCTTGCCTGCTGCAGTGGATGCACACAACATGTGTTAGCTCCTCTTTAGGAACTGCTTGAAGTAAGTTCATGGTGCTACAAGTAATCGTCTGCCACGTGCAAAAGCTCCCGAACCAAGGGGCTAAAGACTGCAGGCTTTGTGGGAGGAGTGTGGCGTCTCATGCAATCTGAACCTAGGCTCCCAAAAATAATTAAACTTGTACTATCCTTTCGTTCCCACTCTGGAACTGTGGTCTGCAGCTCCCATAATCGCTCAGACAATGCCAAAGCAAAACAAACAATGGAGCTGGAGAGGTCCAAACAGACTCCGTGCAGATTAATGAACTGCGAAGGGCCATAAAAGATGCAGGGAAAAACTAATTGCATGGATGAGACCGGAACCTCGAAATTCGGGCCACATGGCTGTAAACAGCGATTCCAAACCATTTATCTTAAAACCATAACCTACGAGTACCTCATCCAGTCAAGGTGTATTGCATTCTGGAGCTTGTAATCACGCTTATGACGTAATAGCACAAGGACTACAAGTCACGGAATGCAAAGCTAAAATCAGGCCTGGATCATCTACACTCTTGAGCCTAGGAAATGTGAGCACTGTGTATTTTGCATCCAATTCATGGAGTACTCCGGTGCAATTTAACACAGCTACAGTTGTTTAGTCTCAAGTGCAAGTAAGTAGTCCATTTCTCTTTCCTTGCATGCTAGGTCTTGTAATTCTGGACTTGTAATATGAAATTTAAAGTTACACTACCAAAAAAAGGTAACGTCACTCAGCACCAGGTGATTATTTTCAGTTTCTGGGACATCAGTATGTAATCAGCTAACTCTGCCTTTCTTATGTAAACAGTGGCCCCATGCGTTGTATGGTAAAACGTCCTATTATAAACCTGAAAAGAGGTATTTTATTTTCAGTTTCACTTTCTAAGTGGTCAGTAGTAAAACTTGTTAGAGTTCACCATGTAGCCGCTGTGAAAAGCCTGTTTCGTGTTCTTTTAGTTTGTGCTCATCACATGTACACAGAGGACAGCCACCAACACAACTTTTTGCTAAATGCCAACCCTATTTTTTCACGGTGGCCTTTCTGAAGACAGTTTTATGAAAATAAAGGTTTAATCTTCTCTTCTCACCCTTGCACCCACACGCGTACGCATACACCCATATTCGTAGCAACTGTTAGAGAACAAAACTCTTGATGTTTATCATTTAGGAAGAAGGGGTTCAAGGTAGAGTGCTTCCATTAGCAAGGTTTCTTGGGCTAGTGAGCTTCCAGTAGCCATCCCCTCCCTGGAGCTCATTAGCAGAATTACAGTTGCAGTGCTTGGGTTTGTTTCGAGGTTCCGTGCGCCCTCATCAGAACTGCAGGTTCTAGCAAAGACACCCACTCTCACCCCTTCCTCGTCGCACCAGGGAGGGCAGGACAATGCCTCCACCCTCCTTATCCCACAATGGCCTGTGGGATGTCTGCATTTACGTGGACCCCCAGACAACTATCTGAGGGCCCGCTTGGAAATACTTAACTTGCATAGAACGACCTGTGAACTACGCCTCTTTTATCAGGTGTGGAAAATTTATGGGGCTGTTTTTTTCAGGGCTATTATCAATGAATTTACTTTAGTGTGGACATTTTTTAATTGTACTAATAAACCCTGTACATACCACTCCCTCATTCTGATTATTGTGTGTGTTCAACCATTTATAGATAATGTGGCTGTAGGCTGTCCTGCCTTCAGGGATGATTCTCAGTTTGCCATGCACTTATACCAGCATACCAGTAAAGCTAATATTATTTTACTAATTGCTTTGTTGCCATCCCTTAATGGGTGTTTAAGAAATTTCTCAAATTTTACTGTGATAACATTGGTAGTGGTGAATGTCACTTGCTCCTTCTAGACATATTCTATGGGCAGTACCCCAAATCCCTTCTCAACAAAAGTAAAAACATCTGGAGCATAGATGTATTGGTTGGGTCCTTTCACAGCTCCCTTTTCGGATGCTGCTTTTTCTTTTTGTTTAAGCACTCTACGAAACTGCATGTGTTTATCAGCTGTCTCCCTAGTGTACTTCACTTCCCCTCTCTGCCCTGCTTTTGTCACCCATGTGCTCCTCCCCTTCTCTGTGATACACTTGCTCTTGAGTGCCCACCCGCCTGCTTTGCTTTCTTGCCTGTGTGACTCTACCACCTCCCAGCTCCATATTGCTGCCCCTCTTGTCTGTTCTCTTCCCCCAGCATCCTCTGTGTTGCTTCCCTCCCACTTTAAAAAGAAATGCTTTTGCACGTTTTGTTTTCTTTTTATTTGCTAATCCGAGTTGGATCTGCAGATAAAAAGAAAATGATACAATAGACCTTTCCCCCCACTTATTTAGCCATGCTGGACAGCATAACTAAAAACCATTGACAAAGCCAATAGGTCTCAGAGGTGCGATCTGTTGGCTTTGCCAATGCTTGTTTATTAATTTTTCCTTTGGGTACAATGATTCCATTAAAGCGAATGCACAAGGTAAACCAAATCAAACTGTGAAACAAGTTAACAAATGCATTTTTAGCTCCAAAGTGAAGCTTTTTATCTGGTGTAATAGATGACTGCGTGTCAGGAATCATCATGCAACATTACTTGGTATTAACCAGAAAAAAACCGTTGTGGCAAAGTTGGACATTGGAAAATGAGGATATGATCAGATTGATTTGTGGAAATGGATGGCAGACAACCCACATTTAGCTATTGGTGTCACCACGTCCACGTTCCCTCTCATACTGCCACTGCCCCTTCTTTATGATCAACAACGATGACAATCAATTGAATTTAATCTATGGTGTCTATTATCTTTGTCTTACACTAAGTCTCCATTTCATCCATCAGTTGCTCGCTGACCAAGAGCAAGATGTTCATAACTTGATGATTGGTGGGAACGGTTTTGGGAGCAATAATGATGTGATCAGTGAGAGAACCAAACATTCTGTTAAGACTTCTGGATATCTTTCCCCCCGTAACGTTTATCGAATGTTTCCATGCGCATTTCAAGCTTATTGTTGCGACCTTTGGGTCTAAAAAGATGCTGAACTCTTTTCACAGTTTTCCACCCCAATAACAGTGAACATGCCTAAAAAAATGTCCAGCTCTCTGCATGATGGCATGTTTTTGTAGTTGATTGGCATAAAGGCACAACTAACAGTTTTTATTAGTGCTTTCCTGACCTATTAGTGCACCTCCCTCCTCCCTCCTTTCACCATATGTTGCTGTAATGCCTCCGATATTAAACTAACACTTTCAAAGACTCCTCCTCGGGAATCAACAAGGCTCCCTTGACCTCTTGATCTTCCAGTAGGCTGCAGGCCTCGAAGTTGACCTCAACACTCTTCACAATCAAATATTGCACCTTCCTCATTTCCCCTGATCCTCAGCCTGGTGCTCTTTACACAGTCCTACTGAGTTATTTTAACAAAATATCCCCTGTGGTTGCATACCTACATTCGCTCTTTCTTGACCGAGCTCTGTTATCAACAGGAGTGATGTTGGTACATCCATCACCATAGCAACAATTCTCTCATGATGTGGATAGTCGTATATTTTTACCAACATAGTGAACACTTGCTTCATTTCCTGCCCAGAGTTGGTACTTTCCTTTCCTTTTTCAATGTGGGTGCTTGTTTACTGTTTTAAAGATTATGTTGTTTGTAATTCGATGTCCTCCTTCATTGTTGATTCTGTAGATGCATGTAGTGTTTCTTGATTGATTTGTCTACATGTTTGCACCAAGAATTGGTTGTGAGTAGGATCATCAAATAGGACATTAGATACGCATTGACTGTTACATACTGGACTTCTCTTTAGGGTGCATGAGTAAAATGTGTAGCTTTCAAGAAAATAGTTCTCCTTCTTACCAAATTTTAACCCCAACAATCTCATAATTCTCATGCATGTCAGGATTATGTCCCCCTCCTGAATTTCCCACTTTTGTTCCCGAAAAGTGCAGGAAGACTAATCTAGATCTAAACTGAGAAACAGCAGTGCATCCTTCATAAGGTTTTAAATGCATTTTCTCATGTGGCTGCCATATAATTCATGAACATCTTTTGCACAATTATCTTGTGATAGAGGGCTGCTCTGGGCGAATTTGTGCTTCATTCTGAATTGGACTTCCTAAAGTTAAGATTTAAGAATGTGACAAATGTTAAAGAGAAATGGGTGATTGTCCCTGCAGGGAAAACCACCTAACTAGTCAAAGAGATTTAATCTCATGACCAGAAGGATCCATGGAAACCTCCTCATCCTCAAAGGGTGCTCCACTGGAAGAAATAAAATCACTAATCAGACTGAGATAGACAATGCTATGTTTCTGCTATTGGTCCTTTATATATCTCCATCTTTATGTTAATGCCCTTCCTCCAATATTGAGTCCTTGGTGTTTGCACGCTTACTTTTTGTTTTTTATTCTAGTTTTAAAACATTTGCGAGGCACCCCGTTATCATGATCTCCAGCAGTTTCCCAATTCCTTACCCGAGAAGCACCATTACTTCAAAGCCACTACTTAGCTCCAGTGGCACCTACGTTCTAGCTGAGGACAGGCCTTACCTCCCTAGATAAAGAAGTAATATTCTTTGTTTTGCTTACTGTATGCTGTCCTAGGTACAAGCTTGTGTTCATGCACTTTCCGATGCTCCCTTCACTTGCAGCCTCCAGTTTTCACCCGTCAGTATTTATGAAACGAAATGGAGGCTGCAGGAGCTTTGCCTGTGGCCAATGCTCTACCACCACACACCGCGTAAAAGTCTCAAGACAGCCTTTGCCTGAACAGAAAATTGGACCACTAGCAGGACTACCCTGCAGATACTGATACACATGAACTACCCTAAAGACCAGTATCAAGGTGTCCTCGCCTAAGAATGGCGGAACTGTAACCGCAATGAAATGGGAGTCACTAAGGATGAATCTCATCCACTCTTGTAGTACGTGGATGAAAACACACCACGTATCGATGACTAACGCATCCAGCACTGATCTGAGCCTTCGAACTGCTCCTACTTCCCATCACCCCAAAAACTGCTCTGAAAAATGTTGCCTTGCTTTTTCGTATGCTGCACATGCGCCTTGTTCAGTTCATGATGTCACAACTATGTGAAAACAGATGCATGAAATATTCATAAGACCTTTTCATAATAGGACACCCTTGGAAGGAATCGTGAGACACCTATGTACCACCCCCACGCACTTGACGAATGGAACCTTTGGAAGGTTGAGGCTTCAGTGCACTATTGGTGGCGCGAGCTCAGACATGAAGGTTTACGCGACTTCAGCAATAGTATATGGAAGAAACCTTGAAAGAATGTTCCTTGCTCTTCATAAGAGTTTAGACCTAAACTATGGCCGTCAGGGGTGACTTCACACCTTTTTTCCCCTGAGGTAACTATGGAAGTCATTGATGCGGCACAGCTTAAAGAAAAGTAAGAAAATTAAAAGTTGGTATTTCCTTTCACACTAAAAAAGTAGTAAGTTGAATGAAAAACGTAGAAAATATGTGTTCCACAGCGCTACAATCCTTCCCTTTACTAGGTTCGGCTTGTGTTAGGCAAGCTGAATTAGTTAGTTGTGCTCCACTGTGTGCAACCTTTCCTTGTTGTTCAGCCCCCTGCCCCCAAGGGCTGCTCCAGGCTTTACAATATCTGACTTGTAGGCTGAAGCCCTTCACTGCTGTACTGTGCAAGGATCTCCTGAGGCCTTATCAGACCATCTCCATCTGCTGACAGCCAGGGCATTCGGAAGCATTTACAATGATCAAGCGGCAAGCAATGAACACAAATGACGGCCTCCTTAGCTATGCTGCAGCACGTTTAGTTTATGTCAGAAACAACAGAGGAACATCTCAGACGAGCCTTCAAGCTACTCTACAGTTATAATTCCGACACCCTTTCGCAAGGGTATTTCGAGTCTACATTTCCATACACTGTAAAACAAAACAAAAAGGAAAAATAGCACCATCCAAACAAACATGCATTCTGGGATGACTTGAGTATGAATTAGTCAGCAAGAAACAGTAGATGTAACATAATGGCTTACAAATGTCTAAAACCACCTTAAACTCGGGGCTTTATTCCCTGTGAGCGAATAGTTTTCTAAACCCTGGCTTCTAAGCGGAGATAATGCGTGTACAAATTCGGTGCAAGGATTTCGATAGCCCCAAGCAAAATATATTGCAATTTTTGTGTATTTAATTATCACCCCCATTTTGATACCTGGTATCAATTTTATGATGAAGCATAAAATAATGAGAACATTTCAGTGCCCTTTGAAACTTTTTAAATCGTTTAAAAACAGTTTTACTATGCAAACAAGGGAAACATTCCCAGAGGCACCTTATTCCGAAAGGAACCCGCACAAATACACCTTTGCAGCTGTGTAAGAGGCCTGCACCCAGATTCACATTTCCCCGTATTTTAACATTTTATAACTTTTGCCTATGATGCTTTGGCACTTAAACATGTATTCAGCCCGAAGCCTTAATAGACCTCAAGGGGCAGGGTGGGGGGCTGGAAGACTCGTAATATTCAGTATTACTGAATAATATCCAGCCTCGCTAGTTTGAAGTTGTCATTTAAACACCCCGCTCCCTCCCCCCACCGTATCAAGCCTCCGCCAGCCAATCATACAGTATTTTTTCTTCAGTTTTTTGATTTAAGAATTTTGTTTCACAATGTCTGAATACAGCAACGCCAGAATCCACAATGTTTTCCACATCTCATCAAACTATAAAGATTAATAATCATCATCATAAGCAACCGAAAGAGGGGCAATATGTGCTTCTTACTTGAAAAATTAACCCATAAAACATGGGAACTGTAACATCAGAAAGGTGATATACAACCTTGTTTAACCCCCAAAATTAACATGAATTCAACTAAACATATGGCCTTTAATTATAAGTACGGACTCTAGCATGACCGGCAAAGTCATCTTGGAGGAATATGCCATAATTTGGAGATATTTAGGAATACAAGAGTGGAGGCTCAATGAACAAACACGAGTCACGAAGGAGTGAGGAAAGACAGAGTAATGGAAGAGTCCATCACCTTCAAGACTACCCAAAGGTTAACAGAATGATAATCAGAGCAACAGAGCTGGGAATTGAAAAATGATCTAGTGACAGTACTAGTACCTCAAGAGAGAGGCTACCAGAAGTTAAACTCCGATTCAGTCAGTGCTTAATTTGTTAAAGAGTAAGTGCTGGTATCCAAATTTTTGCTCAGAAGTCCACAACCGGTGCTATCGAATGTGGGGTGTGCTGAATACTAAGGCTCTGTAATCTTGAATTCCACCTCATGCCTCTTTAATCCACCACCTGACACTTCCGCGCCCCTTCATTTCACTCTTTCAGGTCCTTTTCCATCCCTACCTTTTTTCTTTGTTACTGTTTTTCCATCTTTCTCTTACTCCTTGACTCCTATCATCTTTCATGTTTTTCACTCTCTACCTATAGGTTAAAGTTTGATGAGGAAAAATAAGTTCCAGTCCCCAAAAATAAGTGCTGGTGCATCCCACATGCAATCACCGGCTCCGATTAAGGACTGGATTCAGTCCATGATCTTACGCTGGCCATTGAATAAGTTCCTGTAATTCCTTTGTGGTTCATGTCTCTCATGTGAGTTGCAGCACACCTCCCAGAACGAGCCATATTATATCCATGCTATCATCTGTGCAAGCCACTAAGGTCACATTTCACCGATGTGATCCACTTTTAATAACCTTTGAGAGTCCTCATGTCATATTGGTGGGCACTGCCTCCTAAATCTGCAAACCAGAACTTCTCCTTTAGTCGCAAGATCTACTCATATGTGATCTTTAAGGTCTCTAACAGAGCTTCCGGATACCCCCCTTCACTGTTTCATTGCACCACTGGTTTCGCTAGTGGGATTACAACAGATTTCTTTCATAACGATGTCAAAAGCTCAAGTATTGGTATATGTCTCCCCGTCACAACCAAGATGCCTTTTTTCATGTCTGCCTGAGGGTGCTGAACCAGCACATGTGGTCCTCCATTTGTTTTGGGATTTCATGCCCACTTCAAAATAGTGGTCGCCATTACTGTTCTTCCTGCTTGTTGGACCTTATCATGTGATCTGAAAGAAACACGTTAGTTATAGATTCCTTACCTTAGAATTACCTCCAGGCGTCAGACTGGATCCAGAAAGTTTTTTCGTCAGCAGTACCTCTGCACGTCGGAAGGTGGCGTCAGTCGACTCCGCGTCTGTCGTCGGCGTCGTGGTCGCCGGGATGACGTCGCGGCAGCTACTTAGATGCCGCCCTCGTGCGCTGACGTTAGTTCTTTCTTTTTCCGCGCCAGTCAGTGCAGATCCGGGAAGAGCGGTACCTCAGTCATTTTTTGACAAACTTTTTCTCGACTTTTGTCGACTTCTTTCTTCGAGTCTCCAACTCCGAAAAGGTTCACGAGGGATGCCCGGCTTCAAGGCATGCGGTTCCTGTAACCGACTGATGTCGGTGACGGATCCGCACCGTGTGTGTCTTTTTTGCCTGGAGCGTGACCACGACCCCAAGTCGTGCTCCGTCTGCCGGTCGATGGCGCCGAAGGCTTTGCGGGAGCGGTCCCGAAAGCTGCTTGAACATCGGCAGTCGGCTCCGCGCCGTTCGAGGTCCCGGTCGAGAGGGAGGTCAAGGGACCGGTCGCGGAGCCACCATCATTCCGGTTCGAAATCATCGAAGTCTTCGCACTCTGGGTCGGTTAAGTCGAAGCACAAGAAGAAGTCGAAGAAGCATCGCCTCTCTTCGACTTCTCCTCGTCG
Source organism: Calotriton arnoldi (assembly GCA_963921515.1). NCBI lineage: Eukaryota > Metazoa > Chordata > Amphibia > Caudata > Salamandridae > Calotriton > Calotriton arnoldi. The sequence goes on along the minus strand of CAWUFW010006186.1, from coordinate 1,005,584 downwards.
GTCGGCCGATCCGACGAGGCACGCGGGTGGTGCCCCTCACGCGGCTCCGCACGCGGAGCCGACTCCGAGTTTACCCCCCTTTCCGGGACCCGGAGCGGCTCACGCCCAGCTTCGTACGTTCTACGAGGAGATGCATGCCATCTTTGGGCGAACAGACCCCGCCGGCGCGCCTTAGGGCCCCGCGGACTCGGTTGGGGGGCCTACGTCTTCGCTGCCGGCGGCTCCGGTGCTGCAGGCCCCCCTTGGATGCAGGCCTGGATCCGGATCAGTGCCGGTTGACCTCGTTACGCCACCACCGGCGCCTCTTCCGACGGCACCACTACCGCGTCCGAAGCCGGTTGGCCCCCCGGCCGGCGTCGACCCCGGCCTCCATCCCGACGTGGACACAGAGCCGGACCGGCGTCGTCCGACGCCGGATTCGGCGACGGGTGGGGTTTTCATGCCCCTGTTAACTCCTGGGGTCCCTTTTCAACCACAGTGGCACCCAAAGGATGATGAGGAGGACAGGGGAGGGGTCAGGTGACCCATTAACTGACCAGTTGGAAAGTGAACAGGACTGGAGAGAGGAACTGGGGGATGCCAGTTGTTTGGACACCGCCCCTGACCTTGGCATGTTGTCTCCTCCTACCGTGGCTACGGAGGAGGGAGCGTCATACGCAGTGGTGTTGCGTAGGGCGGCCGAGGCTCTCAACCTCGAGCTTCCTACGGTGGCGGTCAGGACTAACCTCCTGACGGAGGTGCTTCAGCCAACTGGGAGCTCTTCGGAGCCCTTGCTGCCATTCTATGAGGCCCTCACCGACGTCCTTTTGGGCACCTGGTCCAGGCCCAACACGGGTGCTCCCGTGGACAGGATGATTGCCCGACGCCACCGCCTGGCTCCGGGCGACCCCACTTTCCTCTCCCAACACCCCACCCCGGAGAGCTTGGTTGTCCAAGCCTCCACTTCCAAAAGCGCATTCCCTACCGCTCCCCCGGAAAGGGAATCCAAGAAGCTGGACCACCTTGGGAAGAAGATTTTCTCTTCCGCCAGCTTAGGACTGCGGTCGGTAAACACTGCATGTCTCTTGGGCGTTATTCCCACTCCGTGTGGGATACGGTGGCGCAGGTGCTGCCTCAGTGTCCGGAGGAGGCCCGGGCAGTGCTCTCCCAGGCTGTGGCCGCCCGGAGAGATGCAGCAAAGTTTGCCATACGTTGTGGGCTGGACACCGCCGACTCTCTGGGCAGGACCATTTCAACGTCGGTAGCGCTTCGTCGCTACGCCTGGATGAGGTCGACTGGCTTTTCAGGGGATGTCCAGAACACCTTGATGGACATGCCCTTTGATGGCCGTCACCTTTTTGGTGACAAAGCAGACAACGCTCTAGAGCGTTTCCAAGGACTCACGGGCTACGGCCAAGTCCTTGGGCCTCTCCACCCGCCCTGCGCAGTCTGCTTCTCGCCCCTTTCGTGGCTACGGAAGGGGTGTCCCGCTACTTCCCGCCCAGAGCCACAGGCCGCAGCAAGTTACTCAATCTTCACGTGGCGGGGACGTGGGAACAACCGTCGTGGTTCCGGGGGCCAATGGGCGGGCCAGTCCACCAACCCCCCCCTCCGCAGCAGCCTCCAAACCCTCCTAGTCCAACCTTTCAGGCCCATCAAACGCCAGTGGGCGGCAGGATTCGCCATCACCTCCCCCACTGGCGCACCCTCATGTCGGACAGGTGGGTTTTGCAGATAGTCCAAAGGGGCTACTCCCTCCCCTTCGAGACTACCCCTCCAGCCATGCCCTCAAGATACCACCGCATGTCGGAGGATCATCTGGGCCTTCTCCAGAAGGAAGTTACGGCTCTCTTGGCCAAGGGAGCCATCGAGCGCGTGCCTGTCCCAGAAGTAGGTCGTGGTTGTTACTCCCACTACTTTCTGGTCCCCAAGAAGGACAAGGGCCTGCGTCCTATCTTGGACCTCAGGGACGTCAACCGCTTCCTCCCGAAGGAGAAGTTCAAGATGTTGACGCTTGCTCAGGCCTTGTCTGCCCTCGACCCGCAAGACTGGATGGTAGCGTTGGACTTGCAGGCCGCTTATTTTCACATCCCCGTCCTGCTGGCCCACCGGCGTTACCTACGGTTCACGGTAGGCCACGAGCATTTTCAATTTACTGTGCTCCCCTTTGGCCTTACCAGCGCCCCTCGGGTATTCACGAAAGTGATGGCGGTGGTCGCAGCTCATCTGCGCAGATCAGGGGTTTCAGTCTTCCCCTATCTCGACGACTGGCTGTTGAAGGCGGGCTCGCCCCAGGCAGTCGTCTCCCACCTCCAGACTACGGCCGACCTCCTGCATTCGCTGGGGTCTTCCATCAATGTGCCGAAGTCACACCTGATTCCCTCTCAGAAGCTCCTCTTCATTGGAGCGGTTCTGGACACGACGCGGTTTCGGGTCTATCCTCCCGAGCAGCGAGTCCGTGATATTCGGGCTATGATTCCGATCTTTCAGCCTCTATCCCGGGTTTCGGTCAGAGTGACTCTGAGGCTGCTGGGCCTCATGGCCTCCTGCATCCTGCTGGTCGATCATGCCAGGTGGCATATGCGGGCTCTGCAGTGGGACCTGAAGTTCCAGTGGGCGCAGCATCAGGGGAATCTGTCCGATTGCGTCCAGATCTCGGAGGGCACTGCACGTCAACCGCAGTGGTGGCTCACGAACCAGGATCGGGTCAATGGCAGATACCTCTCCCTTCCCCAACCAGACCACACTGTGGTGACGGACGCGTCCCTTCTGGGATGGGGCGGCCACATGGGAGAGGCGGAGATCAGAGGCCTCTGGTCTCCGGCGGAGTACGGGCTCCACATCAACCTTCTGGAGCTCCGGGCGATTCGTCTTGCACTCAAGGCATTCCTTCCCTCTGTCCGGGGAAGAGTAGTGCAGGTGTTCACAGACAACACCACCGCCATGTGGTACTGCAACAAACAGGGTGGGGTGGGGTCGTGGACCCTCTGTCAAGAGGCCCTCCGCCTCTGGACATGGCTGGAACATCAGGGCATATCCCTGGTGGTTCAACACCTGGCAGGTTCCCTGAACACCAGGGTCGACAAACTCAGCCGCAGGTGCATGATGGATCACGAATGGCGTCTCCACTCGGAGGTGGTGCAAGGTCTCTTTCAACAACGGGGAGAGCCTTGGTTAGATCTATTCGCCACCGAAGAGAACGCGCAATGTCAGCAATTCTGCGCGTTGGAATTTCCAAGGCGGCACTCGCTGGGCGACGCCTTTCGTCGCGAGTGGAGTTGCGGTCTGTTGTACCCCATTCTGCCTATACCACTTCTGCCCAGAGTGCTGAAGAAGATCAAGCGCGACCGGGCCCAAGTCATCCTTGTGGCTCCGGATTGGGCACGAAGAGTCTGGTATCCCGAGCTGCTCAACATGGCCATCGATCCTCCGATCAGACTGCCTCTTCGGGAGGATCTTCTGTCGCAGCAGCAGGGGACGGTCCTCCACCCGAACCTATCCAGTCTCCAACTCCTTTCGTGGAGATTGAGCGGCGGCAGTTGACGTCTTTCGACCTGCCTCCAGAAGTCTGTGACGTAATCTTGGCAGCCAGGCGTCCCTCCACTAAGACGGTATACGCCTGCCGGGAAAAACAATTTGTGGCATGGTGCACAGCAAAGGCTGTGGATCCCCATTCTGCCCCTCTTTCTGAAGTACTCTTGTTCCTTCTCTCTTTAGCCCAGCAGGGCTCTGCTCTGGGCACTGTCAAGGGCTATCTGTCAGCCATATCTGCTCTCCTTCGGCTGCCAGATCAGCCTTCTCTTTTCAAGTCCTCGGTAGTTAACCGTTTCTTAAAAGGCTTAACACATCTTTTTCCTCCAATCCCCTTCGTTATGCCTCAGTGGGACTTGAATCTTGTCCTAACTTATCTAATGTGCGCTCCCTTTGAGCCGCTTCATAGCTGTCCCTTACAGCTCTTAACTCTTAAGACTGCTTTCCTGGTAGCCATCACTTCTGCTAGAAGGGTGAGCGAGCTCCAGGCCCTTTCTTCAAAACCTCCTTTCCTATCTGTTCATCCGGATAAGGTGGTTCTCCAAACCCGTCCATCCTTCCTTCCTAAGGTGGTCACTGCCTTCTACATTGGGCAGACCATTACCTTGCCCACCTTCTTTCTGCCTCTGCATCCTTCGAAGGAGGAAGAGAGGCTCCACCGTTTGGACCCAAAACGTGCGCTCTCCTTCTATCTGGATCGCACGAAACAGTTCTGGGTGGATGATCAACTTTTTGTTGGCTATGTGGGCGCAAAGAAGGGTCGGGCCGTACACAAACGCACTATTTCACGATGGGTCGTGTTGTGTATTAAAGCTTGTTACTCTCTGGCTAAAAAAGAGCCTCCAGTAGGGCTACGCGCTCACTCCACCAGGGCGACGGCAGCCACTACTGCCTTGGGAAGAGGAGTTCCTCTAAATGACGGTTGTGGTGTTCTGCAGGCCACATGAAGTGGTGTTGGAAATATTGCATCCATTGGTTAGAGACATCTTTAGTCTACTGCAGAAAACCCGGGGTAACAATGCGGCTGCGGGAGAGACTGACGGCTATTGTGACGGAAGATGAGTTGCAAAATAAGATGCTGTGGCGGTGATTTAAAAGTTCAAGGTGCTACTCGGCCCGGACAGAGTGTGTTAGCAACAAAGGGCATGGTGGCATCAGTTGGATACCCTGTGCCGCTGAAGGGGGACTATGCTGGGAAACAGTATGTTTTCACACAGGCGGACTCTGCCAGACGTTTTGAAGATAATTTAACAGTAAATGGAAATTGATGAAGGAGGTATGATGTGCGGTTTTATTAGAGTAGAAGATTGTTACCTGTGCACTGGGACTCAAACAGGAGAAATGGGGACACTCCCAGGGGATGGGAGGGGTGGAGGAACAATGAAGGAGAGGGTTCTAAATAGCAACTAGATGTTGGGATAACAGTTGTGTTCTCCCCATGTTTCTGCCCACTTCCCCTTGAGGCCCTGTTGGTTAGGACGACTTGTTTATATTGTAGATGTACTTGATTTGATTGTTAAGATTGACACCCAAAAAGAATCAGGGCATTGGCACCTCTGCAATTTTTATTGATTTAAGGCACAGAGGATTCCCACCAAGACAGACTCAGTACTGCGAAGGAGGGTAAAGCTGGTCTGACCATTGTCAAGAACATTATTATTATTCAAGAAGTTTTTTAGTTGGCCTGCGCGCAACATATCCTTCACAGGTCTTTGATCTGTGTCACATATTCTCAATTGTTTAATCCTGATTTTCGACAAGTTCCGTTTTAATATGTTTACCCTTTAAATTGGTTCAACAATGAAATTGTGGCATTTTTCAAGCCTCACCTGTAATCTCGTCCTATAACTAGCCCTGATAGACGGACTACCTTTTCTCATCCCTGTCAGCAGTTCCTAGTTCTGAACCCTAGGGCAAATCTGAAGTGTTAGTTGGAACACACACATGAGCAATGCACACTGAGATGTGGGCTTCATTCAGAATCACCACTGTCCGCGCCCTCCCAGACAGATTCATTTCTTGCCACCTACCAGAACATTGATGTAAGGGGATGTATATGGCCTATGTTAATTGAACTGTAGAAGCCCATAGATCAAACACACCCCTTGCTCTGTTTGATACCCACAGTCCATGTGTCTTTTTCATGATTGGATGATAGCTATGATCGTTGCTAAGTCTCTGCTGACCTATCCTCCCTCATGTACCCTATTGCACCTCAAACTATGTAGTGTACAGGAACTTGCACCTGGTCACCCCTTTCCAAAGTGGGAGGAGGGCACTTGGCGTCCATGCTTTCTTGAACAATACAGATCTATCTCTATCCAGAAACTAGAAGCTGTCTCAATGATGCCAATAATGTAAAGTCTGCATTTAGTACAGTTCTCGTAAGAGCCTTGTTTGATATTTGCTCAGAGGGATATTGACTCTGCAGTCAAATCATGCAAAAGATATGCTGTGCCTTAGGTCCCCCGCTCTGCAAATATCATAACCAGCTCTTTGAAATAAGGTACTGTATTGGAGACTTACTGCAAATGTCTACTTATATCTGAGTGCAATACTGCGGCACCCTCCAAAGGCTGTTTCGCGCTTTTAATAAGTTAAATAAATAAAGCAACATGGATCAGAACGAGATTCCCTATTTTCTTCTCCAAATGACGAGTCTCAATCTTGCGACATTGGTCTGTGTTCCCTGTAAGTGGTAGTCCTTGCAGAATTAGTTGTTTACTAAAGCGGTGGCTTTTGGTAACAGCCTTTTAGACCCTAGCGAGGCCACAAACAGATTGGTAGCGATATTGCTATAAGTCCTTGTATGCTGCAGTATACTTTCTGCCAGAAACCGTGCTCATCTGGTCTGGCCTGACGGTGGATCTGTCTGCACGATATAGCTACCAATAATTTAAAATATACATGGAATGGGCTTTGACTCCACCCAGAGGAACAAAAAAACTCTCTCACCTCGTGCTATTGGCTGTTAAGTGTATAATTTCTCCTCCTATGGTGTGCTTGCATTACAATGCAGGAGGGACAAGTTTGTCTCATAGGTACATAGAATCACCACGTTACATTCTTAATTTAATAGATGCATTGTACACAGAAAACAGTTTTTTTGTTGCTTTATTCACTGCACCGGCTTTTTTAGTGCCTTAGCACTCAAAAAGCAAGTTAGTTGTTGTAAATGACTGGGTCCAGACGTGGTGAGTAAACTGTGGGTCTTTATTAGGAGACAGGGGAAACGGCGAGAGCGGACTCTTCCAAGCAGAAGACAGGATCTAACTGCTTTGGAACAGAACGGGAATGAGAATGTACTAACATTCTTAGAAGTGAGACAACTCTACTAAACCATGACATGTATTACATTAGTCCTATTGACTTTACCAATACTTGTTTCCCAAATGAAGATTAGGTTAATAAAAAGGGTTATTTCCAGTCATAAGCATGTCTACCTGGACAGGAGTAGCAGGGCAATTAACGGGAAACTGTTCTTCAGTACGAGTCTCCCGGGCCCAACGCAGCCAGTCGCTTCAACGCAAATGTCAAATGTTTAATGGGAATCCAAGGAATAGAATGTATAATTACATGAATGGGACCAAACCTCCATTGGCAGATAGGAAATCATGGACACGTGCTTTTCCCAGATGAATTGTTTCCGTGGCAACCGTGTTGTCACTCCCGGGGGAAATGTGCTAAGCAGGGAAGCCTGTGAGGCGCATGCGCAGGAGAGGCGTTATTCCTGGATTGTTGATCAGTGCTGGAGACGCGTAAAATCAGAGACATATTTCTGTGATGCAAGTATTACTGATCTACACTTTAACCACTTATTCTCTGGACAGGTTATAGTAAGCCCCTCTTTCCAATAATTTGGGCAAATCTTGTGCAAAAAACCTTTCTGGGGACCCTCCACGACCTCAAACTAATGTGCCTGCTCATGAGAGTTACCCATGCAATGTGGGATAACCTTGCAGTTTTGTCTTTACAGTACATTATTCCCCTATCCGCAGTGTTTTCGTTCAGCAAATTCCTGCACATATTACCCGTAGAAACTTCCACGGGCAAAATCGAGGCAAAGTCTAGTTTTCTTAGTACCCATAATACGCTCAACTGGGTGCATCATTTATTTTGTAGTCGCCTTTGTGTGGGCCTTGTAATGGAGCCTTGAGCAGATAAAAAAAAAACTGCGATAACCACGTACGTTTGTCAAAATGTATTTGTTTCAATAAAAAAACAAAATTCTACATGTTAGCGTAATTATTATTTTCAGTTCTTTATTCTCTCGACCACAGACCAGATTCCTTTATAAATAAAAATGTTGTATGCCACAGCACATATACTAGAAGTATAAATTAATTGTGATTTGTCTCGCCTATCTTGTAATTTTACTAGTGTATGCAGGACAACCTCTGGCAATTAGCGCTGGGACTTCCCTTTGCCGGGACAGCCATGCGCTCTACAAATCTCCTAACATAACTGCTCTTTGTATGTTTTTGGCCTTTTTGAATCCTTCCTAGAAATGTGCTTATGCGTTCGATTTCCATCCGTAAATAACTGTAATGTAATATTTATTTTTTCAGTAGGACACTAGTGTTTGGAGTGAGGAGGGGCGGTGGCCCACTGACCAGTTATTCTTACTCAGGGACTATTGAATGTGCATGCTGGCAGCCTCGTTTCTGTTCTCTTTGCTCACACGAGGTACTTGACAGCAAGCAGCCAGTCTGTGCAGTGAGCATAAATCCTGTGCAGGCCGAAAAGGAGCTCTGCCCAGGGGTGGTGCTAGCCTAGCTTGCCCGCAACTGGTGCTTAAGATGAACCACACAATCTGCCCTACCACTATATTTTAATTTGATTTATTCTCCTGAAATTTGGTGTTGCATTTAACTTGACACCTTCGGCTACTGCCTAGTTTACTTATGTGGATTGGTCCGTCCCTGAGTAGTAGGTAGCACAAGAGATAGGTCTTGGCTATGAGCAGAGCAGTATACCTGGGCGGGGCATCCCTTTACGCAATTACAAGTGGCCTGGTGTTCCTACGCTCAGATGTTCTGGGAGCAGGAACTCCAGACCCAATTTTGTTTGCAGGGGTAAAATCCAGTGGTAAAATTGCATTGGGATTGGACTGGAAGTACAGCCTGGCCATTCCCCGGCTGCCTTTTAAGGCATGTTGGGCATGTACTTCTCTGCCTTTTCCCAGGTCACCTTCTCCGCTTCCCTCATTCCTTTCCCCCATTCCACGGGGGTTAACTTGTAGTGTGCATATGTAAGTACAGGGGAACCCGTCGGAAACATATCTGGCCACACTATATCCCTACACCTAAATACACCGAACTCAAAATCAGGGTCATAGATGGTGGTTGGCATCTCCGCTCTTCCTAAACCCAAGACATTAAACACTGAAAGTCAAGTGCAAAGTGAAGGGTCTGTGGAAATCAACAATCTGGATTAACTAGACTAAGCCAGATGGTATTGCTTTGCCTCAGACAGTATGAGATCTCCTCTATGTTCTGCATACATCACATTCTCTGCCTTGTTAGCGTGTGGCCAGTGCTTTATTTCCAGTGCTTTATTGATAACACAATATGAAACTCTACTTCCATTTTATTACACTAGGGAGGTTTTGAGAGTGAGCCTTTTATACAACAAGCATTGGGAAAGCTAATAGATCTGACTTTGGCCATCGGGTGCAGTGGTTATATATTTATTTTTCACTGCAAGCATGTGGGGCAAAAAGAAAAAGAAAATATGCTGCATCTAAACCTACATGACATATGCTTGCATTAAAAATGTTACATTTAAAAAACATTCACTCCGTGGCTATTTTATTAGTGATGTTTTGTAAGTAACAACCCTTTCAGTTTTGACATGAATTTTATTATTATTATTTGTAAAAGAGACCATAATAAATCACCACCTAACAAAGCACTCAAATCTCAGCCAGCTAGAATGTTAGTGTCACTTAATATAAAAAAATAAAACGCCACAATACGGACCAGCTTTGTCAATGAATAATAACGCTCTATTTTTAGGCAGATGGGAACAATGTGCACAGGGTTTGTGCAGTCACTCAAAGTGCAGACGGCCAATGGGTAACTTGTGCAGGCCTATCCCGTATGCTGAGGATAAGGTTTTCCCCATGGGAAACATTTTACAGATGCAGTTGCGCCTGTGCAAAATAATTTGCGTGGAGAACTGCCTCTGCATAGGCATAGTTAGGAATTCACAAAATATTTTCAGAAGGTCTATGGAAAACCTTGTCAAGTTTAAAATTTGTGAATTTGCACCTAGAAGAGGTGCTAAACCTCATGGCCCAGCGTTACAAATGTCTTTGTGATATTGACCCTTAACTTTTAGTGACTAGTTAAAACAAGTATAACTAGTGTACTGATTATTGCACAGGGGCTGTTATCAACTCATTATATCATGATTTGTTAGATGTGACGTATTTGGTTTCCTGAATGTTGAAAGGTGCTGGTAGTTGTCGTGGCCAGTTCTCAGCTAGAAGGAATGCATAGGTCCACCAATAATTTATATGCAAGTGTCCTGCAGAGGTGCCCTGTTGCCTTGAACAGGATGCTTCGTTCTGGTGCAGGGAATTGTTGCCGCTAGGATTTATATTCGGTATTTTCCATTTTGATTGTGTTCAGTGTGCTGTGGTGCAGTAATTCAAATCCAACAGATCATGTCTGGATGATTTGTTTTGCCTGGCCGACCCCTCGGAGATCAAAGCCAATATTGCATTATCTTGATAATAAATCCCTGCAAGATGCTAGGAGGTAACCCGAGTTCAAGAGGAGGAGGTCTTCTGTAAAGCAAGCAGCAAGTGCACCTCCCGTATAAAAAAAACAAAAAACAGGGGCTTTATTTTCAGGCGCACCCCGCACAATGCTTAAAACAAACTATCTGAGTAGGGAGTGTATCCCACCAATGTTCCTTTATGTAGGAAGTACCTGTCGCGGCCTCATGAGATTGAAATAGGTAAGTAACTAACTACAATCTCAAAATAGTTGGTTCGAGGCATGTGAGCTGTAGATCACATGCTGTGCATAGCCCGCCATCTAGTGTTGGGTCTGGATGTTTGCACTTTGTTTTTGTTCGAAGAAGTCTTTTCCAGTCACGAGATAGGTGACTCCTCCTTTCGGTGATAGTGCGCATGGGCATCAACTCCATTGTTGGATTGTTTTTTTCCGCCATCGGGTTCGGATGTGAATTGCTGCGCTCCGGTTCGGCACTGTTTCTCGGGTTCCCTTCGACGCGCAATCCACTACCCTCGATGGTATTGTTTCTCGATCGTGTTTCCTATTCTCCACGTATCGTTTCAAGCCAAGAATCTTCAATCGGAACACTCGTGGAGAGCCATTGGCCTACCCGCGCCGGGCTCGCTAGCAGTCGATGGAACGGACTCCATTCAAGCTCTGTTCCGGGTGTCACGCCAAGTTTCCGCGCACCGACCTGCATGAAGTGTGCAATCTCTGTTTATCCCCGGAACACGACGAGAAAGACTGCGACGCGTGCCGATCGTTTCGATCCAAGAAGACACTCCGTGACCGTCGGGCTCGACGTCATGAAATGCAACACCAAGGTGGCTCCGTACCGGACATCTTCGGAGAAGATTCCGGCCAAGAACACGCTCAAGGAGCCGAGGAAGAAGAACATGTCTCCGTGTCCGAAGCCAACTCCGACATGGAAGAAGAGGAGCAAGTTACTCCGGGTCATCGCACCGTGAGTACAGAAACCCCCTTGCCCCAACAACCACAACCGAAAAAGGCTCCGGTCCTTCCTCTGCCTGCGGGCCAATTACGACACTGAGAAAAAGTTTCGAGCGCCCCGCCGGCGGGCCCGGCGCCGAAAGACAAAGAAAAGCCTTCCGGCTCAGGATCGAGTCGGCCCCCTACCGGCACCGAGCAGAAATCCTCAGCGCTGAAAACCAAGCATGTCCATCCTCCATCTTTGTCCAAGCCTAAATCTTCGGTACCGAATACTTCAGAGCCGAAACCTTCGATGCCGAAAACTACAACTAAAGAGAAAAAGACTCCGACAAAAGATTTTCCATCCGATGTTCCACCTCCGGATCCGAAATAAAAGGAACTGGTCATTAACCCAGATACTGGACATATTCATGCCAAATTATCTGAAAAAAGGAAATTGACACATCAGGAGGAGCATCCTATACCGCTAAAGAAAAGGAATAGGGGTACAAACCCATCACCACCTGATATTCCACCTCTTTCACCTACTAATCCTCACCTACTTATTACCCCCACTAATTCACCACCACCACTATCACCTGACCCACAGGATGATGGGGATGACAACAGGCCACAAGATGCTGATCCATGGGAGGAGTATAATACTGATCCACATACAGACACTGACCCTGATTTGTATCCATCGAGGCCATCACCTCCTGATGACAATATAGGTTATATTGAGCTTCTTAATAGAGCTGCTCACTATCATGGGGTGGAATTACATAAAGAAACTTTAGAGGAGGACTTCTTATTCGAGACATTAAGCTCTGCTCAAAAAACAACACACACTTTACCAATGCTTAAGGGGATGCTTAAGCATGCAGACGAGATTTTGAAAGACCCTGTCAAGGCAAGAATAATCACGCCGAGGGTTGAGAAAAAGTATAAACCAGCACCTACTGACCCTGCTTACATCAAAGGTAAACTGCCCTTAGACTCTTTAGTGGTCTCTAATGCTCGTAAAAGAGCAAATTCACAAACAACAGGTAAGGCCCCTCCTCCTGATAAAGAGTCCAAGTTAATTGATGCTTCTGGTAAAAGGGTATCTTCTCAGGCAGCTAATCACTGGCGCATTGCCAGTGCTCAGGCTTTGCTAGCCAGATATGATAGAGCTCATTATGATGAGTTGGAAAAACTGATCCAATATCTCCCTGATGAGCATAAAGCTAAAGCAAATGATCTCTTACAGGAAGGAAAACTCATTACCAATACCTCCATCAAATGTGCATTAGATGCAGCAGACACAGCAGCACATGCAGTAAACACAACCGTGTTGCTACGCAGACACGCATGGTTAAGAATATCAGGGTTCAAACCTGAGGTACAAGCTTCCATTCTTAATCAACCTTTTGACAAGGAACACCTATTTGGCCCAGCAGTTGACACCTCGCTGGAGAAAATGAAAAAGGACACTGAGGTCGCAAAGTCCATGGGGGCTTTACAGTTACCTGCTAGTGGAGGTTCCTTTCGCCGCTCCTTTTACAAGGGTGGTTCCAAAACTGTTACACAGAAAATCCCGCCTCCTCTTACAAGCGCAACAATCAATCGCCCTTATCAAGAGGATATTTTAGAGGAGGTTTTAGAGGAAACAATGGTAAGGGAAGAGGCAGAGGCAACTCCACATGCACTTCCACCGCTAATAACAAACAGTGACTTGCTTCCACTACCCTCCGATCATTCCACTCCTGTCGGGGGGACGTCTCTCTCAATTTCTCCCTGTCTGGAACACCATCACCTCAGACAAATGGGTTCTACAAATTATCCAATATGGTTACTGCCTGGAACTTACAGACACTCCCCCAAACATTCTTCCAAGATCACATGCAATGTCACAGGAACATCTCACCCTTCTAAAAAAGGAGGTTCAATCTCTGTTAGAGAAACAAGCAATAGAGCCAGTCCCATTAAAACATCAAGGAACCGGAGTATACTCCCTATACTTCTTAATTCCCAAGAAGGACGGATCTCTGAGGCCTGTACTGGACCTCCGAGAACTCAATCTATACATTCAATCAGACCACTTACACATGGTCACTCTACAACAAGTACTTCCACTCCTTCAACAAGGCGACTTCCTGTCCACTCTGGACTTAAAGGTCGCCTATTTCCATATCCAAATACATCCTGCTCATCGCAAATACCTAAGGTTCGTAGTAGCAGGACAACATTATCAGTTCAAGGGGCTCCCATTCGGAGTAACTACTGCACCCAGAGTTTTCACCAAGTGTTTAGCAGTAGTTGCAGCTCACCTTCGAAGACAACACATTCACGTCTTCCCATATTTGGACGACTGGCTCATAAAAGCCAGCTCGGAAAAAAGCTGTCTCAGTCACACTCACAAAACAGTGCAGTTACTCCACGAGCTTGGATTCACGGTAAACATGTCCAAGTCTCATCTACAGCCATCCAACACACAGGCATATCTGGGAGCCACAATAGACACACAAAAGGCTTTGGCCTATCCCAATCCGGCCAGAATCCGCAACATGCAGACTTTACTCTGCCAGTTCCAACCTCAACACTCATTGCCAGCTCGAGTGTTCATGCAGTTACTGGGGAGGATGGCGTCTTGCATACTAATAGTCCCTTACGCAAGACTTCACATGCGTCCCCTTCAGGAGTGCTTAGCATGTCAGTGGAACCAAGCTCAGGGTCTGTTATCAAATCTAGTGTTGGTGTACGGCCGCACCCATCGCTCTCTGCAATGGTGGAGTACACAAAACCTTTCAAAAGGGCGGCCCTACATCGACCCGGTTCCACAGATAGTGCTAACAGCAGACGCATCGCTCACTGGTTGGGGAGCTCCTCTCCACACGCATACAATTCAGGGCATATGGAGCTTGCAGCAAAAGCTGCTTCACATTAGAAACATCTAGAGCTGCTAGCGATTTTTCTAGCGCTCAAAGCGTTTCAAGTTCATCTAGTAGGCAAAACTGTCCTGATCCATACAGACAACATGATAGCAATGTACTACATACAAAAACAGGGGGGGACACACTCTCTCATCACAAAATGCTTCTCCTGGCAGAACACCTTCCAGGAGTAAACAATCAGATTGCAGATCTGCTCAGTCATCAAAGACAACAGATCCACAAATGGGAACTCCACCCTCAAGTTCTCCTTCCATTCTTCCAAATGTGAGGATTTCCACACATAGACCTGTTCGCCACAAACCTAAACGCAAAATGCCCAAACTTCGCATCCAGACATCCACACCCATTTTCCAAGGGCAATGCACTATGGATGAATTGGTCAGGGATATTTGCATACGCTTTTCCGCCTCTCCCACTCATTCCATTAGTGGTTCGGAAACTCAAACAAGCGTCTCTGACATTAATCTTAGTTGCTCCCACATGGGCCCGACAACCCTGGTTCACAACCCTGTTGGAGCTCTCCATAGTTCCTCACCAAATACTACACCTCACTCCCAATCTGCTCACTCAGAGCCATGGAGAGATAAAACACCCAGATCCAAGCCATCTCAACCTTGCGATCTGGCACCTTAAATCCTAGAGTTTGGTTACCTCAATCTTCCGCCAGACTGCATGAACATTATCAAAGAGGCTAGACGTCCTACCACAAGAGCATGCTATGCAGCAAACTGGAAGCGATTTGTGATATACTGCAATAACAATCACATAGATCCACTGGACGCGTCAGTTCAAAGTATCATCTGCTATTTATTACATGTACAGTGTTCCAATTTGGCGTATTCTTCCATACGCTTACATCTTGCTGCAATAGCTGCATACCTACAAAACAGACAACATCTGTCTCTTTTTAGAGTGCCTGTCATCAAAGCATTCATGGAAGGACTTAAAAGAATCATTCCTCCAAGACTTCCACCTGCTCCAGTGTGGAATCTCAACATCGTCCTCACAAGGCTAATGGGTCCACCCTTTGAGCCATTGCATAAATGTGAAATACAATTTCTTACTTGGAAGGTAGCTTTCCTCATAGCTATCACATCTCTGAGGAGAGTAGGTGAGATCCAGGCTCTAACCATACAAGAACCATTCTTACAAATATATCAAAACAAAGTGGTTCTTAAGACCAATCCAAAATTTTTACCAAAGGTCATTTCTTCCTTTCACATCAACCAATCTGTTGAGTTGCCTGTGTTCTTCCCTCAACCAGATTCTGTGGCAGAACGTGCTTTACACACTTTAGATGTGAAAAGAGCAATTCTTTACTATATAGAAAGGACAAAACCTTTTCGCAAAACAAAACCACTATTTGTCGCTTTTGCTTCACCACATAAAGGCAATCCAATATCAAAGTCGGGCATTGCAAGGTGGATAGTAAAATGCATTCAGATATGCTATGCAAAAGCAAAAAGAACTTTAACTATTCCCCCTAGAGCACACTCCACTCGCAAAATAGGAGCTTCTATGGCATTTCTAGTAAACATACCCTTAGATGATATCTGCAACATGGTCTACACCCCACACATTTACAAAACACTATTGTGTAGATGTGTTAGCAAGACAGCAAGCTAGTGTGGGCCAAGCAGTTTTACGTACACTATTTCAAACCACTGCAACAGCTACAGGTTAGCCACCGCTTTGGGAGATAACTGCTTTTTAGTCTATGCACAGCATGTGATCTACAGCTCACATGCCTCGAACGGAGAATGCTACTTACCCAGTATGCATCTGTTCTTGGCATGTAGAGCTGTAGAGTCAAATGCGCCCACCCGCCTCCCCAAGTACCTATAACTGTTGCAGTTACATCTTACTTGGATACATACATACATGGACATCTCTTACTACTCTTACTAACTCCATTGTCACCCTCTGCGGCAAACAATCTAACAATGGAGTCGATGCCCATGCGCACTATCACCGAAAGGAGGAGTCACCTACCTCGTGACTGGAAAAGCCTCCTTGAACAAAAACAAAGTGCAAACATCCGGACCCAACACTAGATGGGGGAGCTGTGCACAGCATGTGACTCTACAGCTCTACATGCCAAGAACAGATGCATACTGGGTAAGTAGCATTCCCCTTTCTCGTCCAGCTTACCAAAAATGCTTTGATTACTACCTATTAGACGTAGACAGGTCTAAGTGCAATCCAAGTAAGCGTCATACCATATGGTGGGGTAAATCCTTGGTAGTGAAAGAGCTTCATAGAGAACTTCACAGATTTATTCTGATGTCCACTTTTAGCTCAAACAGTAAGTGAAAGTTGTTGCTGTTCAAACTTTTGGCACACTGACAGAGAAAGTTCAGCACAATACTAAATGTCTGTTCTTGACCTTTGGTGAGTCAGGATACTTCTGTTGTAGGGGCTGCTGGAGTCAGTGAGAGGCACATCCCCCAAGTGATGATCTTAACAAGACTGGCAATTTCATGGTAGCCAAACTAGCAGGGCATTGTAACACCATAGCTCTGTTTTCTTGCCCTAAAGTAGAAGAACGATTATGGGGATTAGTCCTTAGGTCCTAATTTAGAGAAGAAGTTCCTGCATATTGTGGAAATAGGAGTACAGTTCAACTTTAAGCACTCAGAATATATCAGGCATTCCTGGGGCTAAGATCTTTCCCAAAGGTCGTCCAGTGAGGTCCAAATATCACTACGCTTTGTGTGCAAGATCTGCTCTTATTGGTCCATTATCCAACAGTCTTTATTTGCAAACTCAATATTGAGTAACCCTAAGAGTGTTTTTCGATTCAGTTTGTCAACACTAGGTAGATCCAGAGATGGCAAGATTTCTTGCCTGCTTACAATAGGGCCGTTGTTACATCATGTATGGGACAGTTCTTCACTTCCGGAAATATCTGAGGCGTGCTCAGAAGAGATTGGTAAGAGAACAGGAGCAGTAGGAATTGCCTGTTTCCGATACCTGCAGGTAAGGGTTATGCAACATAAAGTAAACTTTCTGAGTTACACTAGAACGATGGGAAGGTTGGAAGCGATTCTGAATAAAGAGAATTTTGAGTTTAGTTTTAAAATGTGTTCAAAACTGTATTCTGTACCTTAAAGGAGAGTAAAATGTCTGAGTTTTATGCGGGACTGATGAAATAAGAAGCACATTTTGATCACAGTGTATTTGAGTAGCGACGGAATAGCCTGGCGTCAGAGGAGGAAAAGATGCATGTATGGAGGTTCCCTCAGATTACTGCAGAAGCTTTTAATTTTATCACGGACTTTGAAATCCGTTATTATTTTCTGCAAATATTATGATTCCACTTAGATAAAAAGCAGGCAAGAGGCAAATCTTAAATATTTCAGATATGTGAGGAGAGGAACATTAGTGTTTTTACATACTGTACAAGGCGATGTGGAGGGATTGTTTGTTGAGATTTTGGAAATAGTCAGAACCTCTGTTTGCCAAATTATGTAGAATATTATTGGAATTAGGCGAGACAGATCTAAAAATAATTTCTTGCTAATTATATTGGTCTGATTTTAAAGGCCAAACAAGGAAGTGCAGAGGTACCGTCTGTTGAAACTGTGTTTTTGAGGAAAGACTTTAGTGAAAACGATTTGGAGAATATATCTCAGGAAGTATGGGCATTAGCAAAAGAGTATGTTTAAAAGCTAGAGAGTATGGCAGCGTGAAATGTTTAAGCTGTTACTTGGTAATATGCAGTACCACTTGAGGTACATCACAGCTCTGCACTTTACTGAACATTTTAGACTAAAGAAATGGATAGAAGTATATGTAATTCTGCTACTTTAACAAATTACAAAATGGTGGGAATGTTTAGAAGAGAACACTAGTGTATGAGCATGCACAGCTTATGTTAAACAAAATTTGCGTTCTGTTGCGTGCTCTGGAGGTATCACCCTCTGGAAAGGGTGTCACATGAAAAGTATTGGGTAGTGCCACTCGTTATGAGTGGTATCCCTCTAGGCACAGCTGGAAACCTGACTGAGCAGGTATCAAATGTTCAAAATCGAAATAATCAACTCCTTGATGGTTGCAAAAAGTTCAAACACTCTTGTTCAGATTTGTTGAATACATGAATTTAATTCATTCATGAGTGCATATAATTCAATTGATTGATATGAGTGCCAATGACATTGTATTCAATTTCCCAATGCATTTCGGGCGTACAAGCCCTTCTTCAGGGGAAAAATCTAAGATCAAATGCAGAAAATAAACAGAGCGTCACTATACTCTATAAGAAAGCTACATATCTTAAACAGTCTAATCTCTAAAGTAGTGAGCAAGCAATGGTGAACTGAACAGAGTGTGGGCATATAATGTGTCTAAAACGTGCTTCAGAAAGTGATTAATAAAGCTGAGCAGTTGATGCGACGATATCGACGTGATATATACGTGAATTTCCACATCCCAGATTAGAACATTATGAGAACCCAGATACGAAGACAAACGAGAACTGAGAAGTGTAATCAGTGAACGATGCATGCCATTCAACACGAAGTGTTGTCTACTGAATGTATATACTTATTGATGGAAAAAAATCATAAAATCTCATGAAAAAGTGCCAAATAATTGTGCGTGGTGCTTAAGGCGAACGATGTTGTGTAAAGTGCAGCACGTTTGAAGACGCTCATGCAGAAAGAAATACGCTAAGCGCTGGAAGAAACTCACTTCAGCCAGATAGGTGTGCAACGTACTCCAAACGGTCTGAAAGCATCGAATGATTGTTAGCGGTTTGCTTAAAACAAGCCGTGCAAGTGTGTGCAACGAGATAGAAAACGGACCATCCCCAGTGGTTGTCAGCGAATGGAAAGAAAAACGTGGGTGCCATTTTGAAATGGTTACAAATCAATAAGTGACCGCGACTTCATTAAAGCAAAAAGTGTGTACGCAATTAAAATGACTAACAAGTGCGGATAAATGATGTGCGGAGTAACATGAAAAAACTAGCACAGGGGCCGTGTCAGATAGTGGAAATGTTCAAAAAACATATAAATATACAACCAAAACATAACATATGTGTCTGAAACTAACGACGTGTGTTCCTGAAATTTAAAATTAACAATCATAGGTATGCTGAGACATGAAGGCAGAATGGACCATTAGGGCAAAAGCGAAATAAACCCATCAGGTGAAAGTAAACTAGAGTACAGAAATCTGAATTAGTATGAGAAAGGTAGGTTGCAATCATGTAAACACCGATAGGTGATGAAGGTTGAATATTGCAAAAAGAATAAGATGAACCGTAGAATGAGAGTGATTGGGGTGCATAAACCTCAACTTATGAAAGAAAAGCTGAAAAACATAAAGATGCCAGAGGGTGATATAGGTTGGATTTTGAAAGAACTGTGGAAGAAGCTGAAAAAATGCTAGCAAAGAATGGAAATGACATAGGTGAGATTTTGAAAGAAATGTGTAGAAAGCTGCAAAAATGCTGACAAAAATGAGTGTGTGAAACAGCCTATAGGGCAATATCATAGCAGAAAGAGTGAAAGATAGGCCATGTGTGTAGAATCAAGCACAGTAATAGAGAAGTCACAGGTAGCATTGGAATTCCATCCGGTCATTAAGACCGTTAGGTTTCATCGAATCCAAAAACTTAATCCAATAATTTTCCCTTTGTAAAATAAAATTACTGTTGTCTCTGCCCTCTCATCTGATGATAGTTTCCAAGATGGCAAATTGCAGTTGACTGATTTTATGTCGATGTTCTGTGAAATGTACTGCTATAACTGATCTGATGTTGTTGGTACGAATGTTACTCTTATGTTCGTTCACTCGAATTTTGATCTTCCTCTCTGTCTTCCCGACGTAAACCAGCCCACAGAGCCTTTTGAGCATATAAATGACATTTTTGGTATCACAGTTAGCGTTCACTTTCAACTTGATTTTAGTGCCTTTCATTGGGTGAGTGATAACTGGTCCCTTGATGATATTGTTGCAATTGTTACAGTTAAAACAAGGAGTGTTGCCTTTGTAAACTAGTTTTGATGATGTTTCTGGTTTCTTGGCAATGAGTTCTTTGATGTTCTTGCTCCTGTTGTAAGCAAAGATTGGAGGATCATGAAAAATATCTTTAAAATCTGGTTCCATATTCAATATCCACCAGTGTTTTCGGATTGCTTGCTTATATTGCTGACTCCGGGTAGAAAATTTGGAAACAACCACCATGCGTTGGCGACGTGTTTTGGCAATGGATGTTAAAAGTTGCATGCAATTCTTTTCTCTACAACGTGTGTTGGCTTGCTCCAAAATCTCATCGGGATATCCGCGATTTTTGAATTTAACCAGCATTGCCGCGGATTGTTGATCGTAATTGAAGGTAAACTGAATCCTGTCATTGATGGTGTTCAGGGAATTTAAAGCGTTCAATAGACTGATTTGTGAACCCTTCCATATTATAAAAATGTCATCAATGTATCTGAGAAAGATAATGGCATGTTTTCTCCATTGCGTGTCATTTAGTATATTGTGTTCCTCAAAATTTCGCATGAAAATATTGGCATACGAAGGCGCGGCACAATTGCCCATAGAAGTTCCTGATAGTTGGAGGTAACATTGACCTTCCCATTCAAAATAACTTTGATACAAGGTGAAATGCATGAGTTCCATAAGGAAAAGTTGAAAATCCATGTTGTGGTCAGAGTTCAATAACATTTCTTCGATGGCCTCAAGGCCAAGCAAATGAGGAATTGAAGTGTACAGGGACTTCACGTCCACTGTGCACAACCACATTTCATCTTCAGTTGAAAATTTGAAGTTGCCAATTTTTGAAAGAAAATCCGTAGTGTCTTTGATATAGGTTCTTGAGCTGACAACAAATGGTTGCAAATACTTATCGAGAAATTTGCCAAGTGGTTCGTGTAGACTGCCTTTGGTGGAGACTATTGGTCGAAACGGCGGGTGTTGGAGGTCCTTGTGGACTTTGGGTAACATGTAATAGTGACGGAGTGCGTGGAGACAACTGAGTCAAATATTTAGCGGTCTTTTCTGTTATGTTGCCGTTGTCAGTGGCTCTTTTGATTAAGTTATTGAGAGTGGTGGCAAACTGTTCTGTAGGATTGAAATCAATGGTACAATACGTGTTGGTATCGGAAAGGTGCAACTGAACTTGTTCCCGATAAAAATTAGTGTCCATTATAACGATGGCTCCTCCTTTGTCTACGTTTTGACATGTAATGTTGGGATTTTCAGCTAAATTTTTCAAAACAGCAAACTCTTTGTTGAACATGTTGCGATGTTTGGATGTGCGTTTATAATTAAATTTGCGAATGTCTTGTTTGACTAGATTCTCAAAAGTATCCAAACTTTTGTGGCTGACGGGGGCCATGTAAGTGCTCCTATAATGTAAACCACGAAGTTGATCATCCTTCTCGCTGGGGTGCTCGGTGACTACATTTTCAAAAAAATGTCTCAAACGAAGGTTACGCATCAATTTGAATAGGCTGATCTCCAATTCCAAACTGTTGGTATGGCTTGTAAGAACAAAAGAGGTCCCTTTTTGTAAGATGTTCATATCTGAAAGAGACACGTTAGTGACAGATTCCTTACCTTAGAATATCCCCAGGCGTCAGGCTGGATCCGGAAAGTTTTTTGCGTAGCAGTACCCTTGCGCGTCGGTAGGCGGCGTCGTGCGGCTCCGCGTCCGTCGTCGGCGTCGTGATCGCCGGGATGACGTCGCGGGCAGTACTTAGGCGCCGCCCCTGCGCGCTGGCGTCAGTTCTTCTTTTCCGCGCCAGCAAGCGCAGATCCGGGAAGAGCAGTGCCCTGGTCATTTTTTGACCAAGCTTTTTGGTGATTTTTTCACTGTTTTTCTCCATCGACTTCAAGGTGTCGTAGGGATGCCCGGGTTTAAACGTTGCGGCGCCTGTGCTCGGATGATGTCTGTCACGGACCCGCATTGGGAGTGTCTCTTCTGCCTCGGCCGAGGCCACGACACGGAGTCTTGTTCCGACTGCCAGGCCCTCCACCCGAAAGCTTTGCGAGAGCGGTCTCGAAAGCTCCTCGAGGCCCGGCATTCGGCTCCGCGGAAGCCCCGGTCGTGTGAGAGGTCCAGGGGTCGATCGCGGAGTCCACACCGGTCGTCGGCATCGAAGTCTTCTTCGTCCGGTAAGTCAAAACACAAGAAGTCCAAGAAGCATCGTCGCTCTAGGACTTCGCCTCGCCGGTCTCGCGACTCGGCTGAGGCCCCTCCCGGCACCGTCCCCGCGGCCCCGGACATGCCTGTGGAGTCGCCCCCGCAATACCAGTCCTTCCCGGGTTCGGGGGCGGATCCGGCCCAAGTGCAGGAATTCCTGTCGGCCATGGCCCGCCTCTTCGGGCCTCAAGGTCCCTCCGGTGCGCCTTCGGGCCCCGCGGGCCCTGATGGGGTTACTCCGGCGTCGCCGACGGCTCCGGCCCCGGCGTCGCCCGTGCCTCCAGCCTCGATCCCGGCTCCGGCCCCGGCCTCGATCCCGGCTCCACAACCCCCATCGACGCCGGTCGACCTAACGACGCCGGCGCCGATGTCTCCGGTGCCGTTCTCGACGCCGCCTGGGGCTCCGGGCGGCGTCGTCCCCCAGTTCCTTCCGGCTCCGGACATGGACCCGGACCGACGTCGCTCGACGCCGGTTCCGGCGCCGATGAGACCTTGGGTCCCAAATGTCCCTCCTCCCCCTTATTTTGATCCTGAGGAGGACCAGGAGGACTGGGAGGGGTCTGATGACCCTCTGACACAACAGTGTCAGTACGATGAGGACTGGACAGAGGGTCTAGGGGATGCCAGTGGTCTAGATACTTCCCCTGACACTGGCATGCTGTCTCCTCCCGTGGCTACGGAGGAGGGAGCCAATTTTGCAACGGTGTTGCGTAGGGGCGGCTGGAGCCTTACATCTCCAACTCCCTACTGTGGCGGTCAAGACTAATCTCTTGACAGAGGTGCTTCAGCCGGCAGCCTCCTCTACGGAGACTGTGCTGCCGTTTAACGACGCCCTCACTGACGTTCTTTGGGCGCCTGGTCCAAGCCCAACACAGAGGCTCCTGTGGACAGGAACGTGTCCCGACGCCATCGCCCAGCTCCGGGCGACCCCCTGTTTCTCTCTGTCCACCCCACCCCTGAGAGCTTGGTTGTCCAAGCCTCCGCTTCCCAAACCGCCTTCCCTACCGCCCCTCCGGATAGGGAATCCAAACGCCTGGATCAATTTGGGAAGAAGGGTTTTTCTTCCTCCAGTGCTGCCTTGCGGTCCATCAACACCGCTTGCCTTTTGGGCCGATATACCCACTCCTTGTGGGATTCGGTGGCGAATGTTTTGCCCCAGTGTTCTGAGGAGGTCCAGACACTGCTTTCCCGCGCCATTGCGGAAGGAAGGGATGCGGCCAAATACACAATAAGATGTGGCCTTGATACCGCCGACTCGCTGGGCAGGTCTATTGCAACGACGGTGGCGCTACGTCGCCACGCCTGGCTGAGAACCACTGGTTTTTCAGGGGATGTCCAGAATACTCTCATGGACATGCCCTTTGATGGAGTCGGTCTTTTTGGGTCCAAAGCAGACCATGCGTTGGAGCGCTTTAAGGACTCACGGGCTACTGCAAAGTCCCTGGGCCTTTCTGCTTCACGCCCTCCGCTGACTACTGCTTTGCGCCCCTATCGTGGCCACGGTAGGGGCGCCCCTTCACGTCAGCAGCCCAGCCACCGGCCCGCGCAGCAGGCGTCTTCGCGTGGCCGAGGACGTGGATTCCGCCGTGGCGGATCGGGCAACCAGCGTGCGGGTCTGGCCACCACCTCCAACCCGTCCGCGGCCTCCAAACCCTCCTAGTCCCTCCTTTCAGGTGCACAGCACGCCGGTAGGGGGCAGGGTCCGCCATCACCTTCCCCACTGGCGTACCATCACCTCGGACAGGTGGGTCTTGGACATTGTCCGAAGGGGCTACTCCCTCCCCTTCGAGTCAACCCCCCCAGCCATGCCACCTCAATTCCACCGCATGTCAGGGGATCACTTGGTACTTCTGCAGAAGGAAGTCATGGCCCTCTTGGCCAAGAGGGCCATCGAGCATGTTCCGACCCCAGAAGTAGGGCGTGGTTGCTACTCCCACTACTTCCTGGTGCCCAAAAAGGACAAGGAGGACATGCGTCCTATCTTGGACCTCCGGAACGTCAATCGCTTCCTCCGGAAGGAGAAGTTCAAGATGCTCACCCTAGCTCAGGTCTTGACTGCCCTCGACCCTGGAGACTGGTTGGTAGCGTTGGACTTGCAGGACGCATATTTCCACATCCCCGTCCTGCCGGCCCACCGGCGTTACCTGCGGTTCACGGTAGGCCCCGAGCACTTTCAGTTCACCGTGCTCCCCTTTGGCCTTACCAGTGCCCTCGGGTGTTCACGAAAGTGTTGGCGGTGGTCGCAGCTCATCTGCGCCGGGCAGGGGTTTCAGTCTTCCCCTACCTCGACGACTGGCTGCTGAAGGCGGGCTCGTCCCAGGCAGTCGTCTCCCACCTCCAGACTACGGCCGAACTCCTGCACTCGCTGGGGTTCTCCATCAATGTGCCGAAGTCGCATCTGATTCCTTCTCCACAGCTCCTTTTCATCGGAGCAGTTCTGGACACGACGCAATTTCGGGCCTATCCTCCCGAACTGCGAGTCCGGGATATTCAGGCGATGATTCCGATCTTTCAGCCTTTATCCTGGGTTTCGGTACGGATGACCCTGAGGCTGCTGGGCCTCATGGCCTCCTGCATCCTGCTGGTCAATCATGCCAGATGGCATATGCGGGCTCTGCAGTGGGACCTGAAGTTCCAGTGGGCGCAGCACCAGGGCAACCTGTCCGATCACGTCCAGATCTCGGAGGGGACTGCAAAACAGTTGCAGTGGTGGCTCTCGAACCGGCAATGGGTCATGGGCAGATCCCTCTCCCTTCCCCAGCCAGAGCACACAGTTGTGACGGACGCGTCCCTTCTGGGATGGGGCGGTCACATGGGAGAGGCGGAGATCAGAGGCCTCTGGTCTCCGGCGGAGTCCCGGCTCCATATCAACATTCTGGAGCTCCGGGCGATCCGACTTGCACTCAAGGCATTCCTTCCCTCTGTCAAAGGGAAGGTAGTGCAGGTGTTCACAGACAACACCACCGCCATGTGGTACTGCAACAAACAGGGCGGGGTGGGGTCGTGGACCCTTTGTCAGGAGGCTCTGCGCCTCTGGACATGGCTGGAACATCAGGGCATGTTCCTGATGGTTCAACACCTGGCAGGTTCCCTGAACGCCAGGTCGGACGAACTCAGCCGCAGGTGCATGATGGATCACGAATGGCGTCTTCACTCGGAAGTGGCGCAAGGACTCTTTCTACAGTGGGGAGAGCCTTGGTTAGATCTATTCGCCACCGAAGAGAACGCGCAATGTCATCAGTTCTGCGCGTTGGAATTTCCAAGGCGGCACTCGCTCGGCGACGCTTTTCGTCACGAGTGGAGTTGCGGTCTGTTGTACGCCTTTCCGCCTATACCACTTCTACCCAGAGTGTTGAAGAAGATTCGGCACGACCGGGCCCAAGTCATTCTTGTGGCTCCGGACTGGGCTCGAAGAGTTTGGTATCCCGAGCTACTCAATATTAGCGTAGATCCCCCAATCCGTCTGCCTCTTTGGGAGGATCTTCTGTCGCAGCAGCAGGGGACGGTCCTCCACCCGAACCTGTCCAGTCTACACCTGCTTGCGTGGAGATTGAGCGGCGGCAGTTGATTCCTTTCGACTTGCCTCCCGAAGTTTGTGATGTGATTCTGGCAGCCAGGCGTCCCTCCACTAAGGTGGTATACGCCTGCAGGTGGAACAAATTTGTGGCATGGTGCACAGCAAAGGCTGTGAATCCCCTTTCTGCCCCTCTTTCTGAGGTCCTTCTGTTCCTTCTCTCTCGGCCCAACAGGGTTCTGCCCTGGGTACCATCAAGGGTTATCTTTGTGCTATCTCGGCCTTCCTCAGGCTCCCTGATCAGCCCTCCCTTTTCAAGTCCCCTGTTGTTAACAGGTTCTTAAAAGGCATTACTCACCTCTTCCCTCCTGTTCCGTTTGTGATGCCTCAGTGGGACTTGAACTTGGTTCTTACCTTTTTAATGTGCGCTCCCTTTGAGCCTCTACATAACTGTCCTCTTCGTCTTCTGACTCTGAAGACAGCCTTTCTGGTGGCCATCACCTCCGCTCGGCGGGTGAGTGAGCTCCAGGCTCTGTCTTGCAAACCTCCCTTTCTGTCTGTTCATCCAGACAAGGTTGTTCTTCGGACGCGTCCGTCCTTCTTGCCAAAGGTGGTTACTGCTTTCCATATTGGGCAGACCATCACTTTGCCCACCTTCTTTCCGCATCCTTCCAGAGAGGAAGAGAGGCTCCACCGTCTGGACCCAAAACGTGCGCTCTCCTTCTATATTGACCGCACAAAACACTTCCGGGTGGATGACCAGCTCTTTGTTGGCTACGTGGGCGCCAAAAAGGTCGGGCGGTGCACAAGAGGACCATCTCCCGCTGGGTTACCTTGTGCATCAAGACCTGCTATTCTTTGGCTAAAAAGGAGCCTCCTGTTGGGCTGCGTGCCCATTCCACCAGGGCAACAGCTGCTACCACGGCCTTGGGCAGCGGTGTTCCGCTGCCGGTTATCTGTCAAGCAGCTACGTGGGCCTCGTTGCACACGTTTACAAAGCATTACTGCCTTGACAGTCAGGTCCGGAGGGACGGCTTCTTTGGCCGTTCTGTCCTCCAGGACTTCCTTGTCTGATCTTTGTTCGCAGACCCACCACCGGGGTTGGTATTGCTGGGGTATCTATTCTAAGGTAAGGAATCTGTCACTAACGTGTCTCTTTCAGATGCACAAGTTACTAACTTGTGTAACGATATATCTGTAAGAGACAGTAGTTAGTGACAGATTCCTTACCGCCCACCCATCCTCCCCGTTCTGCGAACTGATTTCTAGGGTTAAGGACATCCCTTTCAGGGCCCTAGTATTTTTCAGACACCTATGTCAGCTTCTTGCATGGCTCTGCGTTCCTGGCGCGGAAAGTCGTGTACAGAACTGACGTCAGCGCGCAGGGCGGCGCCTAAGTACTGCCCGCGACGTCATCCCGGCGATCACGACGCCGACGACGGACGCGGAGCCGCACGACGCCGCCTACCGACGCGCCAAAGGGTACTGCTACGCAAAAAACTTTCCGGATCCAGCCTGACGCCTGGGGATATTCTAAGGTAAGGAATCTGTCACTAACTACTGTCTCTTACAGATATATCGTTACACAAGTTAGTAACTTGTGCTTCAATGGTGTTTAGTCGATGTGAGGAAATATTAATCACTAAGTTATCTATGTTTTCTTCCCTTTGGTACCCTTCCTCTGGGCCGCAGAGCTCCTTGTGTCTCTCTCTCCTTCCTTTTCTTTGTCTTTTTCCATCAAGGAGTTGATTATTTCGATTTTGAACAATTGATACCTGCTCAGTCAGGTTTCCAGCTGTGCCTAGAGGGATACCACTCATAACGAGTGGCACTACCCAATACTTTTCATGTGACACCCTTTCCAGAGGGTGATACCTCCAGAGCACGCAACAGAACGCAAATTTTGTTTAACATAAGCTGTGCATGCTCATACACTAGTGTTCTCAAAGCCTGTCTGGAATATTTGAGCTTTGCACGCCCACTCGACTTTCATATCAACATGTCTTATATGGACATTACAACTCTCACGGATATTAGAGCTGAAACCTTCGCCTTCACTGAAGATGACGCTAATAAAATCTATGCATTGATACCAGAGGTCACTTCGCAAGCAGCCATGAAGAAAAACAAAGACAGCATTATCAAACAAATGTTATATTTAACCAAAAGAGAGGTTAACCAGCGTCTACATGCCAGCACATTGATACGATATCACAGAGCGCAAAGGATTCCCAGAGGATTACGCGTCCCTTTGAAACCCCTCTTATGTAAGAGTAACCCGAAGTTCATAGATAAATGGTATTCCATTTTGAACAAATGTTCACTTGATTTGATACTCTTGATAGTGGAAGAGCTATCCAAAATACTTGAAGAGCTTAACAAAGAAATCGCTCTGATCAAACAAGAACTTTCAGACATGACGTCCCAAACTGAACTGTCAAAAATATTGGAAGATACTAACATCCAGTTGGAAAAATACTCCCAAGAAATAAATGAAAGGAAAATACGTAAATACCGACGGGACACCATAGATTACAAACTGGGGAGGTTTACTCATGGGCGGAGGTCTATGCTAGACGCCGTCAAAACAAGCAATACAATCCAAATACAGACACTGAAACATCGTCGTCCGAAGATGGCCCGAGTGGCAAATCCAGAACAACCGTGACAGCACAACCAGTTCCTTCCACCAGCAATAATCAACAATCAACTAACGGATCCTCAACTTTTTTAGAATTAGGTCCAACAGACAAAGACGACCCAGGCGGGGAAAAAGACAAAGAAAAGGAAGGAGAGAGAGACACAAGGAGCTCTGCGGCCCAGAGGAAGGGTACCAAAGGGAAGAAAACATAGATAACTTAGTGATTAATATTTCCTCACATCGACTAAACACCATTGAAATGAACATCTTACAAAAAGGGACCTCTTTTGTTCCTACAAGCCATACCAACAGTTTGGAATTGGAGATCAGCCTATTCAAATTGATGCGTAACCTTCGTTTGAGACATTTTTTTGAAAATGTAGTCACCGAGCACCCCAGTGAGAAGGATGATCAACTTCGTGGTTTACATTATAGGAGCACTTACATGGCCCCCGTCAGCCACAAAAGTTTGGATACTTTTGAGAATCTAGTCAAACAAGACATTCGCAAATTTAATTATAAACGCACATCCAAACATCGCAACATGTCCAACAAAGAGTTTGCTGTTTTGAAAAATTTAGCTGAAAATCCCAACATTACATGTCAAAACGCAGACAAAGGAGGAGCCATCGTTATAATGGACACTAGCTTTTATCGGGAACAAGTTCAGTTGCACCTTTCCGATACCAACACGTATTGTACCATTGATTTCAATCCTACAGAACAGTTTGCCACCACTCTCAATAACTTAATCAAAAGAGCCACTGACAACGGCATCATAACAGAAAAGACCGCTAAATATTTGACTCAGTTGTCTCCACGCACTCCGTCACTGTACATGTTACCCAAAGTCCACAAGGACCTCCAACACCCGCCCGTTTCGACCAATAGTCTCCACCAAAGGCAGTCTACACGAACCACTTGGCAAATTTCTCGATAAGTATTTGCAACCATTTGTTGTCAGCTCAAGAACCTATATCAAAGACACTACGGATTTTCTTTCAAATATTGGCAACTTCAAATTTTCAACTGAAGATGAAATGTGGTTGTGCACAGTGGACGTGAAGTCCCTGTACACTTCAATTCCTCATTTGCTTGGCCTTGAGGCCATCGAAGAAATGTTATTGAACTCTGACCACAACATGGATTTTCAACTTTTCCTTATGGAACTCATGCATTTCACCTTGTATCAAAGTTATTTTGAATGGGAAGGTCAATGTTACCTCCAACTATCAGGAACTTCTATGAACAATTGTGCCGCGCCTTCGTATGCCAATATTTTCATGCGAAATTTTGAGGAACACAATATACTAAATGACACACAATAGAGAAAACATGCCATTATCTTTCTCAGATACATTGATGACATTTTTATAATATGGAAGGGTTCACACATCAGTCTATTGAACGCTTTAAATTCCCTGAACACCATCAATGACAGGATTCAGTTTACCTTCAATTACGATCAACAATCCATAGCGTTTCTTGATGTACTCATCTACAAATCTGACACAACCTTTGAAACCAACATTTACAGCAAAAGTACAGACAGGAACAACTTATTGCACTATCAAAGTTTCCATCAGACACCCCTTAAGAACAACCTACCGTACTCACAATTATTGAGAGTGAAGAGAATTGTTTCGAACCCAGACAATTATGTTCAACAATCCGCGGCAATGCTGGTTAAATTAAAAAATCGCGGATATCCCGATGAGATTTTGGAGCAAGCCAACACACGTTGTAGAGAAAAGAATCGCATGCAACTTTTAACATCCATTGCCAAAACACGTCGCCAACGCATGGTGGTTGTTTCCAAATTTTCTACCCTGAGTCAGCAATATAAGCAAGCAATCCGAAAACACTGGTCGATATTGAATATGGAACCAGATTTTAAAGATATTTTTCATGATCCTCCAATCTTTGCTTACAACAGGAGCAAGAACATCAAAGAACTCATTGCCAAGAAACCAGAAACATCATGAAAACTCGTTTACAAAGGCAACACTCCTTGTTTTAACTGTAACAATTGCAACAATATCATCAAGGGACCAGTTATCACTCACCCAATGAAAGGCACTAAAATCAAGTTGAAAGTGAACGCTAACTGTGATACCAAAAATTTCATTTATATGCTCAAATGCCCCTGTGGGCTGGTTTACGTCGGGAAGACAGAGAGGAAGATCAAAATTCGAGTGAACGAACATAAGAGTAACATTCGTACCAACAACATCAGATCAGTTATAGCAGTACATTTCACAGAACATCGACATAACATCAGTCAACTGCAATTTGCCATCTTGGAAACTATCATCAGATGAGAGGGCAGAGACAACAGTAATTTTATTTTACAAAGGGAAAATTATTGGATTAAGTTTTTGGATTCGATGAAACCTAACGGTCTTAATGACCGGATGGAATTCCAATGCTACCTGTGACTTCTCTATTACTGTGCTTGATTCTACACACATGGCCTATCTTTCACTCTTTCTGCTATGATATTGCCCTATAGGCTGTTTCACACACTCTCATTTTTGTCAGCATTTTTGCAGCTTTCTACACATTTCTTTCAAAATCTCACCTATGTCATTTCCATTCTTTGCTAGCATTTTTTCAGCTTCTTCCACAGTTCTTTCAAAATCCAACCTATATCACCCTCTGGCATCTTTATGTTTTTCAGCTTATTTTTCTTTCATAAGTTGAGGTTTATGCACCCCAATCACTCTCATTCTACGGTTCATCTTATTCTTTTTGCAATATTCAACCTTTATCACCTATCGGTGTTTACATGATTGCAACCTACCTTTCTCATACTAATTCAGATTTCTGTACTCTAGTTTACTTTCACCTGATGGGTTTATTTCGCTTTTGCCCTAATGGTCCATTCTGCCTTCATGTCTCAGCATACCTATGATTGTTAATTTTAAATTTCAGGAACACACGTCGTTAGTTTCAGACACATATGTTATGTTTTGGTTATATATTTATATGTTTTTTGAACATTTCCACTATCTGACACGGCCCCTGTGCTAGTTTTTTCATGTTACTCCGCACATCATTTATCCGCACTTGTTAGTCCTTTTAATTGCGTACACACTTTTTGCTTTAATGAAGTCGCGGTCACTTATTGATTTGTAACCATTTTAAAATGGCACCCACGTTTTTCTTTCCATTCGCTGACAACCACTGGGGATAGTCCGTTTTCTATCTCGTTGCACACACTTGCACGGCTTGTTTTAAGCAAACCGCTAACAATCATTCGATGCTTTCAGACCGTTTGGAGTACGTTGCACACCTATCTGGCTGAAGTGAGTTTCTTCCAGCGCTTAGCGTATTTCTTTCTGCATGAGCGTCTTCAAACGTGCTGCACTTTACACAACATCGTTCGCCTTAAGCACCGCGCACAATTATTTGGCACTTTTTCATGAGATTTTATGATTTTTTTTCATCAATAAGTATATACATTCAGTAGACAACACTTCGTGTTGAATGGCATGCATCGTTCACTGATTACACTTCTCAGTTCTCGTTTGTCTTCGTATCTGGGTTCTCATAATGTTCTAATCTGGGATGTGGAAATTCACGTATATATCACGTCGATATCGTCGCATCAACTGCTCAGCTTTATTAATCACTTTCTGAAGCACGTTTTAGACACATTATATGCCCACACTCGGTTCAGTTCACCATCGCTTGCTCACTACTTTAGAGATTAGACTGTTTAAGATATGTAGCTTTCTTATAGAGTATAGTGACGCTCTGTTTATTTTCTGCATTTGATCTTAGATTTTCCCCTGAAGAAGGGCTTGTACGCCCGAAATGCATTGGGAAATTGAATACAATGTCATTGGCACTCATATCAATCAATTGAATTATATGCACTCATGAATGAATTAAATTCATGTATTCAACAAATCTGAACAAGAGTGTTTGAACTTTTTGCAACCATCAAGGAGTTGATTATTTCGATTTTGAACATTTGATACCTGCTCAGTCAGGTTTCCAGCTGTGCCTAGAGGGATACCACTCATAACAGTGGCACTACCCAATACTAATAATGTTTAGAAGAGACCCACAGCATGCAGTAAATGTTTTTTTAAATATTAAAAATAGGACTGGTCACATACTACACTAAGGGACCGATTACGATATGGGCCATAAAGGCTCTGACCTTTGATGGAGGCGGTCGGAAAGGAATCCGACCAGTCATTGGCTGGCTTCCGACGGGCTTGGAGAGTCCGTCCGCCAGTTGGAATGCGGCCTGTAATCTCAAGGGCGGCTCTTTCCACCCTTGAGATTACAATGCACGGTTTCCGACATGGTTTCCATGCCGGTCTGTCGGACATAGAAACCATGTCGGAAAGCGTGTTAGGGGGCCCACAGCTGGGCCCCCTTTGGTGCACGTCCTCCGGTTGGAGGCCGAGGGGGCACTTGTTGATCCCTGCACCTTATGGCAGGCACCTTGAGGTACCTGCCACGGGGTGCAGGGATGAACTGCACGTCCTATTTCACTATGGGAGCATGCATTATGGCTGGTTTACGGCTGTAATGCATGCTCCCATAGTGAAATATAGGAATGCAGGCGATTGGGACCGACGACTGGGTGTCGGTCGGTCCCATGACCGAGTCGGTGTCGGGCGGAAGTGATTCTGCCCGACATCATAATGAGACCCTTAAGGTCTATTAGTAAACAAGTACCCATACCTGGAAATGGCACGTAGTTCTTCCGTTTACCAGCTAATTCGCCCCATAAGTATCGTGGTGAAAAAATCTGACATTTACTTTATCAGCAGCCAGAAAGAGCTACGGTAAATCCTTCTTTATTAGGCAAGACTAAGTTAAGGACAGTTGAGCTCTACTTTGCCTCCTAACGTGGTTGAGCTTTAGGATCCTGCTGCTTGATTTTTAAACCTAAAAGGGGTATCAATTTTGAGACCTTCAGTGTCTGAAGTTTGCAATCACAGTGATTGTCCATCATACCATCCAAAAAGAAACCCTAAAACGCCATGAATTAAATAAGATATGTGTAGAAATTACTTGAATGATGTTACTGAATGTAATAAAAAAGTCAAGTGTATGCTTGTACTTTAAACAAGTGCAAGCTTTGCATGGTTAAGTTCAGTACACACACATGTAATTCTGTCATATACCACGTACTATTTTTTTGGTTTAAATTTATTTCTAGGCGGAAATCACACTGAGGAATCTACGTTTCAAACACTGGAATCTCCTAATGCAGGGTTCTTCACACTGGGGGGCGGGCCCCCCCAGGTGGGCCTCAAATGATCCCAGGGGGGGGGGGCGCCAGGCTCTGGCCAAAAGAAGCATTTTGCTGATAAGTCTTGTTTTCAGCTGAAAAAAAAATGAGCAGCAGTAAGCTGCTCTGTAATGGGCCATCGCTAACAACTTTTGTCATTTATATTCTGGCTGGGAGATGGTGTCAAAAGGAAAGGGACTCCAAATATTCCTCAAAACCCCCCAACCCCATAATCACACTGTGGATACTTTTACACATTTGAAAGGATGGTATGTTTGGGAATCATGTATTTGATTGCATTTGTAAAACTGTAACAGAACTTAACTGCAATGTTTAAATAAGTCTATACATATTTAAACATTGCCAGTTTAATAGAATAATAGTGAAAAATTGAGGGGGGTGATGATTTTTTTTTACCCCCCTGGGGGTTGGGGGGGAGGCGCAGCTTTAAAAAGTTTGAAGTCCACTGTCCTAATGTATATCAAAACAAATCACAAATCACCTGTAAATAGTACCATTTTAATTCTCTTGGGAATCGAGGTTTCAAGACCATACCTGTGTGTGAAGACTAGGTCTGGCTTATTGGGGGGAGAGAACAGCAAGGAACTGCTATGAGGCACAACAGAGGAACATTGAATCTCATAATAATATCTCAACCATGGTCACATAGATATCCTTCAGTCCTAGAAAGATAAAAAAAAAAAACAAGACAGTCCATGGTCTGTTCTTTTATCAACCATTAGCAGGTTGCCAGGGTCAGGTGCAATGGTCCTCCATTGAAGCACGACCCTCCACCTGTTTTGCAGAGAGGAACTTTATAGCCTCTTCTGGTTGTAAGAACACAAGTGTTTTCCCTCATCATCCGCCCGTAACCTGAGTGGAAGTCACTGAGAGGCCGTAGCAGCCTTTGAGAATCGGTACCTTTTAATCTCTAGCAGGTCAACAGGGCCCTTAATCCAGTTCTGTGATCCCTTTCTACCTGTGGCTCGTCTGTGATCTCACATTGCTTCGGGACAGACAACAGAGTCTGTACGGTACCCAAGTTTAGTGCTCTAGCTAGAGTTTTGTCCTGGATATGCGCTCTGTCCTTATCACCATCACTACCGCCTCTGCCATATAGCTCCGTAATGAGAAAGAGAAGAACCTCCCCACAGTTGCTATTCTTACACTTTGCAGGCAGGCCCAGGATTCAAACTCCTGCTGTGTTAGCTGCATTGTTCGGCATCTAACCTGTCGAATTGTGGTTTACAGCTGAGAAATAGTAATTCCTCAAGCCTCCGACACCTCCAGACTCCTTCTGCTCTGTCCTGAGCTAAAGCAATAATTTCTCAGAAGCAATAATTCTGAAGGAGGTTCAAAATCTAGATTTGCTTAAGGCAGAAGAAGTCACCAGGATAATGGTTGATCGCCAACTCTTTACCACTTCTGACAGCATCTCTGTTTTGTTAAGGGGAGGGGGTAGGACTTGTGTCACGGTTCAGCTGATAAGCCCTATTGGACTTCTGGCAGGAAGTTCTCATGAGCTACAAGATCCATCATACACATATATGTGTATGTTTGTCTGCAACATCGTAGTAGTAAAATTTTGCTTCATGTTTTTGTGTCCTTGTGAATTGTGTAGCATAGCATTCATAATTTAGACCATAATTTAGACCATTTTGTGAGGCGAGAGTCAAAACGTGAGTGGAATGAATCCACACCTATTTCATTTTAACCTTTGTGTCTTGCATGTGCAATGTTACTGTTACAAATATATATTTTATGTAAAATAAAAGTTAAACCTTGAAAACGCTTTTAAGAGAGTTTGGTGGGCTCATCGCTAAAATTGCAGAAGGGCCTAGTTGCTTTATTTTTCGATTGGAAATGGAAGCCGAGAAGCACATTTCACATTCAGTTTCTCAAAATGATTTGATTCGTAATGCAGAGGAATGTATCAAAAGTGGCAGGATACAAATTGGATTCCCTGGGCACAAGATGGCCTGTGTAATTTGGTTGGGGGTAGAGGAAATGTGTGCTGTGCGGTTGCCTTTCTAGTTTGCGTGTTTTTCAGCCGAAATCAATGAGACGGGCCCGCTAATGACATCCATTTCCGTACTTAATAAAATGGGAAGGCAGCGCAGGGGCGATGGGCTGTAAACACACTGTCTTGTAGTTTTACTGAAGCAACCTGACACCTTGGGATTGTTCTGCTGCTTGATTTTATTGTCTTTTTCTCCCGGGAAGATGCATTTCTTTAATTAAGCATTCCTATCGGAAACCCCGAGAAGCTGGGCTCGTTGCGATCAGTGCGTTGGCTCTCCGAACAGAGAGATGGTTTTGACCTACAGCACAACTGGCGTAGAGACTTGTAGAATGCTGCAAACTGCCTCACTTCACTGGAACATGTGTGTTATCTAAACGTGTATATATATATATATATATATACAGATATATATATATATATATATATATATCCACCATCTCGAGTTTTCCCATTAAGGAGAGCCACAAGCAGGTAGGTAATCTTCCGTTTAATTATGAAAGTTGCAGCGCAAAGGAGGGAAAACAACCAAATGTCCAATACAGCCTGACGCGTTTCATGCATACTCGCATTTCATCAGAGGCTTCAGTTCAACAAAGCATGAAGCAAATGGCATCACTTTTTAAGTCTCACCACCTGCCACAGTGGGCGTTGGCTCTCCCAGAGCCTGATGGTCATCGTAGTGCCTTTAGTGTTGCTTCCGTGAGCTGCTTTCATGCGATGCACAGTAGAGAAAATAAAAACCCCAGTGGGTCTGGAAAGAGTCCCGCTCACATTGGACTGCACATTAAATCTTCCATAAAACGACCTCTCTGCCCTTTCCGCCGCTTGCCGATTGACAACAGCTCGGTCCACTTCCTTGTGGCAGGGCTCCCCCACGACCGGAAACAGCCGTAAACAAATCCACCATCTCGAGTTTTCCCATTAAGGAGAGCCACAAGCAGGTAAGTAATTTTCCGTTTAATTATGAAAGTTGCAGCGCAAAGGAGGGAAAACAACCAAATGTCCAATACAGCCTGACGCATTTCATGCATACTCGCATTTCATCAGAGGCTTCAGTTCAACAAAGCATGAAGCAAATGGCATCACTTTTTAAGTCTCACCACCTGCCACAGTGGGCGTTGGCTCTCCCAGAGCCTGATGGTCATCGTAGTGCCTTTAGTGTTGCTTCCGTGAGCTGCTTTCATGCGATGCACAGTAGAGAAAGTTGCAGCGCAAAGGAGGGAAAACAACCAAATGTCCAATACAGCCTGACGCGTTTCATGCATACTCGCATTTCATCAGAGGCTTCAGGCTGTATTGGACATTTGGTTGTTTTCCCTCCTTTGCGCTGCAACTTTCATAATTAAACGGAAGATTACCTCCCTGCTTGTGGC
The DNA here is from genome assembly GCA_963921515.1 of Calotriton arnoldi. Classification (NCBI taxonomy): domain Eukaryota; kingdom Metazoa; phylum Chordata; class Amphibia; order Caudata; family Salamandridae; genus Calotriton; species Calotriton arnoldi. Next base: position 968,496 of record CAWUFW010006186.1, on the reverse strand, counting down.
TCTCCTTAATGGGAAAACTCGAGATGGTGGATTTGTTTACGGCTGTTTCCGGTCGTGGGGGAGCACTGCCACAAGGAAGTGGACCGAGCTGTTGTCAATCGGCAGCAAATCAGATCTCAGCATGAGATCTATCGGATCCGCTGAGGATTCACTTCCCTAGATATTTACATTTATTTTTCCTTTAATAACTCCAAAACTACTGAACGGATTTACGTCAAATTACAAAAAGCACTCTATCTGGACCAAGATCTAGCTTTCTGCAAAATTTGGTGCAATTCCGTTCAGCGGTTGGGGCTGTAGTTCTGTCTCAAATCCCTATGGGAAATTGCATGGGGAAAACACGTTTTGGGACTACCCTTTTTTCTCGGGCCCGCTTGGCGAATCACCCCAAAACTTTCCAGACAGCAGCTGAAGTGATTGGCATACTAGTTTGGAAATTTTCGTGAAGATTTGTTAAACAGCGCCTAAGTTATTAGCAAAGCAAAAAACTGTGCGTCTGTGGAAACTAGGTCCTAACTAGAACTACCTACTGGCGTAGGAGACGGATATATTTACATATATTTATATATATATTCACTGACAAAAACACAGGTTACAGGGGAGTTAATGATGTGATATGTGAGGTCATAAGCAGCGCATTGCAGGGGCGTAAGTTATAGTTAGCTTAGGTAACTATAACTGCTGAATTTCACTGGTTTTGTTTGAGTAAAATCTGAGCGTTACTATAACGTTCCTGTAACCTTTAGTTTTTGAGTTAATATCTGTTTTTTAACTAGTAGTCACATTTGCAGAGTGGTGGAGAAAGGGGGCGTGGCCTCCGAAGACCTCTCCGCAATCCCACTGTGTGGTACTTAGTGGAGGTTACAGAAGGGGTTGTTCGCCCCCACGGACCCTCAGCAGCCAAGGGGACTTCATCCCCCAAACAGTAGTGTGCTAGGAGGTGTGTTTGCAGAGTGGTGGAGAAAGGGAGAGAGACCTACAATGACCTCTTGGCATCCCACTGTGTGGGACTTACTGGAGGCCCCCAAGGTCCCTCAGCATCCAAGGGGACTTAATAGCCCAACCAGTAGTGCACCAGGAGGCGCGTTTGCAGAGTGGTGGAGAAAGGGGGCAGGGCCTCTTTTGACCTCTCAGCAATCCACTAGAGGTTACAGGAGGGGTAGTTGGCCCCCAAGGACCCTCAGCAGTCATGGGGACTTCATCCCCCAACTAGTAGTGGGCCAGGAGGCACGTTTGCAGAGTGGTGGTGAAAGTGGTGGGGCCTTCGGCTACTTGCTGGGGCCGGCTTTTTTATTTTACTTTTTTTGCTTTTATTAGAGGAGGGGGCCCCTGTGCCCCCCCCTTCCCTGGGCTGATTTTGGCCCCGGGAACCCCATCCCCCGGGGCTCGGCCTTTTAATTTAATTACTATTTTTTCAGAGTACGGGAGGAGGGCTGTGGGCCCCCCCGCCCCCCTGGGAACTTGCTGGGACGGCTTTTTTATTCTTCTTTTGTTGCTTGTATTAGGGGAGGGACCCCCCATTTTAAAAATAAATTAGCCCCGGGGAGGTGGTGGTCCCCATGCATTTTTTAAGCCCCAGGAGGGGGGCCCGTGTGCCCCCTCCCTTATTTTAAAAATGCCTATGGGACCTGGCCCACCCGAGGGCTGATTACTAACGAAGCATAGGAGCCCGCACTTCATTAAAAAAAAAAATGTCAGTGGTAGCATCTAAAACTAATACCACCCCTTTTTCTGTGTCTTCTCTCTATCCCATCGGTACACATGATTTCTCCAGGTACCTTCTCTAATAGTCCCATCTTGTCTACTTGTGCCTGCTTTATTCGGCACCGCTTTATTTTACTATTCCATACAATTCCTTTTTTCATCCATTAGGCAGCTATCATTCTGTGTTGTGTTTTCCATGTCCTGATAATGAGCCCAAGTCATGAAGGTCGAAACGCCGTCGACTTTGAATTATGACATGATTTTTAAAATTTCGTCACAACTGTACTGATTCATGCATAACTTCAGTTTGATTTCTGGTCCAATACGCTGTAGCATTTCTTTCTTTGTGTCTTCAGCTGTTTCACTTGCTCTGTTTATATGTTTTCCACGAGCACATAGTGTTCACTATTTCACTTTAACACACAACCTTAAAAATATAGTTAAAGCTGTAATTTGATTTATGCAAATCTGATTTGGTTGTCCTTTTCTGACATTATTATTGCATTAAATCATGTTCTTGGGCTGATTTATGTTACCACTTAACTTATATTATAATTAAGTTGTCTCATTAAGTTTATCCACTTATTGATTCCCGTTGAGACATTGTTATATGTTACCATATTTACCCAGATCTCCTCTGGCCCTACTGATGTTTCCTGTAGTTGCTAACACAAGCTGCTGTGGTCAGCAGAAGTTGCTTAGTCTGAGGCCACTCGGGGAAGGAGTGGTGGTCTTAGATTGCAATGCAAATCTCTGCGCAACAATAGCAGGGGGCGATAAATAGGCATTGAATACTTGGGAGAATGCGCAAAAGGGAAAAAGATTTATATTGAGATTGCGAAGGGTTCATTTAGCGATATTTTAAGGAAACATCCATGGTAATGCTTAGCACAGGCATGTGGGCCTCACACAGTTATGAACGTTGCTCAAAGAATGGTTGCCCAACAGTGCTAGGTGCATGCACTCGAGAATCAGTGCTGCACTTAAGAATGACACATAGCAATCCAGGATGCCGCCATATGAACTTCTTATAGACATCAGTACTGCAGTTATTGCGCAAAGCAATAGAGGGAGCTTCAGATAGATATCAGCAACGCACAGAAGCATGCAGCTATACAATGCGTTAGCCCACAGGCCTTGCGTGGATATCAGCACCACGTCTTGCCTCTCACTGGAGCACACAGGCTTCAGGATTACTCGCAGGGAGAGTGCAGTGGAGGGTTCACTATCTCAGTAATTTCAGGCTTTCCGACCTCATGACAAGGTTCTGAATGCTAACCTTGGACTCTGGCTGATGAGCCCCAGTGCTCTACAAACAGGGCTGTCCATCTCATGGCTCCTTCAGCATCAGCAGAGCCTTTTCCACATCCTCGATGGTAGACCTTAACCCTAAAAGAAGACAGCCTCTGCTCCTTGCTTAGCCTCCTGTACACATGTGCAGATATCCGTGAGGTGTAAAGTGACATCTGGATATGTTGTATGGGCCTACTTTTATCCATTACTGGGTCAATTGAGCCAGTCAGTCTTTATTCAGCTTATATCAGCCATATAAGACACTAAAACACATAAAAATAGACAATACAATATATAAAAATACTATTAATCTGTTTACAAAGATTCAAAAAGTGCAAATGTCATTCCAGCCTAGATTATACTGTAGGTTCAATTGTTTCAAAGTGCATCCTATGTTACAGACATTCCTTATTTTAATTCAACAATGTAAAACACTAGCAACAAAGGCACAAAACAAATTATATGATAATACTTGTAAGAAAAGGAAAGCAGTACAATGATATCTGTAGTTATTTGAAAGAAGTATAGGTAATAAAAAACCTTTTTGTGGTTCCTTGTAAAAATGACAAAAATGTGTAAAATGTATTGTGGACTGCACAGACGTGTTATCTATCACAAGGTCATGGACCCAACCTCACATTCAAAATCCCTTTATCCGATAAAGTTACTGGAAAATGAACAATGTGCAATCGAAACCTTGTTAGTCTGATGAACATTAGATACACATTTTAAGATATGGTTCACTTAAATTTGATGGAACATGTGGGACAAATGCACCAACAGTTGGTTTGTTTACTATTAGCAATAACCTAACCATGGTATTTTCCCAGAAACAATTGTTTTAATATTCCCTTAGCACAAAGATTTCCAGCTTCTGGTGAGGAGAAAATGCCAGGTTAACCAATCTTTTCAAGGCTCTTTTAAACACATTTCAAGCAAGGTACTCACTTACCATAGTCTAACGAGAGGCAATCCAAAATAATTGTACGTTGAGCATGGCTTCATTTTTACTTCAAATGCTTAGCCACAGTCAGGGGGCGGAGCTTTATCGGGTCTTCAACAGGTAAGTCCAAGCTCGGTATGACAAATAAAGGAAGATGTTGCTTTAGGTACAGACAAAAGCCTTTGAAGAAAGGCGTTCACCACTGGAGTTCCTCGGCATCACTGGAAGCCCAAATTCCAGCCCCATACCTAGCAATGGATATGCATTTACTTTTATAAATCTCTATCATCTCCTTAACAGGTTTTGAACCTAACTTGCTTGAAAATCTAAAAAACACCTTTGATGGCCTTCTCAAATTCACAGGGTCTGGCCTTGTGACAATTTACCCAACTAAAGCTTGAGTCAAAAAGAACTCCTAGGTACTGGAAAGTTTTTACAGGCCAAAATGGTACACCATTGATGTGATGCAACTTGGTTTTAGTCGAACATGGGCAACAGACTTTCGGGAAAGATTTAGTCACATTGGTCTGAAAATCTAAGTTTTCCATAAAAGAAACAAATGAGTCTATCAATAGTTGCAGACTATTCATAGTATGTGCCATAAGGACTGCATCATCAGCATACTGGCAGCGAACATGAACCTACCTGGGGCATGTCCTGACTTTTTTTTTTTTTTACAAATCTTTTTTATGAAACTTTGTTAGTTGCAACGTACAGTGTTCCAGTCAAAGGAGCATTGATATCATACAGAACTACATTACATTTCGAATCTACTTTCAGATATTTCAGTGTTTATTCCAGATCTTACCCTGGTTAGGCACTTGCTAGATGGTATTCATTTCACTTCACCTGTTACCAATGGTCCCCACCATGTTCCTGAGGCCTCTGTATTCCACCCAGCAGTTCCATATTTTTCCCCATTTCCGTGGGCAGCCTCTATTCTCATAGACAACCTTTTCAGCTGCACTACACCAGTCCAGATCGGACTTCCATTGTCCTACCCTCGGGGGGGAGGTTTGCCCCCCACGCTCTGGCAATATTTCTTTTAGCTACCATTGCCACCACCATTAACCAAATTTTTGGATATTTTTGCAAGCCTGGTCGCCCACCACACACAGGATATGCCATCTGGCCTCCGTGGGAATTTCTTGCCCCAGGACATCTGACATGACTCGTGTCACCTTTCCTCAGTATTGCTATGTAACTGGGCATCCCCAAATGATATGGAAAAATGTGCTCTTTTGGTTGCAGCCTCTTGCACACAGGTCTGTGGGGGTACGCCATAACTTATACATTAGAGTAGAGTAAGATCTGTGCAGGATTCTTAATTGGACCAGCCAAAATCTCACTCTGATCGCTACCTCCCTCGGGCTTTGTATTGCTTCTGTCCAGTCCTCATCTTCCAGTAACCCGATATCTGCTTCCCAGGCTTCTCGCAAAGCCCTCAGTGGATTGGGTGCATTGTTGATTATCTTCTTATAGATTGAGGACGCAGCCTTTTCAAGGATCGGGTCCAGTAAGAGCCGATCATCCAGGGGGCTAGACTCTGGGAGCTGTTCCCTTTCTCTGATGTGTCGTCGGAGTGCATGCCCCAACTGCATGTACCTATATCTTTCGTAGTCTGCCAACTGGTATTCCTTCTGTAGGTCTTCGAATGGGATTATTGCCAAGCCTCTCCATACATCCCCTAGATGAGCTATATCTATCGGTTTCCATTTATGGAATCCCTGTAGTTTACCTACTTCTTGCAGCTTGTCGCTGTCCCTGGGTTCTTTGTGTTAATCTGTTTTCCCACCTAAGGAAGTTAGTGGGCCTCCGCCAAGCTTTCAGCACTGCTTGTGTATGTAGGGGCATTTGTTTGTCTGCAGCTTTACGGTACAGTGCACCTGGGTAACCCCTCTGCCCCATCCCTAAATGGTCCACCCTGTACGCCGGGTCATCTCTGTCCGCAAAGATCCACTCATTGATCGTTACCAACTGTGATGTCCAATAGTATTTTTTAATATCTGGAATGGCGAGGCCTCCCTCGTAGACACCTCTCTGGAGTTTGGATAGTGCTATCCTAGCACCACCCCTGTCCCATAGGAGCTTCCTCAGTTCACTATCTACCTCTCTGAAGAACATGTCTGATATTTTGTATGGGATATTTTGTAGGACATATAGCATGCGCTGCAGTGTCATCATTTTGAATAGCACTGCTCTCCCCATCAGGGAGATTGGCAGGGTCCTCCAGTCTGCCACATCTCTTTTCAGACGTTCCAATCGGGACATTGGCCCTCCTCTAAGCATGAACAGGAGAGACTTGTCCCAATTAATTTGGTACCCTGAGTAGCCACTGAATAATCTGAATATTTGCAGCAGCCTGTTTACTGTGAAGCGGGGCCTAGTGGCGTACAGCAGGATATCATCGGCGTATAATGATATACGCTCTTCCCAATTCCCATCTCCCTTTATCCCCGTTATCAATGGGTCTCCTCTTACCCAGGCCGCGAGTGGCTCCAGCGCCAACGCAGCTAGGATGGGGGATAGTGGACACCCCTGCCTCGTACCTCTGTGTAGGACAAAAGAGCAGGAAACCGAGCCATTCACCCATACCCTAGCCATTGGTTTCGTATAGAGTAATTTGATCCATGATCGAAATCGGGGGACAAATCCGAATCTCTCCAAGACTGCACACAAATAGTGCCATTCAATGCAGTCAAACGCCATATGTGCGTCTAGTGAGAGCAGCACCGCTTCGTCTTCCGGGTGGGACTTAGTCAAGTGCATTACCCAGTACAGACGCCTAAGGTTTAGTCTAGTACTCCGATGCGGCATAAAGCCTGACTGATCCAGATGTACCAGAGTCGTGACAACTACCCAGATGCGATTCACAAAGACCTTGGCCAGGATTTTAACCTCCGCGTTTAGCAAGGATATAGGTCTGTACGAGCTGCATTCTTCCGGAGGTTTGCCCGTCTTGGGGATCACCACTATCAAGGCTGTTCGCTGGTCTGCTGGTAAGTATCCCCTTTCCCTTGCATCTTCAAACCTCCTCAACAAATGTGGAGCCACCACCCCCGCTGTGCCGGCAGGCCGTTAGGCCCCAATGCCTTCCCAGCCTGCAAATCTCGTATAGCCCCTACAATTTCCTCAACTGTGATGTCTTTTTCCATGCCCTCTCTGTCCCCATCTGACAATGTAGGGAGCCGGACGTCAACCAGTAACTCTCGACAGTCTTCTCCTGTTCTAAAGGGTTTGGAGGTATATATTTCCTCATAATAATCAGCAGAGGCCTTCGCTATTCTGTCCCCGATCGTCTGTGTTACCCCCTTGGAGTCTCGTATTTCCACCACACAGTTCCTCCCTCAATCCCTCTTTTCCAGCCACACGATCATTTTGTTGGCTTTATCTCTGAGGTAGTATAACCTCCTTTGTGTTGCTAATGCTAGGGATCTAGCTGCATCGTCCGCTAGGTCTCATTTCCTGCCGCTTGCGCCTAATTTGATGTATGAGTGGCGGGTCGGATTCTTCCCCTGCTAATACTTTTGTTTCCAGCGTAACTATTTCTCTCTCCAAAGTGTCCCACTGGATCTTGTTTTCCTTTTGGTGCCCCCCAAGCTGTGCTTGTACGTACCCACGTATCACTGATTTAAATGCTTCCCATAAGGTGCATGCTGAGTCCACTGACCCTTCGTTTTCTAGGAAGTAGAGTTGTGCCCTCTCTCTAATTTGGTTTACCAGATCTTTATTCTTGAAAACCCAGGGATCTATACTGGGTGGTAATATCGTCATTCTCGGTGGACCCTGGAGAATCACCTCCACTGGAGAAAGGTCTGAGATACTGTGTGCTTTGATGTTCGCATTCCAAAACAACCCAGCACTCTGTGTGCGTCAGGATATGGTCTCGGCAGGAGTAGCTGCCATACACCGCTGAGTAATAAGTATATTGCCTTTCCCGGCGGTTGTGTAGATGCCATAGGTCTGTCAGCCCCATGGCCTCCGCAAACGCCTGCAGCGGTTCCATCCCCCTCCCCTTTGTTACTTTTGATTCCCTGTCTCTCTCTGGTTCCATGGTCTCATTCATGTCCCCGCCTAATATTAAGACCCCCAACGGGAGGTCAACAAGCAGGGCACCCAATACCGACAGTGCGTCTGCATGCATGGCTGGCGGTACATAGATCGAGACAATGTTCAGGACCCTCCCCTCCCATGTCCCGGTGAGCGCCACGTATCTCCCAAGTGGGTCATGCCAAATTTTCTTTATTGCCAAAGGAAGGGCGGTCTTCATCAGTATCTCCACCGCTCTCGACCCCATCGTGTAACCTGCATGTGGTGCACAGTTTGTATCCATACCTATCCAGTGCTTTATACTGGTTGCCCTTCAGATGCGTTTCTTCCAGTAACACTAGGTCAGGGGAGTGTCTATATAGGTATTGTAGGACTATTGTGCGCTTAATTCGGTTACCCAACCCGTTGACATTCCAGGTCAGGATTTTCAAATTATTATTCCCCTGGCGCCCCCCTTGATTCTGTGCCCCCAGGGTGGGAGCTTCCTTTTGAGAGTCGATAATTTCTTTGTTAGCCAATTAGCTGGCACAAGCACCATCTCATGCTCTGGACACTGTAATTGCCTTGCAACCTGACATTGCTGTAACAAACAATAAACAGTCTCATACTGACTGAAACAATACCACATTCCGCAACTGTGTAACTCCCCCCTCCCTGCTACCTTGCTAGGCGGGCTTAACTAACCACCTACCTCCCGAACTTGCAGAGCGCCTGTCGCCCCTTTAACTTTGTTAACTAAAACGGGGTAGGCTGGTGCCTGATAGTGTAAGGTACCATCCTCGTTCACCCCTACACCCCCAATCTTTTGATCTAATTTTTGTTCCTGCTGACAACAGTACGATCTGTAGAATGTTTACCCTCCCCATAGATTCTGTTCACCCCCCAGTTGTTTGACCTTTCCCCTTGTTCTTAAAGAATACGACTGGCAGTAGTGTTCAAGCACATCGACTGTCCACAGGTGTTAGTTTTGTCCATGTGCAGTTCTTAACGCTCTAGTCTTTCTTGCCATATCTTTCTCAGTCGTCTGTGTGCGTTCTTTCTTCCGTTGGGCCGGCTGGCTGATCTTTCTGCCTTACTCGTTTTCTGTCTCGCTGGGAGTTATGTCCCACCGTACGCCAGCCCTCTAGCCATTCCCAGGCCTCTTCTGCCGTATTGAAGTGCCAGGTCTTCCCCTCTGCAATGACTCTCAGCTTTGCTGGGAACAACATCATGTATTTGATCTCTTTACCATGTAGTTCCCTCTTGACTGCCTCAAAAGTCTGTCTTTGCCTCTGGACCTGTAACGTAAAGTCTGGAAAGAACCAAATTATTGCATTGTCGTAATGTAGGTCGCCGTGTGCACATGCTACTTGCAGTATAGCGCCCCTGTCTCGAAAGTTAAGGATCCGTGCTATAATCGTTCTGGGTGGTGCACCCGGTTTTGGCTTAGGGAGCGGGGCTCTTTGCTCATGTTCTATAGTAAAATAGTTGGAGAGTCTTTTTGGCTTTAGATGGTTGAATATTAAGTCTTCCAGAAATAAATCGACACTTGACCATTCTGCGCCTTCTGGGACCCCCACCACTCTATTATTATTTCTCTGCGCCCTTCCTTCTTGGTCCTCCAGCCCCGCTGCCATAACCTCTTGTTGTTTTGTGAGGTTCAATACTTGTTCCACGAGGTGCTTCGTGCTGGTCTGCAGATGCGTTACCTCTGTCACGGCGAATCAGAGATTTTATGTAGATCCGCCCACACAAGATTCACATCCGAGGTCACTGCATCAAGCTTGGGTTCAATCGACCCTTTCAGGTCCACAATCTCTGCCATTATTGCACTTAGGGAGGGTTCTGTGGGTTCTTCTGTCCGTTGTTCCTGGGTACCCGTTGCTTGTTTCGGGACCGCATATTTGTCCATTTTGTTAGTTTGGGTCCCTGCCTGCCCTTTGGGCCCTCATCTGGGAGCACTGCGTTGTGGTAGCCCTTTGTGTTCTTCCGCCTTGGGGCCTTAGGACCAAGGAGTGCCTTCACTGCCACCGTCTTCCTGTACCGACTGATTAGTTAGGTCTCACTTCAGCTATTACTTCGTTGTCTCTTCGCAGGGTCAGCGTCACTACCTGACCTGCGCGGCGCGACTGTGGTCTGCTAGAACCTCCTCGGTGGTCCCCGCAGGGCAGTCTGTTCCATCCAGCCCTCAGTTTTCTCCTTATGTTAAGAGGGCGCTTGCCTTGAGTCCGCGTCCCCACCGGCGAGGAGCGTATCTCCCCTAGACCGCTCCCGCTGCCAGATGGAACTTGCCACACCCACCGGGGCCCAATTCCCAAAAAAATCGGCCCGGAACCTGTGCGGTATTGCAAGCAGTGGGTATCAGGGAGTACTTTTTTTGGCCTGTGTGAGCCTCTCTGCATGCGCCGTGTATCAGGTCTCTCTATTAGTGGTTCCCTGTAGGAGTTATGAGTCTGTCTTCTGCTCGTGGGGGAGGGGGTTTTTCTTTCTCTGGGCCGTACGGTCCTGGTTGCTTTCACCGTTGTCGCCGAGGCCCAGCTTCAGTTTAGCCCCGTCGGTGAAGCAGCCAGAGGAGCGTTGGAGCTCTCCTTTCTGTATGTTTAATGCCGCCCGTCTCTATTTCTGCCTATGACGGCCTCATCGCACCGATCTCGTTTATTGTCGGCCGGTGTGGCCGTCTCTTCCCGGCGTAGGCCAAGGACTTGCACCTCCCTCGCCTGCCGCTGTGTATGGACCTCTTCGCAGTGCAGTATTCCCCTCCCTCGTCTACTGCTTTGCCCCGCAGGCACTGGTGCGGTCCCTCCCGCACTTTAAGCGTCCACGGAGGCCCGACGCCAGGCCTTTCAAGCTCCTTTATTGCTGCCAAGTCCCAGCACCTCCCCAGGGGCTCACCGCAGCAGGTCTTGCCTAGAGCCTCACCCTCTCTGGTCTCGCCGGGGATGATGCAGGGGGGGGGGGGCTGTTCGCAGCCGGCGATCCACTACCTGCTTGCTGCCTCCTTCGGGGATGGAGGGAATCCGTCGCTGCCGTCCTGGACGTCTTCGCCATTTCCGGCTGGGTACTCCGCGGTGGTCGGTGCCGTGCAGGCCTTCCCCCGTCGGTTTACCGATCTGGCGTCTCATCAGTGCTCCGCAACTGTTTTCCACCTCACTGTTGGCCCCAAACTTTACTCTATGTTTTGCCGCTGTTTAGGCATCAGCAGGAACGGAGATTAGCACGGAGAGTGGGGTGTCCCGGCAAACAATGGCTGCAGCTTCGCTAGCAAGCTGACATCTTGGTCGGCTCCTAAGCCAAGCCCCCATGTCCTGACTTAAAAATTCCTTAGATTTATTCGTCTACAGGGTAAACAACAAAGGGCTGCGACCTGCGTAAAATGCACTTGCCAAGTCCATAAATGACAAGTGCAAAGAGCCAGCCTTTACTGCTGCATAATTGAGCTCTCCTTGAAATTCAAAGTTAAGCTCTAACGTTTGAGGGAACTAGTCACGATAAAGTACATTTTTCCCACATCTCCATAGTAACTTGTTTCAGGTGAAATTGTCACTCCCAGTTTGTATATTGCTTTCAGACGACTTTTCTCCAGCTACACAAAGGACAGGATGCAGGGGTGGAGCAGGCAGCCCATCTTCTCTGCACGGGTTGTGCAATATTGGCCCTGCCTTTCGGCTGTTGAATTGTAATGATGCTTCTCTTGTCGGAACACAGACTGTATTGCTGGAGTTGATTTTGGTTCTGGTTTACTGCAAGATATAGTTCTTCCTGCTTCATTTGCTGTATTTTTATACCAAAGTGAGAAAGATGCACTTGGCTTCACAATGAATTTTAAAGAGAGTGGAAATCGGAGGAGCAGTGCAGGGCGAGAGGGAGACAGCAGGAAGGACTACAACTAGGCAAAATAGAGTGCCCAGCAACCATAAAGTATACATAAACATGGAGGAAACTCCAGCCCAGGGGTACCCCACCTCTGATGGACCCAAGCACTATTGAATGCAACATATAATCAGGGGAATGGGGGTGTTTCCTTTATGACATAATAAATGGATTTATCAGAGAGGGAATCTCTTCAAGGGTTACGGGTAAACGGCATGTACCTCAGAACTGTAGCCTTCTGTTAACAACCATTAGAACTGCCATTGCCTAGCCGTGGGAGTGGTAGCCACCCATGTCATAGAGGAGTATTTTTTTGAATGTTGGTGAGCAACATACTTAGATCATGTAGGGCACATGTCAGGAAACTCCTGACATGTTTACTGTGCAAGAAAACATAACAGGCCTGCACATGGACACCACATCAGGGTTTTTCTACCCTTTCCTAATTATTATGTAATACCTGCTGCCACGCTTCTGGCAACTATCAGGTTTTACTTACTTACCTAAATTGTAACCATTTTAGTACACCCAGAAGGATGGAAGGCAGAGTAGACACCATTGTGGTAAGACCCTGTGAGGAAAGGGATGTAATATAAAGACTAGGTGACAGACTTTGAACCAGAACACTACAGTACTAATCCCATCTTTCTAACATAATTTAAATTGAATGATTGTGAGTAGGTCACAATTTTTCCTAATGCCTCAATCCTCTTGTGTACAACAATTTTCTCAACTTAGAAAACGATTGTAAGAAATTAAGTTATTAGTTGAGAGGGTGGAAGCCCCACTCAAATAATAACCACAGTACTTAAAAAATAAATAAATAAAATAAATAATAACCACAGTATTTGTCAGGGTGAACCACAAATGTCACTAAATTAACCTCTGCTTAACTCTCTGGTAGTTTAGCACAAAGCAGTCAGGCTTAACTTAGAGGCAACGTGTAAATTGTTTATGCAGCACACAAACAGTAACAAAGGGAAAGCGCAACACAAGAAAAATCCAATGCCAATTTAGACAAATAGAGTAATTTTAATAATCAAAATGACACCAAAATGACAAAAATCCAATCAGTAGACCCGGAGATATGATTTGTCAAAGTTTTAAGTGAAAATAGCACCAAGGAGCATGAAGCGCCATCCACGCGCTCGACTAGGGAAAAGTCACAAGTTCAGGCAGACCACGATGAGTGCAGGTTGGATACAGGGACCTGGTTAGTCCCAAAGAAGAGTTACCTTCTCAAAGTCCACTCGAAGAGCTCCTTTGACAGGGGCTGCGACGAGGTTGCTCTCGGCACGAGCAGTAGGACGAGCTTTGCAGATGGTCGTTAATTTAGCGTGAAGAGCCGGTCGTTGCTGAAACTGCGCTTGGTGATCGTCGTGGGTAGTCACTGACGGCATGAAGTTCAGGTCTCGTGTTATAGGTCGCGGACATTTGCTGTCGGTGTGAAGATCAGGTCTCACTGGAGAAGCGTTGGTGGTTGTTGTGGGCAGTCTATTCTCGGCGTGTGGAGGTCACTTTGCTGTCACCAGGAGCCTGAAACTTCTGTATCTTCACCTGTTCTTCAGAAGGAGTTAACACTGATGGCAGCCTAGGATCCTGGTCTGGGGGTACCTCTTGGAGATGAGGACACACTCCAGCAGAGGCCCGCAGAAGGGTTGCTACTGGTCAGCTGTACAGCTGCATGAAGGCCCCTGTTGTGTCCTTGTAGCTCACACAGGAGGTCAGCCAACAGACCCTTGGAATCACTCTGGGCAGCCTGGGTTTAAGGCGAGCAGGTCCAATCCTTCAGGGCAATCCCTCTTACTCAGCCAGCAGGGCAGTTCTTCTTCTGAATCTTCCCGAGGTCCAGGAGTGTTCTGATGAGAGGTTGTGAAGATGCCATATTTATACCTAATACAAGCTTTTGTGTGGTGGAAATCTGTGGACTACCCCTAAAACTGGTTTTATTCAGTTCTTTCCCTGGGTTTGGTTACAAACTTTCTAGGGTGCAAAGGCAAGGTGAGGCCTGATGTCCGGTTCCATTGTGTGTGTGGTGCAGGCAGGGCCCTTTGAAGTGTAATCAGGGCAGGGTACTGCTCCTCCCCAGCCATCCTGTCAGGAAGACCATCATACGTAAGCCTCTTTTGTCTCAATGTCTGCAAGCAATACAGAATCTACCACAGGAAAGCCGTTGACAGTCATGTGACCCAGGACAATGGCACTAAGGTACAGTAGGTTTGGGTATAAAAATACCAACTTTCTAAAAGTGTTATTTTTAAAATAACCTAAAATGCGACTTTACCATCAAAGAAAATTTAAATTACAATTCATTTGAGTCTAAACCAAATTTATCTGTTCCTAAACTCAAGTTAGCACTTATGAAGTGTAATAAGGTAACCCAGTGTTAGGCTGTGGGAGAGATAGCCTTGCAGCAGTGAACAATGACTTTTGGAGTTTTCACTGCCAAGACATGTAAAACTTAAACACACATTTCCTACTTTTTAAATACCATGCACCATGTCCTGTGAGCTTTTAGAGCCTACCTTAAGTACTTAAAAGGAAGGTTTGGGTCTGGCAAAAGGTTTGTTGTTCCAGATTTGAATGGCGGTTGAAAACTGCACTACAGGCTGCAGTGGCAGGCCTTAGAAATGTTTTGCAGTGCTACTTTAGTGAGTAAGAGACACACAGATGATGGACGGAATACAGAGCAAATCAAACATTCACCCCCAGTCAATAGCTCTGGGTTAAATCCATTGTTCTTTTGCTCACTATGCCATCCCAGTTTAGACCCAGCCATATGCAAATCAGCCTTGACCCTGTGCCTCATGGGAACACTCCAGCCCAAACTGTCAAGCCAGGTCTTCCCTAGACCGGAAACAAGCATCCTAGGACCTGTTTCGGGGTTTCACCCCTCATCAGCCAGTATAGCTTGAATCTAGTGGCACAGTGAGCCCGGGACCCACGTCTAGGCATACCCGGCGCACTTAGGGCGAGAAAGCAAAAGACACACAGATGATGGACGGAATGCAGAGCAAATCAAACTTCACCCCCAGTCAATAGATCTGGGTTAAATCCATTGTTCTTTTGCTCACCATGCCACCGCAGTTTAGTGAGTGGCACAACGAGTGCTGCTGCCTATTAGTGGCATTTAATTTACAGGCCCTGGGTACATAGGGATTTACAGGTAAATTAAATATGCCAATCATGTGTAGGCCAATTTTTTCAGCTTTAAAAAGGTAGAGAACAAGCGCTTTAGTGCTGCTTAGCAGGGGTAAAATACTAAAAGCCAACAAAAATGTGTTCAGCACAGTAGGGCAAACTCTTGGGTGACTGTAGAGAGGGCCAAGTCCAACTGCGATTCAGCTTGATGTGAGGTGCAGGACCGTTTACTCACTCCTTTAGAGGAGAATAAAACCGCTAAATTGAAAATTTTAAAACGCTTTATGTGAAGGAATGTGGAATAGGAGCATACAAATTAAATTGGTATCCTAAACTTGATTTGTGGCAGTAGCTCAAGTACTGCCACAGGAATCTATTATGGACGTTTCGTGGCACTCAATCGAAGCACTTGTAAACACTGACAAAAAGAGAGTATGCATTTGGAGCAAAAAAGACAAAATGATATGCTGGACTCCAGCATATCATTTCATCTTTTAGAAATAAAACTGCATTTTGAAACACTCCAACTTTCTGATTTAAATTAAGATTTCAGTTTTTGTATATGTTTTTGTTTGTGGATTAAGTAAAATATTTGTGTATTTTATGTACAGTTGTTTCTGTATTTTTGTGTATTGTTTTTAGGTTTACATCATTGAAATTGCTTAGGTGAGAGTCGTTGGCTTCCAGTAGTGGTTCAGTGGGGTCCACAGAAGCCAATCAGTTAAGAACCTCTGTTCTACTGCACTCCCAGGATTCATGGGTGGTGTTTGGCTCTTGAAAGAGGTGCAGTCCCACTGATGCTGCTGTACAGGGAGATATAGCTTATAGCATAGAGTACACCTGTGTGATCCGAACTTAAAATAAGCAGATGAAGTCCGAGGCCTCTGTTTGACTTTAAGCAGAAGAGATTACCCGGTTATTATGCAGGTATGATCACGTAGCTGAAATCTCATAAAACCCTAGAAAAAAACGTTTATGACATTTCAGAAATTGAAACTTGAAGTTTTGCCATATAATCCTTGTAAACCTGTTTCCCGTAGTGATACACAGCCATAGCGTTAATGAAGTTAAATAACAATTTTATTATGGATGCTGCCCAAACCGAGCGTAGCATATTAAAGCAGAATCCTGCCGAGCCACCCACCCTAAGGCAGTTAGGATCGAAGAAAGGAAGTCGTGATAGGCCAAGCCAAGGCATCAGCTACTGACGGGGAGTGAGAAAGTATTTGTTTAATTTTATAGAAACACAAAAAGGAAAATTAACAACTTTTCGAAAACGTAGTATTGCAGATTGTCAAGATAGTTCCTTTAAAGGGGTTCTGCAAAGAAAACAAATTCCCTCAGATACTCAACATCCCCTTGCTGTACTTTTTTTTTTAACTTTTCAGTGCTTTTGAGCTGGGCACACTACCAGGGCTCCCTCCTTCGTCTTTCCCGACGTCATGGTAGAGAGGGAACGCCACTTAACCGAGATCAGTAATTCATATAAAATTGCAAGTATGTTGTGTGGATGATGGAGGTCTGTTTTTTTTTATTGGCTAGTGTAGCCCTTCAAACAAGCGAAGCTGAGAGAGTAGCCAACTAGGACACAATATGGCCACACTCTTTCCTACGTGCTTCTTCTCTTGTTGCAAGCTCTGAAACTGATGGGGTGGATTTGGGTGAACATATGGGCACTAAAATTGTGACTCATGCTGTATAGGGTAGTTAACCACATTTTGGTTCTGATGCAACTCTTCTGGCCTGGTGATGGGTGACGCTGAATACATGAAAATCTACAGCAACTATGGTGGTACCTGTGTATGTTGCTGTTCCCCTGAGTGAAAGTTGGGAAAGTGACCTGGGTGGGGCACCAGATTCTTTCGGCACTCTAGACAAACAGTGAGGGAGGAGAGTCCATAAGTGATCCTGATGGTGGAACTGGCAGTGTGGCTTGGCTTTGTGGAACTGAGGTGAATGTCTGGGTGTTGGAATGAACTGGAAAAATGAGATGTTAGTACACAAGATGAAAGACCGCAGCCTTGACAACATCGCTCCTGACAGGGCCTGATTTGATGTCCTCGTCAAGGGACCTTCATCCTGATGGTGACCCTGATGTGGCTTTGGGACTGCGTATGTAGGGTGATATGAGTCATTTGACTAGCGTGTGCTGTAGTCAGTATTTGCCCTCCGGTATATTTCCATGTCTGGGAGAAAGAAGAGTAAGAAAGACTTCTTTGCACCCATAACCCAACGACCAAAAGAGGTCATGGAGAGGAGTCTTGTTATTCACTAGATGAAACACAGATGAGTGTCAGAGGACACTATTTACCTCACATACCAGCCTAAAAGAAAGGTCCAGCACATCAGAAGACACAATAAGAAAAAGTGGGGAAAATTGGAGGGCCTAAGCAGCGGGGGGTGGGGGGGGGTCAAAAAGAAGCTTCATATGACTGAAACTGGATCACTACGTAGCTGAAACTAAACGTGGTGAGGGAGACCTCTTCCTTTAATCAATGTGCTTTAGACCTCTTGGTGAGGTTAGAAGAAAAAGGTTAGCTGGTGGTCAGTCTGCAAAGAGGAGACCAACTCAAGTCGTTGGGTGTGTGAGCGCGGAAATCAAATTCATTTAGTCAGTTCAACCTTCAACTTACAAAGTGGACCCCAACTCTGCGCAGTGTTCTTCAGGCGAATGGATGTTTGTCACTGTATTTTGATCAAAAGAGCTATTTCATCATCACAAACCAATCTCAAATGCAATTTCAAATTTTAGTTAATAATGAGAGTTGTAAGTAGTTTTGTAGGGCTTTATTTTCTAATTAAACGTTTTTAGTGAATTCAGATTCTTTATTAATTAGTCAAGTATCATTGGGTTACAGAGGTGATAAAAAAATATGGTAGGTGCAGATCATATTAAAATAATGTATTCAGCGCATTCCATAAAGGAAAAAGGATCCCTATTCTAAGAATGGGGCGAAAATAGTGTCAGTTAGAACCCATGAGGAGTTCGAAAGAGAAAGGAAACAGTGAGACTAGAGCATAAAGCTCAAAATCAATATTTAATATTTGCAGAATTTCCCAAGAAGGGAAATAAAGCCAAGAGAAAATAAGCCTTGACAAAAGCCAATCAGTTAAAGGTAAAGCATAATGCTTGTGTAATGTCAAAAGGGCTCAGCCTGTCTACTCTCTTCTGTCCCTTCTCTGTCCTGCTCTGCTGCTGTGCCCCTGCTCTACTCTGCCCTCATCAGCTGCTGCTCTCATCTCCTGTCATCCGAACTCCTAAACTAGGAACACGCTTTAAAAAGACAATATGATTCATGTTGCAAAACATGTGACCTGTTCTTCTCGTCTTCAGCCAATAAGAATTCTGCATCCTCCAAAAGGCACCTTCTCTTCTGTTATCACATACCTTTACTTTATCCAAGCAGACTGTAGCAGGCTATCTTCTATGTTGCAACAATAAATCTACTCCACATGGCACATTTCTTAGCTTGAGTCTTTATTTTTCATGACTTCACTTCCCTAACCTCCTAATAAAGCAAAATGTATTTTAACTAAACAAATCTGTTTGAATAAATTACATTAGCTGCAAGAAAAGCTTATTAAGCAGGAAATTCATTAGATCATAGCATGAAATTGTTAAAAGAAAACGATCATATGCATTTTGTAATGTGTGTATTTTCTGTTTTTCTCAGCAAGTAAAATAAAGCTTTAGTCAGTTATGAATGGCTTTCTGTGTGAACAGATAACATTTAGCAGCAACAAATGTTACCATACCAGTGAGGAAAGAAGCGTCTTCATTGTTTCACAAAACCAAAAGCAGCATTCCCTTCTATGATAATCCGAAAGCTAAGCTGAGGTCAGCTCTTTAAGTGTGCATGTCCTTGCACTTTTTATTCAAATCATTATTTTAGAAAGCTGTCTAAAGCATTCCAAATTTACATTAACAAGTACTGTGTTTTCTGCACCCTTAAAAGTCATGTTATTTCAGTACAAACTGCACGTTATTTATGCACACAAGTTTAATTATTTTAAGTTTAATAAAAGCGCATTCTACAGTTAGGACACAATCTAAGTCAGTCACATTCGTGCATGGTTCAGCATTTCCCAAAAAACATTATTTATTAAAGGAAAAGTCTAGTTAAGGCCTATCATTGAAAATAGAAGCCTCGTGTTTTCAACACCATTTGTCTTAGTGTCATTTTAAAAGTGCACTTCTCATGTTGAAGCCCAAGGCAAATTATCAGCTCTGTTGTTAGATTTTTAAGCTACATTTTCCTGCTCTATCAGGTGTCTTAGCAGAGATTCTATCCACCAGGATGGTGACCTTCTTTTGCGACCTACTGTGTTTGCAACCTGATGGTGAACACGGACTGGTGATAAGGACTTATACACTTTCCCTGAGAACAAAAAAACCTGGAAAAACATCTGGTGGGACGAAGGAGGTGAAATCTATGGAATGGACAAATCAAATTTTACACAAGACTAGTGAAATCTGTGATGCTGGGGGAGAGATGACTTGGTGATTCCAGATCTAAATCCCACTCCCTTGGATAGAAAAATTGCCATGATCAACATTAAACAGGAATTGATAATACAAGAACTCAAAGTTTCAGTGGGCTTCCCCTTAAAACTGCAACACAAAAGGAAAATGTTAGTCTTTTTCACAACGGGACTTGGCAAGGACCTTTCTAGTTGGTTTGAATTTAGAATCTGCGTAAGTTTGTGTGGACTTAATAGAGATTCCCGGGGTATAGTGTTGGGACAAATATTAGATGGAACGAGCTGGTGGAGCTTTTCCTTGGATGTGTGTGTTAAGTGAGTTGATTGTGATATGAATAACTGCTATTTTTGGTGTTTTTATATATTTTTTCCCCTAAGTAGCCAAATTGTTCATGATAGATGTGTCTACAGTGATCTCGCACCTTCCTTGTGCCCCACCAGTGCTGCAACCTTTTTTCTTTTAACTTATTGATTTATCTCTGCCCAACTAGTGTTGTAGATTACTAAAGTTAATAGGCTATATAATCCTCAAACACATGTAGTAGTTTTAGCTACCATGTTGCTAATGAGTTTTTAACTCCCAGTGACTAAATTGCTCAGCACTGATCTTCGCTCCTGATTGGTGGGGTGTCCACTAACAACAGTCCTAGCTTGTTTTCTGGGAGCAGGATTAGCAGTAGTACTATGATATTGAAATGTTGCATCCATGGAAGTATACATGACAAACGCATACCTGTGTGCATCTTGGTTGAGATTTTTTGGGTACAGTTTGTATTAATTTCCCTAGAAAGGCAACCAGCTTTGTAGGTTCAGTCTTAGTTAATGATTTGGGGATTAGAGTGAGCAGAACACCCTGAAACCATTCATTAGGCTTCAAGTATTGGGGAAGTCCAGTAAACAGCGATAGTTCTTGAATTACTTGATCCATAATCTTCGTTAAATTCCCATGGTCCACCCACTTTGAAGATAAGGGACGTTTAGCCACCAGGCTATTCCAGCTGGGCAGGGCTTAATTTGTGTTGGTGTTTTCCAGTGCTCTGCACAGGCACTTAATTCTTAACACTTCATTTTTCTTATGACATTCCACCACATATTGGAGTTGTATGCCCATTTTCAGCATAGCACATCAGTTTAGCAATTTAATATACATTAAAAAATTATAATAGTAACATGCCCTGGCCATTAATACTGGCATTCTGCAGCGCTGACAGGGGAAGGGGTTGTGCAAGCTACAATTGCATCCTAAGCAATACCTTGGGCCCTGGCACTTATTTTTTATTAACATGTAGCACTACTAGGGTTCCTGGTCTTGTTCTCTGGACCAAGAGATTATACTGACAGCTTCTGTTACAGATGATCATTCGCCCTTTGGGTCACTTTCTTATTAATGTACATCTTGTTTTACAAAAAGTCTATACCTCAAATTAATGGTAGCTTAATGTGCTTGGTTGTGTGACACACTGCATCTGTTGGAATCTTGGCGGCCTGCTAATTTACCAAATCACATTGAAGAGTTATTTCCTGGTCTGTCATCTCACAGGCACACCACAAACACGTACTGCCATGGAGGACAGAAACATAGCAGGGTAATAGGGGCGACCCATTATATTGTATTTGCTGCATAGAAAGTGACGCTTTGCTCACTGCATGCCAAATTTTATCAACCGTCCCTTGGATCTGCCATTGTTCCATTGACTGCTGTAGCACCTGGTTATATCTTCTAGGATGATCAGAAAATGTATGCGTGGTTCCATTCATAGCTTTGCAGAAACTTGTAATCGGCTGCTTGATAACCTTTCTCAAACATGTTATGATGGAAAATTCAGCAGAAGGGTCCTTCAATGCATTTACACAGCACACTAGAAGGTATTGTTTAGTCATGGATTGATAGCATTTTATTCCTCACACAAGAGATACGTTTTGGTCAGTTTCCCAAAAATTATATTCATTGGGTAAAGTGTTATTTTCTGTGCAATCTAATAAGCCATGCTGATTTGGTTTATTGCAGGGGAGTTCTAATAACATGTGCACTTTAAATAGCTAGTTATGAGAAATGATATTCTCTGCTGTACAGAAATCCTACAAGAAGCTGCCAGAAATGAGTAGACTATTTCACTCTGATGGCATTTGAATATTCTGGGCCAGAATTGAAGAAGATTCTGCCCCAGTTCCAATGATGTGCATGTGTTGATTGATTGACATGTAAAACAAAGTCTATCTCTATTACTGAAGTGGCTACCAAAAGGAGATTAGAATAAAAAGTGAATTACGTCATTGCTGATTATTTTTGTTCCTTTTGCCCAGGCAATGTAATTACCTAACTGCAATTACTGTTCCGATAATTATGTTACCAGGCCTCAGCCGTACTGGGTCATACATGTAATTTTCAGTTCTTACACTGAGAAATGCATACACATTTCACAGTTCTCACTGCAAAAACTGATATCTCTGGGTGTTGCTTGGCATTGTTTCTGTATTCCATTTTGTAGGTCTGACCTAGAGATGGCTAGCAGCTGTGTAGTCAACATTATCTTTTCCCCAAAAACATTATTATAAAAATACATACATTTCAACATAGAGGAACTTTCTGACAGCCCTTCTGTGAAAGTGAGTGACAGAGCAAACATCTAGAGATTTGAAGTAGATTTTAATTGAAATCTTCGGTAATGACCTCTTCCAGGCTCTTTCCTCACTAGCTTCTCCCAACTCCTCCCTTATATTCTAATAATAACATTCTAAAAATCCTCAGGGCAGAGAATTCCCCCTAAAAAATGCACAAAATTAAACCAACTAAGCATCTATAAACAGATCCAAATTAAAATATAAACAATAAAATCTATAGATACATTCAGCTATTCTCATAAACATAATATTCCGTATCTCTTATTAACTTCTTCGGTGCTCAGGACGGCCCCTGGCCGTCCGACGTCACGGTGGGCGTG
The DNA here is from genome assembly GCA_963921515.1 of Calotriton arnoldi. Lineage (NCBI taxonomy): Eukaryota > Metazoa > Chordata > Amphibia > Caudata > Salamandridae > Calotriton > Calotriton arnoldi. The sequence continues at coordinate 946,092 of CAWUFW010006186.1, read as the reverse complement.
TGCGGAGGACGGCCGGGGGCCGTCCGAAACACGCCCACTCATTAATTCTCCCGCACAGCGGGAGAATTCGCGCAGCGTCAAAGGGGTTAAACAAATGTCACTCAAATAGTGAGGTTCTTTACGTCTTCTTGAACTTCTCCTTTGCCCTTCATTTTCCCTGACTTTAGAATTTTCTAAAGACGATTGCACACTATGAAGCAAATTTTCCCTCCTGGCAGCGGATAAAGAGGTTTCCGTTTTTCCATCCAACACACCTCTTCATCACAGGACTCTCCATTAAGACTGTAAACAATCTCATCCACGTCATCCTTTTCACGCAATCTTGAAAAACAATCAGCCAAAGAGTTTTTCACAGGTACATAGTTCAAATTGAAATCAAATCCTGTAGAGAAACCACCAAATTCCGTATTCTGCTGGACACCTAATCAATACCCTTGCTTGCAACAAATTCTTTCAAGGGTTTGTGATCCGTTTTAACTTCAAACGCACCTCCCCACCGGAACTTTCTCAATTTCCGCACTGCCCAATAGATAGCCGACGTTTCTTTTTCGATAACTGGGTAATTTAACTCTGCACCTTTCAAACTCCTCAAGATAAACAAAATTGTTCTCTCCTGACCATCCACAGTTTGCAGAAGTACGCCCCCTAAATCTTTCACACTAGCATAAGTGTAGTTTTCATGCCAGGTTCAAAACTACTCAAACCTGGTGCATATTCCAGCCTCGATTTAAGACATCGAAATTCTTTTTCACAAGCAAGATTCCAATCACAAAAATTCCCTTTCTTTAACAAGTACCTCATATCCTTGCTCTTCTCAGCAAAATTGGGAATACATTTCCCATAATACTCGTCAACGCCCAAAAACTTAATTAATTCACCTTTGTTGGAGGGACTGGGCATGTCGTTGATGGCCCTCACTAGGTCAGTTTTTGGTTGAATCCTACTAGATGAAAAAATGACCCAAATATTCAATGAAAGGCATGCTGAAGCTGTACTTCTCTAGTGCCGTCAATCTTCGCAACACTTCCTGCAGGTGCTCATCATGTTCATATGAGTTATCACCATACATCAACACATCATCCTGATATATTCAGACCCCTCTGATTGCCTTCAAAACACTCTCTTTTGCTCTTTGAAATACGGATGAAGCAGAGATTAGCCCAAATGGCATTCTCACATATTTGAAAGTACCAAAAGGAGTGATAAAAGAAGTGAGTTCCTGTGACAGTGAATGTAATTTAATTTGATGATACGCTGAAGTCAAGTGATGAAAAATGCTTAGCAGTACCCAGAGAGTGTAGCATCGCCAAGATTTTTGGCCAAGGATAATAATCCACAATCACACACTTGTTTAGTCCCCTGAGATCCACACATAGCCTCACATCACCATTAATTTTCTTTGCCATCACAACTGGAGACAACCACTCAGAACCCTTTGCTTCTTCAATCTCACCATTGCTTTTTCAGTCGTTCTAGCTCACAAGCCATATCACCTCTCACTTTGAGAGGAACACCGCACCTTGCCAACTTTAGGTATAAAATCAGATTTAAGTTTGATAAAATTAGAATAATTTTTTTAACAGCCTAATTCTTTCCTGAAAACATTGGGGAAAGCTTTCGTAATCTGATGCTGATGACAGAACCTGATTGGTATTCATTTTTTCCTTCAACCTGACAGAGGGTGACTCATTAGGATCTAAATACACCATGAAATCTCTTTGATGGAACCAGCTAATTATAGAATCTCCTTTATAGATGTATACATTTTCCCTGCCACCAATGTGCCATGAAATTCCATACATCCATTAAAATATCCAAGTAACTTGATGGCTTCCCCACCATACGCTTTGGGCTTAATATCAGGTTTGTATACATTTATCTTGCCTTTTAACTTTGAATCTTAAATAATTTTGGAACTAAGGTGATTTTGGCTCGCGAGGGAAGGAGCATTCTAACTGGAAAATACTCAACATTCACCACTTCAAAAGGCTCTCTCTCATCAGTGTCATGAATTTGAAGAATAATTTCATTACAATCTACATCAGAAGTGTAATCAAATTCACTTACCTTTTGTTTGCTTGTGTTAGATCTGCAACAATTTGCAAAAGTCCCTTCTTGCCACATTTCTTACAATAAGCTTTCCAGTCAGGACAATCTTTGACATTGGCAAAATGGTTAGCATTGCTACATCTAAACTTCCAACTCTGACCTTTTTTGAATTCACCTTGAATACCTTTAAGTTATTTTGTCTTTCCACTCGAATCTTTTCACCATCACCCAGTTCCTGAAGAACCCTCTCTTTTCTTCTCAACACACGCCAAGGAATGTTCTTATGTTTTGGCATTTGTCAACACATCTTCCAAGAAAGGATTATCCTTCTGCCATAAGGATTCTTTAGCTTTCTCTATAACACATCCTAGCATGAATTGATCCCACAGACTTTCTTCATCAGAGTGACCAAAATTGCACGTGGAGACTGATTTCCGTAAAGAAGTTATATACTCCTCAGCAGACTTATCAGATCTTTGCATACGTTTCCCAAAATGAAAAGGTTCTAAGACAGTACTAACTTTTGGCAAATAATGAAAATCTAACTACTTTATACAAAACTATTTACACCTGTGTCATCTTCATCAAATAGATCAGGTAAATGCTCAAATACTTCTTGCCCCTCAGGACCTAAACAGTGCATAAGAAGTGCATGAAGACTTTTTCCATTCAATCCATTGCAAAATAGGTTCATCTGGAGTAGAAAGGAAAAATGGTGGAGCATTCACATTCTGCAAGTAAGTACTATTTTTTTTTGTCTATACTAAAGAATTGTGGCAAGTCAAAGAGATGCACAAAATTTAGACAATAAATAAATAGACACCGGTATTCAAAATGATACCCGAAAATCCAACAGTTGGAGAAAAGTTCATGTAAAAATTAATAAGTGATCCACAAGATGGCACCAGTATTTGAAATATTACCCGAGATCCACTGAAATTATAATTCAGAGTTTGCAGGTCACAATGTCAATATCAGTATGTTGACAGCAGGAACGTAACCCAAACAAAGATGAGTTCTCCGCACTTAGTGTTGGCATCAACGCATAACAGTTATATTTGAGAAGCAGTAGCAGACCGTGTGGTTGAGGTTGTCCCAAACAAAAATGAAGAGCAACCACAATGAGAAAAAGGGCGCATGTGAAGCTTTGTGAACTTGCTGATGTAAATAAGAGGCTGCACGTGCAATGACCGCAAGGAATGGCTTGATGCGCGCAGCGCTGCACCAGCAGTAAGAAAGGATGGTTAAATAAATAAGCTGACCTGAAAGTTATCACGGCTTGCCTCATCAAGCAAGATGGAGGAAATGCACTGAAGCCTTGCCAAATGATGCGCTCAGTATTAACATCAGTAAAGCTCAACCAGTATTAGAGCAGCATTGATGCTGTTGCCAATTGAAGATCCTAGATGGTCCTTCTGTTCTCCATCCTCTTCGCCATTGTGAAAGTGAAAGACAATGCAAACAACCAGAGATTTTATGTAGATTTTAATTGAGATCTTCGGTAACAACCTCATCCAGCCTCTCTCCTCACCAGCTTCTACCAGCTCCTTCCTTACACTCTAATAATAACATTAAAAGAATCCATAGGGCAAAGAATTCCTCAACCCACAAGATACCACACCTTCCTTTGTCTGATTCATTCATATTTTGCTTCCACCTACTACAGATTGCAGCCAGGGCTTGTGGGTCAGCCCACTTCATTCATTGGCAGTCTTTCAATGTGAGTGACAGCATTTTGCCTGAACACATCTGCACAGCTACCTGAAATGGAGTGCATGTCAGTGTCTGTGCTGCTGAGCTACTTTTTATTTTTATATTTTGCCATTTTTTCATATTGCAGATGTTTGGAAAAATAAAATGAATTCTATCAAAGCCATACCCTTTGACTTTGCCATTGTTTATTTTAATCTGTTGCAGACTGTTGCAAAATCTCAAAAATGTATGAAATTCCCTTAGGATTGGCATCCGCTTAATGTGGTTTAAAACATGTTAATCCATCCCTACTTACAGTGCTCCAAGGATCCATCGGGGCTGTTTCCAAGTAATTCTAACTCCATACACCTTTATCCCTCGATCTTCCTAAAGAGTAGTCCCACAAGTTGGCCGAGTTTGTGCTAGCTTTGGGTTAGAATGGGAGAAGGTATATGTGACCATCAGAATATGTAGAGGCTGGTAACAGTACTTTGGCATCCAGGGTGGCAAAGGAAGGGGGAATGCTGCTAGGAGTCCAGAGAAAACAAGGTGAGTTGCCAGTTGGGTGCAGCCATGGTAAACTAGAAGTAGGAACTGGGACACCTTAAGCCATCACTAGGATGTAGTTTGACAAACACTGGACATTTTGAGGATCCTTTACAAGCTCTTTAGACATGAAGGATGGAATTAACCCAAACTACTACTTCCATTTCTCAAGCACTTGTTGGAAAAAGATCTCAATGTTTAGAAAGGTGCATCATGGTAGGTGTGCGTTTCACTACAGGCTTTAATGTTGAGATTTTCGATAAACAAAAGTAAAGTGAAGCATAAAAAAACAAAAAATATATATGAAAGACCCAACATATTATAAAGATGAACACCATGGCAATTTACGTCACGCAGCTAAGTCTAATGAGGGAAAAGCAGTCAATGCAAAAAAAATAGTGTGTGTGTGTGTATATATATATATATATATATATTTATTCACAAAAAAAAAAAACAAAGGTTACAGGGACGTTATAGTTGGGAAATAGATTTAAAAACACCTTAGAAATTCACTGAAAAACCCAAAGGTTACAGGGATGTTATCATTAGGCTCAGAATTCACTCGTACAAAACCATAGGAATTCAGCAGTTATATTTGTCTGAGCTAACTATAACTTATGCCCCCACAATGCACTGCTTATGACCTCATATATTACATCACTCATGACATGGTCAGTGTCCGTTTTCCTTTTCTGCCCATTTTTCTACCCACTGCTTTGCCATTTCTGCTTGTTTTTCTGCCCTCTGTTTTGCCTGTTTCTGCTCGTTTTTCTGCCCTCTGTTTTGCCTGTTTCTGCTCGTTTTTCTGCCCTCTGTTTTGCCTTTCCTGCTCTTTTTTTCTGCCTTCTGTTTTGCCCTTTCTACTGGATTTTCTGTCCTGCCTATTCTGCCCTCTCCCCCCCCCACTCCTCAGGCTGATTTCGGCCCCATGGACCCCATCCGCCGGGGCCCAGCGTTAACTGAATGGGGGCCATGCAACACCCCCTTCCCCAGGCCAATTTCAGCACCGGGGACCCCACCCCTCAAATCCCGGCCATGTCTCCTGGGTGCCCTGGAGCTCACCCAGGGCACCCAGTGTGCAGCATGGGGACTGCAGGAAGAGCCTCAAGGTCCCAACCGTCTCTCCACCTCCTGCAGGAGCCAGCATTTCTATTGCACACAGGGAGCTGCTGGAAATAGAGCCCCATGTATGCAAGAGCAATAGTTTCACCTCTTTCCCTGACGGCATGTCTGCAGGCAGGGAAAGAGATGAAACCTCCACTTCCAGCAGGTGGGAGCACTTTGACACCTCTCTCCCGCTGGACCTGGGGTGTTGGACCTGGAGTGTTTGCTTTTGCTTGATGGTAGGTGCCACCTCCCACCAAGCAAAAGCAAATAGCTATGTCCCGGGGATGGGCACCCCGGGACATAGCAGGAGCCGGCCGGGGGTGGCTGCCCCCAGGGCCATTAGTGGCTCCAAGAGGGGGCCACGCACCCCCCATCTTTACTTTTCAGCACCGTCCTGGGGCGATGGTGGTTCCCGGGGCCGTACGTGGCCTGTAAGGAGGGGTTGCATGGCTCCTCTCCCATTGATTTAAAAGTCTTTGCCCCCCCCCCCCATTACTGGGTATTTAACTGTAGAGAGGTGGTGGTCCCCGGGGCTCCTAGAACAGCAGGAAGGGGGGCCCAGTGCGCCCCCTCCTGTTTTTTAAACAATGCCAAGAGGACCTGGCCCACCTGGGGGCTTTTTCCAAAAACAGCGCGGAACCCGTGCTTTTTTATTATTTTCGCCAGATTCGCAGATCCGCATTTGGTGTAATTCCGTTCAGCGATTCGGGCTGTAGTCGTGTCTAAAATTCTCATGGGAATTAACACAGGAAATGCACATTTTTTGACCCTCCCCTTTTTTCTCGGCCCCGCTTGACTGATCACCCCGAAACGTTCCATGCACAACAATAATCACCAGCACACTTGTTTTTTAAAAGCTTTCATGACAATTGGTCAAATGGCACGAATATACAGGCAAGTCAAAAACGATTTTCTTATGGAAACATGGTCCTAACTATAACTGGCTACTGCCAGGTAAAAATAGGTTAAAAAAATAAATAAATATATATATACTGCGGGATCTCCATGAGCTACAGAATATTGATGAGAATGGGCTATTAAACACAGAGTCTACACAATCTCTTATGCAACAACAATGAATCAATACAAATGTTGCACCAGTCACCAACTTCAAACCCAAATCAAAATTCGTGCCAATAATGCCCAGAGACTCTATAGACACGTTCAATGAAATAATCATAGCGGAAATAAGGAAATTAAACTTCAAAACACACAACCGCAGAAATCATAGCATCAGTCATTATAAATACCAGCAAATGATCAAAAAATTGCGTGACAATGACTCAGTGGTAGTGTGAAATTCGGACAAGGGTGGCAACGTGGTCATCTGGCCGAAGGACCAATATATGGAGGAAGCACTGAGGCAGTTGGGAGATCGAAACTGCTACAAATTAAGCACAAGGCAGGTCACGAAAACAGCACAGAACGAACTATCTAGTAAACTACTAGCTTGGAAAAGTATGGGTTTAATCAATCAAGATGAATTTAATTTTTTTTTAAATGACTACCCAACATTACCTGTGATATATTTTATCCCAAAAATTCACAAGGACAGATTACGACCACCAGGCAGACCCATTATTTCTGCAATGCAAAGCCTGAATGAAAATGTTTCTATATATATATCGCTTCATTTTTACAAGAACATGTAAAGACTCTTCCTTCATATATACAGGACACCACAGACTTTTTAAAACAGATAAACGGTGTTCAGTGGAAAAGTGATTATTTACTAATATCTATGGATGTTTGCAATCTATATACATCAATCCATCACCATGATGGTATAAGAGCACTAGAACATTTTCTGGGCATGAGACCGATAGAATTCCACTCCCATAACAAAATGTTGATAGATCTAACGAAATTTGTCTTGAATAATAATAATTTTTTATTCCAGCAACAGATTTATCACCAAGTGAGAGGCGTAGCTATGGGCGCAAGTTTTTCACCCAGCTACGCCTGCCTCCACATGGGGTGGTGGGAGGTGATGGTTGTAAAATCTAAATATGCAGATATAATGGCAAAAAATGTGGTAAAGTGGGTTCGTTTCATAGATGACCTCTTTGTGATATGGCATGGTGACAAAGTGCAGAGGAATTTATCAATATGCTGAATATTAATGATATAAATGTTCAGCTCACGCATGACATCAGTGATACATCTATCTGCTTCCTAGATGTAGAGGTCTATGTGCTTAACAACAAGGTAGAAACAAGACTGCACCGTAAAATTACAGCTGGCAATACCATTCTGCACTCCAGCAGTTTTCACCCTAAACAAACAATCCATAGTATACCGTATGGTGAAATGCTGAGGATACGGTGTATCTGCAGTAGGGAGGCAGACCTAGTAAAAGCACAGGAGGAGTGCAAATCTCGCTTCTTGGCCAGAGGCTACTCAGAGCGAACAGTGGATGAGGCTATTCGCCAGACTAGAGCCAAACCACGTGATGACCTCTTGTTCAAACCATCACCTAGTAAATCAAACAATCATCATACATAACAACCACTGAAAGTAGCCCCAGACTAATCCTCACATACAACAAGCAAAGAGACAGCCTACGAAAAATAGTAAAAAAGAATTGGCATTTAGTGCAGAGTGATCCTGTTATAGGGCTGAGAATGCCATCATCCCCTTCAATAACATACAGAAAGGCACTAAGCACAGGGGATTGCTTAGTAAGTAGCAGCCCTGAAGTGAAAAAGAATGCCAACTGGCTGTCTAATCGCAAAGGTTTTGTGAGATGTACATCATGCAAGGCATGCAAGTATGGGGAAAGCAAGACTTCTTACCAAACATCATTCAAGGATAGTCCTACTGTTATTGAAAAGTTTTTAACATGTAAAACAGAGTTCGCCATGTATGTGCTGGAGTGCTCTTGTGGACTGCGGTATGTGGGAAGCACAAAACTGCAGGTCCACAAGAGAATACTCCAGCACATATGGGCCATAACCAACAATGATACTACGTATCCAGTGGCCCGACATTTCAGAGAGGTCCATGCAAATAACCTAGACCATCTGAAATATTATGTGATAAACTGTGTTCCCCGTTAAGACGAGGAGGAAACAGGGATGCGACTTGAAACTAGGCATATCCTTGAATTGGACAGCAAGAGCCCATATGGGTTAAATACCACAGAAGATTTGCACACTTGGCTCTAATAGCAGCTTTTTAATCATCCTGGTTTTATAAATAAACAGAAATACAGAGAATAAAAACTATAAGGTTTTAATATGCTGAGTCTCTTACCCTTAAGAAATCTTTTTTTCTCTGGTTTTTGTGACATGGGCTCATGTCACAATACATTTTGTTTGCACTGGCTCTTTATTGGTGTGTTCATACTCTGGGAGTATGAGAAACACAGAATTGTTTTTTATTAGTTGCACTATCCTGTATCATTAATTGCATTGTACAATTAACAAACAATATGGCTATATTGACAACAATCAATTTTGAATATTGTCTAGGCTGATTAGGTCTGATTGGGAAGATGCGAATGACAAAACCAAGTGAGGAAACAACCGAGACAGGCTGTCAAGAAATGCTTTTTTGGTGTACAAATTATTGAAATGTATTTATACAGTTATACAAGAATTGCGTATTTTGCACATAATTCAGATGTCACGATCTAACTTTTATTTAAAAAAATGTATCGGACAAATGTATATTTATATAGAAGCGTTTCTGTAAAGATGTATTTGTACAGCAATAATGAAATTAAGCACATGGTTTTATATTAATAAGCATCAAACCCAAGAGTAAAATCGACCGAATGGATTTTGTGATTTTTAAACTAAATGTATTTAAACAGTGAAATTGCGTAGTTTTGCACATAGTTTGTGTTTTTTAACAATCTTAAATATTTATAAATATTTTAATATTTAAGAATCAGCCAGGATCCAAACAAGCTATTATGATTGTGAAAATGTACTGTGTAGTAGTGGAATTTAGGCGGGTAGTCTGTTTTCCATATTCATGAATTAATCATGCACTTGTCACTTTAAAAATGGGAAGAAAAAATGTAGCATGTCAAATGATCAAGGCCCCTGGTGGATTGAAACGCGTCATGGTGGCACAGCCCAAAAAATAAATGAACATTTGCACCAAACAAGAGGAGTCCGTGCCTTTTTCTGATTCCTGGGTCGGAGAATCAAAACCGAAAAGGAGTATTGTGTATATATATATATATATATATATATATATATATATATAATAACATTGATGGTACTACAGGTGAAAACGTCTTCAGAAGACCATCACCACCATACAGAATGATAGACCTCATTCTGTGGTGAATTTTCAAAATTGGCAATCTGTCGTAGGCTCTTCTTTTCTCTATAAAGTGCTCTCCCACATGGAGGAAGTCTTGTCTGCCTTAACGTTTGACATTGTGTATGCCTTTTAGTGAAATACAGCTAAAAAAGGTTCTGTTGCGATACCACCTTTCTGTCACCATTCATTTGGGCCTACACGCTATACTATGGGCATGCGTGTCAAAGCCTACTCTGACAGAGCACTGTGTTTTGATTGGGAGACCTGCCTTCTACTGCAAATCAAAGCACGTAGCCTTGCTCAACAGTTTCTCATTGAATAATGGAACTGCTGATGTGGTTCAGGTAAAATTAATTTAATTTGCTGGGTAGCAAGACGGCAAACATCAGTCACTTTAAATACAAGAACTTTTTAACTTTGACTATAGTATTGCATCCTACAAAAGAACACATTCCGAAAACACAAAGAGCAACGTGTTCGAAATCTGTAAAATAAATGTACATTTCAATATTTGCCCTATTGGCTATATTTTAAGTTTTGTCCTTACTATGTATAGAATCTTTCTAGGGCTAGCTTTGAGCTCGGCTTCAGTTAATAATACTTATGGTGTCTCTCAATTGATGCACGTCAGGCTGGAGCCCAAATGATGAGAAAGTCAGCAGAGGCGGCAAAGCCTTGCACTGTGATGGGGGATGAAGGCTCTTAGATATAAAAGATTTTTTAAATAAATGCCTTGGCTCTACTTTTTGCCGGGTTAATGCTGAAATTTGCAGAAAGAAATCATGAATGATCCTGGTGCAAAATATGACCAGCAATTTTTACCATTATCCATTAACAGGGATCTGTATAGAGTTCTATGCTTTTTTACATCTGGCTTGACAGCGCTGATGTCGCCATACTACCTTCTGTGATCAAGAAAAAATAGCTCTCCCTGTACTACTCCGAGAGGGGCTTTGGCTCCTCCCACATGTTGGTTTCTCTGAGTACAGGATTTGACTGGGCCGAAGTTCTGTCCTTACACTGAAAACAGTGCTTGTATTGCACTTTTTTGGCTTGTGCCAAATTTTATACTCCATTCAGCAGGACTGAGTTTGTTATGTTGGCAAGCCAATGGTCATGGCTAAAGGCTTGATCTGTTTATTATGAAATTCAATAAAGGCAGTAGAGACCTGATGTATTTATTGTGAAAAGCATATTTTAACATTAGTGCATTTTAAAATGACTTATTTCTTCTCTGATGAAAGCCTGCAGAGAAGGGTATATATAGTTACATGGAATCTCACAGATTACTGTTGTAGTCAATGGCTGTGGGTTTGGTTACCCATGGTGACAGACTGTTAATATAGAAGATTTGCTCTGTGAGAATCATTGTTAGTCCTTCTTAGGAGAGAGAGTAGTTTGCTTTGCCTATGGTAATTTTGTATTTATTTGTAATTTCATGATTGTTGCTCTAGGGGAAATTTTGCTCAAAACTGAAGGGCTGAAATAGTATTAGTCTCTCTTAGGAGGGATTTTATATTGTTTTGGCAACTGTAATTTTGTGCATATTTGTAATTTTACTACAGTGTACCTGATGGTTGTTTGTGGGTGGTTATGATGACATCTATTGGCCGGATTGGTGCACTGGGAAATGTTATGTCCGATGCTATAGGTCTGATCTGCTTATTATGAAAAGTTATGATTACGGAAGGAGGCGTGGCCCATTTATCATGAAAAGCGTTTGTTGCAGCCAGTAGGCATTTTCCAGAAGTTTGTTAACACATTGTGATACAGGCTGTAGACTGGTATTTTGTTACATGTAGTCTTACAGATTATCATAGTGCCCATGAGGGTTGGCATTGGCCACCCACTCTGACAAACCTGGGTGGGGTTTCACTGTGATAATTCTTGCTAGGCCTTTTTGAGAGGAGTTGTACATTGTTTTGCAAACTATATTTCTACATATTTGTAATTGTATAACTATATACATGATGTTTGCCAGTTTGTGTTGGTTATGATGTCAACCCAATGATGAAGGCTTTTGGCCTTATCGGTTTATTGGGAAAAGATATTCCAGATTCCATAGGTTTGATCTGTTTATTATGAAACATTATGACAAAGCCAGAAGTCCTGGCATACTTAATATGACAAGCATGTGTTAAAGGCAATAAAGTTGTATTGCTATTACACTGTGATGAAACCTGTAGGCAGATATTATGTTGCATGGAATTGTACAGATTAGCGTATTAGGCAAGGGTTTTGGAGTTGATGACCCTTGCAAACAAACCGTGGGGATAGAAGATGTGCAGTACGAAATCCTGTTTAGTCTCTCTTAGGAGGGATTTTATATTGTTTTGGCAACTGTAATTGTGTACATATTGTAATTTTACTATGGTGTTCCTTATGGTTGCTTGTAGGTGTTTATGGTGACAAGCTAATTATAACATTTATAGGCCTGATAAGTTACAATGAAGGCAGTAGGTCTGACACATTTATTGTGAAAAGAAATAATGGCTTGCCCTGTTGCTCTTATGTTACTTTTTTGTTGTATCATATGTCTGCTGTCCCGTTAGACAGTGAGCACACTGTGGTGTGTCCCTTGCAGCCCCATCCCCACCGTCACTTCTCCCTAGCCTGAGTAGTCTCAGAGATACAATGCTATGACATCCCTCCATGCCGGCCCACTTTCGTCTTGATATCGGGTTATTCAGAAGCGAATCCAGTGTGAGCAGTGAGTGCTGCAGCCCTTTCTTGCACCAGCGGTGTCCGGAGTCCCATGTCCACCCAAAGCTGCTGCAGCAGAACTGGGCTGGGAAACAGGAGACTACAACAGCTGCCTGTTAACCCTGGCCAGATGAGGAGGGATGGAAAAGAGGATGCGGAGAGGACCAGCGGTCGGAGACATCTTAAGGATTTTTCTGCTGGTCGCTGTAAGCTAGAAAAATTAAAGCAGAAGAAAGAAAAGAAACTTTTCATTTTCGTTCCTTTAAACAGCTGCTCCACGACCTGCCTTTCACCTGGGCTTCTGGTTCTGGCAGCAGGTATTATGATGTCAGAAAATGCCTACAATTACTTATTACAGCCGATTTTGGATTCGTAATCGGCAACTGAGTGCGTCACTAGGCGCCTAAAGAAATTAGAGATGTGCATTTATACCGGGATTCCAGAATCCCATGTATTATAGAGATTATGATATTTATCCTTTTTTAATAACTGTTCAGATTTTTGCTTGAGTAATTATTGAAATATGCTCAAATATCAATTATGAGGTCTAGCATTATCACAAAGGTACTTTTTATGGCCTAAATGCGTTGTGTTTTGTTTTAACACTTGCAAGTGACTTGTCCTCACGGGGCCAAACCCACTCTAAATGAAGATACTACACCTTTTGCAGATTGTTGAATGCAAAATACTGTTTGCTTAAGTAGAGATACCCTCGCTTTGGATTGGTGATCTGTTGCAAAGGTCTGGCTGCTCACCCTATAAGGTTGCACATAAGTTCTAATGTTCTGCACTAGGGTGATAGAGGTTCTGTAGGAGGCCCAAAGTCTGTAAAAAAACACATTTCATGAACAACGGGGAGAATATAGGACGTGCTTATGCGTGTGAATTCTAAAACGCTTTCTATCATAAATTGGTGGTGGCCGATTTTTGCTATTAGGTGTAAAGCCAAATACCCAAAATAACAAATTCTGTGGGCACTTTTAGAAGCCCTTTCTGAGAGTAGTTGAGTTTTAAAGGAGCTTCTGTTTGGTCAACTTGTGAATTTCAAGGAGTAAGTCCTTATTTACTCACAGGAAAAAGGTTTTGTGAATCGCCCGTCTTACTCTTGGAAATCCACGAGTAAGCTACACAGTGTCGGCTGCCGCCTACCTAAAGTGGAAGGGCGGCCGCGGGAGGAGAAGGCGGCGAGTTGGGGAAGGGAGGGGAAATAAAATATATATATAAAAAATAAAAGACTTACCTGCTGCTTCTCTCTGCTCCCGCCTGCCTTGCTGCTCCTCTCATCGGCCGGAAGGGGCTGGGCCCTCAGGGTACAGGCTCCACACCCAATCCGGACGCTTCTCTCACATGAGAGCAGCGCCAGGATTGGTCTGAGCGGCCTCGTTTGCTGCTCAGACGGTGCATTGGAGCCTGTGCCTTTTCTCCAACCCAGCTGTGTAACACAGCAGGTTGGAGAAACATAAGTGCACATGTGTGTTTGGCCGGCTTAGGACGGACGGCCAAACACACATATGCACTTATAAGTGCACTCTACTCCTCTTCCCTGACTTGCCGGGCCTGGCCCCATACTTAATGAGGGGTTCAGACAGATAACATAAATAAAATGATAGTAACATTGTGCTTTTATCATTTTATTTATCGTCGTCTTGCACGGGCTGTGGGGCAACGCTCGCCCGCCATTACGGAGGAGCTGCCCTACACCTAATTCTGGAATAAGAGACTGCTCTTAGAAAAGGTTTTATGAATACGGCCCGAAGTAAGTGACAAATTTCATCTGTGGTGTATGAAGTGATTAAAGCAAACTCTAGTATCATCATTGCAAAGTACAGATGCGCCTACGGATGTAAGTCGCCGGGAGAATTAGCCAGTTTTAGAAGCACTGCTTCTGAAGATTGACTCTTTATTTCATGTAGTTAATTGCTGAATGTATGTGCGATTGCCCTCATTTGAAGTTTAATAATCTTTGCTTTTCATAGAAGTCTCTCTGCCCTCTCCACATTTCAGACTGATGGTGTGCAAAGCACTCAATCTGTATGCAAATACTTTCAGAACATATCTAAAAGTGACCTTAACGTTTACGACTAAAGGTCAGAGTAGTAAAATCCATTTTTAATAACTAGGCAGATTGCATTAAACACCCGTCGGGCACATTTATTAAAAGGAGCGCTTAAACAACCGTTGCTACTCTTTAACAGACTAAAATCAGAAACATAATTCCAAAGTTTGATTTCTGTATACAGTGAGTCCCCATAGAACTAAGAATATAATCCTATGTGCAGTGCGGCATTTCGAAAGCTTCTTTTAATCCAAACAGACTAAGTAACCTAATAGCTTAGTTAATAAAAACATTGCAATACCTTACACGTAATGTAAAAATTATAAATAAACTATCTTCAAAAAATGCTAAAAATGACATCACATATATTTAAATAGGACGGCTACCATTGGTGAAAGGAAGTTGGTCAGCGTGGGTGTGGGGCGGAGGTGGAGGGGGGGTGGGGTGGTGGTGTTCCAGGCTTTGGTGGCGAGATGGGAGAAGGAGCGTTCTGCGATGCGGCACCGACGTATGCAAGGGATCTCTGCGAGAGCAAGGTGTGCGGAGCAGAGTTTCCTGGGGTGTCGGTGGAAATGATGGCGGTGGTTTATGTAGGCGGGTCCTTGGCTGTAGAGGGCTTTGTAGACGTGGTTCTAGATAGGCTTCCCTATTGTGATGGATGGTTATGATGGTGTTATTTAATGTTTTCTGATGAAAAGAAAGGAAGATGTTGTATATGGTCTAGCATGGTGTAGTGGCTAATTGTGTTGTGAGAAATGGAGGGAGATAGGATTGGGTTGATATTTAGCGGGTGGAGAAGACAATCTTCTGTGAGTGTGTAGTGCTGAATTTTCTAAGCATCATATGGCTTCCTTTAATCCTATGACTCTTGCAACCATACTATCCTCTACCCCTCGTCCATGACTACCTATTGCCTCCCCAAAGGCCATCTCTGCTCATGCCTGCCTATATGATGTATCCCTGGGTACAGCGCTCTTCTGCTGCGCAGTTAGGTTCTTGCTATATGTCAGATACATACTTACACACAAACATAAATGCCTCAATGAAATGTGCTTCATTATTTGAGTTGGTGAATTATTTCATGTCAGAAGCAAAAAAACTCCCAACATTCCAAATGTGCGAGAGAGATGTTAGAATATAGAGGCTTGAAATCTTATTCATGCATGCCATCTTTATCCAGGAATTCGGAAAGGTGAAATAGGCAAGACATCTTCACTCTAATACCCTGCCAAGATGAGCCATATTGAGGGAATGAGAATAGATGAAGGAAGGTCAGGCCCAACTTTAAGATCAGGAAATAACCTTGGTTTCTTTATTGACTACGTTTTGCATGAACAGCTACAGCTTGCCTGTGCTGGCAAGATTGTTTCCCAAGGCATCACACAGCATTTTGGCAGGTTTATGCTGAATGTGCTTCTGCCATGGGCTAGAATGGAACAAATAGGAAAGGTACACCAGCTGGGCCTAGATAGTATATTTACAGCATGTTTTTATCTCCCTTATATTAAGATCAAAAGGCTTATTTAATACCTAGCTTTTGAAAAATCACATTACTAATAGATGGAAAGCTTTCTTCTTTTTGTGAAAGGGAGACTCACTGGATGGTGTGAAAACAATAGGAAATTATCTACACGAAGAGCCAAATGAACCACAGAATATATATGTAAAGTGTTGTATCGATCTGTTGATACTGGAAAAAAAGCAATTTTAAGTGTAGATTTGTGTATATTAAGTAGATTAATCCAATAACTAAACTTTTGTATTTGTTGTTTTAAAATAATAATAATAATCGTTTGCACTGAATGCCCATTTATCGAAGTTGCAATGTTGTCTCCCAGTCTTTGGAAAGATTTATTATATTCCTTTGGCTATCAGTATCACTTATGGACTTATTTTGAATTAGTTAAAATGTATCTTGTATATTTTATTTTTGATAGCATGAAGATGAAGAGTCGACCTTAAAACCCAAGAAATCTGAAAAAGTATCAAAAATAAAAGGTGCCAAAAAAGTGCTGAAGAAGAATTTTAAAGTCAACACAAAAGTAAAATTTACTGATGATGGAAAGGTAAGTTCTAACACAAACCAATTACTCATGAGCCAGTGCCAGAAGATTAAGGAAATATTATTGCCTGAAATTGATTTTCCGGAAAGTACAATTCGTTTCATTCTCAAAGGTATACATTTTAATGATTTTCATAGGCTTTTTCACTCAGAATGTGTAGCATTATCGAAGTGACATAACAACCATTGAATGCTTCTTGCTCTTTTGCCCTTTTATTGTTCATTTCTATATTGCAAGGTATGGTATATTCATGACTGCACAAATATAATGTTGCTTCAGCATATTCCTCCTGATGCACCAATGGCCAGTCGCACTAGTATGTGGCAGAAATTCTGACCAGACGCAGCCTGCACCATACCAGAATTCCCTTCCATTTCCTGCATCTTCTTCATCTACGCTCCTCTAAAAATGTTGAATCAGAGCCCGGCTAACAATTCAAGGATTGATAAGCCAGACTCTGACTCAAGGAGCTTGATATTTTGCTCCGCACCAATAACGTCAAGGTTATTCGATCTTCAGGGCGAACTCCTTCCTGTCTCAATGAATAGAGATGCAGGGGTACCTGTATGTCTTTAGGCCGAGACCTTATAGGCTGTATGTTAGAAAGCATCTGAGCGTTAACATTACAGACAGTCACACTTTAGAGAAGCTCAGCCAACGTGGGTGTAGGTCCCTTCATTCAGTGGGGAGCTGTCTCCCACTTGGCAAGTAGTAGCTGTATTGCCACCAGTCATCTAATTAACTGCGGTACTTTAACAGCAATATCTGGAGTACTCGGAATGTCTTACTCAGTCACATTTAATATGTCTAAAACCTCTTTGCAGTATGCAGCAACATGACCGCACCTCCACACTAGATGGAAGAAGTCAGCCTGGGGCCGGTGGCAAATGTGGCACTCATGTGATCTGGTGTTGTAAATTTTGTGTAATTTGGCAGAGTGCCTAAAGAGCTTTTCCTAGTCATGAATCCTGCCATAATGAATTAGCCTACAAGGTCTGTAAAAGTCTTTTCTAGAGCCCACCCTAATCGATACTATTGCAACTATACTTCGATCCACATTGAATGCACAGATCTTTATCGAGTTGGAGAATGTTTCAAAAAGTTTAGTTTTTGAATGCATATCTTACACTATATAAGGGAAAGTTACCTGGTCCCAAGTGGGCCAGGCTAAAATTATGACAGTGCAGAGCATCTTGAACGGTAAACTTCCATTCAGCTGGCCATAAGAGCCTGGGGCGTCCCGAAACCTCGAAAACAGGGAAGAACATAGCTATATGCAGATCTCAGCCTGTCGTGTAGGACACCAGTTTCCCGCTTATGCTACTTAGAATAGCCCTGCCTCTTATTGAAACTACAACAAACAGCAAAGTGATATAAGGAATGCTTAATTTAATCTCAGCCACTGGTGATATATTGGGGATACATTCCAATCCATCATTTTTGTCCCAGTCCACCACTTTAGAAAGACACCAGCTATATGCAATACAATGTTGATTTCCAGCCTGAACTGCACTGTAGGCTGAAATCAGTCTAAGGGTGCTTGTTTTCCTGTTTGGACCTGGCCTGGCAGTTTGGGGTTAGACTTCTCTCATTGAATCAGGTGAACCAATGAATGAATGAGTGAGTAGATTTTGTGGTTTTTTGTACACCCTGCCTATCTTGACAGTGAACATCTAAAATGCACAACTCTCAGTGATGTCACCGGAGGCGGTGTGGAAATCTTGTTCATCAAATCTCTTCTCTTTGGATGAAAAGCCCTCATCCATCTAGTGTTGCATGCTTCATCATCGGTTCCCCCATCAGTACTGTGAGGCATCCAAAGGTCGTTACGTCCTCTATTTCAACCAGTACGTCAGTGGAAAGAAATGCAGTTAAGTGTTTATCCTGGTTCAGCCTAGATTAAAATTGTATATGGTTTAACTTTCACAATATTTTAATTCATGTTCCCGTTACACAAGGTAAAAATATCAAGCTTCGCAGACTAATGAACCATGTTATGCCAAATTGTCAACATGTTTCAGCACTTTTGGTAGCCCCCCCTAAACAGATGCTTTCTTAAGGACGCTAGTCTTTATGAACATATATGTCAGTGGCTTTCAATTTCGAAAAAAAGATGCAGAGACATGTCAGTAGGCCCCAGTCAGCCAAAGTACAGGTTATGTAGCTGGTGTACATAAAAGGCTGAGAAAGGTCACTGTCAATATCTTTCAGTAAAAGCAACCTGTTACAGGGAATAGCGCACATCGATGTATTATCCTATTATGGAGAGGACATAATCACCTTTGGATGGGTCACACAATCAGATTGTTGAACCAAGAAGGAAACATCCCACACTGGCTGGGTCCTGGGTGAGGAATCATCAACCAAAGAGAAGAGATGTGGGGAATAATATTGCCATGCAGGGCCTGGTGACCACATAAAGAATTGGATTTTTTAGATGTTCCTTATTGAAGCAGGACTGAAAATTATTTGCATATGACTGGCCTCTGTCTTCTAGAGTGGCACAGTGGCAGAAAAAATATGGAGTGAAACGTGGCCTGAGCAATCACAAGTGGCCGAGATTAAGTGAATCATTGCTTTTGTTGTTTGTTACACTTATTCTGAGCATCGAGTGCAGGCTACCCGAGCAATGAATATTGTCTCTGTAAGACAGTTTTAAAACAAACTTTGTTTTAAAAAAATATTTTTTAAATTGTTTTAATTACAATGAAAATGTTAAGCTCCTGTGCCATGCCATATTATAATCCTTTTTTCTTTCCTTTCCACTTCTGACCGTGTTTCAAAACACTCGATCTAATGCATACTTTCATCATGTGGGAGCGTAATCTTAGCTCACATCAATGCTGTATCATGTCTTCCCATACTTTATTAATGAAGGGTACTACAGTGACTATTTTGTTTCCCTTAAGAAGCACATTTAACAATTACCAGTTTCTTTTTTTGTTTTTTGTAAAATGGGCTCCAATATTCTTTTAAAGGTTTCCAGTTTAAAGCCAAGTTAGTCAGCCAGTCTTACCATCATATTTTATTTACAGTAAACTCTATTTCCCAGTGAACCCAAATTAATGTTTGTCCTAACGCATAGCTGAACACACATTCACATCAAATAAATCAAAACCTTAAATTGAGTACATTTGCAACTCTCTTATGAGGAAGCAATTTTGCATACTTCATTAGATTAATTGATTTGTACAGTGAGTTTAATCATGTTGCCACTCTGATTAGCCATTCAGATAAGTGACTTGATGTTTTCATTGCATCCCTGGGAAAAGCCACCACTGATGCAGAACCATGAGCACTTGCAGTGGTTCCCCAGTAAAGGGTTTCCCAGGATTGTATGCAAATAAAGTGAAGCTCAGAGAGTGCCTTTCACTTATCGAATTGTCGTTTTAAACGTGGCTGTCATTTGCCTTTTCACTCTGTTTGCTGTTTTTCTGTCTAGCAGGAATGTAAATTTAATTTAATAAAGTATTATTTAAACTTTTGTCCTTTCTACTGCTTAAGTGTGCGCCCACTCAGTCTGCCATCCCCTACGGGGATGGTAGTGATGGAGATCCAGTAATACCCACTGATCATATACAACAATGATTGGAGCACACTTTGCAAGCAAGAAAAGTAGTAACACTGGTGTATTTAGAGTCCATTTCAGTTTTAGTTTGAATCCATAGAGACTTTTATTCCTCTTCAGTGGGTAAGGAAGTAGAAGAAATAAGTGGTTTGCCAACGTCAGTTGCAATATGTAAATTATGAATATTGAATGCTATATCTAGGTATAGTCTTAAAGACATAATAAGATATAAGATGACAGGACCTTGTCAAATGTTATGCGGTCGAATAAACCCGAGTGTGTATTCATGGTGTCGCAGAACATTAGTTAGTGTTATAATAGTGAGACTATCCGAGATTGAAAGAAGACCCCTGTGAACTGTGTTGTTTACAACAGAATAGAGTTGTGTAGACAATAAAGTATATCCACTTTAAGAAGTGCATTAATGTATTGTGTAATGAGTGTTAGTACTCGTGGTCAGATAGATATCTGATGGGCTGTATTTTTCTTATTCGTAGAGAAAGCCCTACCCCTGGTATCACGGAGAGTATCAGGTGCCAGTTGACCTTGATGCACAGGAAATTACCTATTATCGTGGGCTAGGTTTATTTTTAAAAACAGGAAGTAGAGAGAAGAAAGGAGAAAGACCATCTTTGTCTTACCCATCCAATAGCCTGTACAATGGGGCGGACCCACTAATTGATACTTAAGCCAATCACAAGTGGGAAAATGACTGCTAAGTAATCTCTGTGGGCAACAGTACCCCAAGGTGTTTGGTATCAAACACCTCACCTCATCTTGATAAACCCACCAGTGCTGGATTTATTAACAAATGCACACAGAAGGCACCATAGAGGTGCCCCCTGAAAACCTACCAACTACTAGTGTGTTGACTGACTGGTCTCGGCCAGCCAGCCACCATGGACAGGTTTCTGACCTCCTGAGGTGAGAGTCATTGCTCTCGGAGGACAGGAACAAAGCCTGCTCTGGGCGGAGGTGTTCATACATCATCCAAGCAGGATGGACATTCCAGGACGGGAAACTTCAAAGGCCCTTCCACCTTTGATGTGCGATACAGAACCTCTCCAGATAGTGGAGGTGTCCACCCCCCTGTCCTGACCCCACTTTTTGGCAGTAAGAAAGGCAGAGTTTTGGCTCAAACCCCTGCCTGCCGCTCCAAGACTCGACAGCCGAGGTGAACTGTCTCGTTGTGCTGCTGTGTGGCCTCTAAGAACCCCAGAGGACTACTAGTCTTCACAAATTGCCCAAGAACTCCCTCAGAGTGAGGAGCTACTCCCCTGCAAACCGCAGTCACCGAAAGCGCAGAGTCCAGTCCACCGGCTTGCAGCTCCCTCGCCCAACCAGCGCAGCGACCGACCAGGAAGAGGTACTCGTGCTCTGGAAAGGTCAGATCTGTTTTCCCCTGCCCCAAGTGTGGAGGCACCAGGACCGACCGGAGCCATGCAGTACCAATCCCGGAGGTACTTGAAGCCCTGCAACCAAGACCGACATTTAAGAGTCCAGTCGGGACTCCAACTGTATTGGAGCCCAGCAGCCGCCAAGGGACATCCCAACCCCTGAGACCCACTTCGAGAGTGGCCCATCAGGCCTGAATTTGCCCCTGCCAGCTCAGCCCGCCTGGCCTGGGTAAAGACAAACCAGCTGTGCTCCCTTGTCCCTAAGGCCCTTCCGACCGTAGCCCCCGTTTGGGAGCTCTTGGACTTGCCCGCAAGTCCCCTTATGCAGCCTGTCTTTAGAGGACCCTCCCTTCTCCGTAGCGCGCAAGCTACCAACTTCACAAACTCCCTGCTCCCAGTGGAATTTGGGATGCACCCGACAAACTTTTGGACCTTGGCTTCCTGCTACTCAAAACCCGGAAGGTAAACCCCTACAACTATCTGTGCTGTGTGTTTTACTGACCTACTTTTCCTCCCATAGGATTGCATGGTATGTAATTGCGCATTACTTTGAAGTATTTGCTTATCTTAGAAAATTCATAAGAAATACAGTACTTACCTTTGAACGTAGTTCTTGGTTAGGAAATGTATATAAAAAGTGTTCTTTTTTTCTAAACTTGGCTCAGATTTATTCTTGAGTGTTTGTCTCATTTATTGACTCTGTGAGTACAACAAATGATTAGCACGAGGGGGGCGCTAGAGGGCGCGCTGCGTGATGGCTGCTCTCTGAAGCTGCTCCGCCGGTCAGGGACAAAAATCCGGCACTTATACACTGCTATGGGTGTTCCACATAACTAAAAAGCATTGGATCATATGTCGGAATGCCAGCGCATTGAGCGGCGAGTGGCGATTTCCCGACAGAGGCGCTCCTGAACAAGAAACTGGCAGAATTTGCAGTGCAGCAACGGCGGGGATCGGAGGAACCAAGATGGCGGCTCTGGTCGGAAACTAGCTGCGGGACAAACGTGACAAGGACTGGCGCTGGCAACATACCTGAAAGTAGCAGATAAGTGCGGTATGCGATAAAGATTCGGGGACACTGTGGCTGCTGCTGTGACCGCCTTCCCGAATAAAACTGGCCGCTCGAGCGCTACAGTGGGGCTCTTGGAGCTGCAACAGAAAAGCGGGTAAAATGGCGGCCGCGCGACCTGCGAGCATTACCGGCGCGTAGAACCCGCAGTGGAGGCCGGAGACAGCGCGGGACTGTAGCACAAATGTGGCCTGCACCCAGATAACCAACTATACACAATTATAACCCCCACTGGCCCTGATGAAGGTGGCGCTACATCGACGAGGCCTCTTTCCCTGTGAGCAGCGCGAGACTAAATCGGCGAGCTGGGTATTGGCGCCCAAGAATAATCCCCAATTGCTGTGTGGGGCTGAAGCTGCCGCGAGGAGATCCCCAAGGGTACAATGAGCTCCTGTGACCCGCAAACCCAATACGCCTCCAGCTGAGGTGAGATATCAAAAGATGAGTGCGCATTTCGGGATGCTTGGGAAGTAGCGCTGCGGAGGATGCCGACTTGGGCCCTGAAGCTGCCCCACATCAACAGAGTAGCGGGGATAACTGCCACCCCGCAAGGTGACTGCACTCAAGGACTACACTGACCAACTGCTCCACTGAGAGCGGCGTTGCAGTTGTGCAAGATATGGTTTTGGCGCCAAAGTAATGCGCTGCGGAGAAAAGCGTATCTATGCAGGGACACATAGACTAAGCTGAGGTTGGTGCAGAGTGACCTGGAGCTCTGTGACATACACAGTGAATAGTCTGATACCTTGATCATCCCATCAACTGACGTCTTCCGTTGTGGTGAAGCCGGCGCTCTGTGGGGGGCTCTCCCAGACTACGGACATGGGTAAGCCAGACAAACAGTCGAAGCTGTCCTTTGACACCAGGCGCAACACGATGGGGGCGCCGGCGCACTCGGATACAGAACTTGATGCGGAGCACACCGCACGCACGGGGGTGGAGACTGCGCTACAGGCCATACAACAGAGCCTTCAGGCCATAAACGGAAAACTAGATACGCTAACCCAGCGGGTGGACAGCATATCGAATAAGCTGGACAAGCAAGGCGAAAGGCTAGATGCAGCTGAGGAGCGCATATCTGCGGTGGAGGATGAAGCTCACACTTCAACGCGCAAGTGTGCTGGAATGGAAAAGATCCTGGAAGTGATCCAGAGCAAAACCGAGGATTTGGAGGCGTGATCGCGACGAAACATACCCATAGCAGGTATTCCCGAGAGTACAAACACAGGAAGAATGGAAGTATATGTGGAAAATCTCTTGCGGGAAGTGTTTGGCACTGATAGCTTCTCCCCGGTTTTGATCATTGAACGAGCGCACAGATCGTTGGCACCCAAACCTCCACCGGGAGCACCGCCTCGGCCAGTAATCGCTAGGGTCCTCAACTATAGGGACCGCAACGCGGTTCTCAGACTTGCCCGAGATAAACAACAAATTAACTATCAAGGCAACAATCTGGCCTTCTACCCAGACTTCACAATGGCGGTCCAGACTGCCCGAAGGGAGTTTACTGCTGCCAAAAAGAAGCTACGTGAGCTGGGAATTGAGTACGCAATGCTATATCCGGCAAGATTGCGAGTGACCTGCGAGGGAAGGATCACGATGTTACAATCGCCACAGGCTGCGCAGGAATTCATTAAGAGGACGCTGACCAAAAGAAAAACACAAGGAAGCAGGGCACCGGATCCAGATTCGAACTAGACCGTCTTCGGATATGCATTGATCATCTGGCGTAAGATCACCAAGAACAATGGCACCTTCGGGAAGGAGCTCTAACTGGGTTGCGACCACAGCCTAGGATGTACATACTTTAGGCGGCATGAATGTTGGGGAGACCCGAGATGGGCCAGTTGGGATATATCTGCTGAGCTCATGACCTGTCCTTGGCCCCTGAGAGGTGTGCGGATGCCGCGCAGCGGTGCCTGATGCCTGCTGCCTACATAGTCTGGAGACTGGCTCGATAACAGGCACTTGCATGCAGACACTAATGGTAAGTCACAACACACAGGAATATGGGACGACACTAAATACGAGATACATCCATCAGGGTAATAACTCTATCACTAAATAGACTGGTCCGTTGACCTGCACAAGTGGCGTCCTGCCTATAAGTAAAATATTATTGGGAGGTGGGGCAGTGACAGAAGGCTCGGGGAGTTGTGGACGAGGATTGTATTGCCCCCATTTGCTAACCGCACAGAGAACACTGTGATCCGAACTATATGACTATGGATGAACATTACAACCCATACCTGCCATAAATGATCCCACTACATATTGATATAAGGGGCGGGCCAGGGTGGTGGGATAGTCCATCCGGGGAGGAATCCCTGGCGGCCAAGTGACTAAGGACTCACGGCATTCTGTCAACAAGTCCAGCTTCGACATAGGCACCCAAATAGTTACTATACTACCTGACCACATCCACCACGGTGGATGTTGATGCGTGTACTCGGCGGATCCCCCCAATGCGGGAGTACCCCAACACAGTTCGTGTTTTGTTGTTACAACTGGGATGGGGATGGCTTTGGTATAATTGGGATGCCAAAGTGGGAGGGGGTGGGATGGGCGGGGAATGTTTGTTTTTCCACAGGCTACCTAAACCATGTTGTGCATCAATATTACATAGGTACTGCAAACTATATCGAGATCACAAGCTAATTCCAACCGTAGTGGCCCTTCCAAACATGCAGGATCGACGAATGCATGTCACAGGCATAGTAAGCGACCTCACGGATGGCTAGTGTACAACCCTCACAACTAAATCTACTATCATGGAATGTTCGGGGGTTGAATAACCCCCCAAAAATACGCCAAATTTTCGCATATCTGGATAGATTGCACGTACACATAGCGCTCCTGCAGGAATCTCATATAGCCCCATCTACTAACAACACAATTGGGCGAAGGTGGGCGGAGGCGACTGTCACATCCTCATATTCCTCATATTCTAGAGGGGTAGTGATATTAGTGAAAAAGGGAACGCACTTTCACATAGAACACACGATAACTGATGACATGGGCCGGTATATTATAGTAGTGGGTCTACTCAGAGGCCACCATATAGGTATAATCAACACATACGGCCCAAATGTCGATGACCCGAGGTTTTATAAATCATTGTGGAGCAAGCTGGCGGCTTTCCCTGACCTGATCGTGCTGTGGGGTGGAGATTTTAATTTATCATTAAACGAACAACTTGATAGGTCAGACTCCGCTAGAGAGCCACATCGGCAAGCGGTGGCCGTACTGCAAGCTATTATGTCAGAAGCTAACCTGGTAGACATCTGGAGAGCACGCTACCCGAACCTAAGAGAAGCCACATATCATTCTACTGCCCGCAGCAGCTGGTCCCGAATAGACTACTGGATAGGTACGAGGGAGGTTATGAACTGGACCACGCACATTAAACATCTGCCCAAAACTCTATCCGACCACAAACCAGTGATGCTAACTATTGAACTGCCCCACTACAAGCCACCACCTTATGTGTGGCGATTTAACGCCAAAGCACTAAGGGACCCTCTTTACTCTGAGGCTATAGCGCAGGCGATCACTGAATACTTTACTATCAATCAAACTTCCACAGACGATCCTAGCTTATTATGGGAGGCATTCAAAGCTACTATTCGGGGCATATGCATCAGTGTAAACGCAGGCCTTCTCAGAGATATTCGGGCTCAGCTTAAGCAACGGGAAAGCAGACTAAGTGCCCTCGAGAAGGAATATGAACAGACAGGTGACATGATCATCCTCAGCGACATTAGGACAACTGTGTCGGAATATGAAACCTTCGCTGAAGACTAACTCAAATACATTTCGAAACACTATAATGCACGAACATATGGGGAGGGAGGCAGACCGGGACATGTCCTAGCAAGTAAAATCTGCACGGGATATAAGGCACAAACAGTACTTTCAGTAAAAGACGAGGATGGCATGTCCCACTATGACACGCAGAACATACTCACAGAGTTTATGAAAACATACGGAGAGTTGTATGCGTCCCGCGACACAGCCGCACCATCAGAGGTCATGTCATACTTGGATGACATAGAATTGGCCTGGCTGTCGGATGCCCATAGGGAGTATCTGGCGCAGCCGGTGACTATAGAAGAAGTCACAGCAATTGTGAGATCTCTGCCCAATGGTAAGGCACCGGGCCCAGACGGCTTTACAAGCGAATTTTATAAGGCATATGTAGACCTGCTGGCACCCCACCTGGTACAGATGTATGGAGATGCGCACACCAACCGGATTCTCCCCCCCACGCTACGGGAGGCCATGATTATAGCTCTACTGAAACCAAATAAAGATCCGGAGATGTGCGAGTCCTATAGACCGCTATCCCTCATAAACACCGATACTAAGATACTGGCAAAGCTGCTGGCGCAGAGATTGCAACCATTATTACCTAAAATAATACTATAAGATCAGTCCGGGTTTGTTCCTGGCCGCTCCACAGCCCATAATACTCGAACACTCTTTGCGATCTCTCACTACCTGGCACCAGAAATTCCGGCGATTGCTGTGTTGCTGGACGCAGCAAAAGCTTTCGACTCCATCGAATGGTCTTACCTACATACTATGTTGTTTCGGATGGGGTTCCCCCCCATCTTCCTGCAATGGATCCAAATGTTATATACGAAGCCAACAGCACGCATACAAGTTAATAAATATGTGTCGGATCCCATCAATATAGAGCGGGGCACGAAGCAGGGCTGCCCCCTATCTCCATTACTTTTTGCCATAGCCCTAGAACCATTGGCATGCAAAATACGGCAGGGACATAGAGGGGCTGCACTACAGTTTCTACAACGGCCATTAAATATCTCGCTATATGCAGACGATATGGTGCTTTATGTTAAAAATCCTGATACTAATCTATCCCCGCTGATACGTGAATATATCAAATTTGGGCGCCAATATGGCCTGCAAATCAACTGGTCTAAATCCCTTATTATCTCATTAACGGACTCTACTGTACCACATCAAGTGGAATATCCGCTTGAATGGTGGTCGAATCCAGTTAAATACTTGGGGGTATGGTACCATCGGGACCCAGCAACGGTTATTCGTGAAAACTATGGCACAACAATTAGCGACCTTGAAGGGAAAGTGGACCGGTGGATACGCCTGCCCCTAACGTTGGCGGATCGACTGGCCATTGTAAAAATGGTCGTACTACCTAAGTTGCTGTACTTATTTAATAACATTCCCATCACACCGCCTAAGACTGTCTTCCAAAGACTGACTGCGGTTGTAAATCGACTCATATGGGCGGGCAAGCAAGCCCGTATTGAATTGCGCGCCCTAACACTACCATTTGCTAAAGGCGGATTCAAAGTTCCAGACCTCCTTCTTTATTATTTATGTGCTCAGGCGCAATACGCGCACTTTTGGTATCATCCGGTCCCATACATGCCTCATATCGCCATAGAGGACGGAGTCGCTCATCCAATTCCACTAAAAGCTATCCTTCCACACCGGCGAACCCGCGTACATCCCAACGCCATAAACACAATTGACACGACAAATGCGGCCTGGCAAAAGATGGGGAAGTTAGCTAATAAACTGCCACTCTATGCACCGGCGATGCCACTATTGGACCACCCAGAGCTATCGGTTACACAAGATAGGGTTGGGACAGACCTGTTACACCGTACGGGGCTTGATAAGTTGGGAGACCTCTACGATAATGGCACATTTATAGAACCGCAAGGGCTACAGTACATCAGTAACCAAACTCTACTTTTTAGGTTCACATACCACAGATTGCAGGGTGCCATTAAGAAACTATACCCTGGCTACCCAAATGAGCCAAAGCCACTTCAGACATTACAAATGCTTATTACAACGTCAAGTAGCTCCCACTTGGTGACTAGGCTATATACACACCTACAAGAGGATATAGATGGCAATACGCATAAGGCACTGACACGGTGGAATAGTGTGCTTGAAGAGCCTCTTACGGAAGACGAATGGGCGATATGTTGTAACATGACCAGTATGCTAACGCCTAATGGTAATCTGCGTATCCTTCACTATAAATACCTGCATCAAACATATTATACACACAGCTCTATAGATATGGGCTCCGTGCGGACTCCAGATGCAGACGATGCGGGGCAGAGGATGCTGGTTTCATTCACTTAGCATGGGCCTGCCATTCTATTGGAGCATATTGGGACGAGGTTATACAAATCTTGAGTATAATGCTGGAGGTGCCTATTGACTGTTCAATACGTACATGCTTGCTAGGCCTAGTCCCTACAGCTAAAGCCATGAAACGTAAATTCTGTAGCGTTGCACTTCTGCTGGCCAGACGCAGAATATCGTTATGTTGGGGTAGTAGGAATAAACCACAAGTTAAGTTATGGATTAAAGATATGGCCTACTGCAATGATACACTAAAAACATATGAGGAAGGGCTGCCAATGGGATCTAAACCAAGGGACTATTGGATGTACCTGGTCAACTATCTTCGTGCACACCCACCGGCATAGACGGTGAGAATACCTATTTGCTACACATGTATGTTCACCACTACGTAGTTTTGTTGGAATTGCAGTATATTGGATCTATTCTGTAATGGGGCAGCTTGTATTTTTGTTGTTTTTGTTTTATTTTGTTTTTTATTATTCTGTATGAGGTGCATTGTATGCTTCAATAAAATCTTTATAAAAAAATAAAAAATAAAAAAAAATGATTAGCACTACCCTCTGATAAGCCCAACGGCTCGTCCACACTACCACAAAAGAGAGTGTTAGTATTTTATACTTTAGCCTCTGTAAACTAATTGGGGACCCACTGAACTCTCTGCACACTGTACTTTAGTACACTATATGGAGAGCCAGCTTACTACACTAATGCTTGCTCCAGAAAAGTAGGGGTGGGTGTAATTCAGTGTAGTAATCACGTAGAATTACTTCAAATTCCGCAAAGGATAACGCTTGAATTACGCAAGAAGAGTAATTCTGCATTTAGCACTATTTCTTAGGGCCAAAATGCCTCTTACATCCAAAATGGACGCGAGGATTGATTTTGCACTAGGAAATAGCACTAAATGTAACCGAAAACAAATCGCGAACATGAGCGGCTGCTCAGTCGCTAAATGTTCTCTTTGGGTAGGATTTACCGATTTACAACCGACATTTAGCACTATTTTCTTAGCTCAAAATGTACCTTTGCATCCAAAATGTACATGAGGATGCATTTTGTGCTAAGAAACAAAGCTGAATGCAGCAGAACTCGAATAGCGAGTGCCAGCGGGCGCTCGGGCTCGCTAAATTTGCTCTTGCGTTAAGATTTTTTCCCCCCAAATTGCTCTTAATTATGTGAGGAGAAATAATTGCATCATTATCCGTAATTTTGGGTCAAAGAGTAACATGAAATTACTTCGGCGTAATTGAAATTCCACCTAGGCCTACAAGAAGAGTCATCCATTTCCTAAAATTTGAGCACAAAACGACCACCAATGAATAGACGGACTGATGGTCCCGGAAGGAAACCCAAGGCAGTGGGGGATAACCACAAGAACGGACCTGGCTCGCTGCACTTGGCTGTCCCAGGGCCTGGCTGTACTCCCGGGGGACAGCAATGTGTGGATGTCTGTCCACAAGTTCCTCAGTGCAGACATCGGAGCCTGGTCGTGATGAGAGGGGAAGCACTGTGAATACTTCATGCTCTTCCCTCTTTCCCCTCCAATGGACATTGGTAGCAGGCAGCCGAGGCAGGAGCCACCCACTCCATTGAGGCCTAATGTGACTGGAGCATCACTTCTACTTTATAGCCCTCATAGATTGCAAGTGCTGAATCAGGTTTAGAGTTTGCAGTGAGCCACGTGTCTGTCACAAGCAACCGATCGAATTTGTTATCCAGTATTCCTTTATCTCCCACTGCAAACAAACTGAATATAGAGCGCCAGTGAAAAACGAGACCAAACCTCAATATCTAGCAAAAAATATACAAAACTGTCAGGAAACCTGGAAATTACTTGCCTGGTCGAGCTGATTTGAAGGGGACCTCGGCTAGATAGTAAAAGACACAAAGGGTACAGAGATCCGAGATAATGATGGTATGGTATCGCTCAGGAGTTCGCTAACTATTAGGCCAAAATGTATGGTCATGTGGAGGAAGAGATGGCACTCTGATAACGACTTTCCTGCTGAGCTCCAAATGACCTAGTTTAACAAATGACCACAAAGCAGAATTAGACAATCCCATTGTATTAGATGCGATAGAGGAGGCCATCAAGCAGTTGGAAACATCCAAACCCCGGGCCTGTGTGGCTTACCAGGGTCAATGTACAAGAGATTCTCCTCTACACTGAGTACTCGCCTCACAGATATGTTCACAAAAGAGACAGGCAGGCTTTCTGAAAATCTTTGCTGAGCAACAATAGTCATAATGCACAAAGAGGGTGAACCCAGGGACGAATGTTCCTCCCATAATCCAATTTCCCTCCTAACATGTAGGTGAAAATTCTAGCAAACGTTCCAACAGACAGACTTAGAAAGATAATACAGACTTAATACATACAGACCAAACTGCATTTATGTGTAATTGGTTAACTACACTAAGTATAAGCAAGGTACAGAACAGGCCACATAGATGAGAAGAGGGAGACAAAACCAGAGTCATCTTCCCACTTGACGCCATAAAGATGTTTGATTCTATCAGATGGAACTACCTCTTTTGACTACTACAGGGATTTGGGATGGGCTAGGAGTTCTTAGCATGGGTTCAGCTGTTGTACACGGGCCCAGTGGCAGCGCTGAAGGTGAATGAAAGGCATCAAGCATCTTCAAAGTGACACAGGACTGCCCCCTATTGCCCCTCTTCTTTGCCTCACGATAGAGCCCATGGCCTGTTGGATCGGGTTGAGTCTAGATGTTAAAGGATTCAAACTGCTATTGGTAAGGGAAGATAGGATATCCCAATATGCAGATGACATCCTCCTGTACATTACACAACCAAACACTACACCCTCCATATGGATATATTTGACAAGTTCTCAGAGATCTCCGGATATAAAATTAATTGGTAGAAGTCCAGGCTGAGAGTTAGAGAAGATGGCTTCCGATACCTTGGAATTGAACTTACTACAAGCAAGGAGTCGTTCCTGGTCAGAAACCTAAAACCAGCTATAATGAAATTCAGAGAGTAGGCTGGGCACTAGAGGGCTTTGTCATTATCTATATGAGGGAGAGCATTGCTCTTCAAAATTATATCGTTGCCACACTTCCTATATGGATAGCTGAGAACACTGTTGTGGGAGGCAAGTCTCAGAATAGCCCCTTAGAGCCTGTATGGTATGGTTTACAAAGGGAGAATAGCACTCCCTAGCACCCGGTATTATTATCAGGCATCCCAACAAGTGGTGGCAAACGACAGGCCTTCAAAGACTTAGAGGACCTATCGAGTGGCCTAGATAGAAAGCCAATATGAATCAAAACAAGGTTATACTACCTGTGCAATGGAGCGGAAATG
This sequence comes from Calotriton arnoldi, assembly GCA_963921515.1. Classification (NCBI taxonomy): domain Eukaryota; kingdom Metazoa; phylum Chordata; class Amphibia; order Caudata; family Salamandridae; genus Calotriton; species Calotriton arnoldi. Next base: position 914,075 of record CAWUFW010006186.1, on the reverse strand, counting down.
GGATCATAAATGTATGGAACATTTCCACAGCTGTCCTAGGTTGATGAGGTAAGAACACCTGAAGGGTTTCCAGCAAGGGACAATATAGGCAGATCGCAACCAGGAGATATATTGAGAACAGAATCGCTAAAAGAGTTGCCATAACTCCAAGTAGAGTACGACCTGCAGAACACTACAGAAACAGGCAGCTAAAACATGCCTTTGATACACCAATCAAAGACTGGATGGACTGCCAAGACGAAACCCTGCTAGAAAGGAAAGTTTAAGGAGGCGTGAAAATAGGGAAGGGTGCCATTTCCCATGTTTACTAAACCATCATCAACAGCATCTCAGACAACCAATCGCATCTGCAAGAATGATGGCAAAACAGATTTAGGAAAACAAGAAGAGGACTACTGGGACGATGCATTTCGACTCCTGGGGAAAGTGGAAACTTTGACTAATCCAATTAAAGATATTACGCAGGGAATACTACCATAGGAATCAGCTACACTAGATGGGTCTGTCTCCACAAGTACTTGTCTCAAATGCAACACAGAGAAAGGTACTCTTATGCATGGACTGTGGTAATGTAGCCAAATAAAACTCTTCTGGAAAGCTATAGGAGAAGAGATATTAGGGGTAGTTGGGGAAGACATTAAATAAATGCCCTGAAAGGTTACACTTGGGATTCAGTGAGACAATTCGCTAACAAAATATAAAACAATCTTTTGAATCCTGGAGGTCTTGGTGGAGTAAGACTCCCAGTTTTCCGTTTCCGCTGATTCTTACAGATCAATACAGACAGAAAAAAATGTGTTTCTTGTCTGTATTTATTTTTAAAAGTGGAAACATACAGAAAATTGGAATCACTCTCCATGCTGTATTTCATGAGTTTCAGACCAACAGCTGAGCAGATAGATAGCATGCAGTTACAAAAACAGGATGAGGTTTCCTTAAAAACCTTGGATGTTTCTTTCTCATTAGAAGTATTGTTTGTCTAAAAGACCAAGCTTTCCACGCTATAGAAACAGACCCGTACCATAAGGTCTTTTGGGCCCCTACAGCATGGAGAAATATCAAAATTACTTTCAAGAATCAAATGGGGTAAGGAAGAGTTTGGGCAAAGGATCTTTCTCCTACCAGTCTTTAAAGTATAATTTTAATTTCCAATGATGCAACCAGTGTGGACAGCATGACCTGAACATTAGTGCTTGAGCGTGGTCCACACAGATTCAAAATGACTCAAATATCAGTCTTCCCCTTCAAGATCAGGGGAGACTTCAACCATGAACGAGAGTAGGTCAGAGTTACTTCTTATAAGTAGGTATACAGCATACCACTGAAGGAACTCACAAGGCGGTTCATAAAAAAAGAAAAAAGCCTCCCAGTAGACCACATTCAGCTTTTAAAAGGTGCAATAGAAAACCAAGACAACAAAGAAGTTGGAGCATTCACTTAGGTGCATTTTGGTGATTAAGGATGTTGCTGGCCAAGTGTAAATGCATTGTTTCTCGACAAATATATAAAGAACCAGTACTTTCAGATGCTTACTTTAACGGGGCCTGTGAAGGGCGAGGGAGGGGAACAGAATTGGATGAGGTTGTTAACTACTATGGTCCTACGGGAAACATACTTTCAAATCCATATGTCCAAGAAACAAAGAGCAGTCATCACAGACAATTCCCTTTCTGGAAGAGGAGCATACTCACAAGTCTTACCCGAATGAGGAAACATCAACACAAGAATGCCCTGGACTGGTTTGATCATTTTAGCCCTGCAACTTTTTTTGCATAACATCCAGGACCTGACACAAAATATCTTAAAGGCCTACATGATAACAATGGTTATATATGGAATCAAGGTGTTCAGATTTTATATTTTTCTGGTAGGACTCCTGATTCCGTAGCATCTGGTTTGTAGTCCGCAATCTAGCAGGTGTCTTAAACAGAGGTTAAGGGCTTTGCCACAGTTTGGGATTGGATGAAAGTTAGGTTCAGCAACTCCTTGGCAAAAGGAACAACCATTAAATTAAACCATCTTTGGTAAAGAAATGCACGATCTTCACATTTGTCGATCTTATATGTCTTCAATCCCCTATTCTGGGAGATTAATGTATGTATTCGACCAATAACTTTAGTGTCCACATGGACTCCGTAGATGAAATGAGTACTAAGCATGATGAGTCTTATCAGACTGATGTGGGCGAGGTATATGCGCTATACATACCTATTAAGGGGTCACAGTAAAGCAAGATTACCCCGTCGTATTGAAGTGGGCAGACAGCCTCCAATGCAGCCTATCTTTATTGAGTTTGCTTGCTTCACAGGGCAGGTTTCACATAAAAATCATACTTTAAGAACATGGAAAATATTATGTCTGTAATGTATCTCAAAGGGATTGCAACTATTTTAGCTTTATCATTCGAAGTTCTGCCATATGTGCTGCTCCCAATAGATTCAGTACTGCACCACAACTCCAAACTTCAACTGGCAGCCATTTCGGCTTCAGCAGGCTGGAGCTAATAAATTCCTTTTTTTCTGAAACTTTCATCAAAAACTTTATGAAAGACCTGATCAGTCTATTAATTCCGGTCGGACAACCTTTGCATCTTTGGGGGTTTGAGCTGATGCATGAATATGAGAAAGGCAGACTTAATGTTTGCTCTAACATCTTTCAGACACAAAGATGATATCAATCATTGTTTATCAAAGAGAGCGATGCCTGTGTTTCTTCAATTTTTTTAAAAACAGATTTTATTGGTCTTTCTATTACATCATATCATTACATTTCAGCAGTCCCATCATCTGATATGAACCCTCTTCTAGCTTCTATTGTTTATTACATTTCAGGTCCACCTGAGAGGTCGAATAAGATTAAAAACTGTGATAGTAACTAAAATCCGCGAGTCACCAGGAAAGTGGATCGTATGTGGAGCACTGAACCAGCGCTTGCAGCAATCAATCAGAGTTTGTTTGTTGGGCAGTGCGATGCAAGCTCCATGAGTTAGTCTTCAGGGTCTTGTTTACATAGGAACCATGTGGATAAGCTGGTTATTGTTAGCATGTCTGCGTCGGAGCCCTCCTTACAAATCATCCCTCTCTCCATCTGGGGTCTCTAGTTCCGGGTGCATCAGATCATGTATAAGGATCTCCCAGGCTCTGGCTATCTCTATTTTTTGCAATCTCCGCTTAGCTTCCTGCATCAGTATTTGCCCCTCACAACCCACCCACTTCAGGAGTTCTTTCTTCCACGTGGATAGTCTGGGGCCTCCTTTTGCTTTTCAGCTTCTGGTTATTTCGCGCTTTGCTGGTGCAAATGTCAGGTCTTGGAATTTACTAGTAACTTTGGTTTTCGCTGTGTGGGGGAACCAACCCAGCAGGCAGTGGGCTGGAGAAAAAGAGAGCTCCCTATCAACGACCTCGCCTGTTGTTTGTAATACTCCTTCCTAAAACTCGCTCAGGTGGGGCCGTCCCAGAACATGTGCAGGATGTGTGTCCGTGCTTCGCCGCAGCGTGGGCAAGCTGCCTCTTCTATCTGGAAATATCTACTTATGCGTTCAGGGGTCAGGTATGCTCTATGAAGGACATCATTTATTAATTTGAAGCGCGCATTTCTGGATGCTTTAGGTATCCCAGCTAATATACTGTCCCAGTCCTTCGCCAGGATTGGTTTGCCCAAGTCCCCTTCCCATTGGAGTCGCAACATCTCGAGTGGGCGCAGTCCATCTGCGTGAAGCGCTCTGTACAAGCAGGACACTGCTTTAATGGTGCCCGCTGATAGGGCCATATAATAATAGCTCTGTTGTGGTGGGGGTACTGTGGTTTCTGTCCGCCAATGCTTGCGGATTGCTGCAGTGAGTGTTCTGTGCAATGAGAAATATCCCTGGGGTAACCCGAACTCCGCCCAAAACTCCTTGAATGGTAACAGCTCAGTGTCCCTGTAGAGGTCACCCATTTTTGTTTCCCCGGCTTCTGTCCAAGCCTTGCCAGTTACTCCTGTGTGGGAGTGTCCTTAACATATCTAGGGGGATGTCTGGTGAGTATGGAATCTGCATTCCCATTCTCTGCAGCCCCTGGCGGAGGCATTTGGCCTGTACTTTAAGTTCTTGGGGGTCCTTCCCTGTTGACCTGCCCACCCTGAGAAACATTTGCAGCAGATCATGTAGCGGTGATTTGGCCTGTCTAGGTGCCTCCACTTGTCGTCGCTCTAGAGCTATTTTTTATACTAGCCATTGCAGCTGAGCTGCAATGTAATAAGTCTCAAAGTCCGGGGCTGCCAACCCACCCGCATTGTAGGTCATTGCATTGTTGTGAGGGCAACCCTCCGTTGCCCGGAGCCCCAGATAAAGGTCCGAATCTGGGAATCTAGATCCCGGAAAAAGGCCGACGGGATCCACAGTGGGAGCGTGTTAAAATAGTACAGCAGGCGGGGGAGCTCCACCATTTTAAGGAGCCCAATCCTGCCAGCTACCGAGAGCGGGAGGGTCTGCCAAAAGTCCATAGCCATTCGCAGTCCTCGCAAGGCCCTCCCTATGTTGCCCTCATATAGATCTGGCCAGGTATGCTAAATGTGGACTCTCAGATATGGTTGGTCAGATATGTCCGTGTTTGTTGTAGGTCACGCGCAGACGAGCTAGTGTATAAGGCAGAGTAGTAACCTCCAAATGCGTCATTAATCCCTTCTGGCATATACACCCTGGCCCTCTCGGTATGCGTCTTGTCCACATAGTTCCTATAGTCGAAACATCGCAGTCTCTACCTGCGTCGCTATCTCCTCTTTAGCTGTCAGGAGTTCAGGTTGTAGCTCCGGATTTCCTGGTCGTCTAGTTTCAATGTCCCTTAAGTGGTCGTCTGCCTTTCCTACATGTCATTAGAGTCTGCCTGATCTCCTTGGATTCGGCAATGCAATATCCTCGCGCCACAGCCTTGAAGGCATCCCATTCGATTTGAGGAGTGGACACCGTTACCAGCATTTTCAGCGAAATACTGAGTGATTTTGGTCCTGATCGTTTCGCGGAAGACCTGGTCTTCAAACAATTCAGGTTTAAGCCTCCATGAAGGTATGGAGGGGCTGGGATGTGCCCACCACAGGTCTAATAACACTGGGTTGTGGTCCGATATAGTACAGGGCAGATATTCGATCACGCCGATCAGGCTGTGTACAACAGGGGTGGCGATAAATTGATCTAGGCAGACATGAACCTCATGAAGGCCTGAGAAAAAGGAAGTCTCGGCCTTGTGGGTTCTGGCGTCTCCAGGAGTCTATCAGGCCCCATTGTTGCTGCCAGTCCGGGATCATTTTGACCGCGTGGGTCGTTTGATAGTCTTGTAGGGGAGGGTGTGAGCGATCCAGCAGGGTATCAGATGCACAATTAAAGTCCCCACCAATTAGTGTCGTCGTTGTCAGCCATGGGGCTTGGCATCGTGATAAGATCGCAAAAAATGTGCTCTGCTCAGTGTTGGGAGCATATATGCTTATCAAAGTTAGTTCCTTCCCCTCTAAACGACCTCTTATTGCTACATATCTACCCTCAGTATCAATTATGGTGTCTGTAAGTTGGAATGGGACCCCCGCTTGTGTCCATATGAGTACCCCTCTAGCATATGCTGAGTATGTGGTGAAATATGCCAGACCCCGACATCGCCTTCTCAATGCTTGGCCTTCTTTTTCAGTGAGGTGCGTTTCTTGTAAAAGCACAATATGTACCCGTCTCCTATGTAGGTAAGAAAAAACTTTATATCTTTTCGCCATGTTATGCATGCCCCTGACATTCCACGTCAGGCACTTATAAACCGGGTTGCTAGTCATGTGTATTCTCGGTTTGGGGGCCAAGTTCCTTCTATTCCCATCAGGTGTTCTCGTCCGCCTCGTTCAGCGTGCCCCAGATCAGATTGTGTAAATTGTTTACGTGACTCGCTAATTCCCAACCTCAAAGGCAACAGCCAACAACCCCAACTTCCTCTCTCCGGGACAAGCAGCAACGTGATACTCGCCCAAACCATGTTAGTGTTCATTAACGTTCGTGGAAGAACTTCCACAGTGCTTTGGAGCGTGGCTTGTGCAATCCTCAGGCGGCCAGGCCCTCATCCAGCATGTTTATTCATTAGTATGATACACTGCTCAGGGCAGGTGCTCAGGGCTCTTCTGAAGTTCTGTAGGTTAGCGGGGCACTGGCCTGGAAAGTTCCATTTCGTCTTTGTTCCCTGGGGAGTATCTTATATGATGCCGTTGGCTGTGCCCGGTGTGACCGTGGGCATCTCCAGGCTTGTGCTCTCGGACGCATTGGACTCCGGGTCTGACTCTGAGTCCGGGGGGAGGGACTTCAGTTCTGGTATTTCCTGGTCTGTCTGACCTCCACTGTTGGGCTACAACTTCCATCGCTCTTCGGCGTCCCAATCTAGCCTCAGCTTGGGAAGGTGCAGCTACACTCTGCCGCAATCGCGTGCTTCTGGGGTTCTTGCGCAGTCGTTTCCACTTCCCATCCTCTGCATCAGACTTTGGTCCATCATGGGTTTCCAGCCAGTCCCATGCTTTTTGCGGAGACTGGAAAAACCTTGCTCCGTCTGGGGTTACCACTCTCAATTTTGCTGGAAAAAGCATGGAGTATTGAAGTTCCATCTGTCTGCGTTTCTTTTTGACTTCCTGGTAGGACACTCTTTGTCGCTGAACCTCTCTGGAGAAGTCTGGGAAGATACACATTGTTGACCTTCAGCTCTCCTTTCTTACGTGCTTAGGCTAATATGTGGTCCCGGTCTTTATAGAGCAGAAGGCGCGCTATTATTGGCCGTGGTGGAACGCCTTGCGGGGGAGGTCTAGTCAGGACTCGGTGTGCCCTCTCCAGGGCAAAAAGCGCAGTTAGGCCCACAGGGGCTATGCTATGCTGGTTCGCAGCCAGTGTTCCATATATTGTGCTGCATTTGCGCCCTCAACTTTCTCCGGCATACCTATGACGCAGATATTATTGCAGCGTGAGCGGTTTTCCGTGTTTGCTGCTCTATTCTCCAGCGTTAGCACTTTGGATTCCATGGTTTGAAGGCGTTTTTGCATCGCAGTCACAGCTGGAGAGAGATCAGCTAGGGTGCACTTGTTGTTGGTTACCTTCTCCACCAGCCTCCTATGATCATCTTTGAGCAGGTTAAGGTCTGCACCAATTATGTCAATTTTGAGTTCTAAGGCTTCTCTGGTGGTAGTGATAGTTTGCAAAATGTCCTGAAGGGTAGGATCACTGCTTGGTCTTGCTGTTGGTGGCGAAGCCATTTTCGCAGTTTCAGGTGGGCTCGCCTTGTCTTGATTTGAGTCCTTCCGTCTGGAGGATTTGCCCATTGTCTTTGGGATCCAGTTCTGGGTGAGTGTGGGCTTGTTTATAGTGCTGAGGTCTATGGGTGTGGTGCTGGCAGCTCTCCTGTAAGTAATTCAGGGGTCTCAGGTGCTCCAGAATCAGGGCCCCCCTGCCTCGTTCGTGTCAGCCTCTCCGCCTCCCTGTTATGTTAGGTCAACAGGTTCCTCGCCATGCTCACCTTGATGGTCCCCGTCCATTCATCCAGCCTGGGGCCGAAGCAGCGGCTCCTGCAGCACAGGACGCGTGCCGCAACCAAGCGGCGGTCACAATCCCGTCCTCTCTTCGGGCTGCCGCCCTATTCCGAGCTCGTGGCTTCCAGGGGGACAGGTAAGCTGGGCTCCTCAGTCCCCTGCTCCGTGGGGTGGTGAGGTGCAGCGCAGGAAAGTAAGGTGCGGCCCGGACCCCTCGGGTTGGGGCTCTCTATCCGCTGCCTGTCTGCAGGCAGGGGACACTGTCTCGTACCAGGCGGGCCCCGGTCCTTATTTCTCCCATCCGTGGAGTATTGGGGAAGCAGGGAGCCACTAGGGCGGTATGGGGCAGGCCCAGTAAGGCCTCTACTCTTCCCTCGGGCTGACTTGGCCCTCAGGTCTTCCCGTAGAATTGTGGGCCTCTGCTCTCAGCCCCGCCCAGCTCGGGCCGCACTCGTCTCTGTCCTGCCGTCTGGGCCCCCCGCTCCTACCTTCGTGGAGTTCTAGTCCAGCTCAGGGCTCAGCACCTCCGCTGGGGCTCGCTGCGTCCCCATCTCCAGCCTTAGGGGCTGCCTCACAGCACGTTTTTCAGCTCCGGGGGCTCTTCCACTCAGTTAGGCCTTCGCTCGGCCCTCAGGGGCACAGCCCAGCTCAGTCGGGTCTGATGTCCTCATTAGTACGTGGGACCCGCACTCCCCAGCCGCAGCAGCCCTCGCCCACACTTTCCGCGGGATCGGGACAGGTCCAATCAAGCTGGTCGCTGCAACCTCTCCTCTGCTCTCACCAGCGGCAGCAGGTCAGCGCAGGGCGAGGGCTATGCTCACTCCATCAGCGCCACCCCCCCGCCTGTGTTTCTTTAATGACAAAGTGACTGAGAATGTGTCCATCATTCATGCTTAGTTCCCGAACGAGCTTCAGTTAGCCTTGCCAATGTCTTTACCAGTTTTACTAACGAATTCTACAAGACTTATGAATTGTTTTCCGTTTAGGTAGATGAACAACCCTTGGCATTGGAGGGTGGATCTAACAATGTGCATCAGTGTATTCGCTTTTACTACAAGGCCAGCATAGGTATGAGTGGCAAAACACCACTCTAGGCTAGTGGTGGTTACTACGTCCTTACATGCACAAGTGTTTTTTAGGACATCTGTAGAGTGTCAGCATGGAGAACACTTTGTACACCCTCCATACTCTACTGCCTGTATGTGGATACTGTAGCAAAAGTGGGAGAGGGCCAGACCGGCCTTCACCGCTTTTTCAAATACGATAATCTTCGCTCACATCTTTCTCTTTCGATACACTGCTTATTATCTTCATTCAATGTGTGTTAATCTATACAAGATGCCAGTGCCGGTGGAGAATTTCACCATTATATATTCACATATCGGAGGAAGAGAAAGAAGGTAAAACCACCACAAAAAGATAAAGCAGGAACCTGCAAAAGCGAGAAAAAGGGTAGGGAGTGTCTGGTAGTGAATTAAAGACTACCATCCTTGGTATCTGGTGTTCCACCATTTAATTGCCCCGGACGCTGGCTTCTGAGCAAAGCTTCAAGCACTGGCACTCCTCCTTTCACAAATTAAGCACTAGTAAGGGTCCGTGATTCTTAATCACCGGCTTATATATTGAGGGTTTATTTACACTTCAAGACTGTATCACAACACCCGTTGAACCGATCTGAATTTGAGACCTCTTCGTCGGGCACCACCTGCTTTTTAGGTCGAGCCTCGAGTAGCGCGCAAGCGCTGCTCTGGCAAGACTTTATGTTAGGGGGTTTGAAAAGCTGACCACACGCTCGTGCGTCATGGCCTTTTCCCTGCGGTTACGCGCAAGCAAAAGGCCATGGTGCACGAGCGTGTGGTCAGCTCAGCAGGCTGCCGCGCTCGCTCGCATTCTCCGCCGTGGGCTCATGCACGCGCCTGCATGGACAAAGATGGCTGCTCTCGCCATCTGTCCAAAGCAGACAGCATGCGCGGGTCCGTGGGACAGTGGACAGCCCGCCGCCATCTTGTTAAGTCAGCAGCAGCCCTTCGGACATTTTTCCCAGGCAGCCAGGGCTGGACACGGCTGTGGGAATCAGGTGCGTTCACGGACGCTTTCCAAAACGAGGAGCTGGAGTTATCTGCAGGGGAGGGGGAGTCAAAGAGAGCGGAGAGGTGCCAAAGATGTACGGGACAGTCCAGTCAAGCGAGAGAGATTTCTGCAGGGCTGTTCACCTATTGGGCTAGCAAGAGGTCCGGGGTGCATACTGAGAGCAGATGTCGAGCAAGCCCAGGCGGTCTCCTCCTTTCCCCGCAGTTATATATATACTTTCGAATGAACGCCAAAATGCCAGGGGGAGCGCAAGTAGCATCTCACCACCTTTGTTGCCCCGGATGACATCACAGGACTGATCACTTTTCACACCCTTAGGCTCCATATCCTGTTGAAAGTATCGAGAAAGGACAAGAGTGGAAATGACCGGAAGTATACATACCTCCCCCCCCGTTCCTGTTCTTTTTGATCAGTTCACAGATTTAAAATCCAAATGGACCTAGGTAAGGGCAGTGATGGGACACCAAAGCTTAAGCCAGGGGTATCAGCTGCACCTCAAGCTACCCCATAATTGCCGTCCATGACAATCTGGTCTGCATTTTCATTGCAAGTGAAGGCTTCCTACAGGGCCAGCGTTAATGCTGGTGGCACCATTTTGTTTGGCGCCCCCTTAGTGACCTCCCGCTCCACGGATTCCCTCACAACTACCCTCCTACTGTACCCCTAATTTCTCCGTAGCCCCTCTTTCACATGCATTTCATTTGTTTTATAGCTGTTACACAAGACAATGAGGATTTTAAACGTACCACAGTGGTTGTAGTTGACTTTACTAATACAAATGTATTTCCACCTAAACAAACCCTTTTTAGCAACATTAGGATAATGAAAGACGGGAAAAAGCATAATATTGTAACCTATAGCATTCATTTTGCATGCAGCTCTTTGAAGACCGTTCATAGGTCACCATGCTGTATTAGAATTGTAACTTATGAACTGCAATAATCAATGGATATCTGTGACAAAAACAGTAACCCACTGACCTAGCCTCATAAAATACAGTTCTGTGATCTGCTCGCACACATTTTTTGCAGCCGGCATATTAACCATCTGCGCTACTTTATAATGAGTCAAAACTGCCACTAGGCAAAACTGTGATCTCTCTCTCCAGTAGGAAAATTAATAACTGGAGTTATCTTGAATTTTTATTTTTGTCTGAAACCGGCTTGACATATAGGGAACCCTGCAGCAGGTACTTTTACACCCATAAGTTATTTCTAATCCCCACCCCAGAGCGCAGGGACAGATGCAGTTGCACCGGTCGCACCACCCCTGACTTCCCGGCACACCCACTCTGCCTGCAGTCAGTCACACCCAGTCTACAAATTTTCAGCCTCTGGCAACTCCATGGACTTGACTTGCACTTGATGAATGGTTACATTATGCACCAGTGTACTCGCTCTACGTTTTTGCATTTACCATACATTTTGTGAAAGTCCTTGACTTGTTACCACCTGCAAAAAGCTAGGGATAACAAAGTGAAAAACGATTGCAATAAAATTATGTGCACCTGCAACCAAGCTGTGGTGTGTTGTCAATTCAGGATTGCGTTGCCCTCAAGTTTAGCAGAGGTGCTATATGCGTAGTTCTCCACCTCTGTCTAGGCCCAGAGTTTCGTTAATCATTAAAAAAGAAGCTGTTCTTTGTACCAGGGTGGAGGGGGGGATGATAAAAAGATGCAAAACCAGTATCTTTTTTATTTTTTGTCAAGATGAAGCTATTTTCTGTAGTTGGTTTTTAGGTCTCTGCTGTAGACAGCAAATTCAATGTGCACATAACATCAAGAGAGAGTCGTGTTACTTTTTCCGCATTTCACTCTTTATACTAGTGAAGGACTTCAACCACGCACACAATAGAATTGTTCTGTAGTTTCCCAACTAGAATTCAACTTGTTTTAAAGCTAATACCAAACACAGGTGTGTCGGACACATCGTCACCTTTGCTTTTAACTTTTTAGGTCTCGGAGCCTTTTAACACCATAGGATAGTGCATTGTGTTTAATTTTCGAGGAGCAAAATCTATAAACTGTGTGAAGTAAAGTCTCCCATTACACCGTAAATCAGGCTGACACAAGAAGTCATTATAGAAAAAATGCTGCTATCATGGGCTTCCTGGCCTTAACACCTCCAGTCTGAACACCTCTATGAAGCCAATTAGGAGAATGACCAGAGTGGGTCCTCAGAGATACCCGAGTTCCACGTCTTCACCGTGGCAAAAGTTAACGCAGAGCTTTACTGCAACCAGACTTTAATAGGAAACTCACACTTAGCATTTTATTTTAATTTGAAGAGCCTGCTCTATCTGCCCCAGACTCTCTCACATTCTAGAGTGTATTTGCATGGCCTATTTTCAGCAGTATATTCATTTGCAAACAGAAATCATTACTACTGAAGAAAACAAGCATGGTCATAGTCAATCGGTCTTGGCATTGGGAGTGCCTAATTGCAGAGACGGTCCGAGAGATGTTCAGGAAGAGACCCTGCCCTTAGAGCGACAGAAGCATATTTTGGTGAAAATTATCAAGCACGAGTGATATTGCATAAACTGCCAAAATACACTTATGAATGCCCAGAGCTTCTTAAGCGTGATGTAGGTTTAAACAAATCAATCATGATTTAGTATATTCAGGCTGAGGAGCAGCAACAAGCAACATACCTAGCTTCAGCGCTCGCTCCCTGGAATCACGCTGTGCATTCATATAGTGTGTTTTGGCAGTTTATGCAATATCACTTGTGCTTCATAATTTTCACCAAAATATGCTTCTGTCGCTCTCAGGGCAGGGGCTTTTCCCGATCATCTCTAGGAACATCTCTGCAATTAGGCACTTCCATTGCCGAGACCAATTGGCTATGCCAATGCTTTTTAGAAAGACAGTGATCACTTGCTCAGCTGGTCTGTCCAGTTTATTGCCTGAAAAAGAAAAGTTGATTTGTGAGTAAAACCCTACCCGTCAACCTCTGCCCATGGTTCAAGCTAAGATCCACCCACTAACCATTATATTGTTTATGTAAACATTAACATTACTGTGGTACTGGCTTCCCTACTCGGGACACCATAACTACAGTGAAGTAAGGAATTATTTGTGCATTCGAAATTGGGCCTGTAGCTTGAACAAGCTGGTATGCAACTAATGTACAAGAATGGGTCCCTTATTGAATGGAGATTAGAGTGGCTACTCCTACCACACTGTGAATCTTCCATTATCCCTGTAACTTTGGGCGGAGCTTTGTATTGCTTCATCAAATTTGACATATATTAATTCAGTTAAACAAATATGTTTAGAGCAGGATTTCATTAAAAATGCATTGTTAACATCTGCTTTAAGTGATTTTTGAGTCACAGAGGCTTAGGAGTTCTGGGATTACTTAGTGGCTAAAAGAATGCTTCTGAGGTGTTGGAAATCCAGACAAACTTTTGAGTGGTTAGTGAAATTTGTAAACTGTTTGCAGATGATAGATGGCATTTTAGAGCTAAAAGATTACAAAATTACAATTTGGAGTAATTTTAGTGAACTCTAGGCCCAGCTTAGAGTATATTAGGAGGAGAGCTGTAATTGTTGTAGGTGGATTGTCGCAGAAGGAATTCTGTTGTAGTCTGGTCAGCCTGGTTAATCTTCTCCAGTGTTTCGTAGTGTCTTGCACTTTCTTAAACACCCTTTTCTTAATGCGCACAAGTATTGAGTGGGTGTTAAATATGGAGCTCTTTGTTACTTATGTAGGACTGTGCATAATACAGTAGGTACAATCAAAACACCGGTAAAATCTGAGTACCTCCTGACGTATTTGTACATTGTTCAGCGATGCATATGATAGATTTTGAAAAAAATACCCTACAAACACAAGTAAATTCCAAATTGTAAAATGCATTATCGAAAAGAAGCCAAGCACTGGAAATTTCTAAAGGAAGTGCACGTTCCAAATTATTTGACGTCTCTTGAAAGGGACTTGAAAGCCCTCTTGCTGGAAGGTGTAATCCGGAGGGTGGAAGTCTATTGGGAGGACCGACTGCGATTTCCTGGCACTTTATGCCCTGGAAATTCATCACGTGTGTGTTCAGTCAAATCAGTGTGCAGTGATCATTCCTATGCCCTACATGTTCATTAGGATTATCAATTATTTAATTAGCAATGGTCTCTAGAGCCAGCTTTTATCTTCTATGATTCCCCATTGTGGATATTAGACACCCGGGGTAGGAAGAAAAGCTGTGGAAGTAGGCGTTGTGTGTAGATGCTCTAGGTGCTCTTCCCCACCACTGATGCAAATGAACTATTGTGACGTAGCAGATTATGTTAACACCACACTCTTGTGCAAACAGGGGCAGCTCTGAACATAGCGCATGTAGTAGACACCTGGGGCTGTATCAGAACTGTCCTGGCTCGGCGTAGAGCTGAGCGTCTTTTTGTTATAAGCTTAGAGTGCTGAAAGTTAATACATCTACATCAGAATTTCTTCCATTGAATGCAGGCAACTCAAGTTGGAAACAGTGAGCAGGGGTTGGTTCTCTATGCTTTCGATTTGTGCTATCTAAAGGTCCAAGCAATAACTCGGAGTTTCCGAGTTCTGTGTGTAAAGTGTAGACCCCTCAAAAAATGAGCATTGAAAATGCAATAGGTCTCGCCTTTGATTAAGTTAAAGCCATTTGCTTTGCTAATGGTATTGTATAGCAAAGCAAATGGCTTTAACTTAATGAAAGGCGAGACCTATTGCATTTTTAATGCTTGTTTTTATTGAACTGGACTTTGTCAATGGTCCTTAGTGTGAAGCTACCTTTCTTCTACACTAAAGTATACAAAAAAGTGATGGATGGGATACTTGCGTTAATCTCAGCCACTGGTAGACACCCGGCGGAGTCCAGAGTGGTGTGCCATTTGTGAATCACACTATGTTTTCTTGCACACAATACCATGAAATGTCATAACGAAGCCAGAAAACACCCACATTCCTTTCAGTATCCATGGCGAATGGCTGCAGAATTCTTCCCTAGGTTGGCTGTCACCTACGGACGTGTGTTGAGTGCTGAAACAGTGACAAATATTTCAATACTAGTGTTACTCTACTGATAGTAGCGGTTTCAAACTGATCCTTGTCCAAGTTAGTGAGCGATTTCTTCCATCCTAATAATGTTCTTCCGAAGGACCTATACTTCCTAATTTACCTTGTGGACGATTTCCCAGGCTGGGCAGATGTCAGATTTTTGGTGGAACATGAATGTCATTAACTTCTTGACGGATGTATTTTCCAGGGAGTAAAACTCTCGCTGACAAGGGTCGTCAGAAAAAAAAAACTGGTTTCTAAGAGTGTAGGATTCTACGGTAGAAATGTTCTCTATCACCCCTAGTCTAATGTCCTGCTAGAACAAACTAACTGCTTAATCAATCCAATGGGTAGTGAGTGACCTGTGGGAAAACGTATTTGTTTATATCCTCGCCAACCAAATTCAGCCATTGGCACAATTCGTCTTTACTCACTAGGCCAACAATCCAAAAACCATTACCTGTATAGCGTCACTGTTGCTATGTACAGCATTTCTGAAAGAATTGTTTTTCTCGCTGTAAATGAATATATAGAAAAAGCACCACTGCTGGTCTTTTTCCAATGAAGGACTGTCCTACGGGATATGTGTGCGTGTACTCCTGTGATTTATGTCATAGGCTGCTGTGGAAAGAGATCAGTGACCAGCTGATGCACACTGAAGGGTAGAAAATGAGTTATTTTACGGAAATGATGCTCGGGCACAGGATGAGAGATAGTGAGGGATGTGCTGGAATGGGCAGCCCCAAAGCATTAATCACAGTGAAATTCGAGATTGTGCTTCTTGTTCATTCCACCCGTCCTGAAGTTTAATTGGTTGCTGCTTTAAGATGCCCATTTGTAAAAATAAAGCATCAGCTCCCAGACAAAATGCATATGTTATGCAAAATATTGTCCTGCACAAGAAAGAGCGACATGACAAATGGATGGGTTTCATTTTTTAAGGTCTCTGGCATGATTTATGAAAGTTCTGTTTCGACTCACTTTGTGTCCATGGCCAAACCCCTTGATAAATAGAGCCCATTACCTAGCAGCTGCTTGTTTAAGTCAGCTTGAATGAAACACCACTAATCATGTAGTGTTAAGCCCTGGATACTGTTTCATTTAATTTACTGTGGGTTTTTCTGTCTCACAGCTGATCCAACAGTGGCCACCGGTTCAAACGTCTGCAGTGAAGGACCCCGAAGAGTGCGAAGATCCTAGTGGTATAAATCTGGACAAAGCTAAAGAGAGACTTCACGAGGAAGACAAATTTGACAAAGAAGAATACAGGAAGAAAATAAAAGAAAAGCACCGAGTGAGTAAACTGGCGCCCTCAGGGATTTGTTCTCCTGATACAATTATATAAGGGTGGTTCTTTTATTTTATGTGTTATGTGCACGCCACATCTTATTTATTTAGTTATTTATCTGTTCGTGTTTAGTTCTACAGACCGAGTGGTAATGGAGAACTTTACAAGTACTACATTAAAACATCTACAATCGGGAGGGTGTATCTTCTACATAGAAATGCAAATAAAGCAAGAGGGTAGAACGGTGACAGGAGGCCCTTAATTACCAACCGATAAGTGAAAAGAGAGCACACAATGAGAATTTGTGGAAAATGAATGTTTTGAGGTTTTCCTGAAAGAACTGATATAAGGGAGGGTGTGAAAATTAGAAGGCAGAGTAGTACACTTGGAAAGGCTGATTTTCCCATGGGTAACCACTAAGAAGGGGGCCCCTGACAGCAAGTGATAGGCAGGTGAAGCAGGGGAGAGAAACCAGACCAATACAGAGAAGATACACCTGCCTATATATAGGATGTATGGTGCCCTATATTGGGGTCAACAAATAAAAAGCAAAAATGGGCTAACATAGGCACATAAATTAGGTTAAATCCTACAGAAAATTATTAACACAAAATTTGTTTTATAAATATATATTTTTATTATCATTATTCAAATTCATTTGATTTTATCAAAGGTAACAAAGAAACAAAAAAGATAAATATGACATATAAAAAACAATACCTATAAATTGGGTCCCACACAAACACATTCAATACCAACACTCATTCAAGATTCCAAAAATACATACATACACAGGCATCACTAACAGTCAAACACAATCAAATAGCAATAAAAATCCATTTGTTCACAAAACAATCAACGTTCCTATATAGCCGGATGATGTAGGTATAGGGGGCTCTCGTGTATTCTCCCAGTTGTAGATAATAGTAGGATCCAAATACACGAGGTTAGTTCGGCGCATTTGGATCCTTTATCTTTTTTGTTTCTTTGTTACCTTTGATAAAATCAAATGAATTTGAATAATGATAATAAAAATATATATTTATGAGACAAATTTTGTTTTAATAATTTTCTGTAGGATTTAACCTGATTTATGTGCCTATGCTAGCCCATTTTTGCTTTTTATTTGTTGACCCAATATAGGGCACCATACATCCTATATATAGGCAGGTGGATCTTCTCTGTATTGGTCTGATTTTCCCATGGGAACACTCCAGCCCAAACTGCCAAGCCAGGTCCTTACTGGACCAGAAACAAGCATCCTGGGACCGGTTTCGGGGTATCACCCCTCATCAGCCAGGCTAGCTTGAATCCAATGGCGCTGCAAGCAAGGGACCCACGTCTGGGCATACCCTTAGCCACTTAGGGCACACATAGCAACATCACAAAATAAAATGATGGAAGGAGTGTTGAAACTTTTCAAACATTCACCCCAGTCACAGATCTGGGTTTAATCGATCGTTATTTTGATCGCCACGTCACCCACGTTTGGATCCAGCCATATGCAAATCAGGATTCAAGCTAGCCTGGCTGATGAGGGGTGATACCTCGAAACCAGTCCCAGGATGCTTGTTTCCTGTCCAGGGAGAACCTGACCTGGCAGTTCGGGCTGGACTGTTTCCATGGGGAGCAAGGTCAAGACTGATTTTCAAATGGCTGGGTCCAACTGGGGTGACATGGCGCGCAAAATAACAATGGTTTAAACCCAGATCTGTGACTGTGGGTGAGCGTTTGAAAAGTTTCAGCACTCCGGCCATTTTATTTTGTGATGTTAATAATTGTGTGGTGCCACAAAAACATGGCACCTATCAGCACACTAAACTCTACATGCGTAAGTGAGCGAGCAATAAACTAATCCTGAAACCCCAGAAGGGCATCGGTTCATTACCTCTCTGCCTTACCTGCAACTGAATGCCTCCCTCAGGGCTGGCTTTAGCGCTGGTGGCGGCCAGTGTGACTATCTTTGTTGGTGCCCCCCAATGACCTCCTACTCTATGAATTCCCTCACTACCACCCTCTAACAGTGACCCTCAAGTCTCTATAACAGGGGCGGCTCCTCCACGTGGGTGTCGGAGCATCGCCCCACTGCTATATCGCAGTGCGAGAAGCAGAAACGTAAAATGGTATATATACCATTTTACGTTTCTGCTTCTCGCACTGCGAAAAGCAGAAGGGTATGCCTGGTTGGGGGTGGGCGGGTCGAGGAGGAGTGGCTAGCCCAATGTTATGGGCGCTAACTGTTTGGCCAGCCCCAGGGCCGACCAAACCAGTCATAGCACGAAACCGTTTTCTCCATGCAGGCTGCTGCGCAGCCTGCATGGAGAAAACGGCCTCCCCATAGACGCCTCTAAGGACGGCGTCCTAGCCAATCACAACGCTGACATTGCAGCGTTGTGATTGGCTTAGGGGAGGAGAGGGAGGCTGCCTGCTTCTGCTTCCTGTGAGCAGAGAGACGCGACGCGGGAGTCCGGGACCGGTGGCGAAGGTAAGTTTTTATTATTTTATTAAATTAACCCCCTCCCCGCGCGACCCCCGCCCCCACCCTCGAGTCATGCCGGCCGCGACTGCTCTATAACCACTTTCTCTCACATGCTTTTCTTTTGTAGCGCTACTCATACCAGTGTAGGGTGTCGAAACACTTTACATCACACACAGAGACCATGAATCATACATGTGTAAATTAGTGTATAGGAAATGTTACATAAGACAGAGGACTACAAGGTATAGGAGTCAGATGCTACCATACTGTTAGGCAGTATACATTAAGAATGCTTCATCTGGAGAAGCACAAACTCAGGATTTAAAAGTACCACTATGGTTGGGGGTTGTCTTTAATAATAAAAATTGATTTTTATCCAAATGAACCTTTTTTGCAACATTAGGATAAAAGACTGGGACAAAAATCATAACGCTCTAACCTATACTTTTCAGTTTCCACGCAGCTCTTTGATGACAGTTAATAGCTCTCTGTGCTATATTAGGATTTTAATTTATAAATTGTAAGTAACGAAAGGATCTCGCTGACAATAGTAGTAACCCACTGATGTATTTACATTTTATGTACTTTTGTGATCCGCATGGTACATGGCTTTGCAGCAGGCACATTAACCCTCTGCTCTACTTTGAGTCAAAACCTCCACTAGAAAAAACTCGATCCCTCCCCAGCAGGTCCATTAATCACCAGAGTTATCTTGACATTTTTATTGTTGCTTGAAAATTGCTGGAGGCAAGAAACGCTGCAGCAGGTTTTTCAAATGCATTATATATTTGATAACAAAGCGCCCGGTGCGGTGGCACCGATTGCACCGCCCTAGAGCCGGCCCTGGTGCCCTAACTTGACTCTATGCAGGCCTCGTGGGTTTAGACGTGCTGCAAAGGCTCCACGGGTTCATAATCCAGTAGGGCATTCATTGGGTCGAAGCCGCGGTGATCTGCATGTCATAAATTCGAATCATGACACGGCCGACTCAGCCTGCCATCTTTCCGAGGTCAGTAGGTTAAAAAGTTAAACGAGTACCATTGAATTGGGTAACAGCAAGCCTTGACATATACAGCGCATACAACCAGTTTACAGCCAGATCCTTTGGCCCTCGGGTTGTCTCGAAGGCACAACTCTAATTAAAGCTCAAACATTTGCAATAAGTAGTATGTGGTTGTCGGTTCAAGAAATAACTACCTGTTTTAGTTATATTGCACCACTGCGTCTCTGAAAGCCGATACAAATATATACACCACAGTAGTAGTCCACCCCAACCTGAGGGTTCACAGGTCAGTTCTGAAAAGGGGCATGTGGGGTATCCAAGCCAATCTACGTCCTTCATTGTACTTTAATGTACTTTAATCAAGATTAAGATTTAAGGCTAAGAGCCTCGCATAGGAGGCACAGGGGCTTCTAACAACAGAGACAAACCAGCATCTTCCAAAAGAATCACAATTCTCCGGAAAGCCATTGTGCCCACTCATGCACCCCACAAGTTCATTGGCGTAATTCAGTAGAGCTACATGTGTTCCTGCGTCCATTCATACTTTGCACACGCTGATTGAACACAATCTGAACAAGCATTGGCAAAACCATTTGGTATTGCCCTTGCAAGATATATTAGCTTTGTAAATGTTTTTTTTTTTTTTTTTAGCCATGTTATACAGAAGTGCATCTGCTGTACACCATGGCTGAAAGCAGAAAAAAATAACACTATGACACCGTCAACGGAGGCTGCAACATAGCTCTTTTTTTTTTTTACTTCAACCATGCTGCACAGAAGCTGTGCTGCTATAAAACATGGCTTAAAAAACCCTTTTTTACAGAGCCATTCACAAGCCAAATAGTGGAGCTATTTTGCTTTTTCAGTTATTTAAGCCATGTTGTACAGCAACACAGCTACTGTGCAGCATGGTTGAAAGGAGAAAAACCCACTATGCCATGGCCAGTGTTTA
This sequence comes from Calotriton arnoldi, assembly GCA_963921515.1. Classification (NCBI taxonomy): domain Eukaryota; kingdom Metazoa; phylum Chordata; class Amphibia; order Caudata; family Salamandridae; genus Calotriton; species Calotriton arnoldi. Next base: position 893,720 of record CAWUFW010006186.1, on the reverse strand, counting down.
ACGTGAAGAACCCTTGGCGCTGAAAGGTAGCAGTACTTTGGCCATGCTCTATGGGAGGGATGAATACATGAAGAGGAAGTGTAGTCGGCACGTGCTGGCCAAAAAGAAGGAAGGAAATGAGAGTGAGGATGAAGCCAACCATCAACAGTAAGCAATGGCCAGGCTCTAGAGCTCTCTGTAAGTCAACAAAATATCTTGCAAGTGACAGCGCCTGCGCTGTCTCTGAGGAGACCTAAAAAGCATTTAACCTAGTTTTAGAAACAAGTACAGACTGTGGCCAGTTATGTACGGTGCAGGTGCGCTGCTGACAATCTCGTTGTAGATAAGTGACTTCCCATTTTAGTTGTAGCAGTTTTTTAATTATTTTTTTTTACTTTCAGCCACGCTGCTGTACAATATGGCTCAAAACACATTGACAAAGCCAATAGCTCTTCCATCAGAGAGATCTATCGGCTTTGCCACTCCTTGTTTTTAGGTCTCGCTGAGCCAGCGCGCATGCGCTGCTCTGCAGACATTTAGTAAGGGGCTTTTGGAAGTGCTGCCAGAGGCTTTTGCTGGCGACCAGCTTGCGTTCACGCGAGCGTGCACGCGCGATCAGGCGCCATATGGCTTCCCTCGCCATCTGGCTTCCCACCCCTGATAACTCGCAGCGGCTTTTATCGCTCGCGATTACTCTCACTTTCGCGGCCGTGTCAGTTTCACGGCCGCGCGGCTATGCTTGTTTTGGAGCTGCTGCCTTGTCAGGGGGCATAGACTTTGAGGTATTGCAGGTAACTAGGACACTTTCCCCTGCTTCTTCGCTCTGTTTATCCTCACCCCCCCTCCATTATCTCCTTCCTTTCCCCTCTCGTCTTTCTCATCCAAACCTCTTTCTTCTAAGTTCCCACCACTTTCACCTTTACATTCATTCTCTCTGTTTTTCCTGTTTCTGTTGCAGCAGAATACTCTTCCCTTTCTTTTCCGCATTTTTATCTCCATTCTCTTTGCAATGCCGCTCTCTGTACCCTTGTATGTCGAGCCTATCAGTCAGCAAAAGCTGTCTAGTAATAAAAGACATATTGTGGGCTGACCCAGAACATGTACGTGCTTGCAGCCTGGTCATTAATTACCATTGGTCACTCTCGTTTGCTAACTTTCTATTGGATGTTTTCCTTGTTTCGGCATGTCCATCTTGTGTTTCCCATTCCCATGGAGCACAACCTCATTGCTTCCTCTCGCCCTTGTGGTTCTCTGCCTCGCCGTGCATAACGATGTACCCTTTCTTTGTTCCTCGTTGTGCCTCTCCCCACCTGCCCGCTATGTTGCTTCTGCCACTGACCACCATGTTGATTCACCAGACTGGGAGAAGGCATTAACTGTGAGCACCAAGAACTGTGCGATGATGTCCTGGGCTTCAGGCAAAATAACATTTTACCTCTTGGAGCGCTCCTCATACGTTGTAAAATGCCAGTTATTCGGGTCTTCTTGGGCAGTAATTTAGTGCTTCTACTTGGTGGTACGCTGAGGGTGCTGCTTTTCCTTACTTATTGAAAGCAGTGGCCGTGGTGAGTGTGTGACACGAGCTGGCATTAGCTTGTCCATAGACAAGCTGCCAAAGTATTCACGGAGAACCCTACAGTGGGAGGGCTCTTAACGTCACTACAAGGTCGCGAGGGCATTAGCTGTGAAAAACAGACTGCATGGGGGTGTTAACTCGTTCATAGGATTTGATGGGGTTCATAAAGTGTGCGGGGGCAGTCAGACCTCAAAGGGTATTTTTTGTGGTGGGGGCTGTTAACCCATTGATAGCTTCCAGGGAGTATCGGCAGCGACTGCTTTCACTGCCGCTTCATGTGTCCTGTACTCTCTCTTTTTACATTCCACAAATTCTGACATGTTTTGCTCTCACTTCTTTCTGACATTCCGGATTCACCTCCTCTTCCGTCAACTGGGCTTGCTCCCGTCATCTCACTATATGTGCCCTCCTTTTGCTATTTCATATTTTCTCTTTTTTCTGGTTTTCATTCTCTCGATCACCTGTGACCGCTCGCTCTCACTCCTTTCCCTCTGTCATTGTACAAATGCATCAATTCTCTCTGGTGCATGCTAGTACCAAACACGTACATGGGAAGCATGCAGTATGTGTTTGCCTGTTTGTTTCACACCAACCATCCTTCATTGTTAACCCGTAGTGCTTGGAATCTCTTGCGTTTTGGCGCTATGTGATTCCTACAAACGGCCCCTGTCAGGTTTGTCTCACATTGCCTCATTGCATATTCTTTGTTCTTTTCTTGGGATCCTGTGTTTATGCAATAAATCACCTCTATTCTTTAATTGTTACGCTTTCTTTTCTTTTCTCAACACCATATATTATTTTATTGTCCCCCTCTTGTTTAACCTGTCTCTTTGTATCTCCTCCCGTTTAAGATTTTTATTGAGAATCTTTCAGAGAAAGGAACATAATAAATCACACCATACACAAATTATCAATTTGCCACTGTTTTCTCCTTCATACCCCTCCTCTCTTTCAAAGTCATCCCTTGTTTTTCTTTTGCCTTTTAATTTACATATAGCATCTATCTGACACTGGTCTGTGTCTGCGGTGAGTGGCATTCTAAAGGAGTTGTTGCATACAACTTACATGGCGGGGGGGTGTACGGAGGTGTAAGACAATCGTGGGAGGAGCCTTGGAACACACTGGGTTCTGTCAATCTTGCAGCAAGCACTCTGGGCTCCATTTTCTCCTTCAGTCTGTAGTAGTGCAGCCCCAAGAGCTGAAGTCAGGCTCTGTAGGGACCTCTAGTAACAACCTGTGGTAGTGAACATAGTGCACCCAGCGCTGTATATTCCTATCCAGGAACCTCTAGTGACTACCTGTGGTAGTGCACCATAGCTCACCCTACGCTGACACTGGCTGATAATGTGCTGCATGGCTATACACTTATAAGGTCCCAAAGGCGAGACCTATTGGCTATGCCAATGCTTGTCTCAGTTACCTCCAGGTACAAGACCAGCTCAGGGCTGGTCGACTTTTATCTCGGAAGTTTAATTAATTCAAGTTTATTTCAAAATGTAAGCGTCTCTAGGCAGTTTATCAGCTTCCTGATCATCAGTTCGGGCCTTTCGTCACAGGATAATGATCGGGATTGTATTTGATTGCATTTACCCAGTGCAGATCATACATCAACATTAAGCCCTCTCCAGTGGTCTGGTCTCATAGGGCACGTGCCAACATAAAGGATTTATATAGTTGCCGGCCAGGAGAGCACTATCCTTAGCACGCCTGCAGTGTGTGAATGTCCTCCATGTTTTAATGTCTTTCGAATTCCTGTCCGAGTTAATAGGCTGCCTCGGCGAATGGGAAATGATGCACCTCACTGGTCTGGAAACCCCTTGCCTTTGAGGTTGTAATTGATGCGGCTGTTCGGCGCCATAAATAAAAACACAGCTTGTTATAAGCCCTGATCTATTTCTGCATGGGTGTGTAGCCTAGCGAAGTCGTATGGTTTATGTTTGTTAATAACTGCCTAGTAACAAGAAGTCTTATCATTCGTAACGCACAAGTACTGTCAATGTCTAGGTGCTGTTAAAGGATTGCTCTTTTTTTTAACATTTGTGAGGGCACGCTGCCACGCAGAAGGCCTCTTTATCTATTGGGCGTCAGCAATGACGCTGGTGGGCACTGGGGAGGTGCATTCGAACCCTGCTCGTCGTGGTTTTGAAGATCTATATAAAGTTGGGAAGCTGTTGAGACGCTGCAGTGCTAGCCTGATATGGTTGCACATGTCAGATCAGTGTCTGTCTAAAAAAGTAGGTGGCCTTTTACAGGGTTGGATTGGGATTAGAAATCGGCCCGGGCACGCTAAAAAAAAGTGGCCCACATTTGCATATTGCCTTTCCGCAAACACTGCTTCGGCAAAATTTGAAATACACCTGAAAACAAGTGAGGCTACTAATGCTCAGGCCCCCTGCCCCGCTCAGTATGCACACATTAATTGGCCGGCCCAGCGAGAGAAAGGGAGTGATACCTCTGCCCCCTGATAAAAGGGAGGTAATGGACGCCCATCTGCCTCCAGAAAGGCCACTTGGGGCCCCACTGGCGACATCTGAACCCACCGGACACTGCCCAAATCGGCCCCCAGGCTGCCAAAACAGCAGAGCAAAGACAAGGAGATGATGGACGGGGCGCTGAAACTTTTCAGACACGCACCCTCAGTCACAGATCTGGGTTAAATCCATCATCGTTCTTTAGCTCACTTCGACACCCCAGTTCAGACACAGCTATATGCAAATCAGTCTTGACCCTGTGCCTCATGGGAACAGCTGGGATGTAGACTTTCACTCAATGCGAGCTTAAAAATCTTAAGGAAGGAAAACTTTCCTTTCTTGAGTCCCCTCACTCACCAGGGTTTCCCCATGGTGACATGCTTCATCATTGGGGCCATCTCAACCTGCTACGGGCTGAGGCGTGCTACGACTTGCGATGAGGCAGTAGGAGCACTAATCGTGAGAAGCTATGTGTGGTGCAGTGGTGTGGTGGAGTGGAGTTTATTAAAAGTACCTAACTAGTGGGCAGAAAAAACTTTATTCGGGCTCCTAGTTGGTCTATTAAAACCGGGGTGAGTCTCTAGTGGGCCTATCCGAATGCGTTCGGGGTCCCTAGTAGACGTCAACATGTTTCGAGCTTCCCCACAGCTCTTCTTCAGGACAGCACAGGGCCCCGCCCTGTGTGTACCACTCCAAAGTGACCTACAGTGATTTAAGTGAAAACAACTAAGTGCTGCAAAATAAGACAATTGTTAGTAATACATACGGTACACATTTGTCACGTAGTATGGGTACATAATAGTCCCGTAGTATCTGTAAAAAGAATAAAGAAAGAACAATGATTAAGGTAACCCTACCCCTCTTGGGGGTGGGTGGAATGAGCGTAATACCCAAGGGCTCCTTGCGATGCGTGCTTTTATTCTGCCAAGATGTGATTAACCATGCAGAGCTGCGAAATAACATGCTTGCCTAAAGTTATGGTGGAATTTAGGCGTGTTAAAGGAAAAAGGGGGGTTAAAAATGCACCTGGTAACTACACCGTGGACATGACAGACAAATAGACCGACATGTAACGTGAAACATGATTAACATACTGTAATTTAAGCAACAATGTGCCTCATGGTCTCAATCGGGTTGAGAGGGTTCCAACTGGAACTCTAGAAAAAACGGAGGAGAAACATTGTCATTTGCCGTTTTCCGATCGAGGATCGTGTTGGAAATGAAAGATGCAGAAGAATTCCAAAACGCGCTGAGCGCAAACCCCGCAGCGTGCTCGGTTTCAGTATACAACCTGTAATGCAAAACCACTTACTTGTATGATAACCTCTCGGTCAGTAGACCTAGTACTTCTCCCTCGAGACCGCATATTGGCGTCCCTCGCTAGGGAGCTGGGTTAAAAGGAAGTGTTTCCGTCTAGTCATACTAGGATGACTAGAACGCAAACCTTCCCAAAATGGCCGCCCAGTCTTGTGCTAATGGCGCAGCCCTGTTGGGAATGAAAAAACTTGCTTCATATATGAAGACGGGGTTCAAGTACGTGCTACAAATTAATACAAAATACAGAAACACAAAACAGTGGTTGAGACAAGTGGTTCACCGGCAGTATACTCTGCTTATCATGCGATCCTTAACGAACGTGAAAGGCTGAGTGCACTTTCCTAAGCTGTGTGCTTAGTTTTCGTTTCAATGTTGCTGGATTTACTGCCAAAGGGAAAACAGAAAAGGGGAGAGATATAAAGAGAGATAAACCCATAAGAGGTGCTCAATTAATGAAAACTACCTCTGATGGTGACAAGTGGTCATTAATGTCTAGGAAGATAGTGTGATAATTGGTGTGTATTGCATGTAATAACACAGAGTTTATGGTCCCTAAACAATTACAGGTTCTTGACCGGGGGTATATGCCGCACATCCTGCGGTTTGTCAGTATTCAGATATGGTGTGTTTTAAAACACAGGATAATCTGCTAGATCTCTAATCTTCAGGTAGAGAATTCAGTATTAGAGTGGATATGTTAGGCAAAACACTGAGATCCTAAAGTGTGAGTCATTGTGTGAATTGGCCCCACGGGATATTGTCGTTCAGGCCCCGACTGTCTGCCCGTAGTTTGAAAACCCAGCGTTGTTCTTTCTCATGGAGTCTCTTTTCTTGGTTCTCACTATACTTTATATGTTCTAAGACCACCCACTTCATGTCGTTCGGTGTGTGCTTAGTTTCTATGAAGTGAGATGTCATTTTTGTAGTGGCCCTCTGACATCTTATATTACTACGGTGTTCCACTATTCGGGGGCTGACTTTCCTGGTAGTCATCCCAACATAGTGGAGGTTACAGATACAGGTAATCAGGTATATGACTCCTGTGGTGTTACAGTTAGTGAAGTTTCGTAGTTCCCAGGTCATGTTGTTATTGAATTCCACTTTCTTAGTGGCAGCAGTCAGGTGGCAAACACTGCAATTACTGCAGGGATAGTGTCCTCCTGGTAATGGTTGAAGTACCCTTTGCGGTCCATCTGGGTTCCCCATATTTCTCGGACGTGTGTGGACAAAATGGTTTCTCAGGTTTTTGCCTTTTTTGTGGCTGAACATGGGTTTTGGTATGTTTAGATCGCCACTATTGAGTGTCCTCCAATGTTTGTTCACTATTTTCATTACTTTGTTGGATGCAACATTGTAGGTTGTTATGCATATTGGTCGTTTCTCTTTCATTGTTGATTGTCGAGGTTCAAGGAGGGCCTCTCTGTGATTATTCAGGGCTCTTTTTTTGGCTTTAGAAACTGTCTAGGATATTTCCTTCCTATAAGTTTCTCTGCCAGGTCTCTAGCTTGAATATTGTAATCATCTCTTTCAGTACAATTACGTCTTAAGCGCAAAAATTGTTCGAAGGGAAGGTTCTCTTTCAACTGTCTTGGGTGGAAACTGTCGTATATTAAGAGACAGTTTCTGGCTGTAGGTTTGAAATGAGTAGTAGTTGTTAAGAGACCATTGTGAGCTTTTATATTCAGATCAAGGAAAACCATTTGAGATCTGCTCATGGTGAAAGTGAATTTTAAAAAGGGTCTTGCAGGTTTAGCCAGTTGATGAAGTCTGTTGCTTCTGCTTCATTGCCTCTCCATATTATGAACACATCGTCGATGTAACGTTTCCAAAGTTGGAGGTGAGCAAAATGTGGGTTTGAATCATGCAATATCTTTTGCTTCTCAAGGTGGTGGACATAAAGTCCTGCTACACTCGGCGCGAAAGTGCTTCCCATGCTAGTTCCATGCTGTTGGCGGAACAGTGTGTCTTCAAATCTGAAGTAATTTTCTGTAAGGGCCAGCCGGCAACATTCAAGGACTACATGTCTGGGTGTGAGAGTAACGCCATGGTTCTTGGAATAGTATTTCCTCAAGGATGTCTAGTGTTGCTTTTTGTGGTAGACTGGTATATAAACTTTCCACATCCAAGCCAATCAGGATATTAGTTGAGGGATCAAAGGGTAAGTCTTGGAGAAGACAGAGAACCGCTTTTGTGTCCTGCAAGTACGTACTGGTACTTTGTACTAGTGGCCGCAGGAAAGCGTCAGCAAATCTAGAAAGGGGTTCTAATATTGAGCCTATCCCCGAGACTATATAGGCTCAATATTAGAACCCCTTTCTAGATTTTCGACGATGTGTTCATAATATGGAGAGGCAATGAAGCAGAAGCAACAGACTTCATCAACTGGCTAAACCTGCAAGACCCTTTTTTAAAATTCACTTTCACCATGAGCAGATCTCAAATGGTTTTCCTTGATCTGAATATAAAAGCTCACAATGGTCTCTTAACAACTACTACTCATTTCAAACCTACAGCCAGAAACTGTCTCTTAATATACGACAGTTTCCACCCAAGACAGTTGAAAGAGAACCTTCCCTTCGGACAATTTTTGCGCTTAAGACGTAATTGTACTGAAAGAGATGATTACAATATTCAAGCTAGAGACCTGGCAGAGAAACTTATAGGAAGGAAATATCCTAGACAGTTAGTTTCTAAAGCCAAAAAAGAGCCCTGAATAATCACAGAGAGGCCCTCCTTGAACCTCGACAATCGGCAATGAAAGAGAAACGACCAATATGCATAACAACCTACAATGTTGCATTCAACAAAGTATGAAAATAGTGAACAAACATTGGAGGACACTCAATAGTGGCGATCTAAACATACCAAAACCCATGTTCAGCCACAAAAAGGCAAAAACCTGAGAAACCATTTTGTCCACACACGTCCGAGAAATATGGGGAACCCAGATGGACCGCAAAGGTACTTCAACCATTACCAGGAGGACACTATCCCTGCAGTAATTGCAGTGTTTGCCACCTGACTGCTGCCACTAAGAAAGTGGAATTCAATAACAACATGACCTGGGAACTACGAAACTTCACTAACTGTAACACCACAGGAGTCATATACCTGATTACCTGTATCTGTAACCTCCAATGTTGGGATGACTACCAGGAAAGTCAGCACCCGAATAGTGGAACACCGTAGTAATATAAGATGTCAGAGGGCCACTACAAAAATGACATCTCACTTCATAGAAACTAAGCACACACCGAACGACATGAAGTGGGTGGTCTTAGAACATATAAAGTATAGTGAGAACCAAGAAAAGAGACTCCATGAGAAAGAACAACGCTGGGTTTTCAAACTACGGGCAGACAGTCGGGGCCTGAACGACAATATCCCGTGGGGCCAATTCACACAATGACTCACACTTTAGGATCTCAGTGTTTTGCCTAAAATATCCACTCTAATACTGAATTCTCTACCTGAAGATTAGAGATCTAGCAGATTATCCTGTGTTTTAAAAAACACCATATCTGAATACTGACAAACCGCAGGATGTGCGGCATATACCCCCGGTCAAGAACCTGTAATTGTTTAGGTACCATAAACTCTGTGTTATTACATGCAATACACACCAATTATCACACTATCTTCCTAGACATTAATGACCACTTGTCACCATCAGAGGTCGTTTTCATTAATTGAGCACCTCTTATGGGTTTATCTCTCTTTATATCTCTCCCCTTTTCTGTTTTCCCTTTGGCAGTAAATCCAGCAACATTGAAACGAAAGCTAAGCACACAGTATAGGAAAGTGCACTCAGCCTTTCACGTTCGTTAAGGATCGCATGATAAGCAGAGTATACTGCCGGTGAACCACTTGTCTCAACCACTGTTTTGTGTTTCTGTATTTTGTATTAATTTGTAGCGCGTACTTGAACCCCGTCTTCATATATGAAGCAAGTTTTTTCATTCCCAACAGGGCTGCGCCATTAGCACAAGACTGGGCGGCCATTTTGGGAAGGTTTGCGTTCTAGTCATCCTAGTATGACTAGACGGAAACACTTCCTTTTAGCCCAGCTCCCTAGCGAGGGACGCCAATATGCGGTCTCGAGGGAGAAGTACTAGGTCTACTGACCGAGAGGTTATCATACAAGTAAGTGGTTTTGCATTACAGGTTGTATACTGAAACCGAGCACGCTGCGGGGTTTGCTCTCAGCGCGTTTTGGTATTCTTCTGCATCTTTCATTTCCGACACGATCCTCGATCGGAAAACGGCAAATGACAATGTTTCTCCTCCGTTTTTTCTAGAGTTCCAGTTGGAACCCTCTCACCCCGATTGAGACCATGAGGCACATTGTTGCTTAAATTACAGTATGTTAATCATGTTTCACGTTACATGTCTGTCTATTTGTTTGTCATGTCCACAGTGTAGTTACCAGGTGCATTTTTAACCCCCCTTTTTCCTTTAACACGCCTAAATTCCACCATAACTTTAGGCAAGCATGTTATTTCGCAGCTCTGCATGGTTAATCACATCTTGGCAGAATAAAAGCACGCATCGCAAGGAGCCCTTGGGTATTACGCCTCATTCCACCCACCCCCAAGAGGGGGTAGGGTTACCTTAATCATTGTTCTTTCTTTATTCTTTTTACAGATACTACGGGACTATTATGTACCCATACTACGTGACAAATGTGTACCGTATGTATTACTAACAATTGTCTTATTTTGCAGCATTTAGTTGTTTTCACTTAAATCACTGTAGGTCACTTTGGAGTGGTACACACAGGGCGGGACCCTGTGCTGTCCTGAAGAAGAGCTGTGGGGAAGCTCGAAACATGTTGACGTCTACTAGGGACCCTTAACGCATTCGGATAGGCCCACTAGAGACTCACCCGGTTTTAATAGACCAACTAGGAGCCCGAATAAAGTTTTTTCTGCCCACTAGTTAGGTACTTTTTAATAAACTCCACTCCACCACACCACTGCACCACACATAGCTTCTCACGATTAGTGCTCCTACGTCTCATCGCAAGTCGTAGCACGCCTCAGCCCGTAGCGGGTTGAGATGGCCCCAATGATGAAGCATGTCACCATGGGAAACCCTGGTGAGTGAGGGGACTCAAGAAAGGAAAGTTTTCCTTCCTAAAGATTTTTAAGCTCGCATTGAGTGAAAGTCTACATCCCAGCTAGGTCCCTATCCGGTCACACCGGATTTGTAGGTCTACTATTGCATTAGGAGGGTGGACCTAGCTTTGTCCCTCTTTCTCCCCCCCTTTCTTTTTGACCTCATGGGAACAGTCCAGCCCGAACTGCCAAGCCATGTCTTCCTCTGGAGTGGAAACATGCATCCTGGGACCGGTTTCGGGCTAATAACCCTCATCAGCCAGGCTAGCTTGAATCCAGTGGCAAAGTGAGCAAGGGACCCACGTCTGGGCATACCCTGCCAACTTAGGGCGAACAAAGCAAACACAAGGAGATGATGGACAGAGTGCTGAAACTTTTCAGACACTCACCCCCAGTCACAGATCTGGGTTGAATCCATCATCGTTCTTTAGCTCACTTCGCCACCCCAGTTCAGACACAGCTATATGCAAATCAGTCTTGACCCTGTGCCCATAGCTGGAACTTCGATACCGGCCCCTCGGCCATTGCCCGCCTTACCAATCCGACCCTGGCCTTTTAGTGTTTTCCTGGAGCATGTTTTCGGAGTGGCAAGAGATTCCAAAGAGACAGCAACCAAAATCTTACTAAGTGTCGGTCAACCATAAATTATTACAACGCCCCATGTTGTCATCTCTTTCTCTCATCACTTTGAAATCCTGAATTGAACGCTTTTTGACTTTTAGTAACAAAAAAACATTTGACTTCAGGATTTGCTAATGCCTAGATTCCCTATAATTAATTATCAGATTGCCTTTTATCTGGATGTCACATTGATTCACTATTGATAATGTTCAGACTTGCCCTAATTAATGTCTCATATATATTTTTCTAAAGATTAGTGTAACACCTTACTAGGATTCACCTGCCTGCTGTCGCTGCAAGGAGTATTGTTTACAATAAAGGGCTTGGAACCTGCCCATTGCTTATCATTTGTTGGCTTCATTGTCATTTTTCTTTCCTGCCTCCTAATTTCCAGCGCATGCTGGGCGCAACTTCCTTTTCTTTCTATGATGCATGGACCAAGCACAGATTGATTCTTTTTGATTGCAACCTGTCTGCCCGCTGCCCACGCTTGTTTGAGGTATTATTTCCTCTTCCCCCCACCCACTCTTGTGCGTGATGCTTGCATGCACCGACTCCCCCTTATGCCCACACAGCCCTGTCGTCGTTGGATACCCCCACCCCTTCCCCCATTTTTGCTTGCCCATCCCACCCTAATAAAAAGCGATATGATGTGGCACCAGCCCTGACTGCATCTTAGCATTTTTTACGTAGCTTTGCTTCTATACCATGAAATAAAGACTGTAAGAAAGCTGCTAGTGGCACTACAGAAGGCTTTGAAACAAAAAATCACATTCCCCAATGCAACTTTAATATTTGTGTCATAACACGATAAAATTTACTATGGAGAGTCCATAAACATTTGTGTTACTACACATTCAGAAACACTTAGATGGATGGCATTTTGCTTCAGAATTCGTGAACTGCATGACTGCAAATATTTAGGGATCTAGTTGCCCAGGACATTAACATTACAAGTCTTCCTGATTCGAAGCGTATGACACAGCAATTAGATGATTCTTCTTGCTTAGTGTCTGTCCGCTGCTCGTGCGGTGTTTGAGGTACTGTTTTTTCTTCCCCTTCCCACCCACTCGTCTGTGTTGCTTCACCCCCCTCCCACCCACTGTGTTGCTTTGTCCTCCTCCTGCCCATCCTGCCTCTCTATTGTTTTGCCCTCCTCCACCCACCCAACCTCCGTGTTGCTGCTGCTTCTTCCTCATGCCCACCCATCTGTGTTGTTTTGTCCCCCTCCCACCACCCCCTCTGTATTGCTCTGTCCCCCTCCTGTCCACCTCTTCCCCCTGTTGCTTTGTCCCCCTCCCGCCCACCCCTTCCCCGTGTTGCTTTGTCCCCCTCCCACCTGCCCCCTCCCCGTGTTGCTTTGTCTTCCTCCCACCCGCCCCTTCCTTGTGTTGCTTTGTCTTCCTCCCACCTGCCCCTTCCTCGTGTTGCTTTGTCCCCCTCCCTCCCGCCCCTTCCCCTTGTTGCTATGTCCCCCTCCCGTCCGTTCCCTGTGTTGTTTTGTCCCCCTCCCGCCCGCCCCTTCCCTGTGTTGCTTTTTCCCCCTCCCACCCGCCCCTTCCACGTGTTGTTTTTCCCCTCCCACCTGCCCCTTCCCCGTGTTGTTTTTCCCTCCTCCCACCCGCCCCTTCCCCGTGTTGTTTTTCCCCCTCCCACCCGCCCCTTCCCCGTGTTGCTTTGTCCCCCTCCCACCCGCCCCTTTCCCGTGTTGTTTTCCCCCTCCCACCCGCCCCTTCCCCGTGTTGTTTTTCCCCTCCCACCCGCCCCTTCCCCGTGTTGTTTTTCCCCCCTCCCACCCGCCCCTTCCCCGTGTTGATTTTCCCCCCTCCCACCCGCCCCTTCCCCGTGTTGTTTTTCCCCCCTCCCACCCGCCCCTTTCCCGTGTTGTTTTCCCCCCTCCCACCCGCCCCTTTCCCGTGTTGTTTTCCCCCCTCCCACCCGCCCCTTTCCCGTGTTGTTTTCCCCCTCCCACCCGCCCCTTTCCCGTGTTGTTTTCCCCCTCCCACCCGCCCCTTTCCCGTGTTGTTTTCCCTCTCCCACCCGCCCCTTCCCCGTGTTGTTTTTCCCCTCCCACCCGCCCCTTCCCCGTGTTGTTTGTCCCCCTCCCACCCGCCCCTTCCCCGTGTTGTTTGTCCCCCTCCCACCCGCCCCTTCCCCGTGTTGTTTTTCCCCCTCCCACCCGCCCCTTCCCCGTGTTGTTTTTCCCCCTCACACCCGCCCCTTCCCCGTGTTGTTTTTCCCCCTCACACCCGCCCCTTCCCCGTGTTGTTTTTCCCCTCCCACCCGCCCCTTCCCCGTGTTGTTTTTCCCCCTCCCACCCGCCCCTTCCCCGTGTTTTCCCCTCCCACCCGCCCCTTCCCCGTGTTGTTTTCCCCCTCCCACCCGCCCCTTCCCCGTGTTGTTTTTCCCCCTCCCACCCGCCCCTTCCCCGTGTTGTTTTCCCCCTCCCACCCGCCCCTTCCCCGTGTTGTTTTTCCCCCTCCCACCCGCCCCTTCCCCGTGTTGTTTTTCCCCCTCCCACCCGCCCCTTCCCCGTGTTGTTTTTCCCCCTCCCACCCGCCCCTTCCCCGTGTTGTTTTTCCCCCTCCCACCCGCCCCTTCCCCGTGTTGTTTTTCCCCCTCCCACCAGCCCCTTCCCCGTGTTGTTTTTCCCCCCTCCCACCCGCCCCTTCCCCGTGTTGTTTTTCACCCTCCCACCCGCCCCTTCCCCGTGTTGTTTTTCACCCTCCCACCCGCCCCTTCCCCGTGTTGTTTTTCACCCCTCCCACCCGCCCCTTCCCCGTGTTGTTTTCCCCCTCCCACCCGCCCCTTCCCCGTGTTGCTTTGTCCCCCTCCCACCCGCCCCTTCCCCGTGTTGCTTTGTCCCCCTCCCACCTGCCCCTTCACCGTGTTGCTTTGTCCCCCTCCCACCTGCCCCCTCCCCGTGTTGCTTTGTCTTCCTCCCACCTGCCCCTTCCTTGTGTTGCTTTGTCTTCCTCCCACCGCCCCTTCCTCGTGTTGCTTTGTCCCCCTCCCTCCCGCCCCTTCCCCTTGTTGCTATGTCCCCCTCCCGTCCGTTCCCTGTGTTGTTTTGTCCCCCTCCCGCCCGCCCCTTCCCTGTGTTGCTTTTCCCCTCCCACCCGCCCCTTCCACGTGTTGGTTTTACCCCCTCCCGCCGCTTCCCCGTGTTGGTTTTACCCCCTCCCTCCCGCCCCATCCCCGTGTTGGTTTTACCCCCTCCCGCCCCTTCCCCGTGTTGCTTTGTCCCCCTCCCACCGCCCATTCCCCGTATTGCTTTGCCCCCCTCCCGCCCCTTCCCCGTGTTGCTTTTCCCCCCTCCCGCCCGCCCCTTCCCCGTGTTGCTTTTCCCCCCTCCCGCCCGCCCCTTCCCCGTGTTGCTTTTCCCCCTCCCACCCGCCCCTTCCCGTGTTGCTTTGTCCCCTGTCCACCCGCCCCTTCCCCGTGTTGCTTTGTCCCCCTCCCACCTGCCCCTTCCTTGTGTTGCTTTGTCTTCCTCCCACCTGCCCCTTCCTTGTGTTGCTTTGTCTTCCTCCCACCCGCCCCTTCCTCGTGTTGCTTTGTCCCCCTCCCACCCGCCCCTTCCTTGTGTTGCTTGGTCCCCCTCCCACCCGCCCCTTCCACGTGTTGGTTTTACCCCCTCCCACCCGCCCCTTCCACGTGTTGGTTTTACCCCCTCCCACCCGCCCCTTCCACGTGTTGGTTTTACCCCCTCCCACCCGCCCCTTCCACGTGTTGGTTTTACCCCCTCCCACCCGCCCCTTCCACGTGTTGGTTTTACCCCCTCCCACCCGCCCCTTCCACGTGTTGGTTTTACCCCCTCCCTCCGCCCCTTTCCCGTGTTGGTTTTACCCCCTCCCTCCCGCCCCTTCCCCGTGTTGGTTTTACCCCCTCGCTCCCGCCCCTTCCCCGTGTTGGTTTTACCCCCTCACTCCCGCCCCATCCCCGTGTTGGTTTTACCCCCTCACTCCCGCCCCTTCCCCGTGTTGCTTTGTCCCCCTCCCACCGCCCATTCCCCGTATTGCTTTGCCCCCTTTCGCCCCTTCCCCGTGTTGCTTTGTCCCCCGCCCGCCCGCCCCTTCCCCGTGTTGCTTTTCCCCCTCCCGCCCGCCCCTTCCCCGTGTTGCTTTTCCCCCTCCCGCCCGCCCCTTCCCCGTGTTGCTTTTCCCCCTCCCGCCCGCCCCTTCCCCGTGTTGCTTTTCCCCCCTCCCGCCCGCCCCTTCCCCGTGTTGCTTTTCCCCTCCCACCCGCCCCTTCCTGTGTTGCTTTGTCCCCTTCCCACCCGCCCCTTCCCCGTGTTGCTTTGTCCCCCTCCCACCCGCCCCTTCCCCGTGTTGCTTTGTCCCCCTCCCACCCGCCCCTTCCCCGTGTTGCTTTGTCCCCCTCCCACCCGCCCCTTCCCCGTGTTGCTTTGTCCCCCTCCCACCCGCCCCTTCCCCGTGTTGCTTTGTCCCCCTCCCACCCGCCCCTTTCCCGTGTTGCTTTGTCCCCCTCCCACCTGCCCCCTCCCCGTGTTGCTTTGTCTTCCTCCCACCAGCCCCTTCCCCGTGTTGCTTTGCCCCCTCCTACCCGCCCCATCCCCGTGTTGGTTTTACCCCCTCCCTCCCGCCCCATCCCCGTGTTGGTTTTACCCCCTCCCTCCCGATCCCCGTGTTGCTTTGTCCCCCTCCCGCCCGCCCCTTCCCCGTGTTGCTTTGTCCCCCTCCCGCCCGCCCCTTCCCCGTGTTGCTTTATCCCCCTCCCACCCGCCCCTTCCCTGTGTTGCTTTGTCCCCCTCCCACATACCCCTTCCCTGTGTTGCTTTGTCCCCCTCCAGCCATCTTCTTTCCCGTGTTGCTCTGTACCCCTCCCAACCGCCCCTTCCCCGTGTTGCTTTTTCACTCTTCCACCCACCCCTTCCCCGTGTTGCTTTGTCCCCCTCCAGCCCGCCCCTTCCCCGTATTGCTCTGTAGCCCTCCCGACCGCCCCTTCCCTGTGTTGCTTTGTCCCCTCCCGCCTGCCCTTTCCCCTTGTTGCTTTGTCCCCCTCTTGCCTGCCCCTTCCCCGTGTTGGTTTGTCCCCCTCCAGCCATCTTCT
This sequence comes from Calotriton arnoldi, assembly GCA_963921515.1. Taxonomy (NCBI): domain Eukaryota; kingdom Metazoa; phylum Chordata; class Amphibia; order Caudata; family Salamandridae; genus Calotriton; species Calotriton arnoldi. The sequence goes on along the minus strand of CAWUFW010006186.1, from coordinate 877,566 downwards.
TTCCCGTGTTGCTCTGTACCCCTCCCAACCGCCCCTTCCCCGTGTTGCTTTTTCACTCTTCCACCCACCCCTTCCCCGTGTTGCTTTGTCCCCCCTCTTGCCTGCCCCTTCCCCGTGTTGGTTTGTACCCCTCCCGCCCGCCCCTTCCCCGTATTGCTCTGTACCCCTCCCGACCGCCCCTTCCCTGTATTGCTTTGTCCCCTCCCGCCTGCCCTTTCCCCTTGTTGCTTTGTCCCCCTCTTGCCTGCCCCTTCCCCGTGTTGGTTTGTCCCCCTCCCGCCTGCCCCTTCCTAGTGTTGCTTTGTCCCCCTCCCACCTGCCCCTTCCCTGTGTTGCTTTGTCACCTCCCTCCCGCCCCTTCCCCATGTTGGTTTGTCCCCCACCTTCCCGCCAATTCCTTGTGTTGCTTTGTCCCCCTCCCACCTGCCCTTTCCCCTTGTTGCGTTGTCCCCCTCCGGCCTGCCCCTTCTCCGGGTTGGTTTGTCCCACTCCCACCTGCCCCTTCCCAGTGTTGCTTTGTCCCCCTCCCGCCCGCCCTTTCCCCATATTGCTCTGTACCCCTCCCGACCGCCCCTTCCCTGTGTTGCTTTGTCCCCTCCCGACCGTCCGTTCCCTGTGTTGCTTTGTCCCTCTCCCGCCTGCCCCTTCCCAGTGTTGGTTTGTCCCTCTCCCGCCTGCCCCTTCCCAGTGTTGGTTGTCCCCCTCCCGCCTGGCCCTTCCCAGTGTTGCTTTGTCCCCCTCCCACCTGCCCCTTCCCTGTGTTGCTTTGTCCCCCTCCCTCCCGCCCCTTCCCCGTGTTGGTTTGTACCCCTCCCTCCCGCCAATTCCTTGTGTTGCTTTGTCCCCCTCCCACCTGCCCTTTCCCCTAGTTGCGTTGTCCCCCTCCCGCCTGCCCCTTCTCCGGGTTGGTTTGTCCCACTTCCACCTGCCCCTTCCCCGTGTTGCTTTGTCCCCCTCCCTCCTGCCCCTTCCCCGTGTTGGTTTGTCCCCCTCCCTCCCGCCAATTCCTTGTGTTGCTTTGTCCCCCTCCCACCTGCCCTTTCCCCTTGTTGCGTTGTCCCCCTCCTGCCTGCCCCTTCTCCGGGTTGGTTTGTCCCACTTCCACCTGCCCCTTCCCCTTGTTGCGTTGTCCCCCTCCCGCCTGCCCCTTCTCCGGGTTGCTTTGTCCCCCTCCCACCCGCCCCTTCCCCGTGTTGCTTTGTCCCCCTCCCGCCCCTTCCCCGTGTTGCTTTGTCTCCCTCCCGCCCGCCCCTTCCCCATGTTGCTTTGTCCCCCTCCCGCCCGCCCTTTCCCCGTGTTGCTTTGTCCCCCTCCCGCCCGCCCTTTCCCCGTGTTGCTTTGTCCCCCTCCCGCCCGCTCCCTGTGTTGCTTTGTCCCCCTCCCGCCGGCCCCTTCCCCGTGTTGCTTTGTGCCCCTCCCTCCCGCCCCTTCCCGTGTTGCTTTGTTCCCCTCCCGCCCCTTCCCCGTGTTGCTTTGTCCCCCTCCCTCCCTCCCGCCCCTTCCCCGTGTTGCTTTGTCCCCCTCCCACCCGCCCCTTCCCCGTGTTACTTTGTCCCCCTCCCACCCGCCCCTTCCCCGTGTTGCTTTGTCCCCCTCCCACCCGCCCCTTCCCGTGTTGCTTTGTCCCCCTCCCACCCGCCCCTTCCCCGTGTTGCTTTGTCCCCCTCCCACCCGCCCCTTCCCCGTGTTGCTTTGTCCCCCTCCCACCCGCCCCTTCCCCGTGTTGCTTTGTCCCCCTCCCACCCGCCCCTTCCCCGTGTTGCTTTGTCCCTCTCCCTCCCGCCCCTTCCCCGTGTTGCTTTGTCCCCCTCCCACCGCCCCTTCCCCGTGTTGGTTTGTCACTTTCCCTCCCGCCCCTTCCCCGTGTTGGTTTGTCCCCCCCCTCCCGCCCCTTCCATGTGTTTCTTTGTCCCCCTAACTTCCGCCCCATCCCCGTGTTGCTTTGTCCATCTTGTAGTATTCTTACATGATGTTTTATTCCCTATGTTTCTCTGCTCTAGCGGCTCAGCCTGTGTGTTTGTCTTCTGTATGGAATGTTGCTGAGTGGACCTTGAGTAGAATGCCTGGGTGACTGGATGAGGAGTGACAGTTGGTGAGAGGGGCTGAGCAGCTAGCTGGCTGCTCCTGGTGGGGCTGTTATTTACCACCTACAGGCTGCCTTACAGGACTTATATACCTGTTAATGATGACTTACCTGTTGATAAGGACTTACAGATACTACCTGTGAATAAACCTACTTGGATTACAAGTTACAGCGTGTCATCATTACTACATTAATTTTGGCGACGAGTTGGAGACTTCCCCACGCTCTACAGTTGGTACAAGTAGACTTCAAAGTCATCAAGATGCCTTCTACAACATGTTGGGAAGAAGCGACAACAGGGAGAAAACGACAGGCGCAGACAACAGGAACAAGACGCAACAAGCATGAGCCACATGAAGCAACACAGAAACTTAAGGAGCCACAAAGTAAGGACCCACAAAGGGAACATAAACAGCATGCCAAGCAGCCCCACCAGTGTCCATTTACATCGGACAGCCCAGCCCAAGCGTGTTGTGTTGTGTTCACCTGGCACATATGGACAGAATGTGTGTATTCAAGACAAGTAAGCATCATCTTTTACTAGTATGTGGTTCACTTGGCTCAAATGAATATTACGCAATGACATTTGTTTGGTGTGTTATGCTGCGCAAGATGAAGCGTACGGTACTTTGTTCATCTGTCACATATAAAAATGGATTGCGCCTTGTGCAAGGATATCTGATTGGAGTATTTTGCTGCACCATCGGGTTGAAAGCTGAACGGATGTGGGCGCATACTGTGGACTATGTTGGAACGGTGTGGCTCTACACAGTTTTACAGAGGATTTTCCTGCATGCCAGCTGACAAGCATGTTTCTGGAGCGATCAAGAGGGTGTGCCAGCAGCCGGTGTGATCAGTGCAGTCTCAGCGTTGCGTTAAAAAGTGAAAGGAGAGGTGACATTCATATGTGACTTTCTTTATGGTTTGGTTCCCTGAGTCAAGCGGTGCTGCCGAGTATGTTTTGCACCGTATGGGGCCAAGTCGGGTGAGACATTTGAGGCATATTTTTGTCTCTTATTTTTGGGCTCATTTGAGTTATTTTGTTTGTCTTCGTCAGTTCAACGGCTATTTCCAGTTTAAATAGAGGCACGAGACACAGACAGCGCGCACACTCAGAGCGCGTGGAGAATTACCTGCATCATGTTTGCTTGGAGTTCGTTTGTTTTAATCTTCTTTGACGACGCGGCGGTATCCTCGGAGCCTTTGACTGTTGCTGATGGACGCGCTGCTGCCCAAGCGTGCCGTGAGCCACTCGGCGTGCGTTTCCCCTGCGTGCCGCCATTTTGGGGTTGGCCTTACCCCATGTGTTTTGTGAGTGATCTGCTATTGCTTTTTGCCAACCACGTTTTTGAACAATAAAGTTTATTTAAAGTTGAAGTTCAGTCAGGATGTTGCGCTGTGAAGATCGGCTGCGGATGGGTTTGTATGCACTTCGAAGTTACAGGTAACACATCATTTGGCGGTCAATGACTGAAAACTGTGTACAGTCGTGGGAGGATGTTCTACACGACGTTGTCGCACTCGAGAATGCAGTTATTGGACCTACAGGCAGACAGTGTACATTCTGTCAGAACGTTGAAGCATCATTAGTTGCTGTGTTGTAAGATTTGGTTACACGATTTTTGTTGTTTTGCCTGCAGTCTTTTCCAGGAAACAAGTATTACGCAGGTACTTTATATTATTTGACCATTCATTCATTGGTAAATCTGCTATGAAAAGGAACTTGAGGAGCAGGTCTCATGGAACTTTGTTTGATCAATTGTTCCTGAAGAGAAGCAGCTTTTTGACACTGTTCATTAATTCGTTTAGTAACATTGTACAACACTTCGTTTGGTAAATGACAGTAAAGTGTTCCCTTCCTCAGTAGTCACATGGTGGGAGTGTTGTCACAAGCTTTACATTGGGGGTTAGTGTATTTGACTTTGACATTGTTTAACTTGTTTTAAAATTGTTTCAGGGTTATTACTGTATGTAGTTTACAGTTGGGAGTAGTTTTTACATACATGTAGATTGGTATCTTAATCACATTGTTCTGTGAACTGTATTCACTCTGTCGCTTACATGAGGGTTGGCTTGGGGTCACAGTCCCTTTGCTTCTTTTTACACACACCTTACGCAAGGTTGGTTTGTTGTTTTTTTGTTGCAAGGAATCACTTTCCTTGCGTGCGTAAGACACCTTGTGCTGCACGATTAATGTTGTTGCAGGGTTGTGTTCCCTGCGTGCTTAAGACACCTTGTGCTGCACGTTTTTTGTCTGTTGCAGGAGTGGGTTCCGTGTGTGCGTAAGACACCTTGTGCCGCACGTTATTTCCCCTGTGTGCGTAATACTACTTTTGTCGCACGTTTTGTTTGTGCAACGTTTAGACCATGTATGCCTCCTTACATGGAGAGCACATACGTTTTTTCGGGTTGTCCCTTGTAAATGGTGGGGGCAGGACATTGGGTTCTTAGTCCCTCTAGTCCACATGACTTGATTCTCCTCACGGAGAGCACATACGGTTGTCCCTTGTTAATGGTGGGGGCAGGACATTGGGTTTTAGTCCCTTTAGTTCTCATGACTTGTCTCTCTACATGGAGAGCACGTACTTTACATTGTTGTCCCTTAGTTATGTTGGGGGCAGGACATTGGGTTTCAGTCCCTTTAGTCCACATGACATTTTGATTTATATTTATTTTCCGTATTTGAGGAGGGGGATGGGTACTGTATTCTGTATCCATCTTTCCTTCTTGTCTTTGGTTCCTTTCCCTCTCGTGGTGCGGTGTTCCCGTCATCCCTGGGTCTGGGCTTTTGACTCTGTTTTTATAGTTCATTTCCACTTTATGATGTGGGCGTTGTTTCCTTCATCTTTGGGTTGTGGTCTATTTATTATTGCTGTATTTTTATGTTTATAGTTTATGCATTGATTTTGTTTATTCTTCTGTTCAAAAGGGAAGAGATATGTAGTATTCTTACATGATGTTTTATTCCCTATGTTTCTCTGCTCTAGCTGCTCAGCCTGTGTGTGTGTCTTCTGTATGGAATGTTGCTGAGTGGACCTTGAGTAGAATGCCTGGGTGACTGGATGAGGAGTGACAGTTGGTGAGAGGGGCTGAGCAGCTAGCTGGCTGCTCCGGGTGGGGCTGTTATTTACCACCTACAGGCTGCCTTACAGGATTTATATACCTGTTAATGATGACTTACCTGTTGATAAGGACTTAAAGATACTACCTGTGAATAAACCTACTTGGATTACAAGTTACAGCATGTCATCATTACTACACATCTCCCAACTACCCCTTCCCCGTATTGCTTTGTCAGCTTCCCCGTGTTGATTTGTCCCCCTCCAGCCGGCTTCTTCCCCGTGTTGACCTGTACCCCTCCCAACCGCCCCTTCCCCATGTTGCTTTTCCCCCTTCAGACTCACCCCTTCCCTGTATTGCTTTGTCCCCCACCAGCCCGCTCCTTCCCCTTGTTGCTCTGTACCCCTCCCGAGCGCCCCTTCCCCGTGTTGCTTTGTCCCCTCCCGCCTGCCCCTTCCCCGTGCTGCTTTGTCCCCTCCCGCCCGCCCCTTCCCCGTGCTGCTTTGTCCCCTCCCGCCCGCCCCTTCCCCGTGCTGCTTTGTCCCCTCCCGCCCCTTCCCCGTGCTGCTTTGTCCCCGCCCGCCCCTTCCCCGTGTTGCTTTGTCCCCTACCGCCCGCCCCTTCCCCGTGTTGCTTTGTCCCCTCCCGCCCGCCCCTTCCCTGTGTTGCTTTGTCCTCTCCCGCCTGCCCCTTCCCCGTGTTGCTTTGTCCTCTCCCGCCCGCCCCTTCCCCGTGCTGCTTTGTCCCCTCCCGTCCACCCCTTCCCCGTGCTGCTTTGTCCCCTCCCGCACACCCCTTCCCCGTGCTGCTATGTCCCCTCCCGCCCACCCCTTCCCCGTGCTGCTTTGTCCCCTCCCGCCCACCCCTTCCCCGTGCTGCTTTGTCCCCTCCCGCCCACCCCTTCCCCGTGCTGCTTTGTCCCCTCCCACCCACCTCTTCCCCGTGCTGCTTTGTCCCCTCCCGCCCACCCCTTCCCCGTGCTGCTTTGTCCCCTCCCGCCCACCCCTTCCCCGTGCTGCTTTGTCCCCTCCCGCCCACCCCTTCCTGCTTTGTCCCCTCCCGCCCACCCCTTCCCCGTGCTGCTTTGTCCCCTCCCGCCTACCCCTTCCCCGTGCTGCTTTGTCCCCTCCCGCCCACCCCTTCCCCGTGCTGCTTTGTCACCTCCCGCCCACCCCTTCCCCGTGTCACCTCCCGCCCACCCCTTCCCCGTGCTGCTTTGTCACCTCCCGCCCGCCGCTTCCCTGTATTGCTTTGTCACCTCCCGCCCGCCGCTTCCCTGTATTGCTTTGTCCCCCGCCCGCCTGCCCCTTCACCGTGTTGCTTTGTCGCCCGCCCCTTCCCCGTGTTGCTTTGTCCCCCTCCCGCCCGCCCCTTCCCCCTGTTGCTTTGTCCCCTCCCGCCTGCCCCTTCCCCGTGTTGCTTTGTCCCCCTCCCGCCCGCCCCTTCCCCGTGTTGCTTTGTCCCCCTCCCGCCCGCCCCTTCCCCGTGTTGCTTTGTCCCCCTCCCGCCCGCCCCTTCCCCGTGTTGCTTTGTCCCCCTCCCGCCCGCCCCTTCCCCGCGTTGCTTTGTCCCCCTCCCGCCCGCCCCTTCCCAGTGTTGCTTTGTCCCCCTCCCGCCCGCCCCACCCCGCGTTGCTTTGTCCTCCTGCCCGCCCCTACCCTGCGTTGGTTTGTCCCCCTCCCTCCCACCCCTTTCACGTGTTGGTTTGTCCAACTTCCACGTGTTGGTTTGTCCCCCTCCCATACGCCCCTTCCCTGAGTTGCTTGGTCCATCTCCCACTCACCCCTTCCCTATGTTGCTTTATCAGCTTCCCCGTGTTGCTTTGTCCCCCTCCAGCCGGTTTCTTCCTCGTGTTGCTCTGTACCCCTCACCAACCGCCACTTCTCCGTGTTGCTTTGTCCCCTCCCGCCCGCCCCTTCTCCGTGTTGCTTTGTCCCCTCCCGCCCGCCCCTTCTCCGTGTTGCTTTGTCCCCTCCCGCCCGCCCCGTCCCCGTGTTGCTTTGTCCCCTCCCCGCCCGCCCCTTCCCCGTGTTGCTTTGTCCCCTCCCGCCCGCCCATTCCCCGTGTTGCTTTGTCCCCTCCCGCCCCTTCACCGTGTTGCTTTGTCCCCTCCCGCCCACCCCTTCCCCGTGTTGCTTTGTCCCCTCCCGCCCACCCCTTCCCCGTGTTGCTTTGTCCCCTCCCGCCCACCCCTTCCCCGTGTTGCTTTGTCCCCTCACGCCCACCCCTTCCCCGTGTTGCTTTGTCCCCTCCTGCCCACCTCTTCCCTGTGTTGCTTTGTCCCCTCCCACCTGCTCCTTCCCCGTGTTGCTTTGTCTCCCTCCCGCCCGCTCCTTCCCCGTGTTGCTTTGTCTCCCTCCCGCCCCTTCCTGCTTTGTGCCCCTTCAGCCCGCCCCTTCCCCGTGTTGCTTTGTCCCCTCCCGCCTCCCCTTCCCCGTGTTGCTTTGTCCCCCTCCCGCCCCTTCCCCGTGTAGCTTTGTCCCCCTCCCCTTCCCCGTGTAGCTTTGTCCCCCTCCCGCCCCTTCCCCGTGTTGCTTTGTCCCCCTCCCGCCCGCCCCTTCCCGCTGCTGGGCTCGCCCTCCCTACCACCCGCCCTTTTGCCGCAGTGCTGGGCTCGTCCTCCCACCCGCCCTTTCCCTGCAGTGCTGGGCTCGCCCTCCCACCCACCCGCCCTTTCCTCGCAGTGCTGGGCTCGCCCTCCCACCCACCCGCCCTTTCCTCGCAGTGCTGGGCTCGCCCTCCCATCCACCCGCCCTTTCCCCGCAGTGCTGGGCTCGCCCTCCCTTTCCCCATGCTGCTGGGCTCGCTCTCCCACCTGCCCTTTCCCAGCGCTGCTGGGCTCGCCCTCCCATCTGCCCTTTCCCCGCGCTGCTGAGCCCGCCCGCCCTTTCCCGGCGCTGCTGAGCCCGCCCTCCCACCCGCCCTTTCCCGGCGCTGCTGAGCCCGCCCTCCCACCTGCCCTTTCCCCGCGCTGCTGAGCCCACCATCCCACCCGCCCTTTCCCCGCGCCGCTGGGCTCGCCTTCCCACCCGCCCTTTCCCCGCGCCGCTGGGCTCGCCCTTCCACCCGCCCTTTCCCCGCGCCGCTGGGCTCGCCCTCCCACCCGCCCTTTCCCCGCGCCGCTGGGCTCGCCTTCCCACCCGCCCTTTCCCCGCGCCGCTGGGCTCGCCCTCCCACCCGCCCTTTCCCCGTGCCGCTGGGCTCGCCCTCCCACCCGCGCCGCTGGGCTCGCCCTCCCACCCGCGCTGCTGGGCCCGACCTCCCACCCGTCCTTTCCCCGCGCAGGTGGGCTCGCCCTCCCACCCGCCCTTTCCCCGCGCCGCTGGGCTCGCCCTCCCACCCGCACCGCTGGGCTCGCCCTCCCACCCGCGCCGCTGGGCTCGACCTCCCACCCGCCCTTTCCCCGCGCTGTTGGGCTCGCCCTCCCGCCCTTTCCTCGCGATGCTGGGCTCGCCCTCCCGCCCGCCCTTTCCTCGCGATGCTGGGCTCGCCCTCCCGCCCGCCCTTTCCTCGCGCTGCTGGGCTCGCCCTCCCGCCCGCCCTTTCCTCGCGCTGCTGGGCTCGCCCGCCCTTTCCTCGCGCTGCTGGGCTTGCCCTCCCGCCCTCCCTTTCCTCGCACTGCTGGGCTCGCCCTCCCACCCGCCCCTTCTCCACGCTGCTGTGTTCCCCCTCCCGCCCGTTCTCCGCGCTGCTGTGCTCCCCTCCCGCCCGCCCCTTTTCCGCGCTGCTGTGCTCCCCCTCCCACCCGACCCTTCTCCGCGCCGCGGGGCTCCCCCTCCTGCCCGCCCCTTCTCCGCGCCCCGGGGCTTCCCCTCCCACCCTCCCCTTCTCCGCGCCCCGGGGCTCCCCCTCCCGCCCGCCCCTTCTCCTCGGGGCTGCCCCTCCCACCCGCCCCTTCTCCGCGGGGCTGCCCCTCCCGCCCGTTCTTTGTGCCGCGAGGCTGCCCCTCCCACCCGCCCCTTCTCCGCGCCGCGGGGCTGCCCCTCCCACCCGCCCCTTCTCCGCGCCGCGGGGCTGCCCCTCCCACCCGCCCCTTCTCCGCGCCGCGGGGCTGCCCCTCCCGCCAGCCCCTTTTCCACGCCGCTGGGCTGCCCCTCCCGCCCACCCCTTTTCCATGCCGCTGGGCTGCCCCTCCCGCCCGCCCCTTTTCCACGCCGCTGGGCTGCCCCTCCCGCCCGCCCCTTTTCCACGCCGCTGGGCTGCCCCTCCCGCCCGCCCCTTTTCCACGCCGCTGGGCTGCCCCTCTCGCCCACCCCTTTTCCACGCCGCTGGGCTGCCCTTCCCGCCTGCCCCTTTTCCACGCCGCTGGGCTGCCCTTCCCGCCTGCCCCTTTTTTACGCCGCTGGGCTGCCCTTCCCGCCTGCCCCTTCTCCGCGGGGCTGCCCCTCCCGCCCGCTCCTTCTCCTCGGGGCTGCCCCTCCCACCCGCCCCTTCTCCGCGGGGCTGCCCCTCCCACCCGCCCCTTCTCCGCGGGGCTGCCCCTCCCGCCCGCCCCTTCTCCGTGCCGCGAGGCTGCCCCTCCCACCCGCCCCTTCTCCGCGCCGCGGGCTACCCCTCCCACCCGCCCCTTCTCCGCGGGGCTGCCCCTCCCACCCGCCCCTTCTCCGCGGGGCTGCCCCTCCCACCCGCCCCTTGTCCGCGCCGCGGGCTGCCCCTCCCGCCCGCCCCTTGTCCGCGCCGCGGGGCTGCCCCTCACGCCCGCCCCTTCTCCGCGCCGCGGGCTGCCCCTCCCGCCCGCCCCTTTTCCACGCCGCGGGGCTGCCCCTCCCGCCCGCCCCTTTTCCACGCTGCTGGGCTGTCCCTCCCGCCCGGCCGTTTTCCACGCCGCTGGGCTGCCCTTCCCACCTGCCCCTTTTCCACACCGCTGGGCTGCCCCGCCCGCCCATTTTCCACGCCGCTGGGCTGCCCCGCCCGCCTCTTTTCCACGCCGCTGGGCTTCCCCTCCCGTCCGCCCTTTTTCCACGCTGCTGGGCTGCCCCTCCTGCCCGCCGCTGGGCTCCCCCCTCCAGCCCCTTCTCTGAGCGGCTGGACTCTCCCTCCCGCCCGCCCCTTCCCCGTGTTGCCTCTCCCTCCCGCCCCTTCCCCGTGTTGCCTCTTTGTTGCCTCCCACCCGCCCCTTCCCCGTGTTGCCTCTTTGTTCCCTCCCGCCCCTTCCCCGTGTTGCCTCTTTGCACCCACACGCCCGCCCTTTCCCCGTGTTGCCTCTTTGCACCCACCCGCCCGCCCCTTCCCCGTGTTGCCTCTTTGCACCCACCCGCCCGCTCCTTCCCTGTGTTGCCTCTTTGCACCCACCCGCCCGCCCCTTCCCTGTGTTGCCTCTTTGCACCCACCCGCCCCTTCCCTGTGTTGCCTCTTTGCACCCACCCGCCCGCCCCTTCCCTGTGTTGCCTCTTTGCCCCCTCCCGCCCGCACTTCCCCGTGTTGCCTCTTTGCCCCCGCCCGCCCGTTCCCCTCTTTGCTTTGCCCCCTCCCGCCTGCCCCTTCTCAGTCTCCATGTCCTTTATAGAATTGAAACTTTCCTACACAAGAGTTAGGAACAATTTTCATTCTGTCAGGACCGAAGGCGAGAGTTATGCAGGTTCAAAGCTTACTCACCACCAAATGAGCCATATTCAGCACCGGCTTAAAGTAAAATCTCTTAAAAGTAAAATCTCTTAAAAGAGTGTGGGGACCAATCCGCAGCACTCATAATGCCCTCTAACCTCCCTCTAACCTCGCTCCCAGCGAGAAAGCCTGGAAAGCCATGGCTCCTCTGGCGGAACGTGCCCCGAAGGCGGTCGGAGCGATGCCTGCTTCTAGCATCACCCAATGCATCCTCTGTGCAAAGGTGGGAGAGGACACCGCTGCATGTGGCTTCTCAGTGCAGTAAGGAGTTGTCTCTTGCCTGGGGGTCATAACTTACTTCAACATTTGTTCATACACCTACAGACATTGAACCACATACAACTTCGGGAAGTCTGGAAAGGCTGGGTACATGATAGTTCTGGTATTGGACTTAGTCCGTCCACAAATTGTGAATGATACCCCTGAAGGGGAAAATATCCTGCGTGTTATATCAAGGGCTCGTACATCTGACACCCTTCTGTAGGAAACTAGGCATAGCAGCATCGCCAGTTTGGCTGAAAGCTCTTTACGGGGACAGGAACCTGTTTGGTTGCCAGGATAAGAATAGGTTGAGCACCTAGTTGGCGTCCCAAATTACAGAGTATCGCAGAGATGGCGAGAGGGACAGTTGAATTCCTCTAAGGAGTCTGCACACCAAAGGGTGTTCTCCCACATGTGCGCCATCCACCGGAGTGTGGCTGGCCGAGATGGCGAAGCAGAATGTGTTGATAGACCGATATGCCAATCCTTCAGTTGCCAAGTCTGCTAAAAAATGTCATACCTGTATGACATCAGCGGGATCCATACCCCTACACAGACACCGTGTCCATCAGGTCCAAGCTGAATTGTACCTCTTGAGAGTACTGTCTGCCCACGCCTTGGATAGGAGTTTCTCAGCTTGGCGCAAAAGGCCCGGGACCTGTGATCCGCCAAGCCATCAGGTTTAGGGAGCCCTCCGACACCAATTGTCGGGGAATCATATCTGGATTGAGAAGGAGGTGAGGAAACCAGGGGAGCTGGATTGGAGAATCCCAAGAAAGTTCCAGAAGAACCGGAAACCACAGTTGAGACCTCCACATTGATCTGACCATGACCACCTCCGCCCGCTGTCGTCGGATCTGGGCCGAGGCTCCAATGATCAGGGCAAAAGGCCGAAAGGCATACCCCTTCTCCGGTGCCCAATTCTGTAGAAAAGCATCCGTTGTGGCCACCTGCAGGTCTGGCCTTGAGCTGAAGAACCGGGGCAACTGATGGTCCAGCCGGTATGTGGACAGGTCCACTGAAAACTGACCCCATCTCTCCTGCAACCCTGCAAACACTTCCGGGTCGAGGTTTCACAGCCTGGAGTCCCGCAAATTGCAGGAGTGCCAGTATGCCACCTGATTTTCCTGGGCTGGCGGGTATTCCACTGTCACTGAGACCTGATGGTCAAGGCAATATTGCTAAAAACTGGTCGCTAAGTCTGAGAGGACCTTGGAGAGCGTGCCCCCAAGATGGTTGATGTATCTGACGGCTGAAACATTGACCATCTTGAGAACCACACAAGATTGGGCCCTGTCCTTCGTCCCAACATTGCACCATTAAGGAGCTGACCAAGAGTTCCAAGCAGTTGATGTGCAAGGATTGTTCCTGTGGGGACCTTCCTGTCGAGAACTCACCACAACATGCGCCTCATTCGGACCTGCTGCCGTCTGACTCTATGATGAGGTCTGGGGCCGATCCGAAGATCGCTCTCCGAATCCATGCCTCCATGTGCGAGCGCCACCAGGAAATTTCTGCCCATACTTCGTCCGTGAGGGCGACTGCCTGAGAGTAAGTAAGGCCCTTGCAAAGGTGTGACACCTTGAGCTGCTGCATGGCCCAATAGTGCAAGGGACCCGTAAAGATGTCCTGGATCGAGGCGGACAGGAGTCCGATTAGGCTGGTGATCTGTCGCAATGAAGTACACAGCTTTGCCAATGGGTGCTGCAGTTCGTGTCTTATTTTTGTGATCTTTCGGGACGCTTGACTGCGAGTAGAAGTCGTGGAATCTATTGTGAACCCCAAAAGGTTTGCTGTTGGGGACGGGACCAGCAAGGATATCCCATTGTTGATCGCAAACCCCAAATTTTCCATCAGGTCTGTTGCGGGCTGCAAGTGGATTGACAACTGATGAGGGCACTGGGCCATGAGGAACCTGTCGTCCAGATAAACAATGAAGCGGATCCCCTGTGCTCGAAGGTGCGCCACCTTTTGAGAACCTTGGTGAAGCACCAAGGAGTAGAAGACAGCCCGAAGGGAAGGCTCAAAGATTCGAATGCCTGTTGACGCCAAAGAAACTGAAGAAATCGCCGGTGTGGCGAGACTATGGGAACCACCAGATATCTGTCCTTGAGTTCTAAGCGCACCAAGCAATGGGATGGTCGAAGAACATTTCACTGGAGGTGAATGCCCTCCATTTTGAAATGTCGGTATACTAACCATTCGTTAGATTGGTGTAGGTTTATTACCTACTGTTGAGCCCCATCAGTCTTGTCCACTAGAAAAATGTTGCTGAGAAAACCGTGAGGGTGAATGGCCGTTTGCCGAATAGCTCGTTTGGACAACAAAGCTTGCACCTCTGCATCTATTAGATGAGAATTGGATCAGTTGCGGTCTGGACGCTTAAAAGGGGTTATCATAAAACTCTGTTTGAAAACCTTGCATCGTTTGCAGGACCCAAGCGTCCGCAGTAAGATCTCACCAGGCGTGGATGAATGGCACCAGCCTGCCCCCCCTCGCCTGTACCATTCAGGAAGGGTGAACACTCAATGGAATTGGTGTTATTGACTTGTCCTCTGGAGCCTTACCCTCGGTACCGCTGACCCCTGGTGGGGTAAAAGTTTGCAAAGCCGGATTGATTTTGGTAGCCGTAGCCTCGCCTGGAGCTTTGTCCTCTGGAATAGGTTTGGGATGCAAACTGGCCGGCCAAGCAGCCCCTACCAGGTCGAGACCCTTGGAAAATCCAGGAAGGGAACACCCGTTTTATTGAAGTCTGGGTCTTATCTAGGGAAGTGAACGTATTCACAAATTTCCCGACTTCTTTGACGAAGGGCTCTCCGAAGAATCCCCCTTGGGCCTCTGCTCCTGAGATGGCAAGGTCCCCAAGTTTCGAGTCCACCTTGATCAGCAGAGACCGTCTGTCTTCCATAGACAATGCGCAGTTGGCATTACCTAGAACGATAACAGCCCTCTGCGCCCATCCCAAAAGAGCCTCCGGAGAGATCATGGAGTCCGAAGCCTTGGCATCCTCTGCTATGTCTAGGATCTTGGTTATCAGGCCTATGGCGTCACACAGCTTGTCCTGGCAAGCCCGCCAGAATCGGTCTATGCCCTTTTTAGGGTCTTTGACAAACTTGGCTAGGAAGGTGGCCATCTTGGGGTCTATGTCAGGCGTTTGGACTACTTTCCCCTCTAAATTGGCTCTAGGGCACTCCGCTCTTAGGCAACTTTGCCTCTTTCTCTAGCAGTCTGCGTAGGCGGTTGCCACATATTGAGCCACCTTGTCACAAGGAACCCATTCTGCCGACCGAGGATGGAGGATCGGGTCTGGGTCCAGCATGTCGGACTCCTGCGCCCCAAGGGTACTTCACTGGAAGGGGGGATGGCCTCCATGGTTTGGAGGACCCTGCCTCCTCATCAGAGGAAGGGTCATCATCTTACGGGTCTGGGGATAGTGGGGCTGGAATTTCATGCGGGGTGTCTAGGTCCGAAGGGAGTAAGGCAGGGACACTCTTTGCCATAAAGGCATGCTTTAACCCGTCAAATGCGTCGAGGTGAACACCCTCCTCTCAGTGTGGTATCTGTATCCAGCTGAGCTGGGGGCGCAAGGAAGAACCTGGTGCTGTCTGGGGTCTCTTGGCGCACTTGCTTGCAATGAGCGGTGCGAGGCGCTCTTCCATGGGGCCCATGGCCTCTTCTACCACTCAGTAGATATAGGCATCCACAGCTTTATAGAACTCGTCATCCTAAGGGAGGTATGCCAAAGGGCTTTCGTATACATCGCCTGAGGATTCCATGGGCAATAAGGATGTATTCCTAACCCAAGAGAAAATAGGTCTGTGCAGGTGACCACTGGCGCAGCACACCCATCACTAGCAGATGACTGCTAGTTGGGGACTGAGGGTGCAGTCGAAGGATTTTATCGTTGGCATAGCCACACCATTTGATTCTAAGCCCAGGGACACTCCACCTGGTGCCAGAGCTTAATGGGGTTAATGGCCTGGGAGCGTGTCCCCTGAACGGACCCTCATGGTCACTGGGTAGGATACGGACCTCCAGGGGCTGTTATGATTCACCACACAATACAGACCCTGAGCACAGAGCGTCAGCCTGCTTAGTGTCAGGCAATTTGTTTTGGGCACAGGACAGACCCCACAAGCAGGGCGTCACTCTCCAGGCCAAGGCTCATGGCAGGCTCCTCAACCGATGTCCAATTTCAATCCTGTCAGTGCTGTAATTGAGAGCAAACGTGCTTTGCAGGTGCAGAGACGCCGGAGTCACAGTACCACCTGGCGGGTGGAGGACCGCGGCATGGCATGGCACCATTATCGGTCGCGGAGTAGCAGAAAGCGCCGCCGAGGGGATATCAGCGCGACGCGCTGCCAACACTCACAAAGATTTTCAGTCCAGTCACATATGCAAACAGTATGCACGCTTGTATCCAAACATTTAAGTAAAGAGGAAACAACTTAACTTGAGGCTGGGAGCAGCAAAGAAAGAGGGGAATCAGAGTTGAGGAAGAACTATTACAGACACAGGAGGAGCTTGATTGTTTACTGTTATGGACTACCACTGTATTCTGATTGGTTGTTTTTGCAATCCATTCCCAGAGACTCATGGGACTGGTAGTTCTTCGCTTTTTCAAAAAAGTTAAAGGAGATGTTTTAAAAAAATGCTGCTGTGTAAATAAAGTGAAGAAAGAAAAGCATAATCCTCGCCTCCGGTCCCGACATGGAATCTAGTGAACCACAGTAGGAAAAACAGAATAAATTCTCCAGTCAACAGCACCAATTTCAACTAAAAAAGCTGCATGAAGTGTGATCCGGTTTCTTACATGCCCTTTCAATATGAGTGCCCACAACCGGCCATTGTTGTTTTGCCACAGCATGACGAGGCCACGGGTCAGTACCGCTTACTCCTCACACAACTCTTCCCACAGAGGTCATCCTGCACCCATTCACCTCTCCAGCCAAACATATCTGCTCCACTACAAATTTCCCAGATGGTTAGAATGCCACAATGCCATACCAGTTGCAGGCTATACGTACACCAGGTAAAATAAGGAAACTACATAAAAAGTCATGATTTTCCATGGTAACTTGAAACGTGTCCCATGTTCTAAGCCACCATGTTCTGCTTTAAGTTTCTGATGTCAGTCTGTGTTAGAAATGGTGTTATTAATTTGGGAAGGGGAAACCCCTGCCAACTCAATAAACCTACTCTGGTTAGGACAAAACACAGTTCTGAGAGACTCTGTTCAAACTTTGATGCCAATAGCAGATGTAGCATGCAATCCCCAGAGAAGTGTGTACTAAGTTGTAGCAGTACCAACAATTTTAAAGAGAATAAAACATAATAAAATTCCTAAACCAGTATGGAAAAATAGAGACCTCAGGCTGACCGCGATGGAGTACAGGCCGGATACACAAAGCGGGTTTACCTTCAGGTTTAGCCTCCTGCTGCTTGGGAAGCTTGTTGTGGTCAGTCCTATGGCCCTTAACTCCTTGGGGAAGGCTTGTGGGCACCAGGTCTCTTTTCATTGATGTCTCCATCAGGGTCTAGTCCTCCTTATTCAACGGGACCCTCTTGGAGTCGAGTCCTTCTGATTTTTGTGTCCCTGAAGCGGCTAAACAGGAGGCCCACCATTTGACCCATGGAAAGCAGTTCTAGTCACTGGATGAGAGCAGGATTCTTTGAGTTATTGTATGTATCCTCCTCTTCCGTCAGGGTTCTTCTTCCAGCAGGGCCTCCTTCTTCTAATGCATCTTCCCAGGTACAGAAATGTTCAGAGGAAGTGTTGGTTGAGGTGCCAGACTTATCTTGTGCACTAGCTAGTGATTGGAGAAAGTGTAAAACCCAATCCTAACTATTTTCTCGTAGTCCTATCACCACCTTTTGCAGCACTTCCTTTTTGGCTTACTGTAAAATTCTCTTTTTTGACATAATAGAACCCAGACAGGCAGGCCTCTCTTCAGCTTCTTGGCCACTCCCCTTCCTGACAGGGTCAAAACTGTTACTTCCTTCTACTGTGACTAGAGGCTCCTGGATGAAAAGGAAAATCCTTCCGTGGCATCTCCAAGACAAAAGAGCTAGAGCTAAAGCTGCCCTGTGTTCTGCCAACTATTCTTCTCCACTGCCATATAGCTAATCCCTTCTAAGTGGTCAGCAGTTAATAATCATTCTCCTCTCCTGAACTCAGATGTAGACCAGTGTTCTCTGAGCCAGAGTCTATACTGGATGTATATTCCAGCTCTGAAGGTGTGATAGGAGGGAGGACTAGTTTAAAGTCAGTTCTGGCTCAGGTAGCCTAAAGTACATTTCTTAAGTTATGAAAATTCTCATTTACCATTAAGTCAGATTTTAAAAACAAAGCGGAAAATAACATTGAACCATTTTCTAGCCCTTTCCTAAGTAGTTGTGGAAAATAAAGATTTTAATACAATCTAGGCCTGTTAAGGAAAGGTCTAGTCAAGCTTACTCAGTGAAAAAGCTTTTGGGTTGTATTTCACTGTGAGGGTACACGAACCACAATATGTAGTGTTCCCTATTTTTATATATTAGAAACCTGTCTTGTGGGGCCACAACGCATACTTTAGGGGTGATTTATGAATATCTAAAAATTGGATTTTCCTTTATGGGAAAGGTGCTATTCTATGTCATGCTGTGAGAAATTGTATTACCACAATCCTTGTCAGGGTAAGGCACAAGCAAACCCAAAATTAACCTGTGCTCAGCCCCCTGGTACTTTGGTACAGAGCAGTCATACTTAACTTTGATGCAATGTGTAAAGTATTGGTGCGGCACTTCAAACAGTAAAACAGTGAAACACCACACAAAAAGATCCCACACTAAATTAGAAAAATAGAGCAAAATTTAAAAAAGAAAACAAGAGCAAAATGACAAAAATCCAATCAATAGAACCTTAAATATTTTATGGAGAATAGTGCCGAAAAGCGCAAAGCTCCAACTCGGGATAGCTGGTCGCGCTGGACCAGGTCAAAGTCAAAAGTTAAGGCCGACCGAAATGGAGCGCAGGTTGGATAAAGTCAAAGGTTATTCCAACTGAAGTTTTACCTATTCAAGTACGTACCAAGAGTCCTGTTCACATTGCAGAGGGCCGCAAGGAGCTGGGAGTGTTGTGGGGGGCTGTTGGCGAAGCGCTAAGGGCCGGCCGGCGCCGCAGGCATTGCTGGTGCTTCGCTGTGGCTGAGCCCAGCTCCTCCCACCCATCCTGCCAGTGATAGCCCGTCCAATCACACCTAATCTCCCCACTGTGTGTAGCTGTCTAGGAGGAATACACAAAGCCTGTCAGCTTCACCCAGTCATGTGACCCAGAGTCAGACTGCAGGCACCAAGTGGCTAAGACAAGAAAATGCCAACTTTCTAAAAGTGGCATTTTCAGAATTGCAGTTTAAAGTCTGACGTTACAATAAGTTAGGATTTTATATCGTGATTTCAGAGACACCAAACATGAAGTGGTTACCTGTTCCCATTTGGAAATTACCCATATAAAATGTAGTACGGTAATGCCAATGTTATCCTATGGGAGAGCCTTTGGAAGTTTTGGGTTGCAGGGCTTGGCCGGACCAGTCAGGTCCAGCAAATGTTCTACCTGAATTTTTGTTTCCCATACCACTCTCTTTATCTTTTTTTTCCGGAGTTTTATATAGCGCGAACTTGACTCGAAGGTATCAGAGCGCTTTACATGAGCACCAGTTGCGTTACACAAGGACACATTCATTTTTTTTTGTTTTTGTTAGGCACGGCGAGATTAAGTGATTTGCCCAGAATCACAGGATGTTGAACCTGGTTCCTCAGATTTGAGGTCGGCCGCCCTAGCCGTTAGACCACATCCTCTCCCTTCCCTTCTTCCCTTGCACTCTTCATTGTATTTCTCTTGCAATACGTGCTGATGTTAGTCATCTGCACACCACTCGACAAGCAACTACATAGATACCGGCACTTCACCTGTGCTATAAACCATTGCAGAGTTTATGATGCACAGTACCGCAAGACGTATTGCACAGTAAATACTACTGCTTTACTAGTCAATTCGAAAACAACTTGCACATTGATAGTGTTGAGCTTTTTAAGATCTTTGAATCGCTCCTTCTTGCCTCTTATTGCTCACATTCATGTTGCAGTCATTGTGATTCTGTCCACTTCATTTTCATCGACAAAGTAAAAACTGTTAGGCACCTCCTCCATGCTGTTCTTCCATTCCTACCCACTTTGATGTCACCACTCCCCACTTGAATTGAACATTTCCCATTTTTTCACCTTGTTGATAATGCTATCAACCACGATTGGCCTCTCAACTCAACAGCGCTTTCCAAATCTATTGATACTTTAGAGTGCCTTACTCGCCACCTCATCAATGCCTTCTTTAATTTAGGTTCCTTAAACACATCCGGTTTACCCTTTTTTCCAAGAAGCCTAAATAATCTTAGCTGTCAAACATTTTGCTGTTCCCTACGCCACCAGGCACAAACTGACCTGTGCCTACTTCTCAGCACCAGCCTTGTTGACCTTTCACAAGAGCTTTTTCTTCTACAGAACCAAGGTTAGCTGGCTTTCTTCAGGCTCATCAGTCACTTTTGATAAAAATGTATCTTTGTATCCTGTTCAGTAGGCTTCTGAAGAACTTCTGTATCTTTGATTTGAAAAGCTATTCTTTAAAGTAACGTAGGCCAGATGTATTATTTACAGGTTATAATTTGCGACCAGTAAATGTTTCTATGGACCACCCTTTATTAGGTAAGTTCGTAAAAAACAATCTGATTGTGTTGCAATCCGACATACCTACGTAATATTTATTAGGTAGGTTGTTAATTGCCACTTATTCTGATTGGTCACAGTCAAAGGGATGATGGCCTGCAAGGGTCACTAGACCACTATGTCTGTGATTGATTTTCAATAAAGTAAACTTTAAAAAAAATTTTTTAAGTGCAATAGATTTTTCTTAAAGAAAATGGGTTTTTGTTTAAAATAAAAAAAAAAGTGTAAAAAAAGTTTGTGTTAGAGTTGACTGTGGTTCCTTGGACCTACACTTAAACAAACTTTTTCTTTTACATTCACAAAGGGGAAAGGGACCCCCTTTTCCAAATGAATGACCAACTCCTTTGAAGAGCTGGGAAATATTCAATTTTTGCCACAAGATTTTGGTTGACAAACATTTACACATAAGAAGGATTTGACATTTGAAAGGGACACCTACAACCCACTCCTTCCAGGTACAGAATCGGTATCTATTCTGAATCACATTTTAGGAGTGTTTGTGGCTGTTGAAATGCTTAGTGCACTTGACCCAATAAACTGCAATTAAGTTACCTCTATGCCTGGTTTAATTTCTAACCCCTGCCTTATGAGGTATTTATTCTAACCCTCTGAATGTGTATGTACTTTATTGACCCTTGTGCTCCCCAGAGGCTCAAAATAAATAGGCCCTCATTGCCTGTTGGTAAGTAATCCTGATTTAGCCACTAAAGATAGTTCCTGGCCCAATCAGGATTAATAATTTTGCAGAAATACTGCACTCCTTATATCTTAAAACACACATATTTTGCCAGGAAAAAATTGACGAAATGCAAGGAATGAATGAATTGATGCACAAACACCAATTTTGATGCACAAACACCAATTTCCACTGTTCTCTTTCATTCTTAGGGTGAAGTTTGGAATCCCAGAGTAATTTTGGGGATATTCCCAGCCAGGTTTCCATGCACACAATACTCTGAAATGAAAATAGGTACTTTTAAAGCGCACGGCTACTCCACAGAGTGTCCCGGCGCTAAAGGACCACCGAATGACAGGCAACCAGAGTTAAGAGGCCAAACCGCCCAAAGAGAATTATTGCTGGAACAGCCAGGTTTTTAACTGTCTCCTAAAGGTGAGCAGGTCCTGGACCTGCCTAAGATGAAGAGGCAGACGATTCCATGAGCGGACAGCCAGTAGTTGAAAGGAGCGACCGCCTACCCGGGAGCGGGCAAATTTAGGAATGAGCATCATAGACTGCCCTGAGGACCTCAAGGCACGTTGCGGTTCGTAGTGCTGGACCCTTCTCCTAAGATATATGTGGTAAAGGAAGACACATGATCCAGCTGTATAAATAGGATACTTCTTTATTGTAGCTTGGTTCTAAGATGGGTGAGTAGGAGAAGATAGAAGGTACAGATGCAGCCCCACCAGGAGCAAGCTCCTAGCAGCTCAGCCTGAGTTGACCAACTGACACTCTAACCACAAAGAGGCACTCAGGCATTCTGTGATGTCATGGTACATTCCAACAGAGCAGTACAGTGGGGAATAGTAGAGAAGTAGTTTACTACACATCCTCCTTCCTTGGGGAACAACAGCAGAAATAAGGAGAAAGACAAATAAGATACCTCAGAAATAACATTAGCATGAAATGAAAACATTGAGATGCAAATATCTAATGGTGTAGTACATGAGGTATCAGGAATAACACTGGCATGAAAAGAAATGCATTAAAATGCAAAACATCATTGAATACATTAGAATTGCAAATATAATTACTACACGCCCCATCCCCCTCCCTTAGGGGTAAAGAGAGAACAAGGAAAGACTTAGGTGGAAAAAACCAATGCAACAGAGAAGGGTGGTCACCCCCGCAACCTCCCCGTAAGCGGGTACACCCCAGGGTAGTCACCCTGGCAAAAAAAAGGTGGAGATTAACCGCCCTTACAACTTCTCCATAAAGGGTACACCAGAGTTGACCCTTGGGACTGAAAAACAACATCCCCAAGAGAAGAGTACCCCAGGGGGTATGAGTCACCTTAGATAACAGGCAGAGTACACAAGGATACACGACCTGGAAGTTACACAACCTCCTCTAAGTAGGGTACACCATAGGGTTCGCGCTCTGAAAAACTGGTTTGGGGCACTGACTGCCCACTAACAATACAACCTCCTCTACGTAGGGTAAGCCTAGGAGGGTACACCGCAGGGTACTCACCCTGGAAACTGATATGGGGCATCAACTACCCACAAACAACACATCCTCCCCTAAGTAGGGTAAGCCTAGAAGAGTACACCGCAGGGAGCTCACCCTGGAAACTGATATGGGGCATTGACTACCCACAAACAACACAACCTCCCCTAAGTAGGGTAAACCTAGAAGAGTACACCGCAGGGTGCTCACCCTTGAAAACTGAAAACTACAACCTCCCCTAAATAGGGCACACCACAGGGTACTCACCCTGGAAAATTACACAACCTCCCCTAAGTAGGGTACACCACAGGATAATCACCTTAGAAAAAAAAACTACACAACTTCCCCTAAGTAGGGCACACCACAAGGTACTAACCCTGGAAAACTGAAAACTACACCCTCCCATAAATAGGGTACACCGGAGGGTACTAACCCTTAAAACAACACCATGACGGAATTGGCGCACTTAACACCCCCACAACCTCCCCCAAGGAAAAAGATACACTCTGTTTAGTCTCACAACACACTTTCCATGAAAACTGAGTTGGAGCACTGGGGCACTAACCGCCCGTTCAAGACACTATATTATAAAGTGAATTGATGTAGTGAGTGCCCCCACCCCTTACACACCAATACAGGAGATGCAATATGAGTATAGGCATTATAATCAAGGAGAAATTGTTAGGCTCCGGTGAGCGGTCTCTCACCCGAGGTCTCCACACAAGGCTTCCCGCAGTTACCAGCATACATTGCGGTGTAGTGAAGGTACAACACTTGAGTTCCTTCAGTGAGCATTCGCTGAACTCCGCCGTTGAAATGAAGTGCCACAACGTTCAAAAGTTTTGGTGTCCGCAAAACTTTATTGGCAACGCGGTTGGCAAAAGGTGTACACCTCAATGAAGATTGCCAAGGAGGAGGGAAACTTCCAAACACAAAATGACGGCACGCATCCCTGACGCTGTGCAGGGTGGCTTGTGGCAGGAGCGTGCACCAAAGCGTCCAACGCAGCAAGGAGCTCGAAGAGGAGGCAGATGTCACAGAAGATAGGTTGCAGGCATCACAAGACTGGTAAGGCTGCGCGTGTCGAGTGCATGCGCGCGGTGGAGGCTCGTGGGCTGTTTGAAAGGCAGCGGTTAAACTGCCATGGAGCATAATTAACATCTTAAGCATCCAAATCAGCAAAGTAAAATGCCCCCACACACCAGTACAACACAGCCCCGGTCCCTGCCTCTCCAAACACGCGCGTCGGCTCACCAGAGACACCACTCGCAACACAACAAATCGCTGCGACAACTAGCAAAGTGCTCCCAGTCACTGGACATTACCTGTCCAAATATGCGCATGAGCTTACCAAAAGTGCCGCTTTTCTAGACACTCTTGAGTCCTCTCCAAGGCTGCCGCTTACTCTCGAGCAGGCGTCAAGCTTCACTGGCAGACGGATACGCAGCATTCTGGAAGGATGTTCCCGAAGAGAAAGTTGGAGCCAGTTCTCTCACAGTCCAAGTTGAAGTTCTGGACCAGGTGTCTCGGTTCTGGTTCTCTTTCTCGGGTTATGGGCCTCTTTCTGTGGTTCGGGCCTCTATGTTACTTTTATTTTTCTTCTTTTATTTTCCTGTGGACAATCTGTCTCAGTACTGTGGGCTATAAAGCCCGGTTCCCGGTTCTGAGAACCTCCGTGTCACGATTTTCTGTCGTGGAACTGGAACTTTGTCCTGGTTCTGGGAACCGCTCTTGTCACGAAACTGAGTCGTGTTTTGGAACTCTTGTCCTCTTCTGGTTCTGGGGCCTTTGTCCCCTTCTGGTCCTGGGACCTCCTTTGTCCTCTCCCGGTACTGGTTGTGAGACCTTTGTCCCCTTCTGGTGCCTTTGTCCCCTTCTGGTGCCTTTGTCCCCTTCCGGTGCCTTTGTCCCCTTCCGGTCCTGGGACCTCCTTTGTCCTCTCCCGGTACTGGTTCTGAGACCTTTGTCCCTTCTGATTCTGGGGCCTTTGTCCCCTTCCGGTCCTGGGACCACCTTTGTCCTCTCCCGGTACTGATTCTGAGAGGCTTGTCTACTCCTTATTGTGAGACGACCTTTGTCCCCTTCTGGTCGTCCGTCAAGGTTCAGGGTTATTTGACCAGCTTCTAGTTATGGGACCTCTATCCCAGTTCTGGATCCCCTGACCTGATCTTGGGTTGATGTCCCGGTTCTGGGCTGTCATCTACCATGTTATGTCTCAGACTCTGGTACTAGCCTAATGGACACACACATCAGAGCTCAGATTTAATGTAAGAAACGTCCAGTATTATAGCACTACTTCAGTTACAATGGCTCCAAATGGTAGGCTGGTTCATAATTTCCATATAGAAATGCTGCATATCCCTCTTCCTTCTTTGCTATAAAGGTCTTAGATTGCGTGGTATCCATGCGCAAATTGTCACAGGCGCTGTGCCAACAAAATGCGTTATGCGCTATTGTCATTTATTTGTCTTTATTTTTAATGCCTGACTGTAAGATGGCAAGTGGGGTCTTGTAATCCTAAACGTTCATGTTTACAAATTTAACAGTGGCGTGTTTGGTTTCATATAACTTATTACTGACACTCTAACCACAAAGAGGCACTCAGGCATTCTATGATGTCATGGTACATTCCAACAGAGCAGTACAGTGGGGAATAGTAGAGAAGTAGTTTACTACAATATACAGCACCAGTGCCATGAAAGGCCCGAAAAGCCAAAACCAGAGCCTTAAACTGGATCCTCTTCCGTACTGGTAGCCAGTGCAAGGCCTTCAGGTGGATCGTCATACATGCTCTGGGTCCCACCATGAGAATGGCGCTGGCCGCAGCATTCTGAACCACCTGCAGACGGTTCAGTAAATACTCCGGTAGGCCCAGATACAACACATTGACATAATCCAACCTGGATGTACTGACAATAAATTTTTTTCTGTAACTAAACTCAATAACTACAGACTGCCTAGACTTTGCTTAGCAATATTTTCAGAACCTTTAAGAGAGCTAATACTCTTTCCTTTGTGGTAGACCTGTCATCCTTAGGGTGGTCATCCCCAAACCTTTTTGCCTGCTTACCTCCTCTTTTTGCTGTATCTTTTTGTTGGCCTTAGGACTCTGCTAACCAGTGCGGAAGTGCATGTGCTTCTCCCCTAAACCTGGTGACATTGGTGTATACTCGACTGACATATTTAGTTTACTTGTACGCCCCTTGTAAAATGGTATACAATATACTCAGGGCACTTAAATGAAATGAAAACTAGTGGGCCTGCAACACTGATTGTGCCACCCACACAAGTAGCCTTTCAAACCCGTCTCAGGCCTGCCATTGCAAGGCCTGTTGGTGCAGTTTACTGTCACTTGGACTTGTCATTTAAAACCACTTGCCAAGCCTTAAACTCCCCTTCTTTACACATAAGTCTCCCCTAAGGTAGGCCGTAGGTAGCCCTAAGGGCAGGGTGCTGTGTATGTTAAAGGTAGGACATGTACTGGTAAGTTTTGCATGTCCTAGTAGGGACAAACAGCTAAATTTGTTTTTTACTACTGTGAGGCCGTCTCCTCTCTTAGGCTAACATTGGGAATTCCTTAAAACACTTTTAAGCTGTAATTGCTGATTAGATAGGAGTAGCTTCAGCATGTTTCATATCTTTGGAATGGTAATGATGAATCCTCTTTACTGGTAAAGTTGGATTTAGGATTACTGTTTTAGAAATACCACTTTTAGAAAGTGGACATTTCTCTGCTATTACCTCTCTGTGTGCCTTGCAGCTGTCTCCAATACACGTCTGGATTAGGTGACAGCTACACTTTGTGCTTTCTCTCTAGACCGCAACAAACACAGGAAGGGTCGGTGTAACAGAAAACTCGTCTGCATTCTGATATCTCTTCCTCAGCAGGATAAGAGGGGTGAGCTGACACATACACCTAAATAGGCAATGTCCTGTTTCCCACACACAAAGCTGATTACCCCTTACTGATAGTCTGGCGCTAGGCATGGGAAGAAAGGGGGACCTGTGCACTTCAAGGGCCTGCTTGAAGCCACCCCCACTTCAAAGGCACAACTGGGTGTAAGTACTGGGGCTCTGACCCTACTAAGACAGTACTACTGGACCTGTGAAGAACTCTGCAAGGATTAAAGACTCCTGGGCTACAAGGATTGCCATTGTGCTTGACTGCTGCTCTGGAAGAACTGTTTTTCTGCTTTGCTGTGCTGCCCTGCTGCCCGCTGATCTCTGCCCTGTTGAGGACAAGGACTGGACCCATCTCACTAGAACCCAGAGTGACTCCAAGGCCTTGCTGGCTTGCTCCGTGTTCTGAAGTCTCAGGGCCATCAAAGACTTCCTACAACTCTGCGACAGCACCTGGACTCTGCCATCTGGGAGTCCTGCCCTGCCAAGTGGTGCCAATCCAGTACTGGTTCCTTGAAAGTGAGCCTCTGCTGTATAGAACCATCAAAATCAACGCAGTGACGGCTTTGCGCTGATCAGAATCGACACGTTGCCCTTCGATGCCGATGCAGGAGCTGATCGATGACAACGCTTCGACAGACTGTGCGGCTTGATGTCAACAGACAGCACGGCTCGACGACAATGCAGTGTCTGCATCCTAATGGGGTTCGTCAACGAAGCCTTCATCGTCTGCGTGGATCGGAACCAAGCCATCGAGTCTTCAACATCGACGCTTCCTCCATCCAAGGTACGTTTGTTTTCAGCGGGACCTGCGTGAGTCCTGTAGCCGGTCTGCCCTCCATCGCGGTCAGTCTGAACTTTGGATTTACTCCGGTCCAGCGCGACATTAAGTAACCCCTAAGCGCTATTTGCTTCTAAGCACTACATTTTGATTTAATCTTTAGAAATTCATAACTCCGATTCTACTTATTGGATTTTTGTTGTTTTGGTCTTGATTTACCAATAAAAATATAATCTATTTTTCTAAAACTGTAGATTATTT
Source organism: Calotriton arnoldi (assembly GCA_963921515.1). Lineage (NCBI taxonomy): Eukaryota > Metazoa > Chordata > Amphibia > Caudata > Salamandridae > Calotriton > Calotriton arnoldi. The sequence goes on along the minus strand of CAWUFW010006186.1, from coordinate 850,689 downwards.
TTGTGGCATTTTCATTGTGTTACTGTGTGAGTGTTGCACAAATACTTTACACATTGCCTCTTTAGATAAGCGTGACTGCTCTGTGCCAAGCTACCAGAGGGTGAGCACAGGTTATCTTTTAGTGTGCATCTAGCTTACCCTGACTAGAGTGGTGGTTCCTGCTTGGACAGGGTGCATACGTCTGCTAACCAGAAACCCCAGTCTTAACACTTCGGTTTTCTATTTCTTCCATTTCTCTTCTATCTCTACTCTACATTTTCCCTTTTGATCACTTCCTTCTTACTTCTGCTTTTTATCTCCCGACTTCTTTATCTGTTTGTGATGTAGTTCAACTACACTTTTCCTTTCAGATCTGTGTAACATGTCATGTGGCTACCTCAGGGATTATGTTCGCAGTGCTGTACCCTCTGTAGATCGCTTTTCAGTTCTTACTGATAATGCCTCATTTCTGATGGATACTTCTAACCACATATACATCCCCTTAGAATATCCTCCAGGCACCAGACTGAATCTGGAGAATTTTGTAGCAGTGCTCAATAGGTGGCATTTGTATGACTCTCTGCTTGCTTCATACTTCCCCATAGGTGACAGAGAGAACCCGCCTATGAACGGCACCCCTAAATGCTGATGTCAGTTTCTTTCTTTCTGAGCTGTCCAATGTGGATCTGAACCTCCTCTCCCAGCTTTTAATGGTTTTTCAATAACTGATACTTTTCAGCAGTATGCTAGGGGACGATTTTGCCACTGAAAATCACAGGATTCATGCTGTGATGTGACTGCAGAAAGCATGTGTTGCTTATTGACTCACATGTGCCTTTGGACCTGCGATCCGGGCAAATCTCAGAGTCATGTGATAAATGCACCATACCCCACCTAAACGCTATACAAGACCAGGAGGTGAGGTTTTTTGTTGCTTAACACAAGAAGTCGGATCTTCATGCAGATCATAATCCCGCTTCAAGTAGTGGGGCCCAGTCTTGGTCACAAAGCTGCTCCAGTGACTGCTTCACTTTCTACTCGAAGTCCTCTGGCAATTCCATATCCAAGCACAAGCATAACAAAGCATAGCAGGACGCGACCCCATCCCACCACTCTGACTCCAAACAGAAAGTGCAAGTGCGTTAAGATGTTGGTCACACTCCATCGAGGTCCCTGGCCTAGAAGCAAATTCCTCAATTGGCCTGATGCGCTTTGAGTTTCCAGGGTCATCGTCAACACCGCACTACATCGAGGCATTGATAAAAAAAAAGTCAGTGTGCGTCTGGCTCCCTCTTGGCTTTCGTGCCTCATGGAACCGCAAGAGCCTCCATTTGAGTTATCGTTGGTTGGTTCCACTCTTGTGCCGTCTGTTCCCTCAGGACCAATTACTGGGTCTGTACTGACTTGAGTGCAGACTATCACTCTAGCCCCGAGATCCACACCGATTCCCGTCACCCCAACCCAATGGTACAGCACCCATGTCTGGTCTCAAACCTGCATCAGCTCTACCAATTTGCACTCTGAGATTAGAAAATCACAAACTGTTGTCTTGCATCGCAGCTATCATCAGAGGCTCCATTATCTTTTTGGCTCTGACTCAGATCCTGTGCCTGGACAGGACGCACCCCAGAATATTGATGATGATGGTGTTGAGGAGGATTTCTTGCTCCCCTGCCATTACACTCATGATGCTTTATACCTTGATTTGCAAAACACCAGTGAGTTTGATACCTCCCCTGAAAGAAAGCTTGACATCACATTAGCCATCAATTAAATAAAGTGCCTCATTTGCAGTGATGGTTCAGAGGACTGCTGAGGTACTAGAATTAGCTGTTATCCATTGAGACAAAAGCAAATGTTTTTTGCGAAAATTCCATAACCTGGGCAAGCAACACATGAGCCCCTGCTCCCATTCAATGATGCCCTCACAGATATTTTGATAGATTGGTCGCAACTACGTTCTTGCCTGCCTGCTAGCTGTAAAGTAGCCAGCCATTATTGAAACTGACCAGGTGATCCGGATTTTCTCACCAAGCACCCTGCTCAGGAGAGTCCTATTGTATAGGACTCAACAAGTAAGTTGTACTCTAACTCATTTCCGACTAATCCAAAAGGATTGATGCCTTTGGCAAATGTATCTTTTCCTCTGCCAGTTTGGTACTGCGATCCAGAAAGGCAGTCTGTGTGTTGGGCCAATACATGCATGCCCTTTGGAACAAGACCATCAAGATCTTGCAAAGAGGTCCTGAAGGATCTTTAGGGCCTTATTGGCTCAGACGATACATGACGGGCAGGACGTGGCTAAGTATGTTATCCGTGCCAGATTGGATGCCACAGACTGCTTCGGCAGGGCAGTCAGCACCACTGTTGTTCTTTATAGACATGCCTGGAAAACTCTACTGGATTCTCCAGTGATGTATAGGCTTCACTAATGGGCATACCCTTTAATGGGATCTCGCTTCTTTAGAGAGAAGGCAAACTCCACGTTGAAGTGCTATAAAGACAACATAGACACAGCACGTTCTTTGGAGCTATTGACATCTGCCAAATATTATCCATACCAGTTCTGAAAATGTATGGGCTATTCCAGAGGACTGGCGTAAAAGCAAGACAGCCTTCTTAGCTGGTGATACAGCAGACAGCCCAGTTCTTTCTGGGCATTGGAGGTGGGTCTGACAGGCGACGCGATGGTCAGCAATGGCACCAGTCCTCCAACTCTTATACCCCTGCTACAGTGGGAGACAGTATCCCTCATGTTCTCCTTGATTGGCAAGCCATCACATCCGAAAAATGGGTCTTACATATTGTTTAAACAGCCTATCCCCTACCTTTGCCCACCCAGCATCCCTCCCCCACCAAAACAAATTCCAGCAGAAGATCTATCCATCCTGCTACAGGAGGTACACCTGTTGCTCTCCATGGATGCCATAGAGAAGGTACTAGACTCTGAGAAATACAGGGTTGTTAATCATCCTATTTCGTCATCTGAAAAGGATGGGGGCCTGAAGCCTATGTTGGATCAATAACGGGTGGGCTCAATTGAATGATTCCAGATTGGGCCAGATTGGGCCAGAAGAGTGCGATACCTGGATCTTCGGAGTATGAGAATCTGTTCTCCTAAAAGGCTACCACTTCGGGAGGAACTCCTGTCTCGGCAGCAGGGCACGGTCCTCGACCTGAATCTACGCATCTTACACCTTCATGCATGGTGATTGAGCGGCTGCAATTAATTGCTTTCAATCTGCCCCCTGAGGTAGTAGATGTAATCCTCGCCACCTGACACCCCTCAACGAAATCCATTTATGCCAGGTGCTGGGACAAATTTGTAGCCTAGTGTGGTTCTCAGGCCACACTTAGGCCTTTTAAACTTAACTGCTAATTCGCCTTAACTCTGTCTCTCTCCTGAACTATCCTTACTTCATACTTCAAAGTCACTTGGAACGTCTGTGACATATGACTCCTTTTACTTAGTCTTGGTTTCGTGCCGTTCAGAGTACTTATGCCTCCCAGTGCAAAGCTGCAAAAGAATCTTTTTCACAGTCTCTAATTTATTAACAAAAAGCAGGAACCTCAACATTTATTTTCCACATTTTATTGCTTCCCTTCGCCTCCAACCACTGATCCTTCCCTTTGTTCTCCACATAGTGCTGATAATTTGGCAGCGTATGTTACTTCAAAAATATCTGTCATACCAGCATCCTTTGCTCTCACTTCAGTCTCTCTATCTTGTGTGTCATCTACATTGGTGGACCTTTCTTTGCACTCTCTGTCTTCTACTACTCCTCATATAGGAACATTTAACCTTATTTCAAAGGGGGAAGTGTGTACTCCTCTGTGTAGAGCACGGTTTCTCTCACTGATCTATTGCCGTCCATATTCTTTTCCTATTTTTTGCACTATCTGGTCTCTATGTTGAATGTTTCTTTTTCTTCTGACTTTTTTCCCTTCTCATTCAAATCTATTGTTGTACTCCCTTACGTAAAAACAAAACATTTGATCCTAATTATTCATCCACCTTTTGTCCTGTTTCCCTGATTCCATCCATCTACAATTCTTGAGCATGTTGTTTTCTCTCAGCTGTCTTCAAGCTAACAATATTTCTGTCCAGTGTATTACACCAAGACTGTTTACTCTGTCTAATTATCTTCTTCATACATGTCACAATAAACAATCTTCTCTTCTCATTCTCTTATATCTTCTGCACAATGGATCTTGCTAATCTTATACATTTTCTTGGTACCCTGGTACATTTCTTAATTGATTTCATTTTTTTCTGATCATTCCTTTTCAGTATCATGAAAGGGATTGGTATATTTTCCCTATCCTTTAACTACATTATTCCCCACGGTTGTGCTCTAGGTCCCTTGATACTATTCCCTTTCCTTATAGTGTTTCTACCTTTGGCTTTGATTCTAACTTCTTTGCTGATGACTCAAAAATCTTTTTCGCACTGTTGTCCTTTTCTACAAGAATGTATTTCTTCTTTGCTCGTCTCTCTGCTGTTGAGAAATGTGTATCATCCTATTTCTCAAAGTCATATCTAAAACAAAACACTGGCAAAACCAATTGGTCTAGCTTGTTTTTTGAGTCCTCCCTAAAATATTTTAAAAAGCCTTCTGCAATTGCTTTCTGTTTTCAGTGCGTCTATGAGTTTAGGAACTTAACGTGTAACGAATAAGTGTAGTTTTGAGATGTAAAATAGTCCTGAATGCATTGCAATGTAAGGTAACCCTCCAGTGGCATGAAATTATGCAACAAATAGGACCCCGCACTATGTATCTTTTTAAACAATTGGTAACTATAGGCCTGCACTGTGAAACCAGAATCTAAAAAGATGTTCGCTATTCTTGCCTCATCCTCTTCTCCCACTTCCCCAACTAGTTTTTCCCAGCTTTGCTTCCCTTTTTTCCCACCTCAAGAAATTCTGTCTTTTGTGTTCCACTCATTTCTACATTTTTTGTCTCACATCGCCTCAGGAGTGAAGACTCATCAATTTGATTTCTACAATATTTGCAAGATAAATTCATTTCTGATTTTTTCTTCTGCAAGGGTGCTTCTTCGATCCTTAGTGGTCTCTTGATTTAATTACTGCTCAACTCTTTGTTGGACTCCCTAAATAACCGATTCTGGCTCTCCAGATTGTTCTAAATGTGTATGTACTTCTCTTTTATTTTCCCTGCTTTTTGCAATTCACTCCATATCTCTCTCAGCTGCACTGACTACTCTTTCTGCTCAATGTGTTTTGTTTTGTTTGCATTGTTTTATAATGTATTTACTCAACAGCTCCTTATTTGTGTTCATTAGCCCTCCTCTGTAGAATATATATTTTTCCCGTTCTTCACCCACCTTGTGCTTTGTTTCGCTTTAGCTCTTTTATTCTTCTGGCACTGGAACTATGGAATGAGTTCCCTATTCTTTTAGATGTGCTTCTACATTACCCATCTTTAAGCCCTTGGGCACCACTGATGTTACCTTCATCACCGTAGCACTGACAACTAGGCACTAGGGATGCTTTAGACCATGTCAGAGCGTCTGACGTCGGCGTAGCGGCTGTTGTGTGCTGCTCCGAGAGACTCTCCCGCTGTTGCCCAGAGAGATGTGAGAGTCCTGCAACTGATGTAATGACGTTGGTTTCAGGACAGCGCCCATGGAATGACTTCATTGCAAGTGTCCAGGTGGCTGAAAAAGGCCTGTTCTCTGTCCTCGCAGAGAACTGTGCCAAAAAGGAAGTATCCCTTGAAAGCGGAGGATGGGATGTGATCACCTCGTGCTTCCACTAGACACCAGGGGTCATTTTATTTGGGGGGGGGGGGCGAGCGGCCCCTAGGGCTATGGCCTCTGCTCCCTGCCAATGGGCTTAATCAGTCTGTCTGGTTTCTGGGCCCCAAAAACCCCACCTGACCCCTCTACCACTCCCTAAGCCCACTAGCCACCTGGGATGTAAAATATTCTTTTAAGAAAGGGGTGGTCCAGTCTGATATAGCGCCATGTTCTAGCCCCGAAAGGGGGAAAGACAGTCTTTTTGCCCCCTCGGAAGGCAGATGGTGGCGTTTTGCCCAACCCCCCGCCCCCCATCAAGGGGCAGGGGGGGGAGTAGAATGCATACTAAACACAATGGATTTCTTTCTCTCTTTTTTTTAAAACAAAGGAGTGGTTGCACTCCACCTCGGTATAAGACCATGAACCCACTCTAAAGGGGGCAATATAGTCTTTTTACCTCCGGGGGGGTGGGGAATAGGAAGTTAGCCCTGATTGGGGATTTGTCCCTAATCTGCCCCCGGGATGGTAGAAAGCCCACTAGACACCAGGGATATTGATCTGAGGCAAAAAAGGAGTGGGGCACTGTTTGCCAGAAATCGGTTTTATAAAATAATGGGGTGGAGTCTGGCCCATCCTGACATCAGATACCAACCCACCTCTACGTACTCCACAGTTTTTCTACTCCCCTGGAACAAAACATCCCCATCCCTATGACAATCGAGAGGAAATTTCAATTCTTCTGGGTGTAGTATTCACAAATGGGCAAGCAGATTGAGGGTAAATTCCAGTTTCGTCCCACTTTCCATGCAGAATGATTGTACTCTACAGGCTTGGGTCAGAGTTCAGGGTGATGTGCCTTGTGTGAATCCCACAGCATTGTCTTACCCACAGTGCTCTGCAAACCTCAAACTTTGCCAAAAATCTCCACACAAAAAAATCACATTTCTGTGACCTAAACCTATGGACTCTACAGGGATTCACAAAATTTGTACCAAGTGTTCCCACACTTCACCCAATAAAAAACGCTACCCCACTTGTGTGGCTCAGCCTACCACCTGCGCCACAAAAGGCTCCAAAACACAACATAGAGACATCAGCAATGGCAGTGTGACTTATGTGAATCCCACAAAGTGTTCTTACCCACAATGCCCTGCAAACCTCAAACTTTGCCAAAAATAGCAAATTTTCCTCACATATCTGTGACAGAAACCTCTGGAATCTGTAGGGATCCACAAAATTCCTGTCACCCACCGTTCCCACATTTGTCCCGATAAAAACAATACCCCTCTTGTGTGGCTGGGGTGAGTTCTCACAAATGGAAAGAATCAAACCAGGGACAATGGGAGTCCTGGACTGAGAATTCACATTGTTCCTGGTTTGATATGTTTCTCTTGCGGGCACTTGGCTCAGCTACGTTTGTGGTTTGCATGGCATTGTGCACTTCATGGAATCCACAAGGCCCACCACCCTGTACTCCCCCAGTCGTCTAGTTTTCCAAAATGTCAGGGTTTGGTAGGTTCCTGTTGGTGGTGGCTAATTCCAGGTCCAAAATTGGCAGCTACCCACAATAAAACAAGCATTTGCAATGCAATCGTTTGTTAAAGAGTTTTGGCGTTAAAAATTACAGTTTTTTGTTTTGTTTTTTTGGTATGCAGTTGAGTGATGATATTTGCATAGCGCTATTTCTATGACTTCGCAGCGCTGGAAAACCAGAAAATGGAAATAGGTTATGGAGGGAGGGGAGACAAGAGTAATATGCTGGCAGGAAAAACAAGCATTTACAATGCAATAGGTCTCGCATTTGCGAGAGTTTCAGCTATTAGTATTGTAAATGACAATGCCTTTATTTATGGTTTAAAAACCAAAACATAAATAAAAGCCATTGTCATTACAATGCCAATAGCTCAAACTCGCGTAAATGCGAGACCGCTGCATTGCAAATGCTTGTTTTTTATATTGAAAGGAGTAGGAGGATTGTGTGGCGGGCCCAGGGGCTGCAGCCGAGTTTCAGTGTGGGGGCTGCGCCCCTCGAAGCTCCATGGCTTAATTATTATCACAAATGTCGCTCTTGATGGTACAGCCTTTGTGTAATTATGTATAATCCGGATCCACATTTGTGATGTTATTAAATGATTGCAATGACGTGAGGGTCAGGCAGTAACCAGGCACTTTAAAGAGACGTGCGCCTGTGTCACCCTTCGTGGAGGCCGAAGGACTTACTTTACACCAGCCCTGGCCTTTCGGGATCAGGGGTCTTCGGGGTCCACCCCATATGACATACAGAAGCCTTGCTTTTTAAGGCAGCCCGAGCTTTTTCATCAACAGCCCGGTAACGCCTCTGGCTGCTAATCACACATTCCTGCCTCACACCCTTTACTAAGTCATCACAGGGTGGGCGGGGGTCTTAAGAGCACACGTCATTGACCTCACTCTGACGAGTTAGTAAAGGGTGGGATTGCATGGAGTGCACAGAGCGAGGCTTCCTATTTAGAAGCGGTGGGCAAGTGATCCGATGGAGGCGAAGCTGAAACACCTGTTAGTCTCTAAATAACAAAGCTTCAGCCTTGAAGCTAGGAAATACCTTCCAAGAGACTCTTAGAAGCAAACAGGCCATCCAGGTCGAACGAGTAAAAGGATGCGGTGTAACGGCCAGAGCTGCAGGTTTTGGGGCAGGGGGATTTAGTTTTGAATCTCGGCGCCGGCTCAACATCCTGTGATTCTGGGCAAATCACTTAATCTCCCTTTGCCTAAATATAAAAAATGTTGATGGTCTTGCTTAATGTAACTGGTGCTCACGTAAAGCGCTACAACCGTTCGGTCGAGTTCACACTATGTAAAACTACACATTTTTTTTTAATTCAGCGTTTTCAAAATCAAATACCTGCACGGAAAACACGTTCATGTTACAGGTACTAACGCAGCCGCATCCAGGCCGGATTTCTTCGGATTGTTGCCAAAATTAATAATCATGACCAACATTTCTGAAGAACAGCAATCAGCAAAAATGTTTGTGCGAACAGTGGGAGATAGATTGTACTTAATACATGTTTGCGTTCTCAAAGTGAATGGCACATAAAAAATACAATTTAGTCAGCAGTTTCACTCACATGAAAGCAGATCTACCATCTACCATCTACCATCTCTACGTTTTCAGGGTGTGGCTCCATTGTCTACAGAGATGAGCATTCGCTGCCTTTATGTGACTGTTTTGTTTTAATGAGTGCAGACTCCCTCCGGCGCTGGCTCATATGTGGGCAGGTTCACCTACCCTCCCTGCCTCTTGTTCGTGGTTGTGCAGGTTCGTTTTCTCGACTTCCCACGCACCCCCCCAGGCACCAACCTCTTTCATTGTACTTGGAGCTGTAGATACCTCACCCCCACACGCTGCTCCATCATGGCGAGTCCCTTTTCAGGCCTTCCTGTCTATGCAGGCAGGGTTGGACTGGCACAAAAACATAGGTCTGGGCACCGAAATAAAAGTGGGCAACATTAGCGAAGCATATATATAACGAGTTTGAGCTACTGACGTTTTTAAAACATAACTAAAACGCATTGTCATTTACAATGCCAATAGCTTAAACTTGTGTAAATGCGAGACCTATTGCATTGCAAATGCTTGTTCTGATTTTCTTCTTATCCTCCTAGAGTTCCTTCCTCTATTTCCTGCATGTGAACTTCTTGGTCAGGATTGTTAGGTCCTTGTCCCTTTTGATGATTTTCCAGCCTCCACTTCACTGGGATTCCATTCTGTTCTAATCCATACCTCTTCTGAAGCTCCTTAGTCCTCCTCTGACTTTTTCTGCTCGCATTGTGCTTCTTGCTGCTCTTGCCCATAACTGGCTATACTTTGTGTTGCTTCTGCAGCCATTGAAGCAAGTGGTTAAGGGGAAGGGTATGTACTCCATTAACCAAGGTAAGCCATTTACACTTCTTACAGTCATAGGTGTGGGCTTTGCTTCCAACTGCAGCTCATTGAAAAATGGAAGAACACTTATTAGAGACTTTGCTTAAGACTATTTATTGTTCAACGAGAAATGTGCTATGTGCAAAGCACGACTTCTGTATGTTTCCATTCTCTGATCTGATTATTTATGATATGCCCAATTTGTCACCTGTATTCACTGGTAAAATAGGTCAGTAAGTTAAGGGCACACGTCTGACATCTGTCTGACTGTCGCTGGAGGTTTGACATTCGCATCCCAGCAGAAATTACTTTCGTTCTTCTGAGGCTGATGAAGTGTACCCTTGAGTTGGGTAATAGTAACCCCTGCTGTTAACAGTGCTTCTAAATGATAGCCTTCAGTAAAATGCTGTATATAAACACTACTTGTTAGTCTCCTATTGTTGCCAGTTTAGCTTGTTTCTACCACTGCCACTCCTTTTGCAGGCACTGTAACCTTCACTGGTCTAGCTTCAGAACTCTGGCTATCCCCGTCCACCTTCTGCTCCTCGTCATTCTAATTATCTTTGCAGCCTACATCGCGGTTCCGTGGGCGTTTCTACAGTAAAACCTAAAACTTGTCAGGCTGTCTAGTGCTGCAATGGCTGTTAGGCACAAGCTGCTACCATTCAGATACTTGCCCTGTTTTTAGCCACGCATTTCCCCGAAGAGGCAAGATGCATCCTGGCATTCTCTCGGCAGCTTGTCTATCAGACTTGGAGGGCTCCAGCCATTGAGCATCTCCATCATGGTTTCAGTTCAAACACACGGCGACGCCAGTGCTGCGCGTGAGCTTCATATTACACATTAGAATAGTGAATTCCAAGGAGAAATTACTATATGTTAAGTTGGTGGGAAACAATATAACATTATCAATTAATTTAAAATCACAGTTAAGAAAAACGTAAAAAAATTAGAGAAGCTGATAAATATAAAACGTGTGGAGAAAGAAAGGTTTCAGCTCGAGGTGAAGTCGGAGTTTACTGGGGAGTTGTCATCTCGACGTGCTCACTGAGAAGGAACACTCCACGCATTTCGTGTGACTGTGCACCGTATCACACCAATTTGGAGGTTTCTGTTTGGCATGCCGCTTATCTTTGGTGACGCAACTGTGCACACAACTTCTCAGGATTCATTTCTCGGTAAAAAAATATGCCCCACCCTTCAGAGAGCGCGCGGGTTTAAACAAAAACCTCGAGGCAAAAGCGCCCTGCTCCCAGTTGTGCTATTGACCTCAGGCATAAAATAAATGGAGTCTATTGCTGCGATAAAATCTGCACAATATTAAGACGGTTTCCAATGTATCTGGTCTAATGGGCGAAATGCATCTTTCACGCTGATAATCATTAGCATAATGCACAACAGACTTTCTGTAGAAATCCTTTACGTTAACGTTTTACTTTTCTTGGTGGGTAGTGCACTTTAGTGAAAGGTGAGCCTCTGCTTGTTGAAATGGCATATTTTGCAGTTCGTACCCAAGGGAGGTAAGTTAAGTGCACTCTGTAACATTCTTCTATACAGTGATGAACTGAGGGCAAATAACCGTTCCCAAGACTTTGTTCCAAGCAGATTCCTTGTTTCTAAGGAAAACCTGTTGGTAAACAGAACCGCGAGTGTAACCTATTTCAGAGCCTCAAAGAGCATTTCCCTTCAAGTGCGCGGCTTCCGGCTCGTATCTCGCGCACGCAGAACTTGCAGAACCGGTCACGTCGCTCCAATTCTTGGAGTGCTCGGATCCGTGTTTGCTCGTGTTCGGCGTTCTCATGACTGACTAGTCACAGAGAAGAACGGACACTCCCTTATCAGTGGAATCCTTATGACCATCATTAGGAGTAATCGGGAAGTAATCGTCTCTTGCATCTGACTGGCTGTTAGCACAGTAGCTTTCGTGAATAATAAGTGCCGCTCGTGATAGCGGATGACGGAAGTGCGAACCAGCGGCTGAGTGGCTGTCATTGGAGTAAGGATTCCTGTATTCTAGTCCTAGTTTCGGCACTTGTCTAAACCAGTGGTGCGCGCACCACAGAGGAGCGGGGCCAGGGAGCGCGGCAGCGGCAGCGGGGCGAACGCGCGCTGCTGCGCGTTCTGGCCACCGTCGGGAATGGGAGGAGCGAAGGCGGGACATGCGCCCGCCTTTGCCCAATCGCGTGCCGTTTTTTTTAAAAAAACGCACGCTACAGCCAATGAGGGCTTCTGAAAACAAAACCACACGCACGAGCGTGTAGGTCGTTTTCAGAAGCCCTTTCTAGAGGTCTCGCGCTGCGCGAGCAGGGCTACGCCCTGCAACGCTAGGCGCGAGACCTAAAAAGTAACAACATCCTGGAAAAAGCAAACGCTTATATGGAAATTCAGGATTAAGTAAAGCTTGTGAAATGTAAGCATGAACAACATGGTTACCTTAACAGTTTTACACTTATTAAAAAATAAATGAGTGTTTTTGCCTAAATAGTTAAGGACATGACTATAGGAGAGATGATGCGATCGGTTGGATTTATTGCCAGTGGACCATACATTTACATGCTTTGTAAATATCTAGTGGCACCACAAAGAAGAAATATTAAAAACAGCTTCCTACTTAAAGGGAGCACAAATATATCAACATCTATGGCTGTATAATCACTGCGAGTGCTGTGTCATTCTTAGAAATTAGGACATGCATGCTCGAGAAAAAGCAATAAACGAGACGAGTCCGCAAATAACTACAGGCGACAAGGTGAAAGGTGGCAACCAAGAGGTGAAAGGTGACAGCTGGGAAGCAAATGGCAGGGAAAAAGCTCCACTCTCACTGCCAAGTACTTTATATTGGCAAGTTTCATCTTTATGAAAGTAAAATTTACAGGTATTTTCTGAAATCCGTGCTGCTATGTTTCTAATTGGAGGAATGTCAGTGCTGACGCTTATGCAAAATGATTGGCTACTCTGATTGACTCCTCCAATCAGAGAGGCCTATGTGAGAAGGCCACGGTATTGAAAAGAAACTGAAGTGAACATGAAATCAACAGGCAGAAAGCAACAATAAAACCAACAAGCACTGTTCATCTAACGCGATAGTCCGGAAGCAAAGTGACATTTCGAAAACATGTAAAAAGATGTATGTGCTAGAAACCATTAACAAAACAAACAAGCACTGTTCATCTAGCACCATAGTCCAGAAGTAACATCCTGTAAGGAGGAAGTAAAGCAACATTTTTAAAACATGCAGAAACACGTATGTGCAAGAAACCATTATAAAAATAGTTCGCCCATATAAGATATATCCACTGAAAACGGAAGGAAACTGTACTTGACCGTTGCTCCTCATGCCTTAAATGGAAGTGAGGTATCCGCAGCACGAGTTAGAAGACAGCAAAGAAGAGTAACGGTGGAGTTAACTTACAGCAAGCAGCAGGCGTGACTAAAAAGTTGTTTTGTTTTATCTGAAAGAGACTATTAGTTATAGATTCCTTACCTGAGAAATACCCCCAGGCGTCACTGTCTCAGCAGTACCCCTGCTCGTCGGTAGGTGGCGTCGGTCGACTCTGCGTTCGTCGTCGGCGTCGTGATCACCCTGGTGACGTCGCAGTATCTATGACGACGCCCCTGCGCGCTGACGTCAGTTTTCGTTTTCCGCGCCAGCCAGCGCAGATCCGGAGAGAGCGGTACCCTTAGTCATTTTTTGACTAGCTCTTTTTCTTTTGTTGACATCTTTTTCGAGTCTTTCGACTCCTGGTGCACGTAGGGATGTCCTGCCCTCGAACCGGCTTCAAGCCCTGTGACTCCTGTCACAAGTTGATGTCGGTCACGGACATGCACCTCGTGTGCCTCTGGTGCCTGGAGTGCGACCACGACCCGATGTCGTGCTCTGACTGTCGGGCCATGAACCCGAGGTCTTTGCGGGAGAGGACCCGAAAGCTTCTGGAGGCCCGGCAGTCTGCTCTGTGCCGCTCGAGGTCCCCGTCGAGAGGGAGGTTGTGGGACCGGTCACGGAGTCATCACCACCATTCCTCCTCGAAGTCTTCACCATTGGGTAAGTCGAAGCACAAGAAGAAGGCGAAGAAGCACCGTCGCTCTTCGCCTTCTCCCCGTGCCGTCGGCCGAAACGGGACGCGGAAGGTCGTCGTCCTTCGGCTCCGCCCGCGGAGCCTGCTGGGATGGCTCTGAGCTTCCCTGGGAGCCGGAGCGTCCCCAGCCCAGCTTTGTGCCTTTTACAAAGCCTTCCACTCCATCTTTGAGCAGCCCGACTCCGCCGGCACACCTTAGGGCCCCGCGGACTCGGCTGGGGCTATAGGCCTTCGATGCCAGCGGCTCCGGCATCGGCGCCGCAGGGCCCCCAGGGATCCAGGCCTGGATCCGGATCGGCGCCGGTCGACCTCACGACACCTCCCCCGGCGCCGATTCTTCTGACGATGCCTCCGCCACCTCCGACGCCGGCTGTGTCCCCGGCCTCCCCCTCGACATGGACACGGAGCCGAACCGACGTCCGGGGGGTAATTTTGTACCACTGTTCTACCCTGGCGTTCCCTTTCGCCCTGAGTGGCAGCCAGGGGAAGATGAGGAGGACTGGGAGGGGTCTGTTGACCCTCTGGCAGACCAGCTAAAAGAGCCAGACTGGAGAGAGGAGTTGGGTGACGCCAGTGGTCTGGATACATCCTCAGATCCTGGTATTCTTTCTCCCCCTACAGTGGCCATGGAGGAGGGTGCTGCCTACGCTGTGGTGTTGTGTAGTGCTGCTGAGGCCTTGAGCTTCCTATGGTGGCAGTCAGGACTAACCTCCTGACTGAGGTGCTTCAGCCGGCAGTGGCCTCTTCGGAGCCCCTGCTGCCGTTCAATGAGGCCCTTACAGACATCCTTCTGGGCACTTGATCCATGCCCAGCACATGGGCTCCTGTGGATAGGATGAATGCCCGTCGCCACCGCCCGGCTCCGGGCGACCCACTTTTCCTCTCCCAACACCCTACCCTGAGAACTTGGTCGTCCAAGCCTCCACCTCAAAAGGCGCGTTCCCTACTGCTCCCCCAGATAGGGAATCCAAGAAACTGGACCATCTTGGGAAGATGTTTTCTTCTGCCAGCTTAGGACTGCGGTCGGTGAACACCGCATGTCTCTTGGGCCGATACACCCACTCTGTGTGGGACACGGTTGCGCAAGTGCTGCCACAGTGCCCGGAGGAGGCTTGGACTGTACACTCCCGTGCGGTTGCAGAGGGTACAGAAGCAGCAAAGTTCACCATCCGCTGTGGGCTGGATACCGCCGACTCGCAGTGTAGAACGATTTCTATGTCAGTAGCCCTGAGACGCTACTCCTGGCTGAGGTCCACTGGCCTCTCCGGGTATGTCCAATCGAACCTTTTGGACATGCCCTTTGATGGCCGTCGCCTGTTTGGCTACAAGGCGGACAACGCGCTCGAGCGCTTCAAGAAATCTAGAGCTACGGCCAGATCCTTGGGCCTCGCTACCACCTCTCGCCCTGTTCAGTCTGCCTTTGCCCCCTTTCGTGGCTATGGAAGGGGTGCCCCACCACGTTCCACCCAGGGCCACAGGCCGGCGCAAGCTACTCAGCCTCTGCGGGGCCGGGAGACCCAGCGCCGAGGATCTGGGGGCCAGCGGGCGAGCCAGTTCACCAGTGCCCCCTCTGCAGCAGCCTCCAAACCTTCCTAGTCCGACCTTTCAGGGCCACCAGTTGCCAGTGGGCGGCAGGATCCGCCATCACCTCCCCCCACTGGCACAACATCACGTCGGACAGGTGGGTTTTGCAGATAGTCCGAAGGGGCTACTCCCTCCCTCCATGCCACCAACACTCCATCGCATGTCGGAGGATCACTTGGCCCTTCTCCATCAGGAAGTTACGGCTCTCTTTGCCAATGGAGCTATCGAGCGCATCCTTGTCCCAGAAGTAGGTCGTGGTTGCTACTCCTACTACTTTCTGGTACCCAAGAAGGACAAAGGCCTGCGTCCTATCTTAGACCTCAGGGACGTCAACTGCTTCCTCCGGAAGGAGAAGTTCAAAATGCTCACCTTGGCTCAGGTCTTGTCTGCCCTCAACCCTGGAGACTGGATGGTAGCATTGGACTTGCAGGACGCGTATTTTCATATCCCCGTCTTGCCTGCCCACCGGCATTACCTACAGTTCACGGTTGGCCACGAGCATTTCCAGTTTACCGTGCTCCCCTTCGGCCTTACCAGTGCCCCTCGGGTGTTCACGAAAGTGATGGCAGTGGTCGCAGCTCATCTGCGCAGATCCGGGGTTCCAGTCTTCCCCTATCTCGACGACTGGTTGTTGAAGGTCTCCCACCTCCAGACTACGGCGGACCTCCTGCATTCTCTGGGGTTCACAGTCAACGTGCCGAAGTCGCACCTGAACCCCTCTCAGAAGCTCCTTTTCATCTGAGCGGTTCGGGACACAGCGCAGTTTCTGGCCTATCCTCCCGAGCAGTGAGTCCGGGATATTCGGACGATGACACCGATGTTCCAGCCTCTATCCCGGATTTCGGTGAGAATGACCCTAAGGCTGCTGGCCTCATGGCTTCCTGCATCCTGCTGGTGGATCATGCCAGGTGGCATATGCGGGCTCTGCTGTGGGACCTGAAGATCCAGTGGGCGCAACATCAGGGCAATCTTTCCGATGTCATCCAGATCTCGGAGGGGACTGCACGTCAGTTGCAGTGGTGGCTCACGAACCAGGATTGGGAGAACGGCAGATCTCTCTCCCTCCCCCAACCAGAGTTCACAGTGGTGACAGATGCGTCACTCCTGGGCTGGGGCGGCCACATGGGAGAGGCGGGGATCAGAGGCCTCTGGTCCCCGGCGGAGTCCGGGCTCCACATCAACCTTCTGGAGCTCCGGGCGATTTGTCTAGCACTGAAGGCATTCCTTCCTTCTGTCAAAGGAAGAGTAGTGCAGGTGTTCACGACCAACACCTCCGCCATGTGGTACTGCAACAAACAGGGCAGGTGGGGTCGTGGACCCTATGTCAAGAGGCTCTTCACCTCTGGAAATGGCTGGAACATCAGGGCATGTCCCTGGTGGTTCAACACCTGGCAGGTTCCCTGAACGCCAGGGCGGACAAACTCAGCCGCCGGTGCATGATGGATCACGAATGGCGTCTTCACTCGGAGTGGTGCAAGGTCTCTTTCAGCAGTGGGGAGAGCCTTGGTTAGATCTATTTGCCACCGAAGAGAACGCGCAATGTCAGCATTTCTGTGCGTTGGAGTTTCCAAGGCGGCACTCGCTTGGCGACGCTTTTCGTCGCAGGTGGAGTTGCGGTCTTCTATACGCCTTTCCGCCTATACCACTTCTACCCAGAGTGCTGAAGAAGATCAGGTGTGACCGGGCCAAAGTCATTCTTGTGGCTCCCGACTGGGCACGAAGAGTCTGGTATCCCGAGCTGCTCAACATGGCCTCCGATCAGACTGCCTCTTCGGGAGAATCTTCTGTCGCAGCAGCAGGGGACGGTCCTCCACCCGAACCTGTCCAGCCTCCACCTCCTTGCGTGGAGATTGAGCGGCAACAGTTGACAGCCTTTGACCTTCCTCCTGAGGTCTGTAATCTTATCTTGGCAGCCAGGCGCCCCTCCACTAAAACGGTATACACCTCTAGATGGAACAGATTTGTGCCAAGGTGCGCAGCAAAGGCTGTGGATCCCCTTTCTGCCCCTCTTTCAGAGGTTCTCCTCTTCATTCTTTCTTTGGCCCAGCAGGGCTCCGCTCTGGGCACTCTTAAGGGCTATCTTTCGACCATTTCGGCCTTCCTGACCAGCCCTCTCTTTTCAAGTCCCCGATTGTTAATAGATTTCTGAAGGGCATTACTCCTCTCTTTCCTCCTATTCCTTTCGTAATGCCCCAGTGGGACTTGAACCTTGTCTTAACTTACCTTATGTGCGCTCCTTTCGAGCCACTACATAATTGTCCTCTCAGACTCTTAAAACTGCCTTTGTGGTTGCCATCACCTCTGCTCGCAGGGTGAGTGAGCTTCAGGCTCTATCTCCCAAGCCTCCTTTCCTTGCAGTCCATCCGGACAAGGTTGCCCTCAGAACTAGGCCTTCTTTTCTACCCAAAGTGCTGTTACCTCTTTCCACATAGGACAGACCTTCACTTTCCCCACCTTCTTTCCGCCCCCGCATCCACCAAAGAGGAGAGACTCCACCGTCTGGATCCAAAATGTGCGTTATTATTCTATCTGGATCGCACAAAACAATTCCGGGTGGACGATCAACTCTTTGTTGGCTATGTGGGCGCCAAGAAAGGTCGGGCCGTGCAAAAACGGACCACCTCTCGATGGGTCGTTCTTTGCATTAAAATTTGTTATTCCTTGGCGAAAAAGGAACCCCCTGTAGGGAGGCGCGCACATTCCACCAGGGCGACGGCAGCTACTACTGCTTTGGGACGGGGAGTCCCCCTCAATGACATCTGCCAGGCAGCTATGTGGGCATCACAGCACACGTTCAGTAAACATTATTGCCTGGATAGTCTCCTCCGGAGAGATGGCTTCTTTGGCCGTTTGGTTCTCCAGGACTTTCTGGTATGAACTTAGTTTGCAGATCCACCTCCGTGGTTGGTATTGCTGGGGTATCTATTCTAAGGTAAGGAATCTATAACTAATGGTCTCTTTCAGATGAACAAGTTACTTAACTTCGGTAACGATATATCTGTACTAGACATATATTAGTTATAGATCCCTTACTGCCTCACCCATCCTCCCCATTCTGCGAACTGACTTCTAGAGTAAGGGACTCCCTTTCAGGGCCCTAGTTTTGTGCACCAGTAATCAGTGTCTTGCATGGCTCTGCGCTTCTGCCGTGGAATGTTGTGTAAAAGAACTGACATCAGCGCGCAGGGGCAGCGTCTAAGTAGATACCGCAACGTCACCACGGCGATCACGACGACGAACGCGGAGTTGACCGATGCGCAGGGGTACTGCTGAGAAAAAATTCTCCTGATCCAGTCTGGCGCCTGGGGGTAATTCTAAGGTAAGGAATCTATAACTAATATATTTCTCTTACAGATATATCGTTACCGAAGGTAGGTAACGTGTTCATTACAGCAGGTCTTGCAGACAGCGCATGCGCGCTGCCTAGGCTCAACCTAAAAAGGGCGGTTTTGAGTGGAAAAATGTAATCTGTCCATGTTTCTTTTTGTGGCCTTTACTGTTGCGGAAACTAAGTCCACCTACACAACTGTGCTCTCGTTTTTATCAGGAAACATGCGGAAGCGTTGGGTGGTAGGAAACTTTTACATCCCCATAGTTTCAGGAACTTTCTCTCACAGAAATGTGAGGAAAATCAATACTCTAAGCCAAAGTGTGACGTTTGCAAGGTCTTCTGGGTAATTTTTTTTTACGGATTTCATGAATGTCACTCCATCCTGAACTCCCCTGGGTGACTAGTTTTTAGAAATGTCTGGATTTGGTAGGTTTCCCTGGGTGGCGGCAGAGCTATGGCTCAAATTCCACAGCTACTCCACTCCCATTGTAAAGAAACAAAACCGTTGATTTTGCTGGGTGAAATGTGATGTCTCCAGCTCGCACTTGTGGTTCATTTTGTGTTGCAGGCTGTAGGCCCAGCGACACAAGTGTGGTACCGTTTTTATCTGGAGATATGTGGGACCACATAATAGTAAAAAATTGGTCATTACCAATTGAATTTCTCAGTTTTTGTGGCCAGTGTGTAAGAAAGAGGGCATTTTGCAAAATGATCTCCGAATCATGACAGGTGTACAAATAACTATTGTTCCGAAACTCAGTATCATGTGTACATTTCAGAAGTTCATGGGTTTCTTCATACCCATTTTTCATTCATTATATTTCACCATATGAATTGCTGTTGTTGGCTCTGGATATCGTTTCTTTTTAGAGAACCTACAAACGCTATATATTCCCGCGATGTCTATTGAATGTAATGGTATATTGCTTTTGTAAATCGCCCATTGTGATAAATAATTGCAGATGAAAACGTTTGAAATGGCTATTTTTCCATACTCATTTTCATTATTTTTTTATTTTATTAATTAGTTTATTTCGTAAAATCTTGAGCTATATACATAAATTACCCCTTGCTGAATTCAGAATTGTCTATTTTAAAAAATGTGAAGATTTCCATGATCACTCATGGGTTTTACATCTTTTTGCACCACAATCTGCAAGTAGATTAAAACCTTGAAACCACAAAAATTAGGAAATTAGGACCGCCATCGTAATGGGGGGCCTCAATGTGGGAGGATTAACAGTAGAAAGATGTCTTTGATCACCACAATGATGAATTAGTAAGTGCAGTGCTTAATTTGAGCTGGTGATTCCTGGTGCTCAGCACCGGCACTTAATTGTCAACACCAGGGCCTGTGACAGTCTGCCACAAGGTGGCGCTATCTGGCTAATTTAGAGATGAAAACAACAATAGTTAATATTTAATTCAATACACGTTAAAAACTACCATTACCTGCTGCCCCAGCCATTCTTATAGCTTGGGGGGCCTGAAATAGTCCGAATTATCACACTTGTAGGAGTGTGAAGGTTAGTAGTTGTGTTGTTACTGTTATTGGCAGCATGGCAGGGGCAATGTGTTGCGCAAGCTGCAGTGGCCTCCTGTCGAGAGCCCGGGCACCTATTATTTTACAAATTAAGCACTGACTGTGGGTGCACATTTTTTTTAGGAAGAATAGCTCACCTACAAATAGAACTCGTGTTGTAAATCCGATATTTTCATGAATTCGATTATAGTGGTGGCCATCTCACTAACTGTGTTTCTAATCTTTTTTGCAGGAGAAGAGGCTGAAAGCGAAGGCAGCCCGAAGAGCGCGCAATAAACCGGAAGAGGTACGGCGCGCTCCCTTTCCCGCCCTTTTAATGCTGTCGTTTCGGAAAGCTTTCTGGCTGGCGTGTGGCTTGTACGCTGACATGTCCGCGAGGGGGAGGGGGCGTGCGCTGTCTTTTGCCTGCTCACCGGTGCATGGCTACTTGTCATTTTCTCCTCCTCTAGTTTAATTCTGTGCCTAGAGCCAGCCTCTGGGAATAGCAATCCATCTGCCTCACGTGACAGACCTCACGCTCTCACAGCTCTCGCGTGCAGTCGCGTTCTTTTCAGACAGAAAATGCACATTCAGGAAGAAGCATCTCTCAACGCATACTGTGTGGCAACTGCTTCTGCTGCTTTCAATGAAAATGCATTTCATGGCGTCTCTCATCTGTTTGTTTTCTAATCAGTGTTTACGACAGCTAACAGTTTAAGTGCCCATAAAAGTATGGAAGCTATCTGTGGTAATGGCAGGGTGAAATGAGCACGCCCGATATTACAGGGTTGCTTGAGGACAGTGTTTATTTATTCATATTATTATTTTTTTATTAAGTGTTGTGTGTCACTGTTTGGAGCATTGCAAGTGAGTAAGACACTGGATTTTGAAGTGATGGGGAGAGGGGTTGGAGACATATCGGCGCCGCGAGAGTTTAGTCCAATATTCTTAAACTGCTGCCTGCCTTTACGAAGAGGTCAGATAAATGTGATCTGGAAGATTTCACTCATTGGGTCATGTGGCCTCTCGTTTAACCGTCATGATTTACTGTGGGTAATTAACAGCCCTGAGGCACAATGTAGAACACACATGATGGTTTTTATCAGGCATTTTTATTTGACACAATAAGCGCAAATCTAGGATTATCAATACTGTTATAGTGTTAGTTCTTAAATAATATATGGAAAAAGTACCCATGCAGTACGTTAGAAGGATAGTACAAGTCACTCATGAGTTCCGGCGCGTTTCGCTGCAGCAAGTTGCAATATCCTTTTTACATACAGTAGGAGATATTTTATTCCTTATAATACATGGTCAGACCCGCAAGTTCATCCTCTCCAACTCTGATTAAAATTCTTGGTCTCTTGCTCCTGAACAAAGACATTTTCTGTTGCAGTTAATGTGTAAAAAGGTGAAATCTGTGCTGTGAAAATAAGCACTGTATAATTTCTTGAAAGCATGCATTCTTAAGCAGTGTCATGTAAATCAGCATCAGGCCGCTTTGGTGTTTTAGAAATGTGTGTAACATACAGATAGATTTATTCTCCCTTGCATTGAATCCCAACAGTGCAATAAACATTGTAACAAGAGCACCTAATGATTGGAGTTTTAGACTGTATATATATTAGAAGAACACTATGTGAAAAGCTAGACTTCACATCTGAAAGAGACACGTTAGTGACAGATTCCTTACCTTAGAATATCCCCAGGCGTCAGGCTGGATCCGGAAAGTTTTGCGTAGCAGTACCCTTGCGCGTCGGTAGGCGGCGTCGTGCGGCTCCGCGTCCGTCGTCGGCGTCGTGATCGCCGGGATGACGTCGCGGGCAGTACTAGGCGCCGCCCCTGCGCGCTGGCGTCAGTTCTTCTTTTTCCGCGCCAGCAACGCAGATCCGGGAAGAGCAGTGCCCTGGTCAATTTTTGACCATACTTTTTGGTGATTTTTTCACTGTTTTCCAAACTTAAAGGTGTCGTAGGGATGCCCGGCTTCAAGCGATGCGGCGCCTGTGCGCGGATGATGTCCGTCACCGACCCGCATTGGGAGTGTCTCTTCTGCCTCGGCCGAGGCCACGACACCGAGTCTTGTCCCGAATGCCAGGCCCTCAACCCGAAAGCTTTGCGAGAGCGGTCTCGAAAGCTCCTCGAGGCCCGGCATTCGGCTCCACGGAGGCCCCGGTCGCGTGAGAGGTCCAGGGGTCGCTCGCGGAGTGCACACCGGTCGTCGGCGTCGAAGTCTTCTTCGTCCGGTAAGTCTAAGCACAAGAAGTCCAAGAAGCATCGTCGCTCTCGGACTTCGCCTCGCCGATCTCGCGACTCGGCTGAGGCCCCTCCCGGCACCGTCCCCGCCCCGCGGCCCCGGACTTGCCTGTGGAGTCGCCCCCGCCATACCCGCCCTTCCCGGGTTCGGGGCGGATCCGGCCAAGGTACAGGAGTTCCTGTCGGCCATGGCCCGCCTCTTCGGGCCGTCAGGCCCCTCCGGTGCGCCTTCGGGCCCCGCGGGCCTGAGTAGGGTTGCTCCGGCGTCGCCGGCGGCTCCGGCCCCGGCGTCGCCCGTGCCTCCAGCCTCGATCCCGGCTCCGGCCCCGGCCTCGATCCCGGCTCCACAACCCCCATCGGCGCCGGTCGACCTCACGACACCTCCGCCGGCGCCGATGTCTCCGGTGCCGTTCTCGGCGCCGCCCTGGGCTCCGGGCGGCGTCGTCCCCAGTTCCTTCCGGCTCCGGACATGGACCCGGAGCGGCGTCGCTCGGCGCCGGCTCCGGCGCCGATGGGACCTTGGGTCCCAAATGTCCCTCCTCCTCCTTATTTTGAACCAGAGGAGGACCAGGAGGACTGGGAGGGGTCTGATGACCCTCTGACGCGCAACTGTCAGTATGATGAGGACTGGACAGAGAGTCTAGGGAGGCCAGTGGTCTGGATACTTCCCCTGACACTGGCATGCTGTCTCCTCCCGTGGCTACGGAGGAGGGGGCCAATTTTGGTACGGTGTTGCGTAGGGCTGCTGGGGCCTTACGTCTCCAGCTCCCTACTTTGACGGTCCAAGCCTAACATCTTGACAGAGGTGCTTCAGCCGGCAGCCTCCTCTGCGGAGACTGTGCTGCCGTTTAACGACGCCCTCACTGACGTTCTTTTGGGCGCCTGGTCCAAGCCCAACACAGGGGCTCCTGTGGATCGGAACGTGTCACGACGCCATCGCCCCGCTCCGGGCGACCCCTGTTTCTTTCTGTCCACCCCACTCCTGAGAGCTTGGTTGTCCAAGCCTCCGCTTCCCAAACCGCCTTCCCTACCGCTCCTCCGGATAGGGAATCCAAACGCCTGGATCAGTTTGGGAAGAAAGGTTTTCTTCCTCCAGTGCTGGCTTGCGGTCCGTTAACACCGCTTGTCTTTTGGGCCGATATACCCACTCCCTGTGGGATTCGGTGGCGGATGTTTTGCCCCAGTGCCCTGAGGAGGTCCAGGCACTGCTTTCCCGCGCCATTGCGGAAGGAAGGGATGCGGCCAAATACACTATCCGTTGTGGCCTTGACACCGCCGACTCGCTGGGCAGGTCGATTGCAACGACGGTGGCGCTCCGACGCCACGCCTGGCTGAGAACCACTGGTTTTCAGGGGATGTCCAGAATACTCTCATGGACATGCCCTTTGATGGAGTCGGTCTTTTTGGGTCCAAAGCAGACCATGCGTTGGAGCGCTTTAAGGACTCACGGGCTACTGCCAAGTCCCTGGGCCTTTCTGCTACACGCCCTCCGCTGCCTTCTGCTTTTCGCCCCTATCGTGGCCACGGTAGGGCGCCCCTTCACGTCAGCAGCCCAGCCACCGGCCCGCGCAGCAGGCGTCTTCGCGTGGCCGAGGGCGTGGATTCCGCCGTGGCGGATCGGGCAACCAGCGTGCGGGTCAGGCCACCACCTCCAACCCGTCCGCGGCCTCCAAGCCCTCCTAGTCCCTCCTTTCAGGTGCACGGCACGCCAGTAGAGGCAGGGTCCGCCATCACCTTCCCCACTGGCGCACCATCACCTCGGACAGGTGGGTCTTGGACATTGTCCGAAGGGCTACTCCCTCACCTTCGAGACCACCCCCCAGCCATGCCACCTCAATTCCACCGCATGTCAGGGGATCACTTGGTGCTTCTACAGAAGGAAGTCACGGCCCTCTTGACCAAGAGGGCCATCGAGCATGTTCCGACCCCAGAAGTAGGGCGTGGTTGCTACTCCCACTACTTTCTGGTGCCCAAAAAGGACAAGGAGGACATGCGTCCTATCTTGGACCTCCGGAACGTCAATCGCTTCCTCCGGAAGGAGAAGTTCAAGATGCTCACCCTAGCTCAGGTCTTGACTGCCCTCGACCCTGGAGACTGGTTGGTAGCGTTGGACTTGCAGGACGCGTATTTCCACATCCCCGTCCTGCCGGCCCACCGGCGTTACCTTCGGTTCACGGTAGGCCCCGAGCATTTTCAGTTCACCGTGCTCCCCTTTGGCCTTACCAGTGCCCCTCGGGTGTTCACGAAAGTGATGGCGGTGGTCGCAGCTCATCTGCGCCGGGCAGGGGTTTCAGTCTTCCCCTACCTCGACGACTGGCTGCTGAAGGCGGGCTCGTCCCAGGCAGTCGTCTCCCACCTCCAGACTACGGCCGAACTCCTGCACTCGCTGGGGTTCTCCATCAATGTGCCGAAGTCGCATCTAATTCCTTCTCCACAGCTCCTTTTCATCGGAGCAGTTCTGGACACGACGCAGTTTCGGGCCTATCCTCCCGAGCGGCGAGTCCGGGATATTCAGGCTATGATTCCGATCTTTCGGCCTTTATCCTGGGTTTCGAGTACGGATGACCCTGAGGCTGCTGGGCCTCATGGCCTCCTGCATCCTGCTGGTCAATCATGCCAGATGGCATATGCGGGCTCTGCAGTGGGACCTGAAGTTCCAGTGGGCGCAGCACCAGGGCAACCTGTCCGATCACGTCCAGATCTCGGAGGGGACTGCAAAACAGTTGCAGTGGTGGCTCTCGAACCGGCAATGGGTCATGGGCAGATCCCTCTCCCTTCCCCAGCCAGAGCATACAGTTGTGACGGACGCGTCCCTTCTGGGATGGGGCGGTCACATGGGAGAGGCGGAGATCAGAGGCCTCTGGTCTCCGGCGGAGTCCCGGCTCCATATCAACCTTCTGGAGCTCCGGGCGATCCGGCTTGCACTCAAGGCATTCCTTCCCTCTGTCAAAGGGAAGGTAGTGCAGGTGTTCACAGACAACACCACCGCCATGTGGTACTGCAACAAACAGGGCGGGGTGGGGTCTTGGACCCTTTGTCAGGAGGCTCTGCGCCTCTGGACATGGCTGGAACATCAGGGCATGTTCCTGATGGTTCAACACCTGGCAGGTTCTCTGAACGCCAGAGGCGGACGAACTTAGCCGCAGGTGCATGATGGATCACGAATGGCGTCTTCACTCGGAAGTGGCGCAAGGACTCTTTCTTCAGTGGGGAGAGCCTTGGTTAGATCTATTCGCCACCGAAGAGAACGCGCAATGTCATCAGTTCTGCGCGTTGGAATTTCCAAGGCGGCACTCGCTCGGCGACGCTTTTCGTCGCGAGTGGAGTTGCGGTCTGTTGTACGCCTTTCCGCCTATACCACTTCTACCCAGAGTGTTGAAGAAGATTCGGCACGACCGGGCCCAAGTCATTCTTGTGGCTCCGGACTGGGCTCGAAGAGTTTGGTATCCCGAGCTACTCAATATGAGCATAGATCCCCGATCCGTCTGCCTCTTCGGGAGGATCTTCTGTCGCAGCAGCAGGGGACGGTCCTCCACCCGAACCTGTCCAGTCTACACCTGCTTGCGTGGAGATTGAGCGGCGGCAGTTGATTCCTTTCGACTTGCCTCCCGAAGTTTGTGATGTGATTCTGGCAGCCAGGCGTCCCTCCACTAAGGTGGTATACGCCTGCAGGTGGAACAAATTTGTGGCATGGTGCACAGCAAAGGCTGTGGATCCCCTTTCTGCCCCTCTTTCTGAGGTCCTTCTGTTCCTTCTCTCTCTGGCCCAACAGGGTTCTGCCCTGGGTACCATCAAGGGTTATCTTTGTGCTATCTCGGCCTTCCTCAGGCTCCCTGATCAGCCCTCCCTTTTCAAGTCCCCTGTTGTTAACAGGTTCTTAAAGGCATTACTCACCTCTTCCCTCCTGTTCCGTTTGTAATGCCTCAGTGGGACTTGAACTTGGTTCTTACCTTTTTAATGTGCGCTCCCTTTGAGCCTCTGCATAACTGTCCTCTTCGTCTTCTGACTCTGAAGACAGCCTTTCTGGTGGCCATCACCTCCGCTCGGCGGGTGAGTGAGCTCAGGCTCTATCTTGCAAACCTCCCTTTCTGTCTGTTCATCCAGACAAGGTTGTTCTTCGGACGCGTCCGTCCTTCTTGCCAAAGGTGGTTACTGCTTTCCACATTGGGCAGACCATCACTTTGCCCACCTTCTTTCCGCCTCCGCATCCTTCCAGAGAGGAAGAGAGGCTCCACCGTCTGGACCCAAAACGTGCGCTCTCCTTCTATATCGACCGCACAAAACACTTCCGGGTGGATGACCAGCTCTTTGTTGGCTACGTGGGCGCCAAAAAGGTCGGGCGGTGCACAAGAGGACCATCTCCCGCTGGGTTACCTTGTGCATCAAGACCTGCTATTCTTTGGCCAAGAAGGAGCCTCCTGTTGGGCTGCGTGCCCATTCCACCAGGGCAGCGGCTGCTACCACGGCCTTGGGCCGGGGTGTTCCGCTGCCGGTTATCTGTCAGGCAGCTACGTGGGCCTCGCTGCACACGTTTACTAAGCATTACTGCCTTGACAGTCAGGTCCGGAGGGACGGCTTCTTTGGCCGTTCTGTCCTCCAGGACTTCCTTGTCTGATCTTTGTTCGCAGACCCACCACCGGGGTTGGTATTGCTGGGGTATCTATTCTAAGGTAAGGAATCTGTCACTAACGTGTCTCTTTCAGATGCACAAGTTACTAACTTGTGTAACGATATATCTGTAAGAGACAGTAGTTAGTGACAGATTCCTACCGCCCACCATCCTCCCCGTTCTGCGAACTGATTTCTAGGGTTAAGGACATCCCTTTCAGGGCCCTAGTATTTTTCAGACACCTGTGTCAGCTTCTTGCATGGCTCTGCGTTCCTGGCGCGGAAAGTCGTGTACAGAACTGACGTCAGCGCGCAGGCGGCGCCTAAGTACCTCCCGCGACGTCATCCCGGCGATCACGACGCCGACGACGGACGCGGAGCCGCACAACGCCGCCTACCGACGCGCAAGGGTACTGCTACGCAAAACTTTCCGGATCCAGCCTGACGCCTGGGGATATTCTAAGGTAAGGAATCTGTCACTAACTACTGTCTCTTACAGATATATCGTTACACAAGTTAGTAACTTGTGCTTCAATACTGTACATGATCATTAATTGTTCTACGTAGGAAGGTACTTTTTACAGTGTTTTCTGTTCTGGTAAGAGGCATAGATGTCACAATTCAACTGTAAAAACTTACTAAAGTAGAAAAGATGTCATTTTCTTATTATAGGGGGCTAGTGATGTCACTGCTGCACTGTAGTAGAGAAAGCAGAAACAGGATTTTATACAAAGTGTGCAGGTTTTCATGTACTATGTACATACTAGCCATTGAATATATTTATTAGAGAATTATGCACTGGTTACATATTAACCACTGTACATTATAATTGGAGAACGGTTTCTCTGTGGCATAACAACTAGCCAGTTATAAGATAGGGCAATGGCATGTCAAAATAATGTGTATTATAATTATTAAGGTACTTCCTACCTTATTTTAAAATTATATTGCAATGCATTACAGTATTTGCGTAGCACTTATTACTTTATGTGGAGTGCTGAAGCATGCTACATCGTGTTGGTGTATGGTTGGAAGAGTGTTGTCTTTGCTTTGAGCCTATGTGGCAAGTGGTTCAATGTTGTGCGTGTGACCACCGAGGTGCAGTTCTCATGCTATGGGACACATCAGTTCTCATTGTGAGGGATGAGGAATTGTGGGAGGTAGACACACACTATTTAATTTGTGTTATTCTGGAAGGTCTGATTAGCTCTGCAGGTCCCTTTATTGTGTTGGTAGTTTATCTTTTATATTCTTGATTCAATTTCTTATGCTGGCTGTGACAGGAGTCAACTCTCTGATCTTATGGATCTGCAAAGGCTAAAAGTTGCCAGAGTCATAAGTAGTAGTAGTAGTAGTAGTTTATTTCGATCATTTCATGATCATTCACATAAGAAAACAAAACAAGTCACATCATACAATAAATACATATGTAAGAAAGTATCAAAGAGTAATGTAATTAAAGCACATCATACAGACAACAGGGTCTTGGTTAAAAAAAACTAAAACAGGGAAGATTTAATCAGACTACAGATCAATCAAGTTAGCGTCTTAAATGAAGGTTAAAAGGCCCCTCCTTCCAGCATGTGGTCAGCCTAATGGTTCCTGATTGTCAGATAACTGCCTAGTTCTAATGCGCCAAGCATATAAGGGGTATCGCGTCATTGTAAACACTAGCCATTTGGTAGTGTCAGATCTGAATATCCGTAGGGCGTCAGCTGAACGTTTGAAAGACAGGAGGCAACATGCTGGGGTTAACCACCTTTTTCTAATGCGTGCATAAAAAGGGCAAATGAACATGAAATATTCAATTGATTCTGCACTTAAACTACACAAGGGGCACAATGAGGTTACAGATACATTTTTCCATTTACTTATGGTGGCATTCAGTGGTAAAACCCCAACCCTAAACTATAAGTAAAGTGCACGTGCATAAAGCGGTTCGATTTCATCCATAAAAATTTCAAACTGAAATCAAGGAACCTGTCAGTTAAAATGCTAGATGTATTTTTTGTTAAATAGAACAAGATCAGTATAATCCCCAAATCTGTTTTTTAAAAGAGGTAGCACTTTGACGGTCATGGATTTAGGGTTCTCCCACAGTGCCCCCTACCCCAATTTATACAACCACTGCTTAACCTCCTTAAACCAACACAGTGGCCCGACTTGCTTTTCTAGGGTGAATAGTTTGTCTACTGTTTCCCTGACTGGGATCTGGGTGTTACTGGTCCACAATCTTACCCATAATACTATGACCTTCAAAACAGCGATGAGGGAAATGGGTTTTAGCCCCAAGTCGAGACTTACCGGAAGCAGTGGCGTATTTGGTGGTAAGTTTAGGATTGATCGTATGAATTTGTTTTCCGCCACCTCAAGTTGTTTCAGATGCTCCATACCCCACAGTTTGGCGTAATAAAGGGCAGCTCCCAACCCTCTCACCCTATGGATTTTGATTGCAGGGGAAATTGGGCGGAAAACAGATTGCTTAATTTCTTTTTTCCAATTGCGCTATCAGCATGCTGGAGTGTTTGAGTGCTCTTTTGAATCTGGGGCGACCATGTCAGATTGCTGGTTAGCCTGACTCCCAAATAGTCAAAAACCTTAACCTGTTCTATAGATTTTTGGGCCAACCTTAATTTCCCTTTAAAAGTTTTATGTGGTTTAGAAACCATAAACCTAGTTTTGGAGCAATTAATTTCAAGGCTCTGATCATTGCATGCTGCCATGAACCTGTTTAGTACATTTTGTATTCCCATTGGGGTATTCAGAGCTGAGCAGCATGTCATCTGCAAAGAGAAGGGACGGGATTTGTGTGCCTGCTAGTTTGGGAGGATCCCCCCCACACTCATATAGGTCATTAATGAGCCAATTTATATATAAAGTAAACAGGGTTGGGGCCAGTACACAACCTTGACTGACCCCTTTCATTACACTTACCCTCTTGGTTTGGTCACCTCCAGTGCTCCCTCTGACTTGGGCATAATTGTCTTGGTGCAATCAGACTATAAGTCGTAATAAACCACTCTGCGGACCCATGTGCCTGAGGGCAGTCCAAAGTTTAGCATGATTTATAGAGGCAAAGGCTGGTTTAAGATCCACAAACACGACATACAGGTCCCTCTATTTAATCGTGGCTTCCTTCCATATGAGCAGGAGGAAGCGAAATACCTGGTCCAGGGTGCTTGTGGATGCCCTAAAGCCTGCTTGCAGGTGGGACAGAATGTTATTTTCTTAAATCCAGGATTGCAAGTGGGTCAGGATTAATTTAGAGATAACGTTTTGTGCGGTTTCTATGAGGCTAATGGGTCTATAGTTGGATGGGTTCCCTTTTCCCCTTTTTAAAAAATGGGGATTATATCTGAAAGAAACAGTTAGTTATAGATTCCTTACCTTAGAATTACCCCCAGGCATCAGACTGGATCCGGAACGTTTTTCGTCAGCAGTACCCCTGAGCGTCGGAAGGTGGCATTGGTCGACTCCGCGTTCGTCGTCGGCGTTGTGGTCGCCGGGATGGCGTTGCGGTAGCTACATAGACGCCACCCTCGCGCGCTGACGTCAGTTCTTTCTTTTTCCGCAACAGCAAGCGCAGATCCAGAGAGAGCGGTACCTTCAGTCACTTTTTGACTGACTTTTTGTCGACTTCGTTTTTTGGAGTTCATCGACTCCTGGTGCACGAGGGATGCCCGGCTTCAAGGCCTGCGGTTCCAGTAACCGACTGATGTCGGTGACGGACCCGCACCGCGTGTGCCTCTAATGCCTGCAGCGCGACCACGACCCCAAGTCGTGCTCCGACTGCCGGACCATGGCCCCGAAGTCTTTGCGGGAGCGGTCCCGAAAACTACTCGAGGTCCGGCAGTCGGCTCCGCGTCGCTCGAGGTCCTGGTCGCGGAGGCGGTCGAGGGACCGATCGCGGAGCCAACACCATTCTTCGTCGAAGTCTTCGCACTCGGGGTCAGGTAAGTCGAAGCACAAAAAGAAGTCGAAGAAGCATCGTCGCTCTTCGACTTCTCCCCGTCCGTCGGCCGACGCGTCGAGGGATGCAGGTGGTGCCCCTCCCACGGCTCCGCATGCGGAGCCCGTAGGGTCGGCTCCGGGTTTTCCCCCCCTTCCCGGGACCGGGAGCGACCCCTGCCCAGCTTCGTCAGTTTTACGAAGCGATGCACGCCATCTTTGGGCGCCGTAGGGTCCCCTTGGATCAAGGCCTGGATCCGGATCGGCGCCGGTTGACCTTGTTACGCCTCCCCTGGCGCCGATTCCACCGGCACCACGTCCGCAACCGGCGTCGGCTGTGTCCCCAGCCGACATCGACCCCGGCCTCCACCTCGAGGTAGACACGGAGTCGGACCGGCGTCGACCGATGCCGGATCCGACGCCAACAGGTACTTTTGTGCCCCTGTTCTACCCTGGCTCTTTGAGACCAGATTGGCAGCCAGAGGAGGGTGAGGAGGACTGGGAGGGGTCTGGGGACCCTTTAACCGACCAGTTGACCTATGAGCAGGACTGGAGAGAGGAACTGGGGGAAGCCAGTGGTCTGGATACCTCACCAGACCTTGGCATGTTGTCTCCTCCTACCGTGGCTACGGAGGAGGGAGCGTCATACGCAGTGGTGTTGCGTAGGGCGGCCGAGGCTCCACCTCGAGCTACCTACGGTGGCAGTCAGGACTAACCTCCTGACAGAGGTCCTTCAACCGGCAGCGAGCTCTTCGGAGCCCCTGCTGCCGTTTAATGAAGCCCTCACGGACATCCTTTTGGGCACCTGGTCCAGGCCCAACAGGGTGATTGCCTGACGCCACCGCCCGGCCCCAGGCGACCCCACTTTCCTCTCCCAACACCACACCCCTGAGAGCTTGGTGGTCCAAGCCTCCACTTCCAAAGGCGCATTCCCTAACGCACCACCCAATAGGAAATCCAAAAAGCTGGACCACCTTGGAAAGAAAATGTTTTCTTCCGTCAGCTTGGGACTGCAGTCGATAAACACCGCATGTCTGTTGGGCCGTTATACCCACTCCGTATGGGATACGGTGGCGCAGGTGCTGCCCCAGTGCCCTGAGGAGGCCCGGGCCGTGCTCTCCCGTGCAGTTGCCGAGGGGAGAGACGCTGTGAAGTTTACCATCCGCTGTGGGCTGGATACCGCCGACGCACTTGGCAGGACGATTTCCACGTCAGTAGCCCTTTGACGCTACGCCTGGTTGCGGTCGACTGGTTTTTCCGCGGATGTCCAATCCACTCTTATGGACATGCCCTTTGATGGCCGTCGGCTTTTCGGCGACAAGGCAGATAACGCGCTGGAGCGCTTTGAGGACTCTCTGGCTACGGCCAGGTCCTTGGGCCTCTCCACCACACGCCCTGCGCAGTCTGCCTTTCACCCCTGATTCTAAAATCATATATAAAACTGCTCTAAAAAAATATCATGTTCTATGTAAACTGGCTCGAGCGGATCATGTCTCCTCTTCTATTTCCAATGCACAAAATTGCTCTCGCACTTTGTTTGCAATGGTGAAAAAATTAGCTGGCTCGGATACGCAGCCCACTTCTCCTATTCTAAATGAATTTCAATGTAATACTCTTGCCAATTTTTTTATAAGTAAAGTGGAGCAAATATATCAGACACTGGATAAAACTGGGCCTTTGGTGCCGATTCAGTTAGCTTCCCCTTTTAAATCCATTTTTACAGTGGCACCTCCGACGAAATTGGAAAAATGGGTGCCCCTTGATATTACTTCTTTCAAAAATCTTTTAGGCAGTATCAAATCAGGATCCCCCTGTGATCTTCTTCCTGCCCCTATACTTTCACAACTTGAGCAGCCCTCACTGGAAATTGTTATGGAACTACTTAATGCCTCACTTCAAGAGGCCTTGGTTCCACTCGATTGGAAACATGCTATGGTCCTCCCATTACTGAAGAAGGCTAATGCTGATCCTGATCAGTCATCTAATTTCAGGCCCATTTTCCTACTTCCTATTTTTCCAAAATTTTGGAAAAACATGTTAATTTGCAACTATCCAAATTTATTGAATCTTCGAACTTTTACACCACTCCCAGTCTGGTTTCAGAGCGGGCTTCTCGACTGAGACGACTCTCCTTGGCGTTACCGAAATGCTGCGCCAACATTTAGATATTGGTGACACGGTGGCCCTCATTTTGTTGGATTTGAGCGCCGCATTTGACACGGTTTCTCATACCGTGCTAATCAAATCCTTGCAGTCACTTGGCATTACCGGAACAGCACTTGGCTGGCTGACTTCATTTTTATCTAAACGAACCTTCCAAGTTTTTCATCAAGTGCTTCTTCTAAAATTCTTTTTCTCCCTATGGGGTACCTCAGGGATCAATTTTAAGTCCCCTTCTGTTCAATATCTATTTACAACCTTTGGCTGCGATTGCAGAGGAGGCTGGGTTGTCTCTTTTTCTTACGCTGATGACACCCAAATAATTTTTTCCCTATCTGCGGGAAATGTGCAAGGCCCCTCAACTCTCCAAATGGGCTTGAGCAACATTGCATCTTGGATGAGAGCTAATTTGCTCAAGCTAAATGGTGAAAAACGGAGGTCCTTATTTTGGAAAAGATCAGGACCTTTGGGGCCCCAACATTGGCCCAGCGAAATGGGACCCTTACCCTCGCCCACCGCTCAAGCCCGTAATTTGGGATTCATTATGGATAATAAATTATCCATGAAACAACATGCGGTAAAAACTGCAGCCACCTGCTTCACCATTTTAAAATGGTTGAAGAAAATCATTTGGATGCTCCCCAATGCTACTCAAAGGACGGTAGTCCAGGCGCTTGTTACATCTAGACTGGACTATGGAAATATTCTTCTTTTGGGAGCAAATAAAGATGTGCTACGCAAGCTCCAAGTGGTGCAGAATTCTGCCGCTAGGTTACTTTATAAAATCCCTAGAATGACCTCAATCTCCAATGCTTTGAGAGATTTACATTGGCTTAGAGTGGAAAGTCGGACTAAGTTTAAAGCCCTGGATTATATGTTTAAGATTAAGATTGGGACTGCCCCTCAATACCTGCAAAATCTGGTTAGCCATTATCAGCCCTCTCGACTGTTACGCTCTACGACACAGGAATTATTCATGGTTCCCAGGATCAAACTCACAAGAATGGGAGGCCGTTCTTTTTCCTATCTTGGTCCTCTCTTGTGGAACTCTCTTCCCATAGCGATCCGCAAAGAAACACTTCACTTAAAATTTCGTAAATTAGTGAAAGCTTGGCTGTTTAACCAATAGTACTTACTCTTTTTTTATTTGTTGGTTCCTCTCGGTCTGCGCTGGGAAACCCTTTTTGGGTAGCTACGCGCATTACAAAATCAATTAACATAACATAACATAACACCCATTTCGTGGCTACGGAAGGGGTGCCCCGCCTCGTCCCACCCAGGGCCACAGGCCGGCGCAAGCTGTTCAGCCTCTGCGCGGCCGGGGACGTGGGAACCAGCGCCGTGGTTCTGGGGGCCAGCGGGTGGGACAGTCCACCACTGCCCCCTCTGCAGCAGCCTCCAAACCCTCCTAGTCCGACCTTTCAGGGCCACCAAACGCCAGTGGGCAGCAGGATTCGCCATCACCTCCCCCACTGGCGCACCATCACGTCGGACAGGTGGGTTTTGCAAATAGTCCGAAGGGGCTACTCCCTCCCCTTCGAGACTACCCCTCCATCCATGCCACCTCAGTACCATCGCATGTCGGAGGATCATCTGGCCCTTCTCCAACAGGACGTTTCGGCACTCTTGGCCAAGGGAGCCATTGAGCGCGTTCCTGCCCCAGAAGTAGGTCGTGGTTGCTATTCCCGCTACTTTCTGGTGCCCAAGAAGGACAAAGGCCTGCGTCCTATCTTGGATCTCAGGAACGTCAACCGCTTCCTCCGGAAGGAGAAGTTCAAAATGTTGACGCTCGCTCCTTGTCTGTCCTCGACCCTGGAGACTGGATGGTAGCGTTGGACTTGCAGGACGCTTACTTTCACATCCCCGTCCTGCCGGCCCACCGGCGTTACCTGCGGTTCATGGTAGGCCACGAGCACTTTCAGTTTACCGTGCTCCCCTTTGGCTTTACCAGCGCCCCTCGGGTGTTCACGAAAGTGATGGCGGTGGTCGCAGCTCATCTGCGCAGATCAGGGGTTCCAGTTTTCCCCTATCTCGACGACTGGCTGTTGAAGGCGGGCTCGCCCCAGGCTGTCTTCTCCCACCTCCAGACTACAGCCGACCTCCTGCATTCGCTGGGGTTCTCCATCAACATGCCGAAGTCACACCTGACCCCCTCTCAGAAGCTCCTCTTCATCGGAGGGGTTCTGGACACAACGCAGTTTCGGGTTTATCCTCCCGAACAGCGAGTCCGGAATATTCGGGCTATGATTCCGATCTTTCAGCCTCTATCCCGGGTTTCGGTCAGGATGACCCTCAGGCTGCTGGGTCTGATGGCCTCCTGCATCCTGCTGGTGGATCATGCCAGATGACATATGCGGGCTCTGCAGTGGGACCTGAAGTTCCAGTGGGCACAACATTAGGGGAATCTGTCCAATTGCGTCCAGATCTCGGAGGGCACTGCACACCAATTGAAGTGGTGGCTTACGAACCAGGATTGGGTCAACGGCAGATCCCTCTCCCTTACTCAACCAGAGTTCACAGTGGTGACCGATGCATCACTTCTGGGATGGGGCGGCCACATGGGGAGGCGGAGATCAGAGGCCTCTGGTCTCCGGCGGAGTCCGAGCTCCACATCAACCTTCCGGAGCTTCGGGCGATTCGTCTTGCACTCAAGGCATTCCTTCCCTCAGTACGGGGAAGAGTAGTGCAGGTGTTCACGGACAACACCACCGCCAGGTGGTACTGCAACAAACAAGGCGGGGTGGGGTCATGGACCCTATGTCTGGAGGCCCTCCGCCTCTGGACATGGCTGGAACATCAGGGCATATCCCTGGTGGTACAACACCTGGCAGGTTCTCTGAACGCCAGGGCAGACTAACTCAGCCGCAGGTGCATGATGGATCACGAATGGCGTCTTCACTCGGAGGTGGTGCAAGGTCTCTTTCAGCAGTGGGGAGAGCCTTGGTTAGATCTATTCGCCACCGAAGAAAACGTGCAATGTCAGCAGTTCTGCGCGTTGGAATTTCCAAGGCGGCACTCGCTAAGCGACGCTTTTCGTCGCGAGTGGAGTTGCGGTCTCCTATACGCCTTTCCGCCTATACCACTTCTGCCCAGAGTGCTGAAGAAGATCAAGCGCGACCAGGCCCAAGTCATTCTTGTGGCTCCGGATTTGGCACGAAGAGTCTGGTATCCCGAGCTGCTCAACATGGCCATCGATCCTCCAATCAGACCTCCTCTTCGGAGGGATCTTCTGTCGCAGCAGTAGGGGACGGTCCTCCACCCGAACCTGTCCAGCCTCCACCTCCTTGCATGGAGATTGAGTGGCGGCAGCTGACGTTGTTTGACCTGCCTCCCGAACTCTGCGATGTTATCTTGGCAGCCAGGCGTCCCTCCACTAAGACGGTATACGTCTGCAGATGGAACAAATTTGTGGCATGATGCACAGCAAAGGCTGTGGATCCCCTTTCCGCCCCTCTTTCTGAGGTTCTCCTGTTCCTCCTTTCTTTGACCCAGCAGGGCTCTGCTCTGGGCACTCTAAAGGGCTACCTCTCGGCCATTTCAGCCTTCCTAAGGCTTCCTGATCAGCCTTCTCTTTTCAAGTCCCCTGTTGTAAATAGATTCCTTAAAGGCATTACTCATCTTTTTCCTCCTGTTCCCTTCGTAATGCCTCAGTGGGACTTGAACTTGGTTCTTACCTATCTCATGTGCGCTCCCTTTGAGCCGCTACATAACTGTCCTCTCAGACTTCTCACTTTGAAAACTGCCTTTCTGGTGGCCATCACCTCTGCACGCAGGGTGAGTGAGCTGCAAGCTCTTTCTTCCAAGCCTCCCTTTCTGGCTGTCCATCCGGACAAGGTCGTCCTGAGAACTAGACCTTCCTTTCTTCCCAAGGTGG
Source organism: Calotriton arnoldi (assembly GCA_963921515.1). NCBI lineage: Eukaryota > Metazoa > Chordata > Amphibia > Caudata > Salamandridae > Calotriton > Calotriton arnoldi. Next base: position 813,690 of record CAWUFW010006186.1, on the reverse strand, counting down.
TTACTTCTTTCCACATTGGCCAAACCATCACTTTGCCCACTTTCTTTCCGTCTCCGCATCCTTCAAAAGAGGAAGAGAGGCTCCACCGTCTGGATCCAAAACGTGCGCTTTCCTTTTACTTGGATCGCACCAAACATTTCCGGGTGGACGACCAGCTCTTTGTTGGTTACGTGGGCGCTAAGAAAGGTCGGGCCGTGCACAAACGAACCATCTCCCGGTGGGTCGTTCTGTGCATCAAAGCCTGCTATTCTTTGGCAAAGAAGGAGCCTCCAGTGGGGCTACATGCCCATTCCACCAGGGGGACGGCAGCTACTACTGCTTTGGGACGAGGAGTCCCCTAAATGACATCTGTCAGGCAGCTACGTGGGCATCGCTGCACACGTTCACCAAACACTACTGCCTAGACAGCCAAGTCCGGAGAGACGGCTTCTTTGGCCTTTCTGTTCTCCAGGATTTTCTGGTGTGAACTTAGTTCACAGACCCACCTCCGGGGTTGGTATTGCTGGGGTATCTATACTAAGGTAAGGAATCTATAACTAACTGTTTCATTCAGATGAACAAGTTACTTACCTTCGGTAACAATATATCTGTAAGAAACATAGGTTAGTTATAGATTCCTTACCGCCCCACCCATCCTCCCCGTTCTGCGAACTGACTTCTAGGGTTAAGGTCTTCCTTTCAGGCCCTAGTTTTGTGCACCAGTGGTCAGTGTCTTGCATGGCTCTGTGCTTCTGGCATGGAAAGTCGTGTACAGATCTGACGTGAGCGCGCGAGGGCGGCGTCTATGTAGCTACCGCAACATCATCCCGGCGACCACGATGCTGACGACGAACGCGAAGTCGACCGACGCCACCTTCCGACGCGCAGGGGTACTGCTGATGAAAAACTTTCCGGATCCAGTCTGATGCCTGGGGGTAATTCTAAGGTAAGGAATCTATAACTAACCTATGTTTCTTACAGATATATCGTTACCGAAGGTAAGTTACTTGTTCGAAGTCCCTGGAATATCCCCCCCTCGTGCTATATAGTTAGAGACCTACCAAACCCATACATTTCTGAAAACTAGAGACCCGGGGGAGTCCAGGGAGGTGTGGCTTGCGTGGATCCCCCAACATTTCCCTACCCAGTATCCCCTGCAAACCTCACATTTTAATGAAAAAATCAAATTTTTCTCAAATTTCTGTGTGGGAAAGTTGTAGGATCACCGGGCTGACACAAATTTCCTACCACCCAGCATTTCCTCAGGTCTCCCAATAAAAATGGTACCTCACTATTGTGGGTGGGTCAAGTACCCGCGACAGGCAAGGGCCCAAAACGTATTGTGGAGACTTCAAAATTACCTATCACAAAGCGATCTGCTTTTGCAAGGGGGTCACATGAGTTTTGGTCCCGGGCTTGGCGGCCATCTAGGGAAACCTACCAAACCCACACATTTCTGAAAACTAGAGACCCAGGGAGTCCAAGGAGGTATGGCTTGCGTGGATCTCCCAACGTTTCCCTACCCAGAATCCCCTGCAAACCTCATATTTAGCTGAAAAAAATCACTTTTTGTTATAGGTAATTTTGAAGTCTCCACAGTACGATTTGGGCCATTTCCTGTTGCAGCCACTATGCCTACCCACACAAGTGAGGTACCATTTTTATCGGGAGACATGGGGGAACGCTGGGTGGTAGGAAATTTGTGTCTGCCCGGTGATCCTACAACTTTCCCATACAGAAATGTGTGAAAAATTTGATCTTTCCAGCAAAATTTTAGGTTTGCAGGGTATTCTGCATAGGGAAACGTTGGGGGATCCACGCAAGCCATACCTTCCTGGACTCCCCTGGGTGTCTAGTTTTCAGAAATGTGTGGGTTTGGTAGTTTCCCAAGATGGCCACCGAGCCCGGGGCCAAAAACCCAGGTGACCCCCCTTGCAAAACCAGGTTGTTTTGTGATAGGTAATTTTGATGTCGCCTCAATAGGTTTTGGGCCCGTGCCTGTCGCGGGTACTTGACCCACCCACGCGAGTGAGGTACCATTTTTATCGGGAGACCTGGGGGAATGCTGGGTGGTAGGAAATTTGTGGATCCACGCAGATTCCAGAACTTTCACACACAGAAATCTGAGAAAATGTGATTTTTCAGCTAAATTTGAGGTTTGCAGGGGATTCTGGGTAGGAAAACGTTGGGGGACCCACACAAGCCATACCTCGCTGGACTCCCCCGGGTGCCTAGTTTTAAAAAATGTATAGGTTTGCTAGGTTTCCTTAGGTGCTGGCAGAGCTGGTGTTCAAAATCTACAGCTAGGCACTTTGCAAAAAAAGGGTCAGTTTTCACTGTGAAAATGTGGTGTGTCCACGTTGCGATTTGGGCCGTTTCTGTCACGGGCACTAGGCCTACCCACACAAGTGAGGTACCATTGTTCTCGGAAGACTTTGGGGAATGCGGGGTGGGTGGAATTCTGTGGATCCACACAGATTCCAGAACTTTCCACCACAGAAATGTGAGGGAAATGTGTTTTGTTTGACAAAGTTTGAGGTTTGCAAGGGATTCTGGGTAACAGAACCTGGTGAGAGCCACACAAGTCACCCCATCCTGGATTCCCCTGGGTGTCTAGTTTCAAAAATGTATAGGTTTGCTAGGTTTCCCTTGGTGCCGGCAGAGCTAGGGTTCAAAAGCTACAGCTAGGCACTTTGCAAAAAAAGGGTCCGTTTTCACAAGTGAGGTACCATTGTTCTCGGAAGACTTTGGGGAATGGGGGGTGGGTGGAATTTTGTGGATCTACACAGATTCCAGAACTTTACACCACAGAAATGTGGGTAAAATGTGTGGTTTTTTTTTACAAAGTTTGAGGTTTGCAAGGGATTCTGGGTAACATAACCTGGTGAGAGCCAGACAAGTCACCCCATCCTGGATTCCCCTGGGTGTCTAGTTTTAAAAAATATATAGGTTTGCTAGGTTTCCCTAGGTGCCGCCAGAGCTAGGGTTCAAAATCTACAGCTAGGCGCTTTGCAAAAAAAAAGGGTCAGTTTTCACTGTAGAAATAAAGTGTGTCCACGTTGCGTTTTGGGCCGTTTCCTGTCGCGGGCCCTAGGCCTACTCACACAAGTGAGGTACCATTTTTATCGGGAGACTTAGGGTAACACAGAATTGTAGAGCAACTGTTATTACCTATTGACTTTCGGTGCATTTCTGCCTTCTAAATGAAAGGCAATGTGTGAAAAAGGAGTCACTTTGAAAAATGTCCTATAATTCTCATGCTAGTATGGGTACTCACAATTTCGGACATGTGCAAATAGCTACTGTTTCTAAACTCTATATTTTGTTCCAATTTCAGAAATACATAGGTGTCTTTCATTCCGATTTTTCACTGTATATATTTTCCCAAATTAATTGCTATATACCCGGTACATAATAAAAAACCATTGCAAGACGCTGATCAGTTATTGGCTCTGGGTTCTTCGGGTTCTTGGTGAACCTACAAGTCTTATATATCCCCACAACCAGAAAGGTCCAGCGGATGTAACGGTAAATTGCTTTCAAACATCTGTCATAATTAGAAGAATTTACAGGTGAAAACGTTGGCACAAATGGCTGTTTTTTTCAACTCATTTTCAACTCATTTTCAATTTTTCCTATTTTCAACTGTTAGTTTCCATAAAGAAACCTTGAAGGATCTACACAAATGACCTCTTGCTGAATTCATAATTTCGTCTACTTTTCTAAAATGTATAGCTTTCCAGGATCCATTATTGCTTTCATACCCATTTCTACCATTAACTGGAAGAATGTTGAAAGCACAAAAAAATAGACTATGTCTCAGTAAAATGCCAAAACTGTGTAAAAAATATTGGTTTTCTGACAAAAGTCTGTCAGTCCCTGAAAGCTGGGAAAATGGTGGTTTCAGCCCCACAAACCCTTTGTTGATACCATTTGCAGGGAAAAAAAACAGACGCTTTCATTTGCAGCACTTTTTTCCCATTAAAAAAAAACAGAATTTAGCTGTATTTTGGCTAATTTCTGGGTTCCCTCCAGGGGAATCCACAAACCCTGGGTACCTTTAGAATCCCCATGATGTTGGAAGAAAAGGACGCACATTTGGCGTGGATACCTTATGTGGTCAAAAAGTTACAGGGGCCTAAGCACGAACTACCCCAAATAGCCAAAAAAAGGCTTAGCACGGGGGGGGGGGAGGCCTAGCAGCGAAGGAGTTAAAAGTACATGTCCTTCTTTTTAAATACACTGCACCCTGCCCTCTGGGCTGTCCAGGGCCTACCCTATAGGTGTCTTGTGTATTAAAAAGGAAGACTTAGGTTGATATGGCAGCTTAAAACTACACACACTTGCTGCAATGGCAGGCCTGAGATGTTTAAAGGGCTACTCATGTGGTTGGCAAAATCAGTTCTGCAGGCCCACTAGTAGCATTTAATTTACAGGCCCTGGGCACAGGTAGTGCCACTTTACCAGGGGTTTAGAAATAAAATAAATATGCCAATTAGGTGTAAGCCAAGTCTACCAGGTTTTAAGGAGAGAGAACAAGCGTTTTAGCACTGGTTAGCAGTGGTAAAGTGTGCAGAGCGCTAAAGTCAGCAAAACAGGAGGGTTGAAGGCAAAACGTTAGAGGGAAAACCATTCCAAGGATGCCAAGTCTAACAATGTCCATTTCACTGCTGAACCATCTGGGCTCTTTCTCCCACTCGGTCACAGTGAACACTCTCAATTATGGAGAACTTCCAACATGATGTATGCAGCCAGTCTGTTTTGAGTGTGCTGTGCTGTAAACTGTAAGGCCAATTCCCAAAGCTCTAAGGAAAACCACATGCAAACTATGCCATTCATTTGTAGTTGTAGTTATTAATAGTGTATTATTTTCTTGAATTTGTATATTATTGACATATATTCGGACTGACAGCCATTATTCTTACCCTAAATATATTGTGTGTCTAGATGTGTGTGTACTATATGAATTGTGTACGGTAGACTCAAGTTTTGGAAAATGTTGGAAACGTTTTTATAACAGGTGTACTTATTTCTATCACTGTATAATAAATATCCCTATATATGTTGAACAGTTTTATGTGCTATGCAGTTTCACCTCAACTATTGGAGATGTTTTTTAGAAGAGTGGTAAATGTATGCAAATCAATAATTGTTTCCAATGTTGGTGAGAGCTCCCAAAATACCTCTGTCAATGTTCACCTCGTTTACTCTGGCTTTTCCTGGTCACACCCCAGTTTCCACTAGTTTAATACAATATCAGAGCTTTGGTGAAAAGACTGTTACAAATTCATTGCTAAAGAAGCCTAACCTTGACTTGTCCAATCCAAGAAACTGTTGCTGACTAGCAGGGCTTCCTATTATTAGAGAGATTGTTGAGAAGGTGGTTACCATCCAGTTCCAGAGATATATTGATTCCCATTAGCTATTAGATCCCAAGCAGTCAAGCTTTAGGCCCAAGTATAGAATACAAACAACATTATTAGATTGTAACAGATAATATTCATAGTGCAGCTCAAGAGGTGAAGTTCTACATCTGAAATCTGGAAAATAAATTCTCATACTACCAAAAGACACCTAATGGAATAGGTTTCTGAAATGCATTAATGATGTGGAAACCAGAGTGGAGTGACTCACATTGGTATTGCAAGTTTTATTTACAATTCTCATACTCAAAGAAGATGCGATGCACACAATAAATCTGTACTAGCTAATAAAAAAACACATACATCTTGCTTTACACCATGAGCCAGCGAAGACTGTCTGAGCTATATTTTTCCTCCGGTCAGTGGATGACATATATTTGCAAAGTGTGAATTGATATCAGAATATATTTATGTATGATTAAAGGTGAATGTTGAGCATGCCATGTATAAGTTGAACTAAATGAAAGTCTATTGATGAATCTAAGCATTCGACTGAAACTAGCACACCTCAAGATGACGAAGGTCATGAAACTAGAGGAACATACCGCCTGAAACCGCAGCAAGAGTAGGAAGGTGCCAGCAGCACCCCTGAGAGCTGCTACATTGTCAGCTTAGACGCAGGAGAACTGTCAGAGGATATACAGTTCTAATTTTAAAAGTAAAATCTGGTAGGAGGCAACATTCGGTAAGCCAGGTCTGACCTTGGTGGTGGGAAATATATTGAAAAAAAATTAATTTATTGAACCCATGAAGGATGCAGGGCACAGTTTCACCAGCCAGTAATATGTTCTTCCGTGACTGTCATCTTACATTGAAGTAGCTTTGCTAGAGCATTAGCAGTGAACCAGTGCTGCTTTTACCTGTTGTACTGCCTCACTTTGGACAGACTTTTGATATATCCGTTTCTTTGGCATTTCTGTCTGGAGGAGGTTGTTTTAACCAAACCTGGTTTTGGCTTCTACTTTGGCTTTCCTGTATTCTACTGACATAAAGATATTTTCTTTTTTATATTACCCTTTAAGTAGGCATAAACCCAGGCTCACTACCTTGGCTTGTCTTTCAACTACCTAGTACAATATACTGGGGCTTTGATGAGTAAACCATCACTTCACTTTTGGTTAGAGCCTATAAGGATAGGTTTAAATGTCAACTTTTTACTATGCATAGAAAGCACACTTATCCAGTGGATGTACCATGAATTAAAATGCAACGATTATCAGTAATGCGTAGAACTTACTATCCAATGATCAGATGTGACTTGGAGGAGTTCCTCCTGGACACTTCTATCATTGGCACTTCCTCAGCAGGTAGCTTTGAATTCTCTGGGGGAATGACTGCAACTGTAACTCCCTTCTGCTGCCTCTTCTCTCTACCTGTATTTTTTGATGAAGTCTCCTTCTACTCCGCGTAGAGTGCATAGAGAAAGAAAATGTATTAAGAAATTTATTAAGATCGGGTTTCACATCCAAACGCCGGAACGCAATGCTCCTACCATTTTACTTCTCCACATAATGTAAAATAAGCAATATCATATCTTGTGTGTGTAGCACTTAGTACGTTGTAAGTTGTGTATTGCTTAACAGAGATGGCTGTGTGACTTCCTGAGAGCTAAAGAACTGAACTCCCTGATCAACTACTGTGCATACGTCATATTTTGTATTGAAACATGTTACAGGTAGTTAGTCCGAAGAATCACTGTGTACACAGACGTGTTTTCCAAAATCTTGCAGTGCTTGGTGCGGACCAGCCTTTGAAAGAATGAGAAAAAGAGACTGCTCAGCAAAGAAAGGAAAACATTTATATCAACATTTGCATCATTCATGTTATTAAACATCTTCACTTAGGCTCTGATTATGATAGCAGGCGGTTGGACCGCCTCCCGCTATCACAACAGTCAGGAGACCACCCGACAAGCAGGCGGCGGTCCGACCCCCCTATCCCGATGCGACCGTCGGTCTGGCGGCCGTAAAGTGCTCCTCTTACATAGCGGTTTATACTGCGGCCCAGGAAAAGGGCCACAGCACAAGCCGGCGTGTAAAGGAGCACTTCCTGCACCTCCATGAACTATGTGCCATGCACCATGTGACTACCCCTTTCGCAGCCCTGCACACTGAACGTGATTGGTACGATTGTGCCTGTGAGTGGGCAGTATTTGTTTTCTAGGTAAACGAGGGAGAAGCTGCTAAGAATGTGATTGCATGTAATTAGGCAGTACTAAACTAGCGGGTCAGTAGCCCTAAAGCAGCCATGCTTTAGCCCTCAGTGTTATTGGCCAGTCTGCTCTTGGATTCACCTCATCTAAGAACTGGTGAAGGGAGCAGAAATGAGCACAAAGAAGCACCTACAGTGCTGGACGGAAGACCTCTTATTGTGATGTAAGTTGTCTTAGAAGGGCTCCCTGTATTGCCAGATGGCTTGCTGTATCGTCATCAACATCATCTTACTCTCTTCCATTGATACCAAAAAATCTACAGGGAAGAAACATCCGTCCGAAAAGCTACTTATCTGTTAGTATTTATGATGATTACATTATGTGCCCTCCATGTTCTTCTTACCTCCACCCTGTTTGGTTGAAGGATTCCTCCAAATCTTTTTCTAGTTATAAAGATTTTATTAATAAGTTAGTTGAACAGCATGAAGTTACATTTATAGTTGGCCATAAATGCGGTTTACTGTTTAAAACTAAAAAAACTTCTTTGTGTAACAAATTAGGCTTCTCATTTTTCTGCTTATTTGAAAATTAAATCAAGCAAACTCCCTTATGCTCGATCTGGCCACAATAGTATACCTCCTGTCATCATGCAACAGTCTGGTAAATATCTTGACATTAACATTGAGAAGAGACCTTTTCCCCTGGGTTTTTCCCAGGTTTTGGAATAAGCATAGTAACACAGACATGGTGGGCTTCACCCCTACCAATTCGTCAAATTAATTAAATTATGCTGTTAGTGGAGCCACCAGCAAGTATAAGAGATTTTTTTCAAAGACATTTTATTAGTTTTTTGCATCTTGCTAAAAGGCACTGAGCCTCAAACTACCCCACATGAACGACAAAACAGAAAAAAGAACATCAGTAATACCCCCATTCCCCATAACCCCGGTGGGTAGCAAGAACATCCATCTAGGCATTTCCCATTATAGTATATAGGTAATTTATCTTACGCTTATACACTTAATGCCTCTGACTCTTTAGAGTCCAGTTCCTTCATCAGCCTCAATGATCTTAAAGATTGCTGACATCCCCAAGTTATCGTCTATGCTGACAAATTCCACTAAAGGACACCATGTTTGGTTGTATTAGTGCCCCATATCTTGAAGGTTCCCAGTTAATCGCCAATAAACCCCATAATGTACCTGCCCATTTGTGAATTTTCAGCACCACTGCTGACTTCCATGTCTGTGCTATCAATTGCTTGACTGCTAAAATCATATTGGTCACTATTCTTCAGTCAAATTTGGAAAGGTGCTTATAGTCCTGGAGTCATAGGTGTAGCAGGATTATAGCAGGGTCTGACCATAAAGGCTAGCATAGTACACTCCTTAATTGACTGAGAGTATCCTTCCAGAGCATTTGCAAGCGGGGCAGGACCATCAAATATGTTTTTCATCTCCCTCTTGGCCACACTTCCTCCAACACAGCCCTGATGTTTGTGAATACATCCCTTTGAGTTTTATAGGCATAAAGTAACAGTTTCACATATTTATAAAGAGATTCTCTATTTTGGACACTTTTACACACGTAAAATGTGTCTGACCAGAGTTTCTGCCATTGTTGTAGTGGGATATCGCACTGTAAGGTAGTTTGCCACTGCCTTGTTCATCAGGGCCTATCGCCCTTAGTGTTGAATGGATATTGAATGTAATCTCTCTAGGACGGTGGTTCTTGACCTGTGGTCCGGGGACCTCTGAGGCTTTGTGAAGCCTCTTTAGGGGGTCCACGACTGTGTTACAAAATTAAATACAATTAAAATTAATAAAGTATATTAAAATAAAGATGCAAAATTGAAAATTGTAAAGCTTTTCCAAATTTGATTGTGAATTAAACTAAATATTCCAATATTTGAGCATTAATTTGGTGTATACATATTTCTGTGTATTGTTTTTGGGGTCAAATCATAGAAATTGCTTAGGCTGGGGGCCACAGCTTCCAACAAGCATTTGCAATGCAATAGGTCTCGCATTTGCGAGAGTTTTAGCTATTGGCATTTGTAAATGACAATGCTTTTTATTTATGTGTTGTTTTTCAAAACCGATAAATAAAAGGCATTGTCATTTACAATGCCAATAGCTTAAACTCTTGCAAATGCGAGACCTATTGCATTGTAAATGCTTGTTAATATATGGGAGCATTTTTACAACCATCCACGCAGCCCTTTATAAATAAATTCTTGAGGACGCTGTCAATCCTCTATGGTGGGATTTAACTGCGTTACACCTGTGCACTTCAAGTGGTGCACTGTAGAACCAGGGAACCAAGTACAAGCCCACCCCGGCATCCCACCTTTAGGCTGCACAGTTTTACGCAATTCACCAAACACGCACTGTGGTTTAGCACATACTTTATAAACGCCGGCGCTCCTCCCCCCCCCGCTGTGCATGCCTGCTCTCCTAATGCAAGGTTTGTGTCTGACTGTAATGCAATTGGTGCTGATTTAAAGCGCTCTGATACCTTCGGGTAAAGTTTGCGCTATATAAAAGTGCAAACAAATAAATAAATAAAAAAGCCTACCTGTAGCACGTCCGTTCTTATTCTGCGATGCCACATGCCTTCAGGTCCCTGTATTGATTAACTGCACCCGGCTGTGGGTAACCTCCATGGCAGGAACAACGTGTTGCGGGGCAGATGCAGGTAATGTAGCCATTGTCATGTGGCTGCACCGCGGGATAACAGTGCGGGGGTAAGAAGGCAGGCAGTCGGTACGGCTGTGCCATGGCAGTGTAGTCCTCTGTGCAAGCCGGGCATGGGGGTTGCTGTTGGCTGACAGGAAGTGGTGAGGAGGTGCTGGTTCGGTGTTCCTGCTTCCTGATCTTGGGCAGGCCACGGGTATAATAAAAAAAAACGAGTTGAGCGACCCGCTGCAACAAGATGCGCGGTCACCATTATTAAATGTTTTTTTTTTTTTTTTTAAACTATTTGGGCGAGCTGCGCACAAGAAGATGCGCGGCCTCCATCATTTAATGTAAATAAAAGAAGCCTCTCCACTGGAGGAATATAACAACATTAAAAGATACATGTTACTATCTTTTTTTTTTTTTTTTTATAGCGCGACCTCGACTCGAACGTGTCAGCGCGCTTTACATGAGCACCAATTGAATTACAGAGGGACGCATTTTTCAACATCCGAAGATTGTGATTTGTCTACAATCACAGAGTGTTCAGCCCCCGCCACACTCGAACCTGGTTCCCAGCTTCAAAGTCGGCCGTCGTTGGGAATGCAACCTCGGCTTTACATATAAAAACTACTTGCCGAATGCGGGGGCGCCCATGTTACAAATATGAAAGGGCGCCGTGCTAACATGTTAAGTGTGGCACCCGGAGTGGGGGTTGCTGTTGGCCGACGGGAAGTGGTGAGGAGGTGCCGGTTTGGTATGCCTGCTTCCTGATTCACTGATCTTGGGCAGGCCACAGTAATCGAGAAAAAAAAAAAACGAGTTGGGCGACCCGCTGCAGTGAGATGCGCGGTCGCCTTTATTGAATGTTTAAAAAAAAAAGAAATGATTTGGGCGAGCTGCGCACAAGATGCGCGGCCGCCATCATTTAATGTAAGTAAAAAAGCCTCTCCACTGGGGTAATATGACCATATTAAAAGATACACGTTACCATCTGTTTTTTTTAGACAGCACAAACTCGACCCAAACGTATCAGCCTGCTTTACATGAGCACCAATTGCATTACAGAGGGACACATTTTTCAGCACTGGGAGATTGTGATTTGTCTACAATCACAGAACGTTTTAGCCCCCCGCCACACTCGAACCTGGTTCCCAGCTTCAAAGTCGGCCGCCGTTGGGAATGCAACCTCGGCTTTACTTGCCGAATGCGGCGGCGCCCATGTTACAAATATGGAAGGGCGCCGTGCTAACATGTAAGTGCGGCACCCGTGCATGTAAAAATTATGCGCATGGCGGCTCCTGGTAATAATATTCATGAAGACGGGCGCCGTGCTAAAACATCAAGCGCGGCGCCCGTGCATACTGAAGTTCTGCGCATGGTGGCCCATGAAACGGGTGCCATGGCTAGCAGGAAATTAAAAGAAATAGTCCCTAAAGTACCACATAAACAGTTTACAGTGTAAGTAAACTGTTGTTGGTCGGTGCTGCACCGTACAAAACGGAAATTATGTATTGGGATCAACAACAAATAAGGAGCCACTAAAGAAGAGCAACAGGAGCATTAACCAATGGCAAGCAGGAGCCGGGATTTCACTCTGTGTAGAGATTACTACAGGTCTTGCAGACAGCGCATGCGTGCTGCCTAGGCTTGACCTAAAAATTACTCAGTGGAGGTCCACGGATTCCAGTAATGATTCACTGTGGGTCCACAGCGGTCAAAAGGTGAAGAACCGCTGCTGTAGGAGATGTGTAAATTGGGAAGGGTTTCTCCCAATCATTGAGCGGTCGAAAAGCCACCTTGCTATTTAGTGGGCAATTGCGAATACTTTATTCTGTCAGTCTCTTCAATTTTGAATTCTTTTTTACACAGCTCAAACGTTTTAATCTCATCTTTTACAAAGAGATCTCTGAGCATTCGACAACCTCCTCCGTCCAACGACCTGCTCCTTCTCTGTCACTCCCTGGCACAAATTCCGGGTTCCTCCACAAAGGAGTGAACTGGGAGGGAAATGAAGTCAAGGCCACCTTTCTGGTATCCCTGTCCCGGACTCCCATTACCCTCATAAATATTTCACTGAATTAACACACAGAAGATCAAGCATGCTTTGCCAGCCAGCGTATCTCTCAGGAAGTCTGGCCCACGACTGCTGCATCCATATGGATGCTGTGTTGTTCTGGCTCATAAAGAGATCATTCAAAAAGAACTGGAGCTGAGAGGCATAGTAATATTGTCTAATGGCCGGAAGCCTGAGTGCACCCAATTTTTTATGGCCTGGTAACACCTTCCTTGAAATTCAGGCTGTCTTCCCTGCCCAGATGAAGAAGTGAATGTCACTCTGCAGGGTCTTCAAATCTGCCTCTGGAATGTGAACTGGCAGGATTTGGAAGGCATACAACAATCTGGGTGAAATATTCATTTTATTGCCACTACTCTTCCCACCCAAGAGATGTTCATGGTGCGCTAACAATCACACTGAACTGACCGGTATAACTGAGGTACAGCAAGCTAACTCTATCAAATGCTTTTTCAGTATCTAGTGACAGTATTGTATTGAGAGTATTGTGAGGTGTACCTTCTTGCAAGATGCCTTTTTCACTAGGTGAAGCACTCAGCAGATTTTATCTATATTAGGCACAAATCTCGATTGATCTGGGTGTGTTGGGTATGGCATGTGAGGCATCAACCATTTTGTCAGGGCCTTCATAAAAATCGTGGCATCAGAATTTCGGAGGGCGATGGGTCGGTATGCCTCACATAGATCCGTTGATTTGCCTTCTTTATCTATGAGCATGATATGTGCCTCAGTCATCGTAGAAGTGATTGACCCCGTTTGTAAGAAGGAGTTGAAAGTGGCAACAAGCTGGGTATCAAGTTTGACTAGAAGTGTTTATAAAATGCATTATTGAGGCAATCGGGTTGTGGGGATTTATTGGGTTTAAATCTGTTATAGCATTCCTAACCTCTTTTGGAATGATAAGCTCCTCCAGAGCTTTACTGTTGGCATGCAATAAGCACGGTACACCAGCTGTTTTGATAAAAGCATTTACCTCCCCTGGATTGATTGGGTTTTTAGAGTATAGTACCGAATAAAATTTCCTGAATGCCTTCCCAACTTACAGCTTCTCCATTATTTCCCCTAAAATCTGGGATTGGCTTAAGCGCCTTCACATGCCCGAGTCTCTGAGCCAGCATGGAGTCTTTCTTATTAGCTTTTTCCATAGAATTTCTGCTGTAGACTTAATATCACTTTTTTGGACATCTCAGTAGCCAGGAGACTCATGCGACCCATTGCTCCAGTCGGGGCCCAAAGGGAGCGCATTAATCTCATCCTCTGGAATTCCTCTGCCGCTACTTTAAGTTCGAACTCCATTGTATACCCTGGGGGTATCTCCAGTATAAATTTCTTTAAAATAGTTTGAAATGGTTTCTTTTAGAGAACAAGTGGCCTGTTTATCTTTAATGAGGGCTCTGTCAAACTACAAATAACATCCCTTCCAGGCACTACCAGTCCGTTCCCCTTCCTGTATCAAACATGGATCGGTCTGATATCCCAGTCGGGCCCTGAGTGATTTGTTGTATGCCAGTGACTATCCCAGGCAAGATCAATGCATGAATACGGTCTTTGTACGTTTGTGAAGTACTTGTATTTTCCTGCCATAGGGTTCTTCTCTCTCAAGAGATCTATAAAGCCTACAGAATGTTTTTTTTTATTTTACGTAGTTTTATATAGCTCAAACTTGACCCGAAGGTATCGGGTATCGGAGCGCTTTACATAGCACCAGTTGCGTTACATGAGGACACATTCATTTTTGTTAGGCTGTTGCTAATGTTTGCCCAGTGGGTGTCTGTCTAGGTGCCATTACTGGGCAGTATTAAGGTCTCCCTCCCAGAGAAGATCGCTTGGGTTCTTTTCCTTTATTTTAGCAAGCATGTGTACTAAAAAGGTTGTTTGTGCTACATTCAGAGCTTAGACATAAAGTATCAAAGCTCCCAGCAGGTCCTAGGCCTTCCAAATAGATATAGGATGCGTCCCACCCTCATTTCCCTCACCAGTTTGATTTTTTTCCAGCAGAAAATCCCTATGGAGACCTATCATAGCTCCCACTTTATTAGGTCGCAGTCTACCAGACAGCGCAGCTGTGTGGTATGCGAAAGACATCTTGTGGAGTTTCAGAAAGTTGAGATGGGAATACATTCTGCCCGACGCTAGCCATTGGCTTTGTGGTTTGTAACTCACATTGTCTTGCTTCCCATTTGCTGGTTTTATTTGTTTTAGGCTGCCCAGCTGGAGTATCTCTCCATGCAAAAGTAGTATTTACTATATTCTTCTACAAACTCGTTTTCTGTAATAAACATGCCTGCAAATCATTTTCTTATCTCGTCACATTTGCTGGGCATTAAATGACAGAGGTCACCTGTCAGGCGCTGTCATCTGAGGGCGCTTGTTTTTCTTCTTACTGAAACCTACCCTCCTCCTCTTATTGTTAAGGTACCACCTTAACTTTCGGGAAGCTTTTGATATTTTGGTACATTGTACGCCTATTATGGTTTCATTTTGCCACAGAAGCATGGGAAATTTGACTGTTTGTGTTCATGCTACGTTCGCTTCACTGTACGTTTTGAAAACTTTTTTGTCAGTGTTTAATTTAAATTGTGCATTCATATTGGACTGTATACCATGATTGCAGTATTTTTTATATTGATGAGAGAAACCAGGAGGGGGATATGAGATTTAGAGGTAGCCCGAGCCTGGGGAACTATGTCAGATAGCTTAGCCAATCCCAAACCAGATACGCATATGAGATCACCTGCGGGGTCCCCTTTGAGAGTCTCCTGATGGCTGAAAACCCCTTCTATCTAGCCCTGTAGTATTGACCTCTAAACTAATATGTAGAAGGCGGGCCTGCTTATAACTGTTTCACCTTTTCTTGTGTATCATGTAAATATGTATCTGAAAGAGACATGTTGGTGACAGATTCCTTACCTTAGAATTTCCCCAGGCGTCAGGCTGGATCCGGAAAGTTTTTGCGTAGCAGTACCCTTGTGCGTCGGTAGGCGGCGTTGTGCGGCTCCGCGTCCGTCGTCGGCGTCGTGATCGCCGGGATGACGTCGCGGGCAGTACTTAGACGCCGCCCCTGCGCACTGGCGTCAGTTCTTCTTTTCCGCGCCAGTAGCGCAGATCCGAGAAGAGCAGTGCCTAGTCAATTTTTGACAAAATTTTGGGTGATTTTTCACTGTTTCTTTTCGAGTCTTCTCGACTCCTAGGTGTCGGTAGGGATGCCCGGCTTCAAGCCATGCGGCGTCTGTGGTCGAATGATGCCGATCACAGACCCGCACTTAGAGTGTCTCTACTGTCTCGGCCGAGACCACGACACGAAGTCATGCCCTGACTGCCGGGCCTTACACCGAAGGCTGCGAGAGCGGTCTCGAAAGCTCCTCAAGGTCCGGCAGTCGGCTCCGCGCCGCACCAAGCCCGGTCCCGTGAGAGGTCGAGGGCCGGTCGCGGAGCCCCGCCGGTTGTCTGAGTCCAAGTCTTCGCACTCCTCGGGTAAGTCGAAGCACAAGAAGTCTAGAAGCACCATCTCTCTAAGACTTCGCCTCGCCGGTCTCGCGACTCGGCTGAGGCCCCTGTCGGCACCGCCCCGTGGCTCCGGATGTGCCTGTGGCGCCGCCCCGCATTACCCGTCCTTCCCAGGTTCGGGGGCGACTCCGGCCGAAATACAGGAATTCCTGTCGGCATGGCCCGCCTCTTCGGGCCTCAAGGTCCCTCCGGTGCGCCTTCGGGCCCCGCGGGACCTGATGGGGTTGCTCCGGCGTCGCCGACGACTCCGGTCCCGGCGTCGCCTGTCCCGCCAGCCTTGATCCCGGCCTCGGCTCCGGCCCCGATCCCGGCTCCGGTGGTACCGCAACCCCGATCGGCGCCGGTTGACCTAACCACGCCGGCGCCGATGTCCCCGGTGCCGTTCCAGCGCCGCCCGGGGCTCCCGGACGGCGTCGTTCCCCGGTTCTCTCTGGTTCCGGACATGGAGCCGGACCGACGTCGCTCGACGCCGGCCCCGGCGCCGATGAGACCTTGGGTCCCAGATGTCCCTCCTCCTCCTCCATATTTGGAGCCAGAGGAGGACCAGGAGAGCTGGGAGGGGTCGGAAGACCCTCTCACACAGCAGTGTGAGTATGATCAGGACTGGGCAGAGGAACTTGGGGATGCCAGTGGTCTAGACACTACCCCTGACACTGGCATGCTGTCTCCTCCCGTGGCTACGGAGGAGGGAGCAAATTTCGCAACAGTGTTGCGTAGAGCAGCTGGAGCCTTGCACCTCCAATTGCCTACTGTGGCTGTCAGGACTAATGTCCTGGCGAAAGTGCTTCAGCCGGCAGCGTCCTCCTCGGAGCCATTGCTGCCGTTTAATGATGCACTGTCTGGCGTTCTTTTGGGCACCTGGTCCAAGCCCACCACAGGGGCTCCTGTGGATAGGAACGTGGCCCGACGCCATCGCCCTGCTCCGGGCGACCCCTTGTTTCTCTCTCAACATCCCACCCCGAGAGCTTGGTTGTCCAAGCCTCTGCCTCCCAAACCGCCTTCCCTACCGCCCCTCCGGATAGGGAATCCAAACACCTGGACCAATTTGGGAAGAAGGCTTTTTCTTCCTCCAGTGCTGGCTTGCGGTCCGTCCAGCACCGCTTGCCTTTTGGGCCGATATACCCACTCCCTGTGGGATTCGGTGGCGGCTGTTTTGCCCCAGTGTTCTGAGGAGGTCCAGACACTGCTTACCCGCACCATTGCGGAAGGTAGGGATGCGGCAAAGTACACCATACGTTGTGGCCTTGATACCGCCGACTTCGCTGGGCAGATCGCTTGCAAAGACGGTGGCGCTGCGTCGCCACGCCTGGCTGAGAACAACTGGTTTCTCGGGTGATGTCCAGAATACACTCATGGGCATGCCCTTTGATGGAGTCGGTCTTTTTGGTTCCAAAGCAGACCATGCGCTGGAGCGTTTTAAGGACTCACGGGCTACTGCCAAGTCCCTGGGCCTTTCTGTTGTGCGCCCTCCGCTAACCTCTGCTTTTCGCCCCTTTCGTGGCCACGGAAGGGGTGCCCAGTCACGTCCGCTGCCCAGCCACCGGCCCGCGCAGCAAGCGTCTTCGCGTGGCCGAGGACGTGGCTACCGCCGTGGCGGTTTGGGCAACCAGCGTGCGGGTCAGGCCACCAACTCCGCCCCGTCCGCGGCCTCCAAGCCCTCCTAGTCCCTCCTTTCAGGTGCACAGCACGCCAGTAGGGGGCAGGGTCCGCCATCACCTTCACCACTGGCGTGCCATCACCTCGGACAGGCGGGTCTTGGACATTGTCCGAAGGGGCTACTCCCTCCCCTTCGAGACCACCCCCCCAGCCATGCCACCTCAATTCCACCGCATGTCAGGGGATCACTTGGTGCTTCTGCAGAAGGAAGTCACGGCCCTCTTGGCCAAGAGGGCCATCGAGCATGTTCCGACCCCAGAAGTAGGACGTGGTTGCTACTCCCACTACTTTCTGGTGCCCAAAAGGACAAGGAGGACATGCGTCCTATCTTGGACCTCCCGGAACGTCAATCGCTTCCTCCGGAAGGAGAAGTTCAAGATGCTCACCCTAGCTCAGGTCTTGACTGCCCTCGACCCTGGAGATTGGTTGGTAGCGTTCGACTTGCAGGACGCTTATTTTCACATCCCCGTCCTGCCGGCCCACCGGCGTTACCTTCGGTTCACGGTAGGCCTCGAGCATTTTCAGTTCACCGTGCTCCCCTTTGGCCTTACAAGTGCCCCTCGGGTGTTCACCAAAGTGATGGCGGTGGTCGCAGCTCATCTGCGCCGGGCAGGGGTTCCAGTCTTCCCCTACCTCGACGACTGGCTGCTGAAGGCGGGCTCGTCCCAGGCAGTCGTCTCCCACCTCCAGACTACGGCCGAACTCCTGCACTCGCTGGGGTTCTCCATCAATGTGCCGAAGTCGCATCTGATTCCTTCTCCACAGCTCCTTTTCATCGGAGCAGTTCTGGACACGACGCAGTTTCGGGCCCTATCCTCCCGAACGGCGAGTCCGGGATATTCAGGCTATGATTCCGATCTTTCAGCCTTTATCCTGGGTTTCGGTACGGATGACCCTGAGGCTGCTGGGCCTTATGGCCTCCTGCATCCTGCTGGTCGATCATGCCAGATGGCATATGCGGGCTCTGCAGTGGGACCTGAAGTTCCAGTGGGCGCAGCACCAGGGCAACCTGTCCGATCACGTCCAGATCTCGGAGGGGACTGCAATACAGTTGCAGTGGTGGCTTTCGAACCGGCAATGGGTCATGGGCAGATCCCTCTCCCTTCCCCAGCCAGAGCACACAGTTGTGACGGACGCGTCCCTTCTGGGATGGGGCGGTCACATGGGAGAGGCGGAGATCAGAGGCCTCTGGTCTCCGGCGGAGTCCCGGCTCCATATCAACCTTCTGGAGCTCCGGGCGATCCGACTTGCACTCAAGGCATTCCTTCCCTCTGTCAAGGGAAGGTAGTGCAGGTGTTCACAGACAACACCACCGCCATGTGGTACTGCAACAAACAGGGCGGGGTGGGGTCGTGGACCCTCTGTCCAGGAGGCTCTGCGCCTCTGGACATGGCTGGAACATCAGGGCATGTTCCTGATGGTTCAACACCTGGCAGGTTCCCTGAACGCCAGGGCGGACGAGACTCAGCCGCAGGTGCATGATGGATCACGAATGGCGTCTTAACTCGGAAGTGGCGCAAGGACTCTTTCTGCAGTGGGGAGAGCCTTGGTTAGATCTATTCGCCACCGAAGAGAACGCGCAATGTCATCAGTTCTGCGCGTTGGAATTTCCAAGGCGGCACTCGCTCGGTGACGCTTTTCGTCGCGAGTGGAGTTGCGGTCTGTTGTACGCCTTTCCGCCTATACCACTTCTACCCAGAGTGTTGAAGAAGATTCGGCGCGACCGGGCCCAAGTCATCCTTGTGGCTCCGGACTGGGCTCGAAGAGTTTGGTATCCCGAGCTACTCAGTATGAGCGTCCATCCCCCGATCCGTCTGCCTCTTCGGGAGGATCTTCTGTCGCAGCAGCAGGGGACGGTCCTCCACCCGAACCTGTCCAGCCTCCACCTGCTTGCGTGGAGATTGAGCGGCAGCAGTTGATTTCTTTCGACTTGCCTCCCGAAGTTTGTGATGTGATTCTGGCAGCCAGGCGTCCCTCCACTAAGGTGGTATACGCCTGCAGGTGGAACAAGTTTGTGGCATGGTGCACAGCAAAGGCTGTGAACCCTCTCTCTTCCCCTCTTTCTGATGTTCTTCTGTTCCTTCTTTCCCTGGCCCAACAGGGTTCTGCCCTGGGTACCATCAAGGGCTATCTTTGTGCCATCTCGGCCTTCCTCAGGCTTCCTGATCAGCCCTCCCTTTTCAAGTCCCCTGTTGTTAACAGGTTCCTAAAAGGCATTACACACCTCTTCCCTCCTGTTCCGTTTGTGATGCCTCAGTGGGACTTGAACTTGGTTCTTACCTTTCTCATGTGCGCTCCCTTTGAGCCTCTACATAACTGTCCTCTTCGTCTTCTGACTCTGAAGACAGCCTTTCTGGTGGCCATCACCTCCGCTCGGCGGGTGAGTGAGCTCCAGACTCTATCATGCAAACCTCCCTTTCTGTCTGTCCATCCAGACAAGGTGGTTCTTCGGACGCGTCCGTCCTTCTTGCCAAAGGTGGTTACTGCCTTCCACATTGGGCAGACCATCACTTTGCCCACCTTCTTTCCGCCTCCGCATCCTTCCAGAGAGGAAGAGAGGCTCCACCGTCTGGACCCAAAACGTGCGCTTTCTTCTATATCAACCGCACACAACACTTCCGGGTGGATGACCAGCTCTTTGTTGGCTACGTGGGCGCCAAAAAAGGTCGGGGGGGTGCACAAGAGAACCATCTCTCGCTGGGTAACCTTGTGTATAAAAGCCTGCTATTCTTTGGCTAAGAAGGAGCCTCCTGTTGGGCTGCGTGCCCATTCCACCAGGGCAACGGCTGCTACCACGGCTTTAGGCCGCGGTGTTCCGCTGCAGGATAACTGTCAGGCAGCTACGTGGGCCTCGCTGCACACGTTTACAAAGCATTACTGCCTTGACAGTCAGGTCCGGAGGGACGGCTTCTTTGGCCGTTCTGTCCTCCGGGACTTCCTTGTCTGATCTTTGTTCGCAGACCCACCACCGGGGTTGGTATTGCTGGGGTATCTATTCTAAGGAATCTGTCACTAACGAGTCTCTTTCAGATGCACAAGTTACTAACTTGTGTAACGATATATCTGTAAGAGACAGTAGTTAGTGACAGATTCCTACCGCCCACCCATCCTCCCCGTTCTGCGAACTGATTTCTAGGGTTAAGGACATCCCTTTCAGGGCCCTAGTATTTTTCAGACACCTATGTCAGCTTCTTGCATGGCTCTGCGTTCCTGGTGCGGAAAGTCGTGTACAGAACTGACGTCAGCGCGCAGGGGCGGCGTCTAAGTACTGCCCGCGACGTCATCCCGGCGATCACGACGACGGACGCGGATCCGCACGGCGCCGCCTACCGACGCGCAAGGGTACTGCTACGCAAAAACTTTCCGGATCCAGCCTGACGCCTGGGGATATTCTAAGGTAAGGAATCTGTCACTAACTACTGTCTCTTACAGATATATCGTTACACAAGTTAGTAACCTGTGCCTCTTGCACCCAGAGACTTCTGCTAGATCACACTCTGTAGTACTGACTCAATGGAGGGGGAGGGGGAAGGGACACCCAACCTAACTGTTATGGTTCTGGCATTGTCACGATTTAGATTTACGAATGTACCGGGGAGTATTTCTGGATCCAAGTTATCCAATAATGCTATCATGGCTATGTTGACAGATGTGTAAAAGCCAATCAAATTCTTTTACAAAAAAAGATTGTGGTATTTTTTTAATTCGGCTTTTTCCTCATTTGGATGTTGGTGAGAGCAGAAAATACAGATTATATGCGGTACATTCAAAGAGATGGTGGCATAATGGCAAACTAGTCAGTTTATAAACCAGGCTGGTGCCTCTGATAGGCCGATAGGTGTCCAGTGTCAGACTCCTTACATATGATTGACTCACTCCAGCCCGTTTGGCCTTTCCACAAATCACAGATCAGTTTATGTGCCAGTGTGGCCGTGAGTACATCTATGCAGAATGCTGCTGAGCTGCTAGGTTTACAGCTTAATGACGGAGCATACCACAGAAAGCTGTCTTGAAGTAGCACATCACGAAAGGTGTTCCTAGCCAAAAAAGAGTTTGTCAAGAGATAGTGATTTGTTTAAGGGCTGTCTACAAAGAAGCCTTAATTCACCCTTTTCCTTGTAGACTCCTTGCAGTGACGAAACTACATCGCTCTTGGCAACCGCCATCGCATATGCCATAGAGCTGTCATATTTCAGCAAAGGGGTGGAGGATGAGGGACCCTACAGATAACGGATCATTTTTTAGATCAATGCAGACGTGCAGGAACCCGAGAAGGAATCCTATAGAGTTGTGCACAGTATGCTGTGATTAAAAGACATCTCCTGGAAAATGTAAAATATATGCCTTTAGTTATTTATCTGGAACAGGGCTTTGCATTCTGAATGTAAGTGTCACCTCACTGATACGTACCACTTAAGGACGGCCCTTTCTATAGTATGTATATAGCCAACCAGTTGCTCTCGAAAGCTTTATTCGAACAATTCAAAGATAATCCTCTAGTGCTATTTTGAGCAAAGCACCCAGCACAAACCTCACCAATTCCTGCATAGCTAAGATCCTATTAGTTTACATGTTGGTAGCCTGTTCAATGGCGTGGATGTGCTTGCTCAATAAAAACAAGTATTGGCAAAGCCAATAGGTCTTGGCTATGTGAGATCTATTGGCTTTGTCAATTTGTTTCAGCCATATTGTACAGCAGCGCTGGCTTCAGTGCAGAATGGCTAAATGTAAAAGTTAAAAAAAAAAACTCTGACTCGGTCAACGCTTGCTGTGTCATATAGCTTTTTTTCTTTACTTTCATCCATGTTGCCTACAAGGAGATTCTTTAGATTCTGGATAGTGTCAAATATAACAATTTATGCTGTGTTAGATGCTTATCAATTGAGCAGAATAAATGTATTCTGTAAATTGATCTGCTTCACAATAAATCTGGTGTTATTTATGGTCAGAATATGGGTTGTAGGGATGTTGATGTTTAACAAAGATTGCCAGCCTCACCGATGTTAACAAGCGGGATGTAGAGAATTCTGTGTGGTATTCCCTACATCTCTTCATGGTCTTGTCTCAAGTCTTCAGGTTGTTTTTATGTAAAAATGCTAAATCTGGTACCAGTCCCCGATACTCCGTGTTATATCCAGCTCCTTTAATTGGGCAAGTTGAAGCCCCTCAAATTTCTTTCTGCATTTGTTTGCTGTGTTTGCATTGCCCCCTCTCTTCCCTTCATGTATTTTTTACCATGTATGTTTGACTTGACTGCTCTATGTACAGCGCTCTGATACTCTGACTGGTCATATTCGTGCTTTATAAAACTCCGAAAATAAATAATAAATAAAATTCAGCAAAAGTTATTTTGATCTTCTCCTGTCTACATAGTAGATTCTATTTTGCCTGGCTACATGTCTGAATCCCTTCCTATCCTCATGTACCCACCCTCCAACCTGTTAAAGTTGTAATACCAGCAGTTTACATACCTTAAAAATGACTTTGGCCAAGCAAGAAAACAGAATAGAAAAGCTACTTCACGCCTTGACACGCTTATTGTAGAAGGTATTATTTATGGGGCCCCATTCAGCTGAAGCCCAATGAATATATGTGAGGTATGGTGAATTCAGGGACCCCTCATCACATTCTGAAAGGGGAACCTGGGGGCAACCCCCCCATTCTTCCCAAAGCCAATTAATATCTGTGAGGCATGAAAGACGGAGTGGCCCCCATCATATTATACTGGAGGGCAAACCTTCATGGGTGCCCCCATTCAGCTGAAGCCCAGTTAATATCTGTGAGATATAGAAGAATCAGGGACCCCTTATCACATTCTGCTGGGGTGCTCTTCGTTTTACGTTGCGCCACTGCACCAGACAGAGGACACTTCCATATCTTTACTCCAAGGCTGGCAAATCTGTACATGCAGAATTTGAGAAGCAACATACCTCTGACCATACCAACGCTGAGACAAACTATCTACTGAGTTCTTACAAATTCCACCAACTACTGCTCTCTCCTCCATTTTGACATACACTATAGGGGCCCTAAAAGAAATTCCTCAAGCGGCTAATTTTTAGGAAAAAATTAATTGTTCCTCTCCTGAAAAATATGAAGAGCTCATGGATGCCCTTACAAAAAATAATTAAATGAAGGGTTTTGTAGAGCACACGTATGCCAAGGCGTCTTAGCGCTAGAGCTGTTGTTAAATCTTGAGCAGAGGGAGCAGGCAGAGACTAGGATTTGGATGCAAACAGCCATGTTTTTAGCGATTTTCTAAACAGTTGTCTATTGGTTTGGCTTTTCAGTGTAAAAGGCAGAATATTCCAAAGTTTAGAGGCCAAATAAAAAAAAGCTTCTGCCACCCCATTTTACGGTCTTCGGCCTAGGAATGACCAGCAGAGAGGCAGTCGACGACCTAAGATTGCGTTGAGGGATGTGCCATCTAATGCGATTGCTGAAGTAGGCAGGTCCGATCCCGTGGAGGGTCTTGTGAACAATGCACAAGGACTTGAATTGGACCCTTACCTGGACCGGCAGCCAGTGCAGATCTCGAATACTTTGGGACACCGGACTGAATTTGGGGATTTTAAGCAGTAGTCGACCTGCTGCATTTTGAAGTGATTGAAGCTTGCGTAGAGTCATCTTGTTTGCACCCAGATACAGGGCGTTACACTAATCGATCTTTGATAACACCAAGGCAATGATCACTGTTTTCCTTAGGTCCATGGGAATGAAAGGTAAAATTAATATGTAATAAATAATGGCTCAAAACGTTAAACAAGGTGATTGATTCTCACTGCCAGGAAAAGAGCATGTAACAATAATAGACCACCATTACTTGATCCTCATACAGAAGTGTGTAACAAATTTTCGGACATCTTCAAAAAGTGACTGAGCTTTGTCATTATGGGAAACCACCAATTGGATAAGCCATTATATGTCTTTAAGAGAGGTAGAAACTTGAAAGACAGTCTGGTCCAGACCACGAAAAGGTTCACAGTAACTAAGACAAAGGACATTGTAGGGAAGACGTCCAGTAACAGGACACTATCCTTGTGGTATCTGTAGCATATGTCATGTCACAAAAAGTGTGCACACCATAGATCTAGGTGTTACAAAACGTATGGAATCTTACCAAACACACTAACTGTAATAGCGATTTGAACATTGGACTGTTGAGAGCTCAATTGAAGACAATGGAGTAGCTCTTGGCTTATAATGGCCGGTATAAGCCTGGAACTACAAAAGTCCAATGTTTGTCTTAATGTTTCTTCCTTTTTAATTTAGAACATGCTACCCTTAGTTGGTGGAATAGCTCTTCTGCCTCAGGCTATTCAGTTAAAGGCGCTCTCCCTCGTTATAGGCCCTCTCCTGCGGCTCAGGCAAAAAACTCAGGTTCAGTGCCTTTAACAACTGGTATAGCCCTCAGCAGTGGGTTATAAGGTTATAGCATGTGATTTACTTAATTACCCACCCTTACAATCTGTGCTACATTGGCATGCCGACCAGGAAAGTCAAAACCTGCATCTGTAAGCATTACTGTGATAATAAATGAGGTCATACCACCACTAAAATGACTGCCTATTTTTATATATATTTTTATAATTATATAATAACTGTTTCCTGAGGAGAAGAAACTAAGAGTATAGGTTTCCAAAAAAATACAGAGTTGGTTTTCAAACTGAATAATTTATACTGGGCCTCAATGATGATATACAATGTAACTCTATATAGTAGCTCAATGGAGAATCACTTGCCTTTTTGCTGGCTATCTGAATTGTGCCCTGTCCCTTCATACACCAGTTTACTAGCTCTCCATGCAAGAAACTTGACCTGGTCAAGTTTTCCTCCAGTTTAGCAGTCATTGGCTTATTTTAAACATGGAACTAATGGATTCAAGAGGTCAAGGTCATCTGTTTTCATAGTCAGCCTCAGTTAAACATTTTATGTTTTAGCTATGAAATTCACCCACTCTAAAACAATATTCCTTTATATTGCTGTGAAAGCCTGCACCAAGAGACCAGCACCCTAAGATTAACATGGGGTTTTTGTGAATTCCTTCTCCCCTCTTCAAACTTCCCTGATTTTGAGACTCTTAGGGACAGTGTCTTAATTCTTCACTGGATATTCATAACAAGACTCCTTCATAAGATCTCCAATCAAGAATTGGGAGGTTGCCTGTATTATGAGAGAATTCTCAGAACAGGTGATGAGTGGGCCCGAGGATGAACCATTCTACCTTTGAGTTGGTGTCGGCCCACGTCCTTTGAACTAAGGAGTCTGCCAGTCATTTATATAACATGTCTGTCATATATTTAGAGTTATATGTTTATTAGGACCCGCCCCCAACATCATACTTTTACTTAATTGCTTATTGAGGCTTTAAGCCACAAAGATCATTTTCATTATTGTGCAGCAATGTGTTACGTTTATTCTGTGTTTTGATAGTCTGCTTCCAGATCATATATTTATATATTATATATATATATAGTGTATATCTGAATAGCTGGTGCTTAGGAAAGAGCATAAACGCTTAAGGCTTCTACATGACTGTGCAAAAGAACTCTTACATTATTTTTCTCACTTGGCATCATGATCGTAAGGTTTATTTTTCTCAAAACAAAAGTTTTGGATAGTTTAAATGGGTGTCTGTAGCCCCCTCCATAACATTGAAGTTCAGATACAATTGTTTGTTGACTCTATTGAACTGCTAATCATACAAGATGCTGCGAAATAGTTCATCAGATCGGGGCTGGACACCAATTGCTTGGGTAGGGCAGTTGGTACCAGCGGGGACCTTCGCAGTCACTCCTAGATGAAATCCTTGGGCTTCTTCAGTGATCCAGGCACCACTGATGGACAATCCATATGATGGCACCCGTCTCTTTAGAGACACAGCAGATTTGGCCCCTGAGTACTTCAAAGAAAACAATGACACAGCACACTCCCTTGGCCTTTCAGCGCCCGTGCTGCAGTATACCCTAGAGTACTGCCCTTTTGAAGGTTTTGAAAGGGACATCCAACATATGCAACACCAAGGCCTGCCTCTGCAACCACAGACCTCCCTATCTTTTAGAGGAAAAGGTCAGGGATCTGGCATACAGCGTCTAGGAGCACCTCAATATCCAGTCTCCTGCACCTGACTCCAACACCCCCCCAACCCCACCACTCCTATATCCCTTTACCCTACCCTTGGTGGCACATTGTCAATGTGTTGGGGGCAGATTAAGTTATTACCTCCATGGGTAACAAAGTATCACATCATACAGATGGTTACTTCAAATTGTCCAGGATGGCACGCCCTATCTTTCCTGTCCAGCCCTCTTCCTATGCCACCAGCACCTCAGTGACTTATGGAGTACCACCATCACCAGTTGTGATGCGCTTCTTGAAGGGGCTAACCCACATGTTTCCACCCAAACTCTTTGTGATGCCACAGTGAGACCTTAATTGGGTCCTAACATTCTTGTGGGCACCCAATTTGAGCCACAGCATAGCTGTTGTCTACGTATCACAACCCTAAGACAGTTTTCCTCAAGGTAATAGCATCAGCTTGTTCATGAGTGAGTTGCAAGACTTCCCTGTCCAGCAACCATATACCACGTTCTTAGCAGACAAATTGGTGTTGAGAACTAGGGTGGCATTCCTACCAAAAGTCAGAGCTCCGTTGCCCACCAAAACAGGCTTATCAACCTTACGGTATTCTTTGCTCCACCTCATCTATCTAAGGAGGAAGAGAGGCTAAATTGCTGTGATCGCAAAGGAACCTTAAGTTTCTATATTGATCATACCAGGCAACACCTGGTGGACAATCAGCTCTTTGTGGTGTTCGTAAGAGCAAAGAAGGGTAAAGCAGTATAGAAAAGAATGATCTCTATATGAATGGTCCTCTGCAGAAAGTTCTGCTATGCACCGGCTAAGAAGCAACCTCCAGAAGGCTTGATGGCCCATTGCACCATGGCCAAGGCTGCCATCATGGCATTGGTGCATGGAGTGCCTGTCTTCGACATCTACTAGGCTGCAACACATGCATCTCTACTCATGTTCATGAAGCACTACTGCCTTGATGGCCACATCCGTCTGGGGGAAACACTTTGGCCATTCTGTCCTGCAGGACTTTCTTGTCTGATCCATTCCGCAAACCCACACATCCTCGTGGGTACTTCTTTGGTATCTACTCAGACTATGAGGAATCTGTGGTTAGAAGTATTCATCACAGGAATAAGTTCCTTCCGTAATTCTTACTGCAGATACCCTAGCTAACTGCAGATTCCTCACCGACCCACTCACCTCCCGCTCTGTGGAATGGACTCCTTTTTCTCCAAATAATAAGATTCCAATTTCGAGATCAGCACACTGTCAACTCTGATCTGTATTGGCTCAGTGCCTTACGGGGTGGACAGGGTCAAGAAAGAAACTGACAGTGCACAAAGGTGGCAGCTATATGTGGTTCTGGTGTAATTTCTGGAATGGAGCAGCACAACACAAACTCCACCTACCCTATGGGGTATTGTTGGCAAAAATCTCCCAAACCAGTCTGGCGCATGGGGATATCCGCGAGGTGAGGAACCTGCGGTTAGGTAGAGTATACATCAGAAAGAGGGTTACCAAACTACTCTAGTATTTTCCATCTGCTTTTTGTCTGGGCAGTTGTAACGAGCAGACACAGTGTAAGTGGCGTGCACCTGATTATGCTTATGTATAATAGAGCAGCATGTGCAATTTGCAGTGGCGAAGCAAGGGGTCGGACCGCCCGGGGCAGCACGAGTTTTGGGAGCTGCAATTCCCCCCACCCCCTGCTTATACCTGCGACTGTTGCAGTACGGCAAAGCAGGGATTGCCAGGCCTCCCCAACCCCCGTGCTCTTACCTTATCGTCTGATCATTCTGCCATTTTGTTTAAAATTGCACTCTCAGGAAGCGCCCCTCAAATAGGTGGCGTTCTAAGAAATAGATCAGCGAGAACTTGGAACAGAATTAATCAACAGGAATTGCAATTGCATCTAGCTAGCTCCCAACAAGTTTATGCAGATTATGTAGACAGAAACACCAGTAATTTTAACTATTGGTTGGAGGCAAATGTCTCTCTTTTAGCTCCGATGGCCACACCACGTTCTCGACGCAGCCGTCCTACGGCCCCCTAATACTCGGATAGGTTGAAGGGGTGCAAATTAGGATGTAAAAAATAGGAACGTCTTTGGAGGTCGGCCTACGATCCCGTAGAGAGGCAACAATATAAAGAAATTCTTAGCAACTATAAAAAAATGATAATTAGGGAAAAAAACAAATATTTTACCCAAAACATAGAAAGCGCCAAAAACTGTTCCTTACATCGCCACATACCCTTGAGGTTGTGCCAACTCAGTCTTTGTGACAAGATTGCTTTGCACTTGGTGCATAAATTTGAAAGTATCTTTAACGATGTGGGCAGACACAGGACCAAGGATGTAGAGCCCACTCTGCCCAATGGTCCCACCTCACATAGGCCTTTAGATGACCCGTGTTTTGATAAGTTTGCTGACCTTGAAAAGGCACAAGTTGAAGATCTTATCGCTAACACCCAATCTGGTTCGCTGACGGATCCCTGCCCAGTGGCAGTTGTAAAATTGGCGCAAGAGATTATAGCGGACAATCCGTCAAAATATTTAACATAATTTTTAAGACAGGCTGCTTTCCTAAGCTGTGGAAAACCGCATCAATTCTGACTATCCTAAAGAAACCTAACCTAGACCTAGATGACACTAATAATTACCGTCCTATATCCCGCCTTCCTTTTCCCGCTAAACTTCTAGAAAGGGCAATGAATAAACAGCTCATGGATTATGTTACCGAACACTGCTGGCTAGATGAGACACAACATGGTTTTAGATCTGGCCATAGTACAGAGTCGGCGCTGATTAAATCGGTTGAAGAAATCAGGCAAGCGCTGGATAGTGGTGGGATGGCCGCCCTCATCTTATTAGACTTGTCGGCGGCCTTCCACACCATCCACCATACTATCTTGGTGGATAGGCTAGCAGCAATTGTAGTGCAGGGAATGGCGCTCAGTCTGCTTAAATCTTTCTTGGAAGAGAGGACGCAATTTGTTGCCTTAATCCATTTAAGTCGGATCCGTTTCGGCTCCCATGTGGAGTGCCACAGGGCTCTTTTATTAGCCCTACTCTTTTTAATATTTATATTGCTGCCCTGGCCCCAGTTATAAAACCCTTTGGCTTTGCTCTAACATCTTAGGCAGACGTTACTCAGATTGTCGTGGCAGTCACAAAGCAACCTCACTCCATTAGTAAGCAATTTAATGACTGCATGACGGCGGTAAGCTCGTGGATGAGCGATAATTGCTTAAAGTTGAACTCTAATAAGACCAAGGTGGTGCTTTTTGGCAACGATCCTTGATTTTGGTCCCCGAGCTGGTGGCCAGCGGACTTGGGCGACTTGCCAAAGACAGTCGAAAAAGCAAAAAATCTAGGGGTCAATATAGATAGTAAGGTCTCTCTAGCCAATCAGATCAATGCTCTGACATCCGCTACAATTTTTATCCTAAGAAAAATCTAAAAGAGCTTAACATTTTTTCCGGCAAACTCCCAAAAGATGGTTATATCTGCCTTGGTGTTGGCCAGATTAGATTATTGTAATGGTCTAGACCTGAATCTTCGACTACAACACCTAAAAAACTACAGGTATTACAAAACACAGCAGCAAGAGTTCTTTCACGCACCCCAAAACAGGTCTCGGTGAGGAAGATCATCAAGCAGCTGCATTGGCTGCCAGTAAAAGAGAGGATACAATTTAAGGCTCTGTGCTTTGCGTATAAAGCCGTGCACAATCGGGGACCACAATATCTTGGTCAGAAACATAGATGGTACTCGCCTAAAAGACCACTTAGATCCTCTAATTCCAGGACTTTGGTGGTACCAAAATTTAAGGGAATAAACTGGGGTGGAAGAAGTTTTTACCTAGGAACTGTAGCAATTTGGAACAAGCTTCCGTTATCGATCCGTTCAGCTACCTCTCTGCAAAAATTTAGAGGGCTGCTGAAAATGTGGCTTTTCAGCAACTCAGATCTCTGCTAAGATATTTGCCTTCTCCACCGATCAGACTAAGCTAGCGCCAGGACACCTAACGGTAACAGTGTGCTTTATCACATTAACATTACCTGCGGCTGTCGCAAGGCAGCAAAAGCAGGGACCGTCAAGGGCGGCCAAAGGTCTTGCTACGCCACTGGCAATTTGTATATCCTGAAAAGGTTTGATAATTGAAAATGGATGACTTTTTAAACAAGGCAAACTATTTGACTAGGCAAAAGTATAATTAGTCGGAGTGAAGTTATGAACTTAAGACCCCATGGTCCACCCGTTGATCATTTGATATTTTGTCAAACTTGTGTTGCTGCTTCTTCACAGACTAATTAAAGTCAGGCCCTCGAGTCCAACCTTGACGTCAGGGACTAGCATTCTGCTGTACATCATCCTGACAGGCTGCCCTCAGACTCTCCGCTCCCTTGACAAGTGCTGGGCGTTTGACTGAGCGCCATGGTAACATCTTTGCTCATCCTCAATGGACTGTACGTCGCCGAGAAGTATTAAAAGCTGGTGCTTTTAGGAGTTGTGTTTCTTGCATTAGTTCTTGTCCTTGAGCCTTGACGGTATTTTGTTTTCTCTCCACCCTGCATTTCCGAACAGCGTGTGCCTGTTTCAAAATAAGTGGCTGTTTTCTGCCAGTCGCTTGCTTGAAGTGGGGCTCGTCCCTGTTCATAGCACTTTGAGGGCATGTTTACTTGAATGTACAAACAAAGCAATTGTACTGAAGATCCATATGCGGAAAGGTAATGGCTGATACTCAGATCTATCGTGTCTTGTCTTTGGTTCGTTCTTCCTTTCAAGACCGTGAAGCATGACCTCTTTGCCGTTCAGTGTGCGCGCGGAAAGCATGCAAAAACAAGCATTGGCCGTCCCAGTTTTGTCTTGGGATAATAAAAAGATGTTCTCAGGCTTGAATAATACTCTGAAGAGACAGTGGCTGACAGCAATGGATGCATTTAGTGTGGTTGTGGAAGCACACACTGCTGTCACCCACCCTGTAGCTGGCCTTTTTGCTAGGGAAATGTGCACTGATGCAGCCCGCCCTATGCCTCGCTTGTATGTGCACTATTGGGAATGAAAAAGTACAAAGGGGAGTGATTGCTGTGGATGAGTACACAGGGTGGAGCCCAAAGCTCAGTGAAAGATTGAAGAGTGCAAGGGGGGTTCCCAGGATGCAATTGGGGAGAGGAGTTGGCCTAACGGCTAGGGCTGTCGACCTCAAATCTGAGGCACCGAGTTCGTGTCTCGGAAAGGACGCGCAACATCCTGTGATTCTGGGCAAATCACTTAATCTCCCCGTGCCTAACAAAAATGAATGTGTCCTCATGTAATGCAACTGGTGCTCGTGTAAAGCGCTCTGATACCCGATACCTTCGGGTCAAGTTCGCGCTATATAAAACTCCCTTAAAAAAAAAAAAAGTGCACAGACGGCAATGGGTTGCAGTTTATTAGGCAGCAGGAACACAGTGCAAGGTTGAAGCACAATGGAGAGTTCATGTTTGTTGAGTGCATTGTGTAAGGCAAGACGTGTTGTGCAGACCTGAAGCTTCCATTGAACACGCAACACAGGTGCGCCACATGCTGCAGGATTGCATGACTAACACAAAGCTCCAGTCAAAAGCTGGTGCCGTATTATGCAAGGTGCCCCGGGGGCGCAACAGGTTTGCGCCCACTTTCCTCACCCCCAGGGCACTTTGGTATTATAGAAAGGGCCGCAGACGCTTGTGCGCGGCCCTTTCTGTAATACAAATAGTGCTGGCGCACATATAGTGCCAGCGCTATCACCAGAGGGTGTTGCCTGTGCTCCCTCGCCATATTACCGACACGGGTGCAGAGGCAAACAAGCTGTCAGGAGGCGCACTGACAGTGCGCCACCTGATAGCAGCCCTCTTGAAAGGGGAAAAGGGAGTCCTATGGACTATGGCACACTTGGTTTAAGGTGTGCGGTGATACAAAATGAGAGTGCACCATATCTGTAATAGTACCCTTGTATGCCAGTGGGTGTAGTGCCGGAGTAGTGTCTAGTCCCTCTCAGCAGTTTAGTTTCATGTTCTGCACTTGCAATGGTGCATGGAGATGAAACGTGCCTTTGGGGGTCTGTATGAACATGAGAGCTCTGAAGGTCAACCTGAGAGACACACAAAGTGGCACTAGAGGGCGACACACAGAGGGTACATTGCTCTTGAGGGGTGTGACAGCACTTAAGACTTGAAGCACAGATGATCTTCACTTTAAAGGCCTGCTTTCTACACCCAAATTATGGCTGGGGTTTGGAAGGGTCTGGCACACATGGACTATGTAGTCTGGAAGGTGAAGTTTTATGCCTTCCTGGGTGCACATTCATTGGATATCTGATATGGTGTTAGGCTCTAACTACTTGTTGTTCACCTTCCTGTGCCCCTGTAAGTATAAAATCAAGCATTGTCAATGGCAATAGGTCTTTCCTTTAAATGATGGTAAACGCACAAAAAAGCAAAGGACAATAATCAATATGCGTCATATGTTGCTGAGATATTTGTTTTGTTTAAATATACCATTCCAAGGTAACAGACACCCATTTTGGAGCGGTAATTTTATTTTTATTCCTTTCCAGGAAAGGAAATTGCAGCTTCTGTGCCCCCAGAAGAGATGGACAAATGTGATGGTGGGGAGCCATATTAGAGCAGGCACGGGGTGATTAGGAAAAGTAAAGAGCAACAGGCAGCTGGAGCAATGTAGGTGCTATTTGGAGGCGTGGGTTTATATAAACAAACAAAAAAGCTGAGTGGAATGGGAGAGGTGGGGGAGGCAACAGAGGTACTTTGAGTGGGGAAACAATATGGAAAACACTGGGGGTGACTATCTTGGGGGAGGAAGCAGTCCTCGAGGAGGGGTAGGGGCAACAAAATGTGCACTACGATGGAGTGCTGCAAGCAAAAACAAAAAGTAGTTACCTGATGTGGAGCTGTAGAAAGATATAAGTCATCCAGTGAAAAAATGTTGAAGAATCTATGCTCCAGGAGAGGCAGAGGCACATTAAGAAGGAATGCTGTCAACTAAAACGCAAGCAAAGCGATTGGCAAGACAGCCAACTAGCGGAAATCAATGGGCTGACACAAAGCCTGTTGTAAATATTAGTGTTGTCCAGGAAAGGTCTTGGACAACACACAGCTAAAAGCTCTGTTGTAGGCAAGACCAAAAAACACTTGTCAAAATGCGCCCGGAGTGATTATCAGTGGATGAGATTAATGGAAGCAATCCATCTATCACGTTTTGTTCTTCTCTTTTCAGAATCACAGCCCCTGGGTAACTTAGGAAAAGGGAGGTATGCAGGGCCTCCCGCATGGCCATTGTATAATGTGAGGATGCTTGAGAGGTCGCATTTTCAGCATTGTGAGCACCCTGCTCTGTTTCCTGCTGTTTTTAAGGCTGATACCTAATCCGGCATGGAATGAGCATTTGTTGGATGAACGACACAGATTTTACCTGAACCGGACCGGGTTTAGTCAATGATTTGTGTTTATGGGGAAAGCTGCTTTAGGTACAAGCGATTTTGGATCTAAGGTTTTTATGTAGGAGGCTGCTGCCATGATTTGAAAGCTTGAAATTAAAAAAATAATCGTATGATTAAATGAATTCAATTTACCAGTCAGCACCATGACTGTGTGTGACTGCAACTCTGCACAGTCTAACTCCACAAAGGTCAAATTTGTGTGGTACAGTATATCAGAAATTGCTGTGAAAAGATTCAGCACCTAATGTTAAGTTATTGGTACAGAAGCAAATGGACACTCACTTGTTACATTGAAGAATGTTATTTTTGTGATCTTTAATGCTGCAGTCTAGACAAAGCATTGTTGTTACTTTTGTTGAAGCGAAGTATATAGAATTCAGGTAGAATGGCATCTGTGTTTCTGTTTAGTAAATTAAATTGCCTTGATCTCAAACCTAGGATCACATGTACAAACCTTGGCATGTACAAAGCCCAAATAGCGATTTGGTAACTTGTTACAGAATCGCAATTTGGGCTTCACGATTCGGTAATAGGAAGGGGCATGTTAAGGACGTCCCTTCCTAATAGCGACTCACAGTGCCATATATGAATATTTTGGGTTCGAAATGCGATCGCAAAACATTTGTATTTCACCGCCTTCTTCAAGTAAGTGGTAACCCAGTCGCAAACAGGAAGCGGTCCCAGGTTCTCGTTGTGAATGATTGCGAAAACGTTTTTTAAGAGCAGGCAGTGGTCCCAGGGACCAAAAATGAAACTGAAATGTTTCATTTTTCTTTTTGAAACGTATCCCGATTTCCTTTAAGGGAAATGGGCTGCCTTTAAAAAAAAGTTTACAAAAAAAGTTGCTTTATTTTAAAGCAAACACAGACATGGTGGTCTGCTGTCCCCAGCAGGCCACTATCCCTGTGTTTTTAGCGATTCCCAATAGGTCACAAATTGCGACCCACATCATTAATATTAATGAGGTAGGTCAATTGCGACCCCCATTGTCAAGAACACATTAGTACATAGGTGTTTGCGATTTCCTAATAGCGAATCGCAAAAATGTGGTATTAGGAACTTGCACAATTAAACCTACGTACACGTGGCCCCTAGATCCCCCTATTCCTATAAAAATAGACCCTGTTTGCAAAACTAGTGTGTAATTTCTGTGATGGGGCTAAAGGATTACAATATGTCTTATGGACACTATGCAACTTATTTCCTGAATCATAATAATTTACACATAAGCAGAACGGTTAGACCACAAAACACAGTGCAGCAAACAATATAAAACACACTGCAATGCGTGGAACAAAAATATAGTATGTGTCTTAAATCGTAAGCCTCTTGCCTTGGGACGGAATTGGCTTTTCCCTGTTTCAGCACCTCAGCAGCACATAAAAGTTCTGTTAATGTGTTTCTAAATGTGGAAGCCTGACATTATGGATGTGGCATTCAGTTTTGTACACAGCAGAATTTCATAAACTACTATCGAGTAAGCCTGCAGCTCTTTAGCCGACCGCACGAACTGCTAGCAACAGAACATAAATCTCCCTCTATTCAGGCTAGGCTAGAGGATCCATAATTTTTAATAAGTATCTACTTGTCTATATCTCAGCTTCTTGCAAAAACGCATCGAGTACCAAAAAAATGCTCCATGAGAGAGGTGCAACTGTACGTCATTCTGTATCTTTGAGATAGCTGCAGACCTTAATAGGGCTAAAAGCAAGCACAGGTATGGGGTACAGAAGGGACAAATTAAGACAGGAGCAAAAGTGAGATGACAGTAAGAAAGTCGATTTGGCTTAAGGGCCATGCATGCTACTAGAGGGCAAGGGAACATGGTGTGATGGCTTAGGCAGATGGCATGGTATTGAATTTAATTAGGTCTCAGTCATAGAGATGGGGGTCTACGTACTATTACCTTCAACAGACCACATTGGGGTTCATATTTTTTCTTGTCGAGTTTGGGTTACTCTAAAGTTCTGTACCAAGTATGGATAGTGCAGGCAGCAACATAAGTCTAATGGCAATGTATGTCCTTTTTAAAAGATTGTCAATCGGGACGCTTGGGGGGGGGGGTTCCTGACAATGTAAGAGTACCATCGGCTCAATTCGACCCATAACTTTCTTTCTCCATCTCCAGAGATTTGGGCATGCCACCATTGATGCGTTTTCCTCCCATGATTGTTTCTGTTTCTGTATCTGCTGTCCTGGGTTGTGTCAATCCTTCTCAAGATCAGGCCACATGATGTCTCCTCTTTTCCTTTGTTGTACTCCTTAGCTGCCCACATTCGGTTTGTTGAAGCCCCCCAAATTCTAACATAGTGAAACATTTGCACTATTTTTTCCCATAAATGCCACAGCCTCTGCAGCTGCATCATGCCAGACAATGTTACCTGCTTTATCCCTTGAATTTCACATTCTCTCAATATTGCCATAAGGTCCTTCAATGATTGCTTCATTATATCCTCAAATATAATAGCGAGACTGGAGGTATCTCTCGCAGTCCACTATAAAAATAAGTGTTACAGTTCACAGAGGCCTCTCAGCGCCCCTCAATGTTGCTTCCTTGCGGGGGGCGTGGCGAGCTGCCTAAGATGGCAGATGCGTGATCAGTGAGCTCCGCACCAGCCCAGCAATTATCCTGCGCATCGTGGGGCCTGACACACCGGATGTGGTGGTCACGGCGCGGGAGGCTGGGGCCAAGACCCCGAGGTGAACCTGGGCGCCCGGACCCGACTGCCAGCGGGCGGTAATTTAGTGCATTCACAAGGCCGGGAGCCCCGGCCTCGCGTACTGAGACGAGGCGGAAGCTGTTGGAGCCGCCCATCGGGGGAAGCAGAGTTTCTGCGGGGCTCTGACCGGTAGTGCCGGGCCGGCTGAGGAGGGGTGCCCCTGGGCCTAGTCCTGAGACTGAGGCGGACTGATACGCCTGGGACAGGAGCCGAGATGACGGAGTGGAGTGGAGGGGCCCAGAGCGCGGGCCACTGGCCCGGTGCGCTGTGAGAAGTGGGGCCTGCTGGAATTGCTCGGCGGAGGCTGCTGAGCGGACTTATGCCGGGCCGACAGGGATGGATAAGCTGCGACTGGGGAGCCCTGAGTGCTGAGCGGAGGACACTGCTGGCCGGCCTTGGCCGGGTGGCGGCGTTGCGGCCTGTTTCGTAGCGGAGACGCTGCAACACTGCGGTGGGGACTGCTGGCTGTCCCAGAGCCACGGAGACCTGCGGGTGCACAGAGTCGATACGTGAAGGTCTGGGGGGCTGAGGTCCCCCCGCCTGGGGGTCGGGTGCAGTCCCCGCTGGACTTGAAGGTGCGGAGGTGGACTTTTGGCTTGGGTTGGTCGAAACACCGGGTAGCCGGGACATTCCCCCTGTGGAGGAACACTGGGAGGGAATCCAGAGTGGAGCGGCCTATGCACTGGCAGGACAATTGTAGCGCCGCGGCGCAGATTTCTACTCATACCGGGGTGCCCTGAGGAGTGATAACCGAGGCAAGTGTGTATGAGGAAGAGACCAGATGGTAGAGCGCTGAGCCACTAACCAGTGGAGGAACGACTGACTGTGGGCAAGTGCCTGGTGAAGACGGGGTGGTGCAGCTCGCGGCCTGGAGAGAGGCCAGGGATCAACACTCCGCCCGGGGGTGTGGAGCGCCCTTTGAGAGACAGCGGCTCCCTCTTGGACAGTGTAACAAGCGGACACCATGGATAGGAGGGTCCCCCGTCCTGCGGGGAGTGGGCCGTGAAGGGTGCCCGCATAGGGGATAACCCGGAGCCTGGTGGAAAATACTCTGTTGGTTCCTCTGGGGCGGGGATTAGGCCTCCTCCCTGCTTCCACCTGTGATGATGGGGAAACCACGGGGGAAACACGCTGGAACCACCCCTGAACACGAGGAGGACCAGACCGATCCGGCACGGGGTAGCCCTGAACCGCAGGTGCGTCCGGACCCTATTCAACTGCAGCTCTCCAAGTTACTGGAAGCCATCTCGGGCACAAAGACCACACTCCACCAAGACATAAGTACAGTGTCGGTGGGATTTGGCCTCCTCCGAGCAGAACACCAGAAGCTTAATGAGAGTGTGAAGGCGGTGGAAGCCGGATTTGGAGAGCTGGCACCTGACCA
This sequence comes from Calotriton arnoldi, assembly GCA_963921515.1. Classification (NCBI taxonomy): domain Eukaryota; kingdom Metazoa; phylum Chordata; class Amphibia; order Caudata; family Salamandridae; genus Calotriton; species Calotriton arnoldi. The sequence continues at coordinate 775,558 of CAWUFW010006186.1, read as the reverse complement.
CAGGGCCCTTGCACAACAGGTGGCGGAACTGACGGACCGGGTCAGGACCCTGTAACGGAAGGCGGAGGATGGTGAAGGTCGTAGCCGCCGCAACAATCTGCGAATTCTTGGCCTTCCGGAAAGAATTGAAAGAGGAGACATGGTGGCATATCTAGAGCCTTGGCTTAGGGAGGTGGTGGCCCCGGGAGAGTTGAGACAATTTTTTTACGCTAGAACAAGCGCACCGTGTGCCGGCTCGCCCGGTGGCGTCGGGCCGCCCCCCTGAGACCGGTAGTGGCCAGGCTGCTGCATTATAGGGACAGGGACGCCATCCTGCGGAGGGCCCGCACTGGCGGCCCCTTTGTGGTCAACAACGCCAAGGTCTCCATGTTCCCGGACTACACGCTGGAGGTCCAACGGAAACGGGCCTCATACTTTGAGGTCAAAAAGGCGCTCCTGGAAAAGGGAATCCAGTACTCGCTCATGTTTCCGGCTAAACTCCGCATTGTGGAGGATGGCAAGACACACTTTTGCGAAACCCCCCAGGTGGCTTGGGATTGGATCGAGGCCTATGGCACGGAGAAGCCGGGCCAGGTGCCGAAACCCCAGCGACAGGCGCGAAATTGGAGATTGGGGAAAAGATCCCAGAGACGGTCAGAACGCATAGAGGCGAAGAAGCCAAACTCCTCGCAGACGGAACTGGAGTGAGCGGCAGCACTGCAGACGGTGGCGGAGATAGCCCGGACAGAAGACTCCCAGTCAGACCGGGGCTCGAGGACAACGAAGGGAACGGCGGCCTCTGAGTCAGACTCCTTGGGCAAAGGTAGCTTGGATCTCCCGGTGGTGACCCCACACACGGCAGACAACATTATCTAGAAGAGAAGGCCGGACTGAGCTGCCCTGAGAATGGGCCGGTGCTGGAGGCCCTGCAATGGTGCTTATAGTGACTTGGTTGCTACAGCTTACGATAGACTTGTTGAGTCAGCACAGCCGTGACCCCCCCTGGAGGTCCTCACCATGTTTGGTTTGGGCCTTAATTGCTTTGATTTTTTTAAAGGTGAAGTTTGGGCAGATGGCCGTTGCCAGGATGCCCTGGGGCCGGGGAGATCTCTTATGTTTGGGGTGTTACCGTCTATCAGTCTTGCCTCTCATGCGGGTGGTAGTGTCCCATTAGTAAATCCTGCTGCTTTGGGGTGGGGGTGTGGGGGGGGGGGGATGGAGTGTGCTGAACAGCAATGGCACAACCCGAGGTGAAACTACTTACCTGGAACATCAGGGGTATTGGCTCCATGTCAAAGCGCTATAATATCTGCAATTATTTGAAGCGGCGGGGAGTACAAATTGCCCTGTTACAGGAGACTCATTTGACACAGGACGAAGTGGATCAGTTGCGGAAACGATAGAGGGGACAGGTTTATGCCACTGGATACTCAGCCTTTGCTCGGGGGGTGTTGATATGGATACGTCCAGGGGTTCCCTTCGCAGCGACCCGTACCTCGGTGGACACTGACGGTCGGTATGTGTTGGTGACGGTACAACTGCTGGGGCAGGAGTTAACACTTTGTTGCTGGTAGGCTCCCAATCACGACCAATTGACATATCTGACATCCCTTTCTGCGGACATAGCGGTGGGACAGCTGGTGGTGGGAGGAGATTTTAACTGTGTAGCCGATGTACAACTGGACCGTTCTCACCCACCCCTGGCTGAAGCACAGACTCACAGGACGGCAGAGGGGTTGGGGGAGTGGATGGCACACTGGGATTTGCACGACATATGGTGCCTGCAACACAGTGGGAGCAGGGAATATTCCTATTACTCACACTTGCACCACCTCCACACGAGAATTGACGCATTTTGGTGTTCACAAACCATTGGCTCTATCACCCACTCTACTGAATACCTGGGCCGCACATACTCGGACCACAGCTCTTTGCTGCTGACTCTCCGCCCCCAAAGGCGTAGACCCCCGATACCTATATGGCGACTTAGCCGTGTGGCCATGGAGGATGTGCCAATTGCGGAGTCGTTGCGCACTGTAGTAGACGCATACTTTACCGAGAATGTGGACACTACATCCACGGCCTTGGTTGAATGGGAGACTTTTAAGGTAGTGGTGCGGGGGCATTGCATGGGGCAAACCACTTGAATACAGAGGGAGCTCCATAAAGAGCTTACAGAGATTGAGGGGAATTGCGGACCCTAGATAATATGCAGGGGCTAGATCCCCGAGATCAATTGTTGGCTAAGCGGAAGCAGCATGATGAGGCCTTGGAAAGGCTCTGATCACATGATTACAGAGCATATATGGACAAGGTGCAGAGTGAGGAAGGGAAAGCGGGGCGGTTATTAGCGTGGCTCATTAGGCCCGAATCAAGGGGATCCCAGATTACCCCGGATTAATGTTGCAGAGGATAAGACTGAATACGACCCAGATAAGATAAACAGTGCTTTTCAGACGTACTATGAAACACTGTACATGGCACCGCCGGGACCGTCGCGGGAGGAGATTGCCGCCTTCTTGGCCCTGACGGAGGTAGAGGAAGACACTGTGGAGAAATTGGGGGTCCGATCACTCTTCAGGTCAGGGGAGCCATAACTCTGCTGGCGGGAGGCAAGACACCTGGCCCAGATGGTCTGCCTGCTGAGTTCTATGCGAAATATAGAATAATGTTGGCCCCTCGCTTGGTAACTATGTATAATGAAGCCCTTCGGTTGGGACACTTGCCGTCCACTACACGATCCTCAACTGTAATACCACTCCCCAAGATCGAGCATTTAGAAGCTGGAGTACGGAACTATAGACCTTTGTCTATGCTCAACACTGACTTTAAGATACTTAGTAAGATCCTGGCACTTTGACTGCTCCTCTACATGAAAAACATGATCCATCCAGACCAGAACGAGTTTGTCCCCTCCCGCAACACGTCGTATAATCTACGTCGGTTGTATTCGGTTCTGTACCACTCTGAGGCGAAAAATCTGACTTGAGCTGCGCTTCTCTCAGTGGATCTGGAGAAAGCATTTGACACGGTCAATTGGGACTATTTAATGGAGGTGATGCGGAAGATGGGACTGGGTGCGGGTTGGCAGAAGTGGGTCCAGCTGCTATATACATCCCCAACGGCGCTGGTTAAGACGGGCGTCACCATTTCCCCAGAGTATGCAATAACCCGCGGGACCCAACAGGGATGCCCCTTGTCCCCGCTGCTGTTTGCATTGGCAGTGGAGCCGTTGGCTGCGCTTTTTCGTACAGGAGGCGAGGGGCTGGGGATGCTGTTGAATGGGAGAACATATATAATTTCCCTGTATGCCGATGATTTGTTGATCTACCTTAATGACGCTGCTAAAGGGGTGGACTCCGCTTTTGCGGTACTAGAGGGGTTTGGTAGCCTGTCCGGCTTACAGGTGAACCGCCGCAAGACATACTTGTTCCCGGTGACTGGATCTTCCCCTAGACCTGAGGATCTCCCGGACGAGCACAACTGGACGCCGGACTCCTTTCGGTATCTGGGTATTCAGATCTTCCACTCCCTGGAGGATATGAGGGAGGGCAACCTGGGGAAAGCGGGTCGCTCATTGCGGTCTTGTGTGGCCTTTTGGAGCTCGTTGCGGTTACCCTTGATGGCCAGAATTTCCTTGACGAAGATGGTCATGCTGCCTCGCCTGTTATACTTCTTCGCCAATTTACCGGTTATGATGCCTGTGGGCTGGTTTAGGCCATTGGACGCACTTGTGCGCGACCTTATATGGGCAGATGGGAGACGCAGAGTTGCGGACACTGCAGCGTCCCATGAGAGGAGGAGGACTGGGAGTGCCAGATTTTTAATTTTATCAACTGGCTGCGCAGTTGCAGTGGCTGGCGCAATGGCTGGAAGGGGTAAATCAGGAAGGAACATACTTAGTAGAGCCAGGGCAACACCCACGCTTATTATTGGCCAAACTGCTTAATCCGGCCACAAAAGTGTCCTATGCATCGACTTTGCAGACCACAGCCTTACAGTGCTGGAGAAGATGTATGGCTCGGCTACTGGCAGGCCCGAGATACACACCGGCGCTGCCACTGACAGAGCTGCCCCATGGAGAGCCCCAGACGATCCTGGGAACAGAACAGCTGTCCGCTTGGACGGCAGCAGGGATCGACACGACTGGGGACTGTTTCCAGACCAATGCTTGCTTCCCTTTGTGGAGCTTGTGGATGGCTATGGACTCCCGCCTGGCCAGTTCCTCCTGTATGAGACGCTGTTGAGGACGTTTGAGTGACTGTGGGGTTCAGGGCGAGACGAACCAACGACACATGGGGTTCTCCATTTCGTGCTTGTACTGGGCACGGCCGGGCATCAGATCAAGTGGTTCTATGCATCGCTCCTGGAGGCATCTTTGTCCCCGCTGATGGATTTGCGAGGAAAATGGGAGAGATCTCTCAACAAGGAGCTCACTGACGCAGAATGGAAGCGTGTTTTAGAGTCTCCCAAGAAGGTCTCCTGTAGTACCCGTCCCAAATACTTACAGTTTACTTATGTCCATATGACATATATGACCCCGCACCGTATACCGCATTTAGAGGTGAGCCTAGGAAATGCCCAAGGTGTCGGCAGTTGGATGCGTACTTCCTTCACATGACGTGGAACTGTACAACGGTTTTGGGAGGCGGTGGTGATTAAACTCAATGATACATTGAGCCGCGCACTGACCCACTCAGTGGAGGTTTGTCTCCTGGGGCTATATCCCAGACCGCCTAAGCGCAAAGTTGGGAGCCGTTTCATTGATTTGTCCCTGGCCTTGGCCAAGAGACGAATTGCGATCTCATGGAAATCAGCCATGGGGCCACAGATTGGGACTTGGACCCTGGAGGTGCCACGGTGGGCGGCGGCGGAGGGCAGGGCTCTGCACAAGGAGGAACTGAAAGGATTGCGTAAGCGCCCCATCACCGAGGCGTGGAGCGAGGTCCTCTTCCACTGGGAAACACCCGAGTTGCTCAAATAGTGAGGAGGAGGGCGAGAAGACCCCAGTGCAGGGGAACTAACTGCGCAGGGGTGAGGGCGGGAGGATCGCCGCTGCGCTCTCCCCCTGTTGGGGCACCCTCCTGGCACCACCCCCCGCTGCAGACGTGGATTATTGACAGGATTTGGGGACGGTCCGGACGTCACTGATGGCTGGACTGCCTCACCTTGTTTGGACCATGATGGGGCGTGGCCCCCCGCATTGAGAAGAATAGAAAAAGTGACAAAATACGTGTAAACTGTTTTTGATTTTTCCATGTTATAGTTTAATGGGTTTCTTATGTAATGGCACATACAACTGGGCGTTAAGTGAGAATGGTTAAAGATGATACATTACAAGTAGATGCTTGTCAAGCCCTAGGGTTTGCAGAAAGACCTGGTTTAGGCGAGACTGAACAAATAGATGGAATGGACTTGGCCCGTCTGTACATTACGGTGGGATGCACAGAGCAACATGTGCAACACACGATTGTATTGTTTGATCACCTGATTACCTTTGTATTATATGAAACGATGCAAGTCCTAGACCAACTGCCCAAACAGACGGAAATTATCTATAATGTGTATAATAGTCAGTACATCGCAAATTTAATTACGTAACTGTTCAAGTGTATAAATATAAATTCCAATAAAAATAATGTTAAAAAAAATGTTGCTTCCTTGCCATCTATAGAGGTCGTTTTCCAAGCACTGGACGGTTTCAGGAAAATCTCCCTCAGGTCATCTTGGATCAGTGTTCCCTCACTTCTATTCTAAGTCGTCATCAAATGGTAAATTAAGAATAAAGTATACAAAAAATGATTTTTGCTGACTAATGTGTGTGTGAGGGTGCATGTGCTGTCAGCCACCTTGGAATTATTCCAAAATTCCTTCCTGTTGCATGTGCGTGTCCGCTCACTGACTGTGGTCACCTTGGAATGACTATAAGAAAACCATTTCAAGATTGCGGTTTGTGTACGCGCACACACATCGGCGGCCATCTTGGAAAAATATTTTATGAAAAATTACAAAATGTCCGCCCAAACCACCACACATATGTGAATGCATGGGTGGCATGTTTTTCACAATAAATTATTACAAAACAAACAATGACAAAGCTAGTGCCTATGCTCTCACATTTAAAGTCCAAGACTATTTAATATGCTGTAAATGTGTGTTTTCTTTTAGAAATAGACCTGTTAGTGTATTGGTATTTTTACTGCATGTACCCATTCAGTGCAGGATGATATTGCACTTGGATAATGGGTTTATTTTCCTTTTCTGTCAGTGAAAACCTGCTCTTGCTTTTTCAGTCGGTTCATAGCGAGAACCAGCTGTTAGGGATAATGCTGTTTTTTATTTGGAGAATTAAGTAATAGTTACGTGTAATGAAAATGGCAAGATAGTGAAACTTGCATCAACATTGAAGATACTTTGCCCTCTACTTACATCAGAATTGAACATACTTTGCACTCTACTTGCTTGCCTGTGTATTTCAATCTGTATTTTTTTGTATTTGCTTGGTTTCCAACCACATTGCATGTTTCTTATTTCCATACTGCAGGGTGTGGTTTGCTCAGTGTATAGTTGATTTAATAACAAAATAACTATCATTGAAACACTTCGCAGTAATCTTGTTGCCATGTAACGAATATTTGCTTGTTCACAAGAACCAACGAATAGGGTCAAAATGGGTGAAGTGAAAACTGTAGGAGCTTTTCTGCCTAAGATCTGGATCCTTGAGGTAAATCGAAGGCTTCAACACATCGTCCTCCTAGGTAAAAACCCTTGCCGAGCCGGCGTCGTGAATTAATGTAGAGTAAGGAAATTAAGAATAAATAGGGTTGCAAAGCCTCCAATTCACTTCACAGAAGTTGTCACCGCAAAATACCTTTTAGAAATATACAAAAGTCCTTGTACCAGTGGGAAAAGTGTTACCAACTCATAGTAGGGCTTTTGCGACACTCTCCGAATCACAAATAGGAGAGGATGTGAAAGAGGCGTTCCCTCTTCCGCGAGTTGCAAAGCTAAGTACCTTTGCTTTGACAATGAAACCACTGATGAGCTGCCAATACCTGAGAAGGATCGTAGGGCAAATTCCCGTTCGGGAATCATTGTAGGTAGCCTTAGTGGGAGCAGACAGTGGTCCAAGGGACAACTGTTTGCTCCCATTTCCCCCATGTCTTCCCTGGACGCCAATGTTATATATATATATTTTTTTAAACAGCACCTCTTCCGTTAAGCTACACAGGCCACTATGCAAAAAATGCTGACATTCAGGGATGCCAACAAATGGAAGACATCTGCTGTCCCTTACAGGCCTGCACTCTATTAGTGAGGCGAGTGGTTTAGCGACCTCCTTCGACTATCCGTTTTGTGATGCTACATATTAAACAAAGAGGGAGTATCCCCAGGACTCAACGTCCTAGTTATTTTGGAGAATAGAGAGCAATAGTAAAAAAAGAATTCTTTCTTTATTTAAGAAACCCCTCACTCACCCTCCTAGTTGGTGACATGCTTCATCATCAAGGTCCACCCAAGTAGCCGAATGCCACTTGGGTGTGCTTCAACGCCTGAAGTACAGCGGAGCTGGTTTTTGGAATAATGTGAAGAAAATGTGTAAGTGGATTAAAATTGTCTTTGTTTTATTCCCTAAGATTTTTATTTGGAGCAACAAGACAAAATTTAAAACCAAGTGAGATACTTAAAATGGCTCTATTGACCAAAAAGTACCAGTGTTTAAGTGAAAAAATTGTCGGTCAACATGTTTCAACCTCTTAATGTTAGTACAAGGTTTTCGTCAGGACCAAATGCGTGAACCGGGAGGTCTGCGCACGCTAAGCGCACCCGTCCCTGGTTACACAATTCGCCAGACCGTGTACTTACGGTTAGGCAACGTTACAGCCTTCAGTGAAGGGGGAAAGAAAATATTCTGAAAAAGATAGAGCAAAACACATATACACAGTTATATACATTTATACTGTGAGTATGTTACTCCATCCTCTTTAAATATACTCTCCATTCTTCAAGAGTAAGTGATCTTGAAACACACAAATGTGTATGTCATATTCATTGTGACATAATTCTCATGCACTATCTCAGTGATGCGTCTTTGAGTAGGAGTCTAAGGTATATTCTTATCGTCCATTCCATACCCACATTCATTCAAGAATTATAAGTGGGTGTCATACAGCTCCCTATGTCTTAGGAGCGTTAAGTATAGTAGCTGACTGTATTTCTAGTCATGCATCACCTATGTAGCTATGTTTTAAGCTATGTTTTAAGCTCATTAGTGCCAATGACTAAAGAACGACAGACAGACAGTAAGAGGAACCAAGGCTTATAAATAAACTCACAGGAAACTAATTGTAGTTTCGCCCCATGGACACCGTGGGGGGGCTGGTCATAGATGCATTCTGTGGGTTTAAAATTGCAAAAATCAGAGATACATTTCTTGTGAAATTAGATGGATACATGAGGTGGTAGGCGGGATACACCCGCCATTACTATTAGCAGAGTCCTTCAAATAATCTTATCTTGCTATAAGTAGAACGGCAGATTACCAAGTAGTGTCCCCCTAATATAGCAGCTAGTACTCACAAACTGTGACCGTAGAGCCCGCCGGAGAACCTGCAGTGTGGCCTCACGGAATCCCGATGATGTAAATGGTTGCCTGCCGGCATCTTAAATGCCAAATTCAGTCCCTGATTATTTCCGCACACGTGATGGGCGGTCCGGTCATGTGACCGCGCGTGCGTCAGTGAAGGGGCGGGGCTACGTGTGTTTTCTCTACTGGGATCGGGTCTAGTCACTCAGTGATTACAGGGGATTACAGGGGAAAACAGTGTTAATAGCTCAAATCATCATAAGAAAGTGAGGACAAACAGTAGCACCTCATGAACAGTGCGAGTTTAAAAGGTGAAAATTACAACTCTATTTACACAAGATAGGGAAAGTGTATCAGAGTGTGTAAACTTAATGACTAATACTAATTATGTTTTGATAGTTGCAGTTGTATTAGCTAGGATAATAAAATTCATCACCCCATGTCTATTTATGTGATAAAATAGAAACAGATATTGGCAATGCCACCCTAAACATATAAGTATTAGTATGTCTATTATGCAGATTTTGGGACCGAGGAAAAACAAATCAGTTCAAATAAACAGAGGCTACAATATCCGTATAGTAATGCTGGTGTAGTGGCACCCAGGGAGGGGTTTGTAACAGAGAGCTGGACCATTGAGTTTGGAGCTGTCCTGATCACCTTTTTCTGACAGTGTTCCATGGAATATTATCGTTAAGGCCAATGATGTTAGTGGATAGCCTATAGACCCATCGTTGTTCCTTTTCGAACAGACGTTGTGTGGATCTCTGGCCAGGTTTCACTACTTCTATCACCGTCCATCTCATGTCATTGGTGGTATGGTTGTTTTGGATGAAGTGTTCGGTCAGTTTTGTTGTAACTTTCTTGCACCTAATTGTGCTGCGATGTTCGCAAATCCTTTGTTTTACTTTCCTCCCTGTCATGCCCACATAGCGCAATCCGCATGTGCAAGTTATCAAATACACAACACTACTACTGTTGCAGTTGGTATGTACCCTTTGTGTCCATACTTTGTATAAAGAGAACTTAACTCAACAAAAGGTACTAAAATTTCAAAAAGACCTCAAACGTTTTTCATATGTTAAAACGTATCCCTATTCTGACTCAGATTTTGTACCACCGGTAAAGGGGGACAGAAACTCTGAGGTATCTAGTGATGACTCTTCAGTCAGCAGTGGATCAAGCTCAGGAAGTGGGAGAAACAGACAGAGAGGAAGGGGCAGACCCCAGACCACATGGCACAATTATAATGCACCTTGGATGGGCAATTTCCCAGGCCCTTTCAACCCACACCAGCAATACCCTGGGTATGGATGGCAACCACCATTCCCACAACCTCAGTTCCCACATAACGCATTCCGGCCTCCTTTTTTAGGGAGGGGCAGAAGGGGCAGAGGAAGAGAAAAGGGAAACAACCAGGTACATTGGGAGGAACAGGACAGCGTGGGGAATTACACAAGGAGCAAGACACAGGTATCACAACCAGGGACGAGCAACAGCAGAGTCTAGTAACTAACCTTTCCTCTAGGATACTAACAGAGGTAGAGGAGGGAGTACTTAATAAAGGATTAGGGTTTGTCCCAACAGCGAAATTAGACAAATTCAAACTCCATTGCGAATTAGCTGGTTTCTTTAGGAAACTTAAGCTTAAAGCTTTTTGAGAAAGAAAGGGACCCCCAAATGACTCAAACTCAAGAGGGGACAGGTCTACGAATTAAATCCACATTTGTACCACCACCTCATACAATCCCAGTGGAATTGACAACATTCGAACAGGCAGTATACAATGACATTGAGAGAATGGAAGAGAAGAAACCCTTCTGTAATATGAGCAATATTGAAACTCTGGCCTTGGAAGAACTAAAAAATTGCAAAGATATTATAATCAAACCGGCAGATAAGGGTGGTGGGGTAGTAGTTCTTGATAGAACAGCATACCAAACCGAATGCCTCCGTCTTCTCACAGATAGAAGAAATTATAGTCCCCTGAGTTATGATCCTACCACAGAACTGAAAAATGAAATAAAGTCCCTGGTGAACACAGCTGAATCATGCAATTACATTACCAGGCATGAGGTGGATTTTCTCACAACCAGTGACGAGAAAATCCCCTATTTCTATATACTTCCTAAAATGCATAAGAACAAAACCCCTCCACCGGGTAGGCCCATTGTGTCTGGCATTGGATCCCTCCGCGAATCACTCTCGAGATACTGCGACTTCTTTTTTAAAACTATGGTACAAAAAACTGACACCTACTTACGTGACAACAAAAGCCTACTGGCCCTTCTCAAAGAGATTCAGGTAGATGATACTACCATTCTTGTAAGCTTGGATATCGAAAGCTTAGTTACTAGTCTCCCGCAAGACGAAACCCTGGAAGTTCTTGGAAGAGCTCTTAATGACACTGAGTGGACGTACAACACTCCCAAACACTTTGTTTTGGAATGCGCCACCCTAGCACTCAAGAGGAACTATTTTGAGTTCGAAGGCAAGCTATACCTCCAAACTGGCGGCACTTCCATGGGGAGCACCTTTGCTCCGAGTGTAGCGGGATTGTACGTCTTCAATTTTGAAAAGAAATTTATTCTGGGTGATGGCAACCCGTTTGCGTCACATATTGTATTCTGGATGAGATACATTGACGACGTCCTTGCCATTTGGCATGGACCGGAAGACACTCTAATGGAGTTTATAACCTGGATTAACACCTGTGACAACAACTTAAGGTTTACCCATTCAACGAACAATGAGACTATGATATTTCTAGACATAGTCATCACTAAAGAGGAGGGGAGGCTGGAAACCAGAACTTACCACAAACCCACTGCTAAGAATAATCTGCTAAGGTTTGAAAGCTTCCACCCGAGAGCCCTCAAAGAAAATCTACCATACGGACAGTACCTTAGATTGAGGAGGAACTGCAGTATGTTACATGACTACCGGAACCAGGCTGCTGACCTCACCAATAAACTTTCAAACAGAGGATACCCCGACCATATACTGCGGAAGTGTCAAAAACGTGCAAGAAATCAACCACGAGAGGCACTCCTGGAGGATCATGTCAAATCTAAGAACGAATTACCCCTCACATGTGTAACAACATACAACACTCTATCAAACCAAGTGACAAGGTCTATCAATAAGCATTGGTGTATCCTAAAGACGGGACATCTGAAATGGGATAAACCCCTCTTTTCTTATAAAAGAGCCAGGAGTATTAGGGATACACTAGTCAACACCCGCCCAAGACCTGAGGAACAGGAAACAATTACAACAGTACTTAGCGCTTGGGGTCTCCCTAAAGTTACCGGTCATTACCCATGTGGCAATTGTAGCGTTTTCCATTTAACAACTGCTACCAGAACACTTAATCTGGAAGCAGGCAAAGTATAGACACAAAGGGTACATACCAACTGCAACAGTAGTAGTGTTGTGTATTTGATAACTTGCACATGCGGATTGCGCTATGTGGACATGACAGGGAGGAAAGTAAAACAAAGGATTTGCGAACATCGCAGCACAATTAGGTGCAAGAAAGTTACAACAAAACTGACCGAACACTTCCTCCAAAACAACCATACCACCAATGACATGAGATGGACGGTGATAGAAGTAGTGAAACCTGGCCAGAGATCCACACAACGTCTGTTCGAAAAGGAACAACGATGGGTCTATAGGCTATCCACTAACATCATTGGCCTTAACGATAATATTCCATGGAACACTGTCAGAAAAAGGTGATCAGGACAGCTCCAAACTCAATGGTCCAGCTCTCTGTTACAAGCCCCTCCCTGGGTGCCACTACACCAGCATTACTATACGGATATTGTAGCCTCTGTTTATTTGAACTGATTTGTTTTCCTTGGTCCCAAAATCTGCATAATAGACATACTAATACTTATATGTTTAGGGTGGCATTGCCAATATCTGTTTCTATTTTATCACATAAATAGACATGGGGTGATGAATTTTATTATCCTAGCTAATACAACTGCAACTATCAAAACATAATTAGTATTAGTCATTAAGTTTACACACTCTGATACACTTTCCCTATCTTGTGTAAATAGAGTTGTAATTTTCACCTTTTAAACTCGCACTGTTCATGAGGTGCTACTGTTTGTCCTCACTTTCTTATGATGATTTGAGCTATTAACACTGTTTTCCCTGTAATCCCCTGTAATCACCGAGTGACTAGACCCGATCCCAGTAGAGAAAACACACGTAGCCCCGCCCCTTCACTGACGCATGCGCGGTCACATGACCGGACCGCCCATCACGTGTGCGGAAATAATCAGGGACTGAATTTGGCATTTAAGACGCCGGCAGGCAACCATTTACATCATCGGGATTCCGTGAGGCCACACTGCAGGTTCTCCGGCGGGCTCTACGGTCACAATTTGTGAGTACTAGCTGCTATATTAGGGGGACACTACTTGGTAATCTGCAGTTCTACTTATAGCAAGATAAGATTATTTGAAGGACTCTGCTAATAGTAATGGCGGGTGTATCCCGCCTACCACCTCATGTATCCATCTAATTTCACAAGAAATGTATCTCTGATTTTTGCAATTTTAAACCCACAGAATGCATCTATGACCAGCCCCCCCACGGTGTCCATACAACAATTAGTTTCCTGTGAGTTTATTTATAAGCCTTGGTTCCTCTTACTGTCTGTCTGTCGTTCTTTATTCATTGGCACTAATGAGCTTAAAACATAGCTTAAAACATAGCTACATAGGTGATGCATGACTAGAAATACAGTCAGTTACTATACTTAACGCTCCTAAGACATAGGGAGCTGTATGACACCCACTTATAATTCTTGAATGAATGTGTTTATGGAATGGACGATAAGAATATACCTTAGACTCCTACTCAAAGACGCATCACTGAGATAGTGCATGAGAATTATGTCACAATGAATATGACATACACATTTGTGTGTTTCAAGATCACTTACTCTTGAAGAATGGAGAGTATATTTAAAGAGGATGGAGTAACATACTCACAGTATAAATGTATATAACTGTGTATATGTGTTTTGCTCTATCTTTTTCAGAATATTTTCTTTCCCCCTTCACTGAAGGCTGTAACGTTGCCTAACCGTAAGTACACGGTCTGGCGGAGTGTGTAACCAGGGACGGGTGCGCCTTAGCGTGCGCAGACCTCCCGGTTCACGCATTTGGTCCTGACGAAAACCTTGTACTAACATTAAGAGGTTGAAACATGTTGACCGACAATTTTTCACTTAAACACTGGTACTTTTTGGTCAATAGAGCCATTTTAAGTATCTCACTTGGTTTTAAATTTTGTCTTGTTGCTCCAAATAAAAATCTTAGGGAATAAAACAAAGACAATTTTAATCCACTTACACATTTCCTTCACATTATTCCAAAAAACCAGCTCCGCTGTACTTCGAGCGTTGAAGCACACCCAAGTGGCATTCGGCTACTTGGGTGGACCCCGATGATGAAGCATGTCACCAACTAGGAGGGTGAGTGAGGGGTTTCTTAAATAAAGAAAGAATTCTTTTTTACTATTGCTCTCTATTCTCCAAAATAACTAGGACGTTGAGTCCTGGGGATACTCCCTCTTTGTTTTTCGATATATTGACCTTAGGGGACTGGGAGTTTGTTCCCAACGAATTACCCTTACTCTCTCTTTGTTTAGTGGATGCTACATATTAATGCATCAATCACATCCCAAATGAAGGGCATGCCGCAAATAGTTTTTGTGCAATATGCACCCATTATTTGCCACTTTCCCAGTAGGACATAGTGCTTCCAGGGAGTTTGTACATTGTCCCCCAACCTCGTGTTGAGTTGCTTCAGAACAGTGTGTGCCACTACATTCAACAGTGTTTCTAATCTTAAATATTACCATTCTGACCTTTTGATTGGGCTCGGTCCTCCAGGCGGATGTTATCCTGAGGCATCTTTAGAATTGACTGACCCACTTCCTCACTAAGGGTTTGTACGGAAGGTTCATAAATCCCGTTGGTCAATATTGGGATGCACACACTTTTCATTATTTTCGTGTTAAGATGGGAAAGAAAATTGCCTCTGTACCAGGTTTTTAGGTTTGGTTTGATAGCACAGCTGTTTCCTGCCCCGATATGAACATTCTAAAAGCTTTCAGGAGTACTACAGGAAGGGACTTTGCCCACATCTTGGCGAACTAGAATACCTATTTTGATTGGGCAGTAGTTGTGTGATTCCACAGAAACAGTGCTTATCCAGCACCCAGTTGTGAATATTTTGGCTGTTTATCCAGCTGCATGACCCAGCAGCATTATGACAGCCTAAATAAAGCTCATAAACCACTTATAAAGCTTACAATGGGATGGAGCCTGAACTTTTAAAAACACACACATGGCACTGTTAAAGTGTCCTAAATATGTATATCATTTACAGTGTTTGTTTTTCTCTAGCAGTAGCATAAATCCCCTTCCCTTTCCTTCAGTAACTTTCTTAGTGCTGTTGTGTGTTTGAGAGCAGTATGGGATGGCCTTGGCTGCAATAATCCATATGCATTTTTAGGTCTGACTTGACAGTGCAGCTGCCTGGAAAGTTCAACAAAAAAGCGCTTTCAGACCACTGAGAGAGGAGCTTTGGCTCCATCTACAAGCTGCTTTCCCCAAGTAAAAGATTTGATTAGGCCAAAGTTGTGTGCTTCCACCAAAGAATGTTGCATTTTTTTTTTTAATTCTTTTTATTGAAAGTTGGTTGCAAAGTAAATACAATCTATAACCATTTGGTAAGGTACATGTTCACAGACTCAAATCTTCCACCTAACAGGATGAACTTCAAATTCAATATCACCACAATTAGGGGAGCGCTAGGTGGCGCACGAGCAAGATGGCGCACTCCTGTGAGGCTCTGGCTGCTTGGCGGCGCAATTTGTCATTTATCCTCATACTACACGCGTCTTTCATGCTGAAAGTGCCTGCCGCGACTATATGTACAGGTGGCATTATTCCAGAGCCGAGATCTGCCCTCGCGGACGCCGCTGGAGGTAGCTGGGCGGTGCAGCGATCCGCGCTCGGAGCGGGTGTGGTGTCTGCCGGAGGACCTTGTCGGCCGGAGCAGGTAGGCGAGCGCCAGGGATTCCACATGGCATGTGGGCCCCAGTAGACTTGCACAGACTGCGCCCTACCTGCCAGCACCGCCGAATCAGCGCTACAGTGACACCGCCTCGCCGTCTTTTCTGCTCTCCTCCCTGGCAGCAGCACATTTTCTACATTTCACGAACGGAGCAGGCCGTCCTGTACACGCGCCATTGCACCGCCTTCCTGGTGCGATCTGGCTGCCCTCATCGCTGTTTGACATATCACGACGGACCAGCCCTTGCGGTTCCTCACGACCGTTTTCATCGCCATCTGCCCCCTGTGATGCCTGTGCGCAGCCCCCCGTCGCCTGCAGGTTTCGCTGGATGTCGTGTGGCACCTGTTTCAGCCGTAACTCGCCTCTACTGAAGATATTGTCTTTTTATTGTGCCTTCCCTGCAATTTGGTCCTCAGGCGCTACACTGCTATTATAACCGCGCAGCCTTGGCCCTGCCTACCCTGGCTAAAATGTGCTTGGGGCTACTGCTGTGGCTTAAGCGCTGCCTGCTGACTGCACCTGGAGCCCTCACGGCGCAAACCTCCTTTTGCAGCCATTTTCTGCTGGTTCATCGACAGTGGGGGACGCCACTCACGCGCTGTAGGACGCACAGACACCGCTACCCACCTTCCTCGTGTCGCCTGCAGGTCTTGCCAGGGGCATCGAAGCACTACTCTCCTGGGCCTCGCAACTGCTGTCGCACCGCTCTTACCGTTCAGGCAGGCAGATAGCTGTGGAATTCCTGCAGGCTAGACTACCTATGCCGCATCGCTATTTGGACTATTCTCAATTGCCCACTCTGTACACAAGATCTCATCCTTGCTACTGCTGTCAGGGGCATGCAGCCTGCATACTCAAAGACTCCGGCGAAGTTGCTCTGGCGTTGCGCGCCATATACACTTAGTGCCCCGACAGGGCGAATTCCCTGGTGGTTCGGTCTACTGACTTGTTGGCCGTGGGTGGCGTTCTGGGGGAGCTTATCTTGGCGGTGGAGGGCGCACAGGCATCAGTCCACGTCTCCCTCTGGCGCTTCACCCCCGATGCTCCGCACTTCTACAGCCTTGGGGAAACCTGACGTCCGCCAGTCCAGGCTTCCCTTTGACACAAAAAAGGTGGCCACGCGCTCCAGCTCGGACGATCCAGAGCCACCCACAGGTGATCAGGCGCAAGCTCCTCCGCCTCCCCAAGTCGACGAAGTAAAAACTCTCCTCTTAGCCATGCAACACAGCCTTGCAGACATCTCCAACAAAATGGACTCCATGAATAGCCGCATGGACTTTATAGTTCTTAAAGTGGATAAACACGACGAACAGCTCAAGGAGGCGGAGAAACGGATTTCCGACAATGAAGATGCTACGACTCAAGTGACACAGCAAGTGGCGCAAATGGACAAGCTCCTTAAGGTAATTGCGGCCAAGAATGAGGATTTGGAGGCGTGCAGTAGGCGCAACAACATTCGTGTCATTGGGATCTCCGAGAGTACCAACACCGGGCGTATGGAGGAATTCATCGAACGCCTGCTGCGCGCCACCTTTGGCGCTGAGGCCTTTTCCACCCAGCTGATTGTGGAACGAGCCCATCGCTCCTTAGGCCCCAGACCTCCTCCGGGAAGCAACCCGCGCCCGATAGTTGCTCGTCTTCTTAACTATTGTGATCGTGATGCCGCTCTGAAACTAGCCAGGGACAAGAAAACCCTACACTTCGAAGGCAACTAATTCACTATTTATCCCGACTTCACGGCAGCGGTCCAGGAGGCGAGGCGCAAGTTCCTACCAGCTAAGCAGAAACTCCACAAGGCGCAAATCGAATACGCTTTACTGTACCCCACCCGTCTACGAGTCACACACCAGGGCAAGCAACATTTCTTCACCAACGGGCAACAGGTTGACGACTTCCTCAGGGCTGTCAGAAAAGACTCACCGCAACAAGAATCCCAGGAGCGCCTCTCGAGATCTCCATCACTGGGCTCTGACTGACACTCGGGGTCCTCCATCTCCCTTTTTTTTCTACTTTTTCATGCTGTACTTGGTGGAAACTGAGCAGTTTCTCTCATGGTTCTTTCTGTTAAGCATGATCCCTCTGTCTCACAGACAAATGAACCTGATGGACCGCTACTTGCAGACAGATAAGTGATATGGAACTTAAACATGCAAATAGATTTAGGTGGCGGGCATGTTCTTTCATGCTCCTCTTTGCTAATAATCTAAATTATGCCAAGCAACCCCCCCCCCCCCCTCCCTCCTTTTTTTCCCCCCTGTCATTGGGGAACTGGCTTAACGGCTATGGGAGAGGGGAGGATCTCGCTGCCCACCAGTGTTCCCCCACACGGGCGTTCCCCTAGTCTTTTTGGTGTAACTGTTAACTTTGTAATGTCAAAGTTTTGTTGGGTACTGGGTAGGCAAAATAATACCGGCACAATTGGGGTGCTGTTGTGGGAGGGGGTGGGTTGGGACTCATTTACAATTGTTTTCATTATAACTTTTTTTCCACAGGTAGACTTGAGACTGCACATTAAGAGGCACATTTCCACACATCTTTTCAGAGCACACTGCGACACTATCATGTTGCTCGGCTATGCATACGCGTACTGAGGCACTACAAATAAATCTCCTCACATGGAACGTCAGGGGACTAAGAGACCCCCGGAAATGCAGACAAATACTCACGTATTTAGATAGGCATCATGTTCACATCGCGATGTTGCAAGAATTCCATCTCGCACTCCCACTTATGCCAGTAAGTGGGCCGTAGTACGCCTATTCTCCTCGTACTCCACTCACTCCAGAGGTACAGTGATCCTTGTAAAAAAGAATGCTCCTTTTATACTAGGCGGCACACACCAAGACTCTTTGGGGAGGAGCTGCATGCTATGGGGCACACTAGGAACACAATCTGTCACACTGGTGTGTTGTTACAGTCTGAACATAGATGACCCACACTATTTTACTACACTTTGGGGGCGTATACTCCAAATAGGCTCCACTCATATCATCTTGGGAGGAGACTTCAACACTGCACTCCAGCCTGCCATAGACAGGTCTAACCCTCTACCCTCGCACTACACCAAGACACAAGGAGCACTAGCAGACATGTTCTCGGCTCATGGGCTCACAGATGCGTGGCGGCACCTGCATCCAGATAGTAGGGAGGGTACCCATTACACTGCAGCACATTCATCCTGGGCTCGCTTGGACTACTGGGTGGTCTCCCGGGGTGTTGTCCCGTGGATCTCTCAAGCCGGACATCTAGCCAGGACGTACTCTGATCACGCCCCAGTTTTCATGACGATTGCCCCACTCAATTCGATCGCTACCCCTAGGTTTTGGAGATTAATGCCAGAGGCTCTGCTAGATGCCGCCTTCTGGGCCGAGCTGGGTACAGAAATCGCTGAGTTCTTCCGGTGAAACATAGATTCGGTCGCACGGGTGGGCACGGTCTGGGAGGCCTTCAAAGTTACGATCAGGGGGTCCTGCATTGCTAAAAGTTTCAGAGTCCTGAGAGACCTCCGCCGCAATCTACGCACGCTTGAGGGGGAACTTAAGCAACTGGAGGAGACTCTATGGAGGGAATCCTCTGGGAATCAACTAGCAACATTCAGAGATAAGCTCTCAGTCTTCAAACACACGGCTGACCGGGAGGATCGCTTTCGAGGGAAGTATTTCGTGGCGCGCAAATATGGGGAGTGCGAGCGTCCAGGCAGAGCACTAGCGCAGGAAATTCGATTGCCCAGGTTCTCTAACTACGTTCTAGAAATTCGGGACAATAGCGGCACCCGTCACAGGGACAGCCTAGATATTCTAAATGTATTTACTGAATTCTACGCGGATTTATACAGTACCCATAGGACCGCGCCTCCAGACTTTACAACATACTTACAAGATATAACTCTCGGTTGGCTGGGGGATGCGCAGAGAGTGTTTCTCGCCGCACCTTTTGAGAATGACGAGATACGTGAGGCAATCATGCAAATGAAGTCCGGGAAGGCCCCAGGCTCAGACGGCCTCCCCATCGATTTTCATAAAACATACCTTGATCAGCTGCTCCCTATTCTCAAACAGGTCTTTGTCGAGGCACACGAGCTGGGATCCCTTCCTCCGTCTCTAAGGGAAGCCCTGATTTCTTCACTACTAAAACCCGGCAAGTCTGCGGACAGTTGCGACTCTTACCGCCCTCTCTCCCTGATCAATGAGATGCAAAAATTCTCGCCAAAATATTAGCTAATCGCCTCAGCTTGCTCATGGAGAAGCTAGTTCTTCCGGACCAGGCTGGGTTTATCCCTGGTCGGGCAACATCACATAACCTGCGCACGCTCTTCTCGATTCTACAGTCAGTCGACCCTCAATTGCCCTTGGTGGCAGTTTTTTTGGACGCCACGAAGGCTTTTGATTCCGTTGAATGGGACTATTTATTTGTTATCCTTCAAAACATGGGAATGCCTATAGGGTTCTTGGCATGGATCCGTCTTTTGTACACGGGCCCGGAGGCTAGAGTTTTAATCAATGGGCACTCTTCACCTCCCTTTCCCATCACTCGGGGCACTCGGCAGGCTGCCCTCTCTCTCCCCTGCTATTTGCCCTGGCGGTCGAGCCTCTTGCGGCCAGAGTTAGACAATACCATCACGACAAGGCGCTCCTTTGTTTTCTCCGGCCAATACTCCTCTCCCTCTATGCTGACGACATCACTTTATATGTCCGAGAACCCCACTCCAATCTTAATCCATTACTCCGTGAATTCGTTCGCTTTGGCGGCCTCTCTGGTATTCACATCAATTGGGCGAAGTCCCAGATTTTCCCCCTCACCTCGTCCGTGGCGGCGTTTACACCGGACTTCCCAATTGAGTGGTGCGCTGATGAGGTGAAATACTTGGGAGTGTACGTCACCACTGATCGGGAAGAGCTGATGCGGCTTAACTATGATGCGGCTTAACTACGGTCGGACCCTGGAAGAGATCAAAAATAACGTCACAAGATGGATTGCTCTCCCTCTCTCTCTCGCAGGACGCACCTCCCTCATAAAAATGGTCGTCCTCCCTAAGCTCCTTTACCTTTTTTTAAACATTCCATACGTCCCAGGCAGGCACTTCTTCTCTGCACTCCGTTCGGAGCTGATTAGGTTGACCTGGGGAGGTAAACAACCCCGACTACAATGGGACACAATTACTAAGCCCTACTCCCAGGGAGGGTTCGATGTACCCAACTTCGAGCTATACTACTTATGCGCGCAAGCTCACTACACCCATTATTGGTTCCACCCCCCCAAATACATGCCACAGGTGGTGACTGAGCACTGGTTGTCTGACCCCATACCGCATGAGGGCGCCATATTGACCGCCACTACGCCGCGAGCGGTAGACCCATCGCCGATTGTTTGCACAGTGAAGGCATGGCAGGGCACCGTCAAACGTTCCCTGGCTCCCATGCTGTATTCACCACTACTCCCCCTGGTTTATCACCCGAAGATGCCGGTCCTACAGGAAGGTGTCTTCAACAAAACTAAAGCTAAATACGGAATTACATGTTGGGGGGGGGGATCTTTACCTCAATGGTAAGTTTCGTACATCACAACAATTATTTTCTAAACAGCCGCCCTCTCCCATGGACATTTTTCTCTATGTTCGTCTGAGACAGGGCATCAAAGAGCACGCACCTACATACCCGCTAGAACCCCCGGAGGTTACCCCATTGCGCATGATACTGCGTAGCAATGCTGCGACACACTTGGTCTCCACGCTATATCATAGCCTGTACGCTAACTCGGGGCCAACACATGGGACAAGCCATTACAGATGGGCAATGGACTTATTGTTGCAGTCAAGACAGAACAAAGTTCATCCAGCAGCCGGCTTCGCATCCTCCATTATAAATTCTTACATCGCACCTATTATACCCCAGCCAAAATGTACAGATATAAGTTGCGTGATAGTGACAATTGTGATCGCTGCGGTGTTGCGGGTGCAGACTTCCTGCATCTTGCCTGGGATTGTGGCGCTGTTCATGCCTACTGGCGTCAAGTCCTCACAGCATTAGAATAAATGACATCGCTGCAGCTCCCGCTCTCTCCCCTCTGCTTGCCTTGTTGGGTTACACTGAGAAATTAGCTGTGGCACATCAGAGGTTTGTGTCTTTTAGCCTACTCTTGGCTAAAAGAAGAATAGCATGTAGATGGGGTCGGGGTAGGGCACCCAAATTCAAGGATTGGATCAGCGACATGGTATTCTGGCAGGAACAAACATACACATTTGCGGAACTCCTCCCCCCTCACCTCCCGCCCCCGTGACATCTGGGGCCCCTTAACGGCATACTTGCTCACACACCCGATTGATAACACCGACACTACTTAGGCCTACAGTGCTGTAGCATGCTGAATGAGTCCTACTCATCCATATGTATCGCCTGCATCTTACAAGTTATGATTTTAGCTTCCACCTATACGTATATGTCTCCCTATGTTAGTGGTGACCTTTCATGTATGATTCCTGGTACAATGATCATTGCTGTGACTGTTACTTTACGTTACGCTCTGTAAATTTCCGTTATTGTGCTCATCTTGATTCCCTCTTCTCACGATCTGGCAATCATGTCTCTACCTGTGCATTGCATATGCTGTATTGGTTCTATCTGTTTACAAAATCTAAATAAATAAATAAAAAAAATATCACCACAATTATCGGTAGCATGTACAATGTTCCTCCACCTTCATGGTTCCTCTAATAGGGACGGGCCATCGAACGGCATGCATATCATCCCCCTACTGCATTGCTCTTTTTGGCTTGTGGCAAACCTTATGAGCAATCCAGCAGGACTGAGTTAATTATGGTGGCAAGACAATGATCATGGCTATAGGCTTGATTTGTTTCCTAAGAAATATTATGATAAAGGCAGTAGGCCTGAAGTATTCATTGTGAAAATCTTATTTTAACATCAATCCATTTAAGGGTGAATTGTTATTATTCTCTAGTAAAGCCTACAGATAGGTTTTTTGTTACATGGAATCTCACAGATTGTCATAGTAGGCAAGGGTTTTGGTGTTGGTTACCCCCTCTGGCAAACTGGGGCATAGAAGAGTTGCACTGTGAGAATCGTTGTTAATCCCTTTTAGGAGAGAGAGTATTTTGCTTTGCCAACTGTAATTTTGAGTACATTTGTGATTTTATGACTGTATGCCTGATGGATGCCTTGTGATCTGTACTGTGGGCCTGAGTTGGTTATGGTAACCAGCCAGTAATAACACCTACAGGCTTGATGGATGCACTAGGAAAAGTTATGTCAGATGCCGTAGGTCTTGTCTGTTTATGAAAAGTTATGTCAAAGCCGGCTTGACTTATTTATTGTGAAAAGCATGTGTTAATGGCAATAGGCTTTTAGGGGCGGATTGTTATTACACTGTGCCAAAGGTTGTAGGCAGGTGTTTTGTTACAGTGAGTCTCCCTTTTTACTGTAGTAGGCAAGGGTTTTGGTGACCCACCCAAACAAATTATGGGGATAGAAGATTTACACCATGGTAATTCTTAATAGGCCTCATTAGCAGAGACTTTAGTTTGTTTTGACAACTGTAGTTTTGTATTCTTTTATAATTTTACTATGGTTTACCTGATGGATGGCTTGTGGGAAAGCTTATGACCAACACAGTAGGTCTGAGTTGGTGTTGGTGACAAGCCAGAGATAAAGGTTATAGTCCTGATTGTGTATAATGAAAAGTTACGATAAAGACAGTAGGCCTGATGCTGATTGTAAACAGCATAAGTTGAAGTCAGTAGGCATTTATGGGTGGATTGTTATTACTCTGTATTAAAGCCTACAGATAGGTGTTTTGTTACATGAAATCATACAGAATACCTTTGTAAGGAGTGGTTTTGGTTAGCCCCTGGGACAAAATATATATATATATATATATATATATATAGATATTTCTGCAATAATCTCGCGCTGCCAGAGCGTAAGAAAAGGTCGCACTCAGGGTTTCGATATAGGAGTAAAGTATTTATTGACTTGACGCGTTTCGACAGCACGGTCTTTGTCAAAAAGTCATACAAAGACCCGGAAGTGGCAGTGACCTTTTAAACATTTCCTGTGTTATACAATAGACATAAACACACTGTGCAAAGTAGAAAACAGACTTAAAAACTTTATCGATTCATTATAAAATGACAAAACGTAGATAAAGAAACCTTGTTATTATAAATCTTGCATGTGCAAAAACAACAATTCATGAAGTCAAGAAATTAAGACTAATACTCTATTTTCAACAAAGCAGCAATGGTTATAGAGCTGGTGATGGGCTAGTGCCCTGGTATCCAAACTTCCTAGAAATATCAGGATCTACTTAAATCATGGGACACTGGGTTAAGCCCACTGCGGGTCCAATCACAAAAAAACAAAATTTGAAGGTACTATTGAAAAAGGCAGTACGGTGGAAAAAAGAAAATAATGTAGCCAAAAGGGGGGCAGATCTGTGCAGATCTACAGAGCAGCCGCTCTAATCACGTGGTCAGAAAATGCGCTGAGAGGTGTAATGAACTAACATTAGGAAGTGGCGCTAGGATGTGTTGAGAAACTGAATAATATACAGTTAGCAAATCTGGCAAAGCAAAGATGATATATAGTCTTGTTTCACTAGCCTAAATGCACATGGAGGTCCTCCTCATGGTTGAGGCCTCCTGGGGTCTTGCTTTGTAGTCTCACTATATATTCAGATTCCAGGTGTCGCAGATGACGTTCCCGATCTCCTCCTCTCGCTGATGCAGGGACCCTGTCAATGCCAAAATATGAAATTTTAGAGCTGATGTCTCTAACATCTGAATGCACTAATGCACAATGTTTTGCTATGGCATATGACAAATCACCATTCCTGATGGCGCGCAAATGCTCTAAAATGCGCTTCTTCACCGGGAAAATTGTGCTACCCACATAACGCAAGCCGCAAATGCAGGTTAAAACATAAACAACATAGTCAGAATTGCAATTGATGAAATTGTAAGTCTTCCCACTTTTTCCATTAGGCTGTTTGAAAACTTTCACATTTATGCTGTTGCTACAGGCTTTACACCTCCCGCACTTATGGAAACCCGGGAGATCCCTCAACCAGGTGCCCCTTGACTTATTTTTGGCGGATAGGTGGCTGTGCACTAGCATATCCTTTAAAGACTGACATTTCCTGTAGGTGATATGTGGTGATGGACTAACCAAATCCCCGATTACAACATCGTTCTTAACTATGTGCCAATGTTTGCGCACTATCTTATGAACTTGCTGTGAGGCATGATTGAAAGTGGTAATAAATCTCACTTCATGTTTCCCACTATCTTTCTCTTTTGGAATCAGTAAACTGTTTCTGTTCTTAATGGCCACCTTCTCAGTCGCTTTTTTAATATGCCTCCCAGTGTAACCCCTGTTCCTAAAACGACCCCTCATGCTTCTGGCTTCTTTTTCATAGGCATCCGGGGAACTGCAATTGCGCTTCGCTCTAAGAAGCTCACCATAGGGAATACTCCTCTTCAAACCAATTGGATGATGGCTGTCCGCATGTAGGATACTATTGCTAGATGTCGGCTTCCTAAAAAGGCTTGTATGCAATGTCCCATGTTTCACCTCAACCAGAATATCTAGGAATTCAATGGTGGAAGGGTCAGTTTTACTGGTGAATTTTAGGTTTAGGATGTTATCTGAAAGGCCCTGAATAAAAATGTCAAGGGCTTCCTGTGGACCATCCCATATCAGAAAAATATCGTCAATGTAGCGGGTCCACAGGATGACATTATTCATATAGGTGTTGTTACCATCATGCCACAAATGCTCCGCCTCCCACCACCCCATAAACAAACAGGCGTAGCTTGGAGCGAAGCAACTTCCCATGGCCGTACCAGTGTACTGTTCATACCACTCATCCTCAAATAGAAAACAGTTGTTATGTAGGCAAAAATGCAACATCCGTATTAACAGCATGGTGTGATCATACATATTCAAAGGTCTGTCTCTCAGGTAATGTTTACATGCTTCCAAACCCAAATCGTGGTCTATGCATGTGTACAAAGCAACAACATCTATTGTTGCCAGAATGTAAGTCTCATTCCATGGAATCTCCTGGATTTTAGACAGAAAGTCCATGGTATCTCTGCAGTATGAGGGTAGATTTAGAACGTATGGACAAAGGAAATAATCTAAATACATAGAAGTATTCTCAAGAAGGCTGTTATTGGCCGAGATGATTGGTCTGCCAGGAGGATCTGTGGGGTGTTTATGCACCTTGGGCAACATATAAAAGACAGGAGTCACTGGTTTCTGCACCAGCAAAAATAGGAACTCATTTTGACTCAGCATGTCATTCTCACGCCAATCATGCAATAGGCTATGACATTCCTGTATGGTTTTATTGTACCTTGCCAAACCGGACCTCAGATAAGTTCCTGAAAATTCAAGCTGACGCTTCGCTTCAGTTCGATATTTGTTGATGTCCCATAGGACCACATTGCCCCCCTATCGGAGGGTTTGATCACAAATGTGGTTGCTTGTTTTAAAGAGTGCAATCCTGCCCTTTGTGATGTTGTAAGGTTTTTGGCAAAATTGTTTCCCTGTTTTTTCCATAACACCAACAAATCCCGTAAGATGGTCTCGTGAAAAGTGTTGAGACCGTCATGTAATGTTATCGGGTTAAATTTCGATCTAGGTTTGAAGTCATTTCTAGAACTCTTACTAACTTCCATGTTCATACTGATCAATAATTCACGATCAGTTTCCCAGTCTCTTGTTCCTAGTTGGAGTTCCCTTAAGGTCGCAAGTGTCTCAATATCTCTCACGGAAAGTGTTGCATCCGCGGGATTAGACACATTTACAGTTTGCGTAGCCTCAGGCATACCTCTGCTGTGCTTCAAAGTGTGCATTTTCAGCAGTTTCAATTTGCGCATAAAGAGGAAAAGGTCGATACGGGTCTTGACAAAATCAAAATTGGCTGTGGGGCAAAAAGAAAGGCCTAACTCCAAGACCGATCTTTCATCTGGAGTAATCATATGGGGGGGAAAGGTTAATGATAGCAAGATTGGATTGCTCACCTATCATTTGTTCCTCTTGGACCGCCTTGTGCCTCTCCCATGTGGCGTCACGTTGTCGCTGACCTTCGCCCCCTCTCCTGGTCCTTCTTTGTCTCGTTCTTTGCCTCCTCCTTTTCCTCTTCCCCGCGATGGTTTCTTCTTTGCACTGAGGCTCAAGGAGGAGGCAAAGAACGAGACAAAGAAGGACCAGGAGAGGGGGCGAAGGTCAGCGACAACGTGACGCCACATGGGAGAGGCACAAGGCGGTCTGTTTTTGCAATATATATAGATATATATATATATATATAGATATATATATATATATATATAGATTTCTGATGGATACATCTGCCTGTGGATTCCTTTTGAATTACCCCTGCGTCAGCATTCCACGGAAATTCTTTTCTTAGCTCTCCCACGTCGCCAAGGACGTCATAATAGCACGGCTCCGCTCGCAACTCCGAATGACGTCACCGGAGCCATAAGAAGACCTCATCGGCGTGCTGACGTCAGTTCCCTTTTTTCTGCGCCGTCGATGCGTAACAGTTTTTTCTTGGGACTCTCCATTTTATTGTGATTATTTTAGTTCTCCCTCTTCTTTGTATTGCAGTGAAAATGGCTACTTCGAAGAAGTTGGGATTCAAGCCCTGCAGGGAGTGTGGGGGCCATATGTCGATCACGGACCCCCACGAAGACTGTCTTTGGTGTCTTTCTTCAGACCACGACGTCGAAGGGTGTTCGTGCTGTCGGAAGATGAACCCGAAGGCGTTGAAAGAACGTGAAGCCAAACTCTTCATGGCGCGGGCGAAAAAGGAGAAGAGGGGTGTAAGCGATCGAAGTCGTCGACTTCGCATACAGAAGCATAAGAAGTCAAAGAGAAGACATGGATCACGATGTCGTTCTTCGAAGGGCAGGGTTTCGAGGTCAGCCTCTCCCGTACAGCGGCGTCGTGAAAAAGACGTTGTCTCTCCTTCGCCTTCTCCGCAATCGACTCCAGCCCACTCTCCGGCTCCGAGGGATTCGCCGGCGCCCAGGGTATTCTCCGGCATCTAGAGGTTCACCGGCGCTCAGGGATTCTCCGGCTCCCAGGGAGTTTTCTCCTGTTCCTGCGGCTTCACCTGTGCGGGCGCCGTGTCTCCAGGTCCGCAGCCTCAGCCCCCCGTATGGCCTCGGATGGATCCAGACCAGGGGAATTCGGATCCTTATCCTCCTTTCTCAGGACCAGGATCGGATCCTTCGCATTTTCTGAATGCGATGTTTGGCATGTTTGCCAGGGCTTCCTACCCTACCGGTGCGCCCTCTGGCCCCGTGGGTCCGCTTGCCTTTAATTTGGGCATACCCCAGCAGTATGCCGACGGCTCCATCTTGGCAGTTCCCAGCGCGAGGTTTTCGACTCCGATACCTCAATCACCGGCGCCGTCTGGTGTTGGGCCGGCGTCGTCCCGGGTTCGATCGGCGCCGTTGCCCACTTCGGAAGGTCCTCCTTCGACTTCGGTGCCGTTATCACCGGCGCCGTTATCACCGGCGCCGCCGACGCCGATCCGGAAGCAGCGTTCCAGGAGGGAAGCGCAAAGACTGCTGGAGGAAGATGAGTACCAGCAAGAGCAGGAGGAAGGAGAGATTCTCGACTCCGTAGACGAGTTCGAAGGTTTACGTGAGGATAGTGGCCTTGATACTTCCCCAGAGTGGGAGCTTTCTTCTCCGAAGGCTTTACCTTCACAGGATGTTGCCCCTTATCACTTGGTCATCAGAAGGGCTGCTGATTTGTTGGACCTTCAGTTGCCCTCAGCTGAGGTAAAATCAAATATTTTGACTGAAGTGCTAAATTCCCCTTCCTCTTCTAATGAACCTCTGCTGCCATTCAATGAGGCATTAACGGATCCAATTATGCAGGTGTGGCAGAAACCCTTGTCTGCCCCTGCAGTTTCTAGAGCAGTGGCAAGAAGGTATAGACCTGCTCCTGGTGATCCAGCTTTCCTTTCTGCCCATCCGTCTCCAGAATGCTTGGTGGTTCAGGCTTCTTGTTCCAAGCAGTCTACTGGTTCCTTCCCTACCACCCCAGGGGATAGAGACTCAAAGAAGTTAGAGCAGTCAGCCAAAAAGGTGTTTTCCTGAGCAAGTATGGCTCTGAAGTCAACGAGCGCCACATGTTTGCTAGGGAGGTACATTCATGCTCTTATGGACCTTGTCAAGCAATTGGCTCCTACACTCCCTGAAGATGATCGTGTTCATTTTCTTGAGGCACTTTCAGATTCGCAAGCAGCAGCCCGTCAGGTCATCCAGTCGGGTCTGGACACAGCGGACTTGGTAGCCAGAGTCATGGGTTCCTCGATTGCTACTAGAAGGCATGCCTGGCTTAGATCTTCAGGTTTCTCGCCAGATGTACAGGCTACTTTGCTGGATCTACCCTTTGATGGGTCTAGATTGTTTTGTACCAAGGCGGACTCTGCTCTGCAGCGGTTCAAGGACAGTAGGGCTACTGCAAGATCCTTGGGCCTGCAGTCCCAACCCAGGGGTTATGGGTACAAAAGGTATCGAGGCTTTGGGAAGGTGGCTTCCTTTCGAGGCCGTCAGCAGCCTCAGCAACAGCAGCAGCAGAATTCTCTGTACAGGTCGTACAGAGGAAAAGGTAGAGGCCGTCTGCGGGGAGCCTCTCGTCAACAGTCTTCCTCCTCCTCCTCCCCCACGTCCCCACCACCGGTACCACGGGAAAGCAGCTCTAGATCCCCCATCTTGGAGCATGCTGGTCCTGTAAGGGGTCGGGTGTCCCATTTTCTACAAGATTGAAAATCAGTTACCTCAGACCGTTGGGTTTTAAATCTTGTGGAGAATGGGTATGCCCTACCTTTTCAAGAGTTTCCACCTCCTTACCCTCCTCGCCAGGGCTGGTGTTCAGAGGACCATTTGCTGCTTCTGCAGCAGGAGGTTCTTTCCTTGCTACAGAAAGGTGCAATAGAGGTGGTTCCGCAGCAGGATAGGGGTCAGGGATGTTACTCCTGTTATTTCTTGATTCCCAAAAAGGACGGCCGGCTAAGACCGATTTTGGAACTCAGGGTTTTGAATTTTTACCTTAGACAGGAAAAGTTCAAGATGCTGACCTTAGCTCAGGTTCTTCTGGCGCTGCAACAGGAAGACTGAATGGTGTCGATCGACTTATAGGATTCGTATTTCCACATCTCTATTCTGAAGTCGCATCGGAAGTATCTCCGGTTTACGGTGGGGACGCAACATTACTAGTTTGCGGTCCTCCTGTTCGGTCTCACTTCCGCACCTTGGGTCTTCACAAAGGTGATGGCGGTGGTGGCAGCTCATCTCAGAAGGTCTCGGATATTTGTTTTCCCCTATCTGGATGACTGGCTGCACAAAACAAAGTCACCAGAGATGGTGTTGTGTCACTTGCATGCAATGACGCGATTGTTGTTCAACTTTGGTTTCTCGATAACTGTGCCCAAATCTCACCTGGTGCCCTCTCAGCGCAGCCTGTTCATAAGGGCAGTACTGGACACTCCTCTGTCGAGCTTTTCTACCACCGCTGAGGATTCTCGACATTCAGGAAATGATTCCTTTATTTCACGATGGAGTGGTTGTTCCAGTCCTGAAGGTCCTGTGCCTGCTCGGTCTGTTTGCTTCCTGCATACTGTTGGTCAACCATGCGCGCTGGCACATGTGAGCGCTCCAGTGGTGCCTCCGCAGGCAGTGGTATCAACACAATGGAGATCTCGGGGAGAAGATCAGAATCTCCAGAGACATTGCAGTGGAGCTATCTTGGTGGAGTGTGCAGGACAACCTGTCTCAATGAAAGCCCTTTCAAACTCCTCCACCGGTGGCCACAGTGATCACGGATGCCTCCACTCTAGGGTGGTGTGCTCATCTCAGGAATCTGGAGATCAAAGGTATTTGGTCTCCAGAGGAAAGGTTGCTTCACATCAACCTTTTGGAATTGCGGGCAATACGTTTGGCTCTCAAGGCCTTCCTTCCCTCCCTTCGCGGTCATTCGATTCAAGTCCTGACGGACAACACTACCGCAATGTGGTACATAAACAAACAGGGAGGGGTAGGGTCGTATCGTCTCTTCAGAGAGGCTCTGCGACTCTGGTCCTGGGCTCAGGGCCATCAGATTTGTGTGATGGCAAATCATCTTGCAGGAGTGCTAAATGTGCGTGCAGACAGTCTCAGTCGGCATTATTTGGCCGATCATGAGTGGCGGCTTCATCCGGAGGTTGTCCGGCACATCTTCAGGATGTGGGGGTTTCCTCTGGTGGATCTTTTTGCCACTCTCGAGAACGTGCACTGCCCCTCGTTCTGCAGCCTATAGTATCCGATGCAGGGAGCGTTGGGGGACGTGTTTCAATTGGATTGGAGCTCGCAACTCCTTTACGTGTTTCCTCCCATACCCTTGATTCCTTGGGTTCTGAGGAAGATTCGTCAAGACCGGGCCCAAGTCATATTGGTTGCTCCCGATTGGCCAAGAAGGGTGTGGTACACAGATCTACTTCACCTCTCATCGCACCCTCCGCTCCGTCTCCCTCTCAGGGCAGACCTCCTCTCGCAGTCGCAGGGGCAGGTTCTACACCCCCACCTCCAGAGCTTGCACCTTCATGCCTGGAGTTTGAATGGGGCAAATTTGAGTTCTTTCTCTCTCCCACCGGATGTGGTGGATGTTATTTTATCATCCAGGAGACACTCCACCAAATCTATTTATTCCTCTAGGTGGTCCAAATTTGTGAAATGGTGTTGGGAGAAGTCCATTGATCCTTTGAAAGCCCACTTATCTGACGTTTTAGGATTTTCACTTTCCTGTGCCCAGTAGGGTTGTGCTGTGGCTACAGTCAAGGGTTATTTGTCGGCCTTGTCGGCTTTCCTCTGTTTGCCAGACCAGCCGTCTTTATTTAAGTCTCCCATTGTTATGAGGTTCATTAAGGGCCTCACCAATAAGTTTCCTCCCACTCCCTTCATTATGCCTCAGTGGGATTTGAATTTGGTACTTACTTTTGTCATGGGTTCTCCTTTTGAGCCTCTTCATAGTTGCCTGGTGAGGCTTCTTCCTTTTAAGACGGTCTTTCCGATCGCCATTACCTCAGCCTGGAGGGTAAGTGAGCTTCAGGCTCTTAGTTCTAAACCTCTGTTTTTGACCATTCATGCAGAAAAGATGGTTCTCAGGACCCGGGCTGCTTTTCCTGCCTAAGGTGGTCACTCCTTTCCATTTAGGACAGTTTTTTACTTTACCTACCTTCTATCCTCCCCCTTCTAAGGAGGAGGAGAGACTTCATCGCCTGGATCCTAAGAGGGCTGTCAGCTTCTACCTGGACAGGACCAAGGACCGAAGGGTGGATGATCAGCTCTTCGTGGGCTACGTCGGGCGAATGAAAGGCAAAGCTGTCCACAAACGAACACTCTCCAGGTGGATCATCTTGTGTATCAAGATCTGCTACGCCCTGGCCAAGAAGGAGCCTCCTGGAGGTATTCGAGCTCATTCCACCAGAGCTAAGTCTTCTTCTGCTTTGGCTAGAGGTGTTCCTGTTGTAGACAACTGTAAGGCGGCAACTTGGGCCTCCCTCCCCACCTTTGCGAAGCATTCCGGCTTGGATTCGGAGGTTAGGAGGGACGGCCATTTTGCTCATTCTGTATTGCAAGATTTTTTGGTATAGGCAAGTGGACACCCTCCTCCGGGAGCGGGACAGCTGTGGGATTCAATTCAAAAGGTGAGGAATCCACAGGCAGATGTATCCATCAGAAGAACA
Organism: Calotriton arnoldi; assembly: GCA_963921515.1. Classification (NCBI taxonomy): domain Eukaryota; kingdom Metazoa; phylum Chordata; class Amphibia; order Caudata; family Salamandridae; genus Calotriton; species Calotriton arnoldi. Next base: position 743,119 of record CAWUFW010006186.1, on the reverse strand, counting down.
AGTTACTTACCTTCGGTAACGCTTTTTCTGGTGGATACAGTATCTGCCTGTGGATTTCTCACTGACCCGCCCGCCTCCCCGTTGTCCTCCTGCATATACCGGAAAAGTTCTGACTGTCTGACATTGTTATTTTCTATATGTCTTTTTAAGGCATATAGTTTGTTGCTAGGAAATACTTTGTTTATTGGCTTTTCTTTTCTATTTATGTATATACTGTATGTATTTGTATATATTTTATGTATTCTGGGTATACTTGTGTTATGTTGTCGGTCCGCCCGTTCGCCTCGAAGGCACGGAAAAAATGGGTGTAACTGACGTCAGCACGCCGACAAGGTCTTCTTATGACTCCGGTGACGTCATACGGAGTCGCGAGCGGAGCTGTGCTATTATGACGTCCTCGTTGACGTGGGAGAGCTAAGCAAAGAATTTCCGTGGAATGCTGGTGCAGGGGTAATTCAAAAGGTGAGGAATCCACAGGCAGATAATGTGTCCACAGGCAGATGCTGTGTCCACCAGAAAAAGCGTTACCAAAGGTAAGTAACTTGATCATATAGATATATATAGACACATACAGGACCTTTAGATTAGATTTCTTCTGCCACTAGTAAGTCTAAGTGTCAATTAAAATCCGTTTCCATCCAGTGCCTGGGGTACTGGTTCAGCCCACATAAGTCAGCGACTCTATTGCCCTATGAATGACAATTGTTTCTAATTCCATGTTCACATTTACCTGAAAATTAATGTGCTTCAGTGCCAGGGCTGGTCGGCCACTCCTTTAGTTTTCAATGTTCTCCTTTTATAGTTCCCCTTTCATTTATTCCCTAATCCCCTTTTTAGTCTAGTTTTGCACAGGTCCTTGCATGACTTACAGTTCCTCTGCTGTGTGCCACATCCCACATGGCCACTTCTTCTAATCCAGGCAACCGTTATGGAATGCTATTTTTTAGAGTATATCATTTTTTCTTACCATTCCAAGATGGGCAACATGTTGGTTTTAAACCTGGCAGTGATGCAGGAACTTTAAAACAACAGACTGTGTACAGTACCTCTACAAGATGAACACCTCCTGCAATATTTAGTTTAATTGTTAGCATATGCCCGCCGTGTTAGAAGGCAGCATGTTTTCTTTTTTCTAATTGTATTCTTATCATTTATCTTTCATATACTTTTGAATGTTTGTATTTTGTTACGGTTGTGTCGGATGGAAAATAAAAGAACCAGTCACTGAATGGCTGAATTAATGCATGAGGGCAAAGATGAGTGACAGAGTGCATGTATGATGACTTATTGCGTGCCTAAACCCATTAATGACACATAAGATACTTTCATTCATAAGCCAGACTTATTTGCCATTGACAGTGCTTGTTAAAGATAACTAATAAAATAGCCCAACCATGAGGGATTAGCACAGACCCTTCAGCTACAAGCCTCACCCTCACAAGTCTTTTGGCAGTGCTTTCCTTATGCCATTTAGTCCTTTTTAGATGTCCTCTACAGACCACTTTTAGCTGTCAGCTGTCAAAAGACCTTTTTTGTAAGTCATACCAAAAACTTACTATTGCTTACAATTAGTTGGCTTTATTGTCACTCTCATTTGCTTGCTTTGTATTCAATATCTTTCCTTCCTCTCCTTGTGTTTGACCCTCCACTGGAGCATAGCTTCCTTACCATTCTTTTTATTGGATGACTTGTATCATGTCACTGCTCACAATCAGGGAAGTATTTTTTTCTTTCGTTCAGCAGTTCATGAGAGTGCACTCTGTGTTTCTCCCTGCCTCCTGCGTATCCACTGCTTCTCTATCCCACCCATCCCCCTGTTCGTCCATTGCTTCCTCAACTTGCTCTCGCCCTAGTGTGCTGCTTCTCTTCATCCCACATGCTCCATGTTGCTCCCTCCTTCCTGTTTTTTAACAAAAATTTCCAGCGTATCTGTTGCTCTCCCACCAACTGTGCAAGGCTTCCCTCCCACCAACCCCCTTCCCTTCCACTCCTCTATTGCTCCTCCATATCTTGCAGTACCGAAATTATTTTTGTCAACTTTTCTGGAGGGTCTGGCAGCTGCTATTTGCTACCGGGCTGCTCTTTAAAAAAAATATATATATACTTTCACACAGGTCACAAAGGCAAGACAGATTGGCTTTGCTACTGCTTGCTAGATCTGGCTTACCAGCACAGTTGTCTGCAAGGCTGCTGCTACCAGTTCTTTACAGCAGAGATAAAATGGGCTTGGCTGCACCCAGAGGAGTATTAGTCTCTCACCAAATGCTGTTGGATGTTTGGTGCAACATTCCACCTCCTATAGAATGCTTGCAATGCATATGGGGCTATTTTACATTGTAAAAGAACACCAAATCATCATATGTTAAATTGTTTATCTCATAGGCTTACTGTATACAGAAAACAAGTGACACCTATACCCATGGAGCTCTTAGCGTCATTTCTCACTCTGCAACTTAGACTGCCTCCTTTCCTCTCATTTACACAACTTCTGGCAGAACAAGGGCTATTACATTGATTTATTCTTGGATCTTCTCAACAGCGCATTCATCCGATACACCCAAACCACCATCTTGGGTGATTTCAAAGACCCAGACAACACAAGCTCAAAAAAAAGAAATAGGAGAGACACCCACCTCAAGCTTATCAGCACACTTAATGTGGTAAATCAAGTTATGCACCAACACACTCCAAAGGGCACGTCTTCAACCTGTTCTTCTCAACATCACCAACAATCTTATACAGACTACCCATACCCGTGGGCTGGACTGACTGCCTCGCCATCTCTAACTCCCTGTTCAGCGTTCTACCAACAAACTGAGTTCTACTCAAAAGAGAAGACCAGACCTTCATATCCCTCAAAGATTTCTCCATAGACATACTGATTCTTGAACTCATCTCTTGCCTGGCCAACTTCAATTTAAACACTTTTTTGGTAAACTATGTGAACATCCACTCTTCAACTAAAAAACTCAAGTGCCAGCCAAAACCATTAGCACCCTGGTACTCTTAACAACCTTGTTGACAATAATCGCTCCATTTGCACACAGGAAAGAAATTGTAGGAAGAACAGAACTCCAGATGACCTCTTGATACTGAAAGCCCCTCTGTGTAGCACAAAGAGAGCTTATCACATCAGCCAGAGCAAAGTACTATAACAACAAGATCAGTAAACCCACCAGCAGAGCAGGGTGCTCTTCAAGGCAATCAAGCACTTCATCAACCAACTTGCCTGACTCCCCGAAAACCCATCCTGCACACCACAGACCAATACAATGCCATCAACCGCTTCTTCATTGAAAAGATACAGAGGAACCAACAGCACATCAACAACACCAGGCCTGCTTTGCATCTTACACCAACCCCTTCTTATAGAATCCTGCAATGATATTCATTCAAAGACCTTTCTCTTTCAGATTTTGACTCCAAGCTTAGCTCCCTCAAAACCACTTCCTATGAAGATGACATTGTGACCTCATCCTTCACCAAAGTTCTTTCAAGGAAGGCTCTCTCACCCCTACTCACCATTGTCAACACCTCCCTCACTCATGGAATCTTCCAGAAACTCTCAAGGTCTGGTGAGATCCTCCTAGTCCCAAAGAAGCCTACCCTAGACCGTGATGGCCTCACCAACAACGGGTCCATCAGTCACCTACCATTCATCCACAAGATCATCAAAAAAGCAGTCTAAACTCAACTTCTTGATGACTTCAATGCTAACTGTCTCCTACACAATTTCCAATCTGGTTTCAGATCACGTTGCACCACTGAGACCACTACCTTACACTTCGAGACAACGGTCTTCTGACCACAGATGTAGATGACCCCCGATTCCTGATACTGTTGTCCCTGTCAGATGCCTTCGATACAGTTGACCAGCCCACCCTCCTCCACACCCTGAAGTCTAAAATGAGATTCACTGGCAATGTCCTTCACTGATTTTCTTCTTACTTTTCCAACTCACACCAGTCCATTCATAATGGCACCTTCAGGTCCCAAAGATCCCTAGCACCTTTGATCGCCCAGGATTCCATGCTGTCCCCCGTCATTTTCAACCTCTACATGCAGTCTTTTGGGGCTCTACTCAAAGGTAACAGCATCAAAATTCAACAATATGCAGATGATTCACAACTCTCCTTGAAAGTCTCCTCTGTTCCAGACATTTAACTCCTCCAACACAGCCTGCGTCACAACCAGGCATAAACGTCCAACATTCACCTGAAGCTCAACCCCACCATAATTCCTGTTATTTGCCAACAAAAACAATAACAAAAAAGAATACATTCCTGGTTTGATGATCTGGATCATGTCGGCTACGAACCCCACCTTTCACCAAATGCCAAGCCACTTGGATCCACCCTTGACACCACCCATACCCTCAAGGAACAAATGGCCAAAAAATCTGCCTGCTCTCTCTCCTAAAGAAAATGAAACCATTTCTTCTAGAAAGCCACATCAGAACTGTTCAAGCCCTGATACTCTTGCATCTGGATGGTGATTTAAGGGCATGCAGCAGCACGTCTCATCCTGGCCCGGAAGAAATACCTTCTTCATGATGGAACTCCGTTGGTTCCTCTTGCTGGCCCACGTCATCTTCAAAACCAACTGCATCATGTACAAGGCCATCATGACAAGGGTCCCCTCTTATTTTGCAAACTAACTCACCTTCTGTGATGGCACTCCCACAGCCAGGACACCATCAGACTGGAGACTAAACTAAGAAGTGATAAACAAAATAAACAAGGTAGCAGGCCTTTTCTATGTATGCACCCAGGATCTGGAAGATTGTAGGAAAGAATTGATGATGCTCCTCTTCAAAGAACGCTACATCACAATGAAGTAACAGTGCTGTTCTGCTCTCAGAACCCAGCTACCACTCATCATGTTTTACTGCATGCTTGCCTTTGACCATGTAGAGCAATGAGCTGCTTCTTGGCTATGGTCACTGTATGCAGGTACCGCATATATACATTCAGAATTGCATACATACATACCAGCGTTAGGAGAAAGGGATGTGGGGTTATTATAGGGATTTACAACACATTCTTTCACTTTTTTTGCCCACCTTTAAGTGCGTCACTCTCTGTCCACACCTTCATAAATGAACAAGCATTCCAGAAGTCAATAGGTTTTGCTTGCACTTTGAGCCTTGACTAAAATATGTTTAAAAAAACTGCACTTTGAGACCTGACTACAAAATAAAAAAATTTGAAAAGATAAACCGTTCAAGGATCTAAAGGTTTAGTCTTCTCTTTTAGATTGACCTCCTTTTGTTGGTTGAACGCAGAGCATGGACATGGAGATAGGGATGGCGAAATGGTTGGTTCAGTCCACGTTGGAGGTTAGTTTGCATAAATGTTTTGGTGAGGTTCAGAAGACGAGGTCCAATATGTGTTCTTTGCGAACAATGTTGGTTGGGTGACTTGCTTTACCAGATTGAGTGTGTTGATAAGGTTGAGGAGGATGTTTCTTGCTTTTTTTTTAGCTTGTTTTGTCTGGATGGTTGAAGTCACCCAAGAGGGTGGTGAGGGTGTGTCGAATGGATGAGCTCCATCCAGTTGAATGCCACTCGATTTCTGTATGCAAGATCTCTGTGAGATTAATAACTTAACGTGTGATGACTTTGTGTACTTTTTAGATGGAAAACAGTGCCTTATGCATGAAGTTGAGTGTCCCTTGCATGCCTAGGGTGGTGGATTAGGAGAGCTTATGATTGACAGCGAGGCCTCTTTCATTCTTTTGAGCGCAGGCCACACCATGGATGTTGTTGACTGTGGGAAGAAGGACTTCGAGGATGTGCAAGGATGTTGTGTAAACAATATTTCAGTGATGAAGAGGGTGTCAAGCTTGTGATAGGTGATGAGGTATGCGATGTCTATTGCGTGGAATACTCCAGAGAGCATTAATGATCATGAGTTGGAATGTTTGTTCTGTAGTTTAAGGGTTTGTGATGGTTAGTGGGATGTGCATGAGGTTGGGTCAATGTGTTGTGAGGATGCTATGCAAGTGTCATGTCATCTAGATCTTGGTGTGATGTTGTGTATTGACCGCATGAGGCGCTGGGTCAATGAATCAATCAGGATTTGTATAGAATGGCTGCTTCACCCGTGAGGGTCTCGAGGCGCTGTGGGGGGTCATGCTGCTGCATCACGCTGCCTGTTCCTTTTGGTTGAACATCCAGGTCTTGAGGTCCTTCCTGAACTGTTGGAGCAATGTTGAGGCTCTAGGGTGCAGGGGGAGGGTGTTCCAGGTCTCCGCTGTTTGCCCAGCGGATGTGCTGGGTAGTTACTAGGGAGAGGGATCTGGAACAGAGTTCTCTGGTAGGTTGATGGAAATTCACTCATTTGATGAGGTATGCCGGTCCTTCGTTTTGTAGTTCCTTATAAGCATTGGTGAGCGGCTTGAACTGGCATCTCTTCACGACCGGTAGCCAGTGGAGTTTCCGGATGTGTTGGGTGTGTCTGTCTGGCGAGGTTGAGGATGAGTCTGGCTGCTGTGTTCTGGATGGTCTGGAGTTTCCTCATGAGTTGGGCGGTGATTCCTATGCAGAGGGAGTTGCCGTAGTCGAGTCTGCTGGTGACGAGAGCTTGCGTCACAGTTCGCCTGGTGTTGGGTGGGAGCCATCTGAAGACCTTCCTGAGCATTCGGAGGGTGAGGAAGCATGACCCAAATGATTATATCTTACCATGTAGATTTCAATCGTACATGGGTTCTGGCCCAAAGGCCTTCCTGGCCCAAACAGGTGATGTCCTTGTCTGTGTCTGCCTTCAGCTTGGGAAGCTCTCGTGGTGGGGTGACCTGCCGAGATGATTGAAGTAGAGAGAAGGAAGGACTCATCAGTTTCTGTGCAGATGGATGCAGTCGGATGCAGTGATGTCACTTCCTGTGGAGTTGAATGATGGGAAATTCAGTGATTTCACTTCCTGTGCAGATGGATAACGAGAAATGAAGTCCTCTTGCCTCTCTTCTTCTTTGAAAGAAGGTTTTGGGGGAGACCAATGATGTCTCCTCCTGTTCAGATGGATGCTGGAAATTGCAGTGATTCATCTTCCTCTGCAGGCTGATCATGGGAAATTAAGTCCTCTTGCCTAACTTCTTCTTTTAAAGATGGTTTTGGGGGAGACCAGGGATGTCGCCTCCAGTGGAGCTGGATGGTGGGGAATGCAGTTCACTTGCCTGACTTTTTTTAAAGATGATTTTGATGAGAAACCAGATATGTCGCCTCTTCTGGAGATCGATGATGGGCCATGCACGCTCTTGAAAATAAAGCATCAGTTTAACTCTGGATCCGAGAGAAGTTCCTTCAGATTTCCACTGAATGTTTGTAGAGGGCAACCCCATATGTCCATACAGCACTCCAAGTGAAATTTGGAAGCCAGAAGGTTGTAATCCATTGGTCTCCATTAAGAAGCGGGCTATTGTTGCGTTGGAGAGCGGAGGATATTTTCATTCCTCATTTTATTGTATTTATACAGTGCTAAACGCCACAGCAGTGCACAGAGAACAATGCCTTGACTGGTGGTCTATAGAACCTAATTTTGACCGGTTTCTGCCTAATCACAGTGCGGTTCACATTTCATTAGGTTTGAAACCTAGCACTTGATAAAAGAGAATTTTAATCCTATCTATACTAGTGCCTGGGTCAGTGGTATCCGTATATCTAGGAGGACTGGGTCCATGTCAGATTTTCAGGAAAACCGCATAAAATAAACGTACATACAATGTTTCTCAATGCAACTGATTTACATAGCCCATCAGTATCTTGAAAGCCTGGCATGGATCCCACCCTCCTAGATGTATGTTGGACACTTCTACCATGGTTGAATGTAACTTTGGCTTGTGCACTATTAAAGGGTATTCATTCCTTCATTGTGTAGATTCGGTTCACAGCACTTGCTACAAGACGTGACATATAAGTAGGAGGGAGATATATTAACACCATTGCCCCCTCCCCCCCCTCCCGGCACAGGTTTTCCCTTTCTTGATTGAATATCATTGTGGTCCAAGACAACAGTGACTTCCTACTATTTGAAGGACGGTTTTCCTCTATAAGAGTGGACTGCATTGGTTGATTGTGTTGTCTCTTAAAATCATTGCAGTGAATTCTCTGAAAATGTATGAGAAGTAATTCTTCTCGTTTTCACCTATTAACCTAACAAGCTCTGGTAGGTCAGAGCGTATCTTAGAATGTTAGCCCGCTAACAGATGTTTTGGAATTTTACTTTTAACTCCCATGCAGTTTAGCCTTCGCATCATTTTTCTGACAGGTTGGCTTGCCTTTTCCTTCACGTGCTAGCCCTGGATCTGCTGGCAAGTTACAGCAGGTAAGTGGAGCGCAAAGGCAATGAGATGATCTGGCTACTCTTCCCGATAGCCATCTCTCCCTTAGGGAATTCAAGAAGGGAGCTATGGCAAGACTCTGAGCTGACTGCGGCCTACACTGATAAAAGATGGTTGCTCAATGTGGTTTAGTGCTGGCTCAGCAAATTAAGTGAGGTGCAGAGACAGCAAGGATTGATTGCTACCAGACTCAACTTAATTTTAAATAATTGATTTCCTATTAGGCTCTTATTTGAGCTGAAATCTATCAACATCATTAGCTTCTCTTTTAAATTAGTATTCGTCAAACAATCCAAATTTTCAATAATGCATTATTTGCACTTTTCGCAAGCTTATGTAGAGTGAACGTCGGTGTCGCGCGAAACGCGTCAGGTGGGATGATGCATAAGTGGATTGAACAGGTTTATTGCCATCAAAGCAGTAATTGGGGTTTGTAAATCCTTTTTTGATGAGGAGTACTCTAATGTATAGAGGCTATGGGCTGTCTTTGATTGGAATCTCTTTGTTTCGGTGTGCGTAGTCGATTGTTTCTGCGAGTGCTTGGAATGGATGCATTGATCAGATCTTTTTAGAGGATTGTTCATGCATATGAACAGTTAAGTGCGTGTCTTAACTTTACCAGCTACACGAGGCAGATTAACAGTACTATTGTATCCGCCGGCCCATTTGTTCGTTTGCGTTAACGGTTGCCTCTTCACTTGACTGCTGCGCACATTACATTGGCACTGAGTGCATGAAAATGCAACTTCTGCGATTCTGGGAAGCCGTCTGATTGACAAGACATTTTTAAAAGAGCCCCGAGGGCGCACCGAGACTCCATTCTACGCCTTTAGAACGTGTAGTCAATTCCACACTCAGTTGTAGTGTGCGTCCTCCTAGTGCTAGAGAGGTCCTTTTTCAATATGTAAGGCAAGTTCTTATAGGGAAGTATAGATTTACTATTTTTAGTTCCACATCTACGTACCTTGGAGGGCTATATATATATATATATATATATATATATTGCGTAGGTACATATTTGTGGAGTAAGGTATAGAAAAACTATACTTGCTTACCTCACTAAGAGCATATAGTAACAAATAACATGGTGGTGTCATTGTTAAGCAATTTTCAAAAAGCAATGTGGATCAAGTAACAATGGTTAGACCTTATTAGGATTTTAAACGCCACTATGCAAGGTGATTTTTGGATCTTACACTAAGTTCCCTTTTAGAAAATAAAGTACTTTGAAATCAAATTGGGCAGGTATAGTGGCCGAAACATGATAAACTATAAATTCCACTAAATATTTCCAAACAACATTTCTCTACATGTACCTAGCTCTCATTTTGCTCCGTTACGCTCTATTGTACTCTCTCTATTCACTCCCAATCTCTGTCTCTCCCCGCTGCCTTTTTAACCCTTTTCATCTGCTGTCGCTTTCTGTCTGCTGTTGCATCTATCTTCCCATTCCTGTCTCTCCTGCTCTTTCTTGCTTTTTCTATTTACTTTTTCTATTTACTGTCCTTTCTTTCTCCTAATTTTCACTCCTTTTCTAGAACCTTTTCTCTATATTCTCTTCTTTCTTCTTTGTACTTCTCAATATTTTTCATTCTCACAGCAAAACAAAAGTGAAAACATATTGCACTAAATGTAATCTGCGGAGATCCCCAAGTGTCTTACCAAACAGCTTATCCTACACGTCTCCCAATAACAGTGGGAGAGGAGTTGGCCTAACGGCTAGGGCGGTCGACCTCGGAGCTGGGGAACCAGGTTCGAGTCTCGGCAGGGACGCACAACATCCTGTGATTCTGGGCAAATCACTTAATCTCCCCGTGCCTAACAAAAAAATGAACGTGTCCTCATGTAATGCAACTGGTGCTCGTGTAAAGCGCTCTGATACCCGAATCAGGTCAAGTTCGCGCTATATAAAACTCAGTAAAAAACAAAAAAAAACAGTATTACTCCACTTGTGTGACTAAGCTATCACCTTTGAAAGGAAAGGGTCCCTAAGACACAAGGAAAGATCAAGATTTTGCCTTGCAAATTGACCAAGTCTGGCGAGATGGCTAGCTGTGGTATTTAGGCCAGGGCTCCGTCGGCACCCAGGGAAACCTTCCAAGCCCAGACATTTGTGAAAACAAGGTACCTAGGGAAGTCTAGGGTGGTGTAGTTTGCGTGGATCCCAATACGTTTTCTTACCCAGAATGCCTTGCAAACACCAAACCTTGGCTAAATCAGAGATTTTCCTCATATTTCTGTGAAGGAAAATTTTGGAATCTGTGAGGAGCCATATCATTCCTACTAACCAGAATTCCCACACTTCTCCCAATAAAAACACTACTTGAAATCTTCACTAAATATTATGCATTTAGTATATTCATTACCTAGGGCCTCATAACAGCAGTTTATTTCCTATGACAATAAATTAGGTAAAGATAAAGCAGAATTTCAAAGAAGTCAATACATTTCAAAACGCAGATCCATACTACACAGATTTTAAATTGCAATATACAAAAAATCAGAACATGTTAGTCGATGTTCAATGTCAATTATAATACAAATGCTTTCGGTCCAGATGCCCTAATTTTGGTGTCCACGATATTTGGTTCAAGGAGATAACTCATCAGTGCGTTGGCACTGGCAGGGTTATTCAGCTATTAAACCATTTTTGAAAGATAGTCTGTTACAGCAGCCCTTTGTGACATGTCAGGCTATATTGGGTCATTTCAGATTCACACTACTGCTAGTTAATGTATTTTCCCCTCTTTTGCAGCAGGCACATTAACCTAACAAACTATCTTTCTCCTACAAAAAAATAATGATCTGTAAATCAGATACATTATCTCACCAGGCTATATTTCACTACATGCTAGTGTAGGCTGGAACAATGTCAGTCATATATACGTGGTACCTGACTTGTGTTAAATCTGTCCCAGCACAATAGGCTAATCAAAGCACCATCCCATATTACAATCTCAAGTTTTCTGATTGGACTTTGCTTCTGTATGACTGATAGGCTTAGGTAGTGGCAACCACTTATGCATCAGGAATAGGAAATATATCATGAAAGTGGCTGGCTTAAGAACAACGACTCAGTTTCCTGTACAGTTGTGCAATCTCTTCACACAGTAAATTCTTGTTTGACATACCTATAAGCTGTGACAGCAGACTAGTTTTGATACCACCTTTCATATCAGCTCTTCGCACACAACACTGTGGCATCCCACAGGGGTCCATCATATCCCCTCTACTATTCAACGTCCACCTACCATTCTTATAAAACCTGATTAAATCATTCACCCACACCAGTTACAACTATGTAGATGATACCCAAATCATTTTTAAAAATGTATGGCCTGGAAAACCTCTACAATTTAACACTTGATAACTGCGTTCAGGCCTTAAATACATGGCTGATAACCATATAAAGCTAAATACCCCAAAGACAGAGCTTTTAACCAGTGAAAAACACCAAAAATACCAGCCGGCCGCCATATGGCCTAAGAAACATGAGGCCTCTCCAACAATATCCAGAGAAGTCAGAAACCTAGGGGAAACCATGGATTCAGACCTATATTTGATAAAACATGTTAACAACATAAAACAGAGTGCCTTCTATGCAAAGAAAACAATATGTTGCATCCTCCCATACCGTGGATGCCAACAGAAACTGCTAGCCATCCTCAAACTCATAATCTCCAATCTTGACTATGCCAAGAGCTTATAGCTGGGCACACCGACATTTATAATACACAAAATACTATTCATCCAAAATGCTGCTGCAAGATTTCTTCTCTGCCTTTGTCCAAGAGAACACATGACTCCAGTCTTGCAATCACTCCACTGGCTACCTTCAGCAAGAAGTGACTTTGCATTGTTCACAGAGCCTCCAAGGTAAAGGACCACTATACCTACAAGCTAAATTTAAGCAATAGAACAAATCAGGACACTGCACTCCAGACTTGTACCATTTACCATACCACTTTACCATAAGAAATCTGTAGGTGGCACTACTTTATCAGTAGAAGCCACCAAGCACTGGAACCCACTACCAGCCAGCATTCGAAGCATCCAGGAGCCTATCCACTTCAGAAGACAGTTGAAAACGAGGCTTTTTCTAAGACAACTATGCCAAAACACATCCCGGCAACAGAGCCTGGAAAGACAGTTGCACCCTCAAGCTCAGTCTTTAGCTTTCAATCTATAGATTGGAAACAACCCAACATTCAAACTACTTTCGATAAGCAGGTAAGAGAAGGAGAGCTGATCTATGCTTCGCCGTGGTATTACATAGTTATGTAAGTGTTATACATAACTTTTCTGGCCCACACTAATACTAGTACAATAACAGTCAGAGGTCGGTAGCCAACTGTAACTTACACCTCTTACATTCAGTTAAGGTATATACACTATGAGCGTTGTCCTTCACCAATACTGTGCAACCAATAATTCAGCCATCACTAAATGAGCAGGCATGGAATAACTGAAGAGATCTGTCACACTCTGCGGGTGAGTCGGAGGACTTTAGTCTAGTCTATGATTGCAGGCTCCAAATATCTACACACTATGGCTACTTCTTTACACCTCACAATGGCTTTCAAATACAAGATGATAGTAACAATGCACATCCTAGCAGATCTCTCCACTTCTTCCTCCCTACAACAATACCTGCTCTGGCCCAGAACTGTACAATATGGGGCAGATTTACTAAGGTTTTGCATCAGGTTGCTTCACTTTTGTGGCACAGCCCTGACACAAAATCATTTTTGGAATTTAGTAAGCCATGCAAAGCCACGTTGTGTGGCTTTCCGTAGTTTATACAATGTAACGCAAGACAGCGCATATCATTGTCTTGCGTTACCTTGCATTCCTTGGGAAGTAGTTCCATGGGTGGAGTATGGGCGTTCTCATGCATCCACCCATGGAATTTTGATGCATATACTGATTTACTGCAGCTAGTAAACCTGGGAATGCATCAAAATGCTCTACCTTCCCCAGTGAGGCTTAACAAGGAGAAATATCTTTATTTTGCCCTGTTACTTCCTTATTCTATGTGCGTTGTATTCTGCAGCACACATAGAAAGAGGACTATGGATCTAAGGATTGTTTTTGTGCAGGAAGTTGTCCCTTCTGCAAAAAAATGATCCTCGCTGTAATGCAGGCACTCTTGCACCATGGCACAAGGGTGCCTGCTTTGGTGCTAGGCAGCACTCAGTGCACCAGTGCTAGGTCACAGCAGAAATGTGCCATATTTTTGTAAATATGGAGCATTTCTGCTGTCTGCCTTTCATGCAATGCAGTGCAGCAAGTTGGTGTGTTGCATGAAATGTAAGTAACTCAGCCCCACAATTTCTGATTGGACAACCCAATTAAGTTACCAACTAAGCAGGCTATTATCATAAGAAATACCATAATGGGACCCACAGAGCTGTGCAAAGCTGGCATCATATTGAAATCCATAAACTGCGCATGTGTCTCTCTCACACCTCATCATCCACCACAATTCTTTGCACTGTGTCTCATAACAGGATAACCACAGCTCAGTTGTCATCACGCATGACATGGAAACATTTCCCACATTGGATCACAAAACAAAATACAACACCCTTCTAACCACACGCCACCGTATATGGCGTAGCTTGCTGCCCATAAAGGTAAGCTCTTAAGTGCCACATATAGTAGTAAGCACTATACAAATGTGCAATACAATATTTATCACTTGTGCACCACCAAGATTTGTTTTGTTTCTACTACAAGTTTTGTTTCCATCATACTTCAGAATTATAAAACAAAAAGTGCTTCATTTGTGCTTTTGAAGTGAAACCTTTTCCCAGACAGTGCTAACGTGTAAAAATGTCAAAATAATGAAGTGATACTATTGAAAAATATGGCGCATTAAACCACATAATATGTTTTCTTGCCACATAATTTAATCAACATTGCTGCTTGATTTAGGCCTTCCCTGTGGCCATATTCCAGTGGCTCTGTCTGTACCACAGTCAAATGAAGAAAAGTAAACAACATCTCTGTGTTAGAAGAATAAGCAGCAATTTGTTGGAAGATATAGCCTGACATTTAACCTGTCTTGGAACACACAGCAAATGTAACAATATAAAAACAACACTTAAAGGCATTGTTATTGCTTATTCTCCTTCTGAAAACCCACACACTCTGCTGTGCCAGCTGCACTGGTCGTTTGGGGGTAGGGGTGCAAAGATAATTAAAGGCTGGCCCTCAAATGCCCCCATCCCCCTCACCCTCCTGTGGCTACGGCCCTGCAGCAAGCAGTCGAGGCTGCCACATCACGAAGTTGGGGGGCAGGGCAAGGAAGGACAAGCTGGCAGGGGTTGGAAGGTTGGATGCAAAAATAATAATTTTTTAAAACGTAGCTTTTCCCCCACAGCCTCTGACGCAGTCGCCCACCTCGGAGCTCTTGCAGCAGTCTCTGGGAAGACAGAGGCTGCTCAGCCAATCCATATGCTGCTCTGGTGGGAGAGCAGCGTCTGGATTGGTCTGAGCGGCCTGCTCTGCCGCTCAGACACTGCCTGTGAACCTGAGGCACTTCTCCAACCCGGCTGTGAACACAGCCGCGCTCACAGCAGGGTCGTAGAAATAGAAGTGCGCAAGTATGTTTGGCCGGCCTAGGACGGCCAGGCAAACATACATGTGCACTTCTAAGTGCCACCACCTGCCTGTCATGGCCCTGCCCGCCCTCCTCGCATGTCAAATTCAGTCAAAGAAAAATAAAATGATATTGTTTCTTTATCATTTTATTTTTCTTTGACTGGCTCTGACGAGTGGGGCGATGGACCTTCGCCATTACGGAGGAGCCGTCCCTGGCAGCTAGTGCAAATTTCCAGTTTTAGCAGTAGGGAGAGAACTGGGTGTCTACAGAAAACCACGAATGGTAGTTTATAGATCTTTCTGTTTGGGTGCCCTAGTAGTCGGTCTTTTGTGGCTCTGACTTGACCAGTGCTCAACCTATGACAAGTCTTATCTAAATGTTCCCAAAGTTAGCCAGATATTGATTGATAAAATCCTAATCACAAGAGTAGAGGCCCTGTGCATTTTTAAATCTACATGCATGAATGATTTCTTTTCAATGAAATGCTGTAAAATACAGTTTATTTTAATTAACTGAGACCCACCTCATGCTTTTAAGATTGTACTTTGGCCAGCGCAAGTCCTACATTAAGGACATTGTAGGCAACCGCCTTACAGCACCACCGCTAGAAGCAACAAGAGGGCTCCAGATTGCAACAAAAGTTCTGAATTTGTCCTTGTTTTTATCGGAAGAGTGGCTCCCAAATGGCACAGAACTTTATGAAGCTTCAAAACGTCTTGTACTGGAGCATTCCCTGTCTTACTCATGACACCTATTAAGAGACAGTTCGGATTAGCACCATATAGAAGGCCTCATAATGTTATTTATTGTACAACGCTATAGGTTATTAGCTTAGATATAATTGAAATGCTTTAGTGTAGCTCATGCTACAAATTGAATCACATCTTGGTGATTTCAGTGTATGTATTCGTGCATATCTCGCTCTCTCATTTCTCACCATCGATGCCCACGTGTCCTTTTGTCCCAAGTCCTTATCTACCATGCTAATTGTTATTATATAAAGTGTTTCTAGTTATAATACTGTTTCCTCATACTTTAATAAATAAAATAAAAGTGCTTGCAGTTAAGTTATCTGCGCATGTCAATAAAACAGGCAAAAACACTTTACATCTATGTTAATATTGGTACTCCCACACAAGAGTCTGTTCTTATGCTTGGTGCAGCTACTGAGTCCTTCAAAGCTCAGCTGATCTGCCCTGATGTTAGAATCTGATTGGGTCTGCAGCCGACAAGACAAGAGATGACTTGGGAGCAGCAATACCTCTCCACCTGCCTGCCACCTCCAGCTCTGCTCCCACCTCCCTGGCTTAGCGATGTCAGTGCTTGCATGCTTTTTGTCTACCTTGAAGTTTCTTCTATGTATCCGCAGTGCTAGAAAACTTCACACATCTCGTAAAACCCTTTGAAATGTCGCACATCTACCAAGTCATCTTGCCTGGCGCTCCCGCCTATTTGGCTGACAAGATCACAATTTTTGGTGTCTCTCGGGCCAGCAAAACATTAGACTGTAAATGAAGAAGTGCTAAAAAAAAAAAAAAGCAAGGAAACTGGTCTTCATCTATGAAACCAGGATCTGGAATGATATCCCC
Organism: Calotriton arnoldi; assembly: GCA_963921515.1. Taxonomy (NCBI): domain Eukaryota; kingdom Metazoa; phylum Chordata; class Amphibia; order Caudata; family Salamandridae; genus Calotriton; species Calotriton arnoldi. The sequence goes on along the minus strand of CAWUFW010006186.1, from coordinate 726,586 downwards.
ATATCCATTAAGAAAACCAAACCGTGTTCCAGTTGAGGAAACCGCTGGAGACACACCTCTTTAATAATACTAGAATGCATCCCAATGACAGTTCACTGCCACTCTCAGAACACTGCCACCTCTCCAGTCACTCATTGACTGTATCGTTGCCATTGACTGCTTACAACACTCTGCTGCATTTCATCCAGTGCTTAATTTGTGCCAGTGGTTTCCGTTGCTCAGCATCGTCACTTATTTCACAGGGCTGGGGCTATACCATTTTTCTTCCATCAGTGTTGGGGCCCGGTAATTAATAAAAATAAATGTACCGGTCCTTCAGGGTGGCTGCCTGGTGTGTCTTCGCACGAAAGCCCATCATGATGACAGTGCATCATCATGTTAGTGATATCAGCATGGCTGTCTGTCACATTTTCTCATATTTTGCTGATGCAGATTGGATAATTGGGTCTGAGGTCTGACCCCCTGGCTCCCGTGGCTGAGCTGGGGTCAGGCAGGCTAGGGCTGCGTGGGTGCAGGATGAAGTTCTCTGCCAAGGCACTACACGTGAAGAGGAAAGTACTTTTGCACGCCTCGCTGCCCAGAAATAAAGCCGGCTGGCCATATTCTGTCCTCATAGCTGTGCGGTGAGTGACCCACAATCCATTCCAGTCAGATCACTCTGCCTATCAGTGGTATGTGCTGCACTGCAGTGTCTAACAGCCAGCACAACCCTAACTGATGAGCTACGTGGGTCGTGCACCATTGGAGGATCTGGGAGCAGATGAGCAGCTGGCACCGGCCCGCCCGCCTGGCCTGCACGGATAAATGACAGTACCATTTGTCACGCCCCACTGAGCGGCTAAACAAGAGAGACAGAGCGCATTCTCGGCGCTGGGGCCTTTGTTGCTTCATTGAGGACTCCCATACACAGCGAGGAGAAGACACAGGCACGTGAGGGAGGCAGTTCTACCAACGATGGTTCAGTAAAATTTGCAAAGCACTGTGCATGCGCGCATGGATTGCTGTGCAGTAGTGCGTGCACACACGTTCACTGATTAAAAAATGATTGTGAAGCAGTGCAAATGTGAGCCTCAGCCCTTTCCTATATTATATTCGGCACCCCAGCGTTCCGTGCCTCCGGACACGTTCTTCTGAGCTAAAGATTGAGCCCTGGGACATATTCTTTCACAAATTAAGCATTTATTTAATCTAGCTTCTGACTGTATAAATGTCACATACATACGTGCTTACAGACCTCTGTTTTTACTCCTGGGTGACCCTATTCTCCCGAATCACCATAATTCTGAAGTGACCTTGAGTTCTGGAGGCCTGCTGAACTTTTAATGCCTTTATGGTGACAAAGGCCTGTGCTACATTCCCTTGCCTGAAAGTCATAATCATTTGTCTGTTGTAAGCTATCACAAGAAGCTTAAAAAAAGCAGGTCTTGGAATGTCACATGGCCTATAATTTATCGAACTGCATGCATATAGACCGGCTTTTCCCATCCCTTTCCAAACTATATCTTATAATTGAGTCTTCTTGGAGTGGGCAGGGTGGACAAATCATATTATAGCAGTAGGCAGAAGAGTAAGACAAATATTAAAGGCCCAGACAACAGATAGGTTACATAAATCCTACTTGTTTAAGCATAAAAAGAGTTTTTAATAGAAATGTGACAATCCCCCATGACAAGCCCTGAAATAATAGCCATTGCAGTAAGTGCCCTCTGGTATCAAGGAATCAAAAGCAGCAATAACCACCCAGCCCCCAAATTCATCATGGATTAGCCCCCAAACAGCAGCTTTAAAGATATTTCTGAGGTGCAGTGCTTTTGTCCAAAACACCAGCTTTCCAAATTCTGTAAGTACAGTAATGTTACCATAAAATTAAAACTAATCGTTTTGCATAAACATGTTCAATCCCCTTTACCAGAGGGTTTGTCTCTTACATGAAATATCAGATTTTGATCGATAGTAGTTACATCTTTAGTCCCCGAAGATCGATTCACATTTTCACCAAGAACTCACATGCACTATTGTCACTCGTGTAGAGATTCTGTCTTTCATCATCATCAAATACAAGGGATGCTCATTGTAATGGTAGAGATTTTCATAATATTATGTTAGGAATACCCAGGTTATCACATTAAGTGATTGATGTTTCTAGGGCCACTTTTTTGGAAGGATAGCCACAGCCTGGTATGTAATGTCATCAAGAATGCTCACAATGTATCGAGTACGGCCACCATTGGACCACCTGACCGCATGCCCACTTCTGCCACCCTACCCTTGTAGTGGACTCCATTTAAATACATCTTCACATGCATTCACACAACATGCGCACTCAGTCATTCAGTGAAGTATGTGCACCGCTCCTTACTCAGAAAAGACTGTTTGCTGTTTTCCCCAGGCATACTGTATGAAGAAGGGCTAAGACTCCACCGCATGCACATGGTCTTGTAAGTCACTAGCTCCATGAATGGTGAGACATGTGGAAAGTGGTGGGGCTTTACTGACAGCACCCACATGGGTCGTCCAGAACTGGAGAGCATGTTAACCTCTTCTAGCCATTCCTTATTTGTTATAAATATTTTAACATTTTCTAAATGTGCTTAAGATACATTTACCCCGAACACCACTTGAGATTCTGATCCAACAGCAAATTTCTAGAACTGTGTTTACATATGTTAATTTCTGTTCTCAAACTGTGATTGATCTTTAGTAGGACAGGCTTTCGTTTAGATAGAGTATCACATCTGATTTACTATATTTTAATGTGTTTTTATGATGACATCACTTTTTTCGCTACCTGTTTCAGGGGTCTGGAGTTTTATAAAATATCTATTAGGCCAAGGTGCGGGATGCTTCCGAAATTTACTTGTCCTGTAACAAAATCTACTTTCCATTTTGCTGCCATGGACTGAGTTGAGAAAGTATGGCTGCATTCTCATTATATACAAGCTCTGCTAATACTTTATCTGATGATGCCACTGCTCATGTTATGTCAGGGTTAAGATTCTTGCAAGGTTCGGATTTTGCCACCTTTCTGTGAATCTATACTGTTCCCGATTAGGAGTTTAATGGAGCTGAATTCTAGTATGAAATCCCATTTCGCTCACTCATGATTGGGCCCAGATTTAACAGGTGCAAGAACAATGGACACAATTTTTCTGACTAAAACATTTGGCCAGTAAAATAGTTTTCGGTTCTGGCTGCATTGCAGCCTAGACCTGTTTTCCTGCCCGTGCCCAACCCTCAGCCATGGAACCTGGAGAGCAGACTGCGCTCTCCCCAGCATCCCCCTACCCTCCCGACCCCCCCCCCCCTCCCTTCCCTCGCTCATGTTTGCAACCTGCCTAGAGCTAGTCTAAATGTGAACAATAATACCCACAGAAAAGAGATACCATGAATATTTTTGCCCGGTAAAACCAGGTCAGCATGCTTATTCTACAATCCATGGATAAACTTGTAACTGCGTGGTACCAATGAGGTTTTACCGACTGTCCTTTTTTTATTTTTTGTACTAGTGTGAATTTACCACCCCGCCAGTACCATGCAACTCTTATTTGGGCCATACAGGGGCTCGAAGTAGGCAGGAAGTGATGACTTTTGTATTCATGAATCATATATGCATGTTAGAACCAGCTTAACATATGGATACACATCGTGCCTTAGTAACTGACAATACAGACCACAGATCCATCCTATTGACTGTATACTGGCAACCAAAGTGTTTGTGTTGAGGTGGGATGAGCCTACTTGTTCATTGGTCAAAATAAACATGAACACCTATTGTCCTTGACCCAAAACAGTGTCCTAGGCGTTGGACTATAGGAATTTCACATGCCCACTGTTTGTTTTATCTGTTGATTGCTGGTATTGTGATATTTATGTATGTATCAACACTATTGAATGCATTCACAGTGCAGGTTCAGTTTGTAATAATTGAATGCATGTCAACACAATTGGTGCATCTTATTAACTCCCTTCGGTTGTGAGAGACTGCCCTCCTCCATCCATACTTGAGTACTTTTCTTTTCTTATGTTTGGGGCAGTTCACACTTAACGTGTAACGTGTACCTATGCGATCCCTCAGAAACCGGACCCCGATGGCGGGGTCCGGTTTCTGAGGGATTGCATAGGTACACGGCGGGTGCCTAGCAGTGCAGGCGGTGTGCCATTGTTGCTACCACCCCCCTTCTGAGACCCATGGTGTAACTAGTGATTACACCACATAATAAACTCGGTTCCTCTCAACACGAGGGACTCCAGAAGTACACCTTTTAAATTTTTCACATTTGAACCTCAGGTTAGGGTGGGACGTAGTGTGCTCATACCGCCGAGGTTTACACGTCTTTTCTGGTCCTGACGAATGCCCGTTAAATTACAGCACATAGGCTGAAACATGTTGACCATATCTTAGTGGACCTTGCTGAACAATTTATTCGGCATTGATGTCCTACACTTTGTTTTTATCTATGTCTGATTGGCTTTTAATAAAATTTATTGTTTGACACAACCAGACATTTTTAACAATCACCTTCACTATACACTGGACACCTTAAACCAGCTCCGCAGTAATTCTGGCGTCGAAGCACACCAGGGTGGCATTCGGCCGCTCCTGGTGGGGCCCGATGATGAAGCATGTCACCAACCAGGTTGGTGAGTGAGGGCTTTATTAAGAAACTAGTTGGATTCTACTGTTGTGCTCTATTTGTAAATATAAGGCACACTCTTTCGTTGTTTATAATCATATCTACCCCGGGGGATTGAGAGTGGTCCTTACTTTGTATTCCCTCCCTCTCTTGTTGTTTTCAGCGAACCTAGAAACTATACTTTCTGAAAAGTAGACAAAATTCTGAATTCAGAAAGTAGTCGTGTGTAGATCATTCTGGTTTTTTCAATAAAACTAATTGTTGAAATCAAAAGGTATTGAAAATAATTAGGAAAAAAATAGAAATAGGTGACGGCGTTTTAATCTGGAGATTTTTGTTCTGATGGTAGATTAACAAAAGTAATACACTGTTATGTAAAATTACTATTTTTCCTCACTTTTCTGTGAGAGACAGTTATGGAATCTGAGAGGATCCACAAAGTCACACTTCACTCGTAAGGCTTGGCCTGTGAGCCGGCGACAGCAACAGATGAAAACTGTGACCATAGGAAGTCCGTGAACTGTCATTGTGGTCTTTGCAATGTCACTGGTTTGGTCAGTTGTTACCTTAGGCAGTAGGTCTACCCTCACATGTGGGATACGATAGTCTTTAGAAAAATGATGGGAAACCTGGGTGGTTGGAATTTAGTGGATCCCCACGGATTCCAGAACTTTCCCTTACAGAAATATGAGGAAAATCTGCGATTTTGGCCAAAAGTTTGATATTTGCACTGCATGGTCTATGCAAGGGACACCATCCAAACTCCACTGAGTGTCTACTTTTAAGAAAGGCCTGGGGTTTATAGATTTGCCTGGGAGTTGGCTGTCCTTGGGCCCAAATACTGCAGTCATACCCTACGTTTGATTGTATTTGGGTGTAGTGTCAAAAATGTCCTCTCCCTTAGAGAAAGCACATACATACCTGCCAATATATTATTAATTGAGAGAAGTGCGAGACAGTTGTCTTCAGTAACATACTACTGATTGGTGGTTTACACAGTTTTATCAAAAGCAGATGAAGTGTGCTCCCTCAAAATCTGTTCGACATGCACATTCTTTGTTACAGAATTTCCTCAAGGAATCCTTTAAAATGTTGGAAATCAATGGACAAACCATTAACAGTATTGAATTTATATCCAGCATCTCAAGTGAAAATGAGAAGCTAGATGCTGCAGTCTGTTAGGTGGCTGCCACATGAGCACTTTTCCTGTGCTGTTATGCAATACTTGACAGCTCTCCCGATTGGGCTATTCTGCAACTGTATCTCAAGTTCACAGGTTGTGCTTGTAAAGGGACATACATCATGGCTGCATTGCAGAGCTGCATGGCTATGTCCTTCAGAATAACTGGAAGAGGAGCCACCACCTGATGGATCTCCAACAACTGAAAAATCACTTCCAGATTCTGACCCATTACCCTCGTCCTCAGATGCAGTCTCAGTTCCTCAGAGCTCTCCTCCATTATTTGAATTAAGTCCTGGACCACACTCATTCAGTGAGATGCCACATCTCTTTCTTATCTAAACATCCCCCCCTCCCCCCCAAGTATTCTGCTAGGTAGAATGCAGAAGTACTCATAGAAATGTTAGTACACTGACAATGTTCTGTGTGTGATTTGAGCAGAAAAGGAGAATGCAGTGCAAGTGATAGTGGTTACAACTGAAAACAATCAAAGAATTTAAATCTTATCTTGGAATCCTCCTGGAAAACTGGCTTTACAAGCTTGCAAAAAGCAATCTTGAAGAGAAGATAAAGAAAAAAATACTTCAACTTGCACATCAAGGCAAACTGTAATGCAATTACAGTATTCAAAGAAGTAACAAAGCAAATATTGCTTTCAAAATATCATTACAATTCATAAGCGTAATTCACCTGGCAGAGAAGTTGGCGCACACCTTATTTTTGCAAAGGCAAATCCCCAAGCTCAAAGAAGCCAAATCCAAAATGGCTACTGACATTTCCCCTTCCACTACCTTAACCCGGAAGGATAGATACTTACATATAATAGCCCCAAGGATGGTCAGTCCAATGCCAGGGAGACCTAACCCCTCAAAAACAAAATCCCTAGTGTGCAGTTGTGGATTCCAGCACTGCTACCTGCAAACAGGAATCCTTTCTGGAGGGGCACCAGAGGGAAAGGGTAGATTGTCACCTTTCCAGTGGTACCCCTCATTTAAAAAAATCTGTACACAGACTGCAAGACTTGACCACTTTGACATTGATAGTGCAACACCAAGAGGGAGACTGATACAGAAGTGTTGCTGTGTCAGACCCCAGTGAAAGCTTAAGTCGGGGAAGTCTTGGGGGTATCCCCCTGACCCACAAGAAGGATGAGATTTTCACGTCCTCTGCATCTATGAGGTGGTACGGAGCACAGAAATATCTCGTCCTCCACACCAGAGGGGGTTAATGGTGAAGAGATCAGTTTATTGAGTTCTATTTAAGTAATTACAATATGTGCTGCATCATTACATTTGCTGGTGCTTCCGTTGCAATTGGACAAAAATTGGCAAAAGAAAAACCAGGGCTTGGTGGCTTACCAAACTAAAATAAACATTAAAAAAAAACTGTGACAATGTCAGTTCATCAGGCAAAGACTATCTGGCTTCGTCAGTGCTTGTTAATACACTGATGGCTGAGTAGTATTCCATAGAAGTGGGTGTACATATATACATATACAGAGCTTTCAAGTGGCCACATAGCATGAAAACGTGCATAACTCATTTAGCTTTGGATTGTTCTGGAAGTCTGAAACTTGTGAGTTTGTTTTTATGATTATAAATGCAAAATTCCCAGATTGCAAAAAGAGAAGTGGAGTTGGAATCATACTTCATGCTTGACCCAGTGGCGTAGCAAAGGGGTGGCGGCCTCCCCCCCTCACATGCAGCCGTTGTGGGAATTGCCAGCACCACCCGATGCCCCCCCCTCACTCTTACCTGCGGTCGTCGTGGGAATCGCCAGCACCCCGCCTACCCTCCAACCCCCCTTTCTTACATGGGCTAGGTAGGCCACTGGCTTGACCCAGGGTAACCCTTGAGTATTTAACTAAAGGGTCACAATATTGGCCCTCAAAATCTAGATTACTCCAGTAGCGGGAGAGAAAAGAGAGGGAAAATAAACATATTTTCTAATACTGCCCTCACCCACTTTGCAGTGGCATGCTTCATCATTGGGCCGCTGCAGACGTCCAAGTGCAGACCAACACGTTTGGACGGAGCGCAATTTTTTTGAAGTCAAGTGGTGAGGGTAGAGATAAGAAAGAAAGTAAAAGGACAAAATGCTTAGGGACAGATGTTTCCCTCAAGAAGGTATCACAAGATACAGAAAATAAAGAAAAAGATAAAACTGTCTAAGGAGACATCTTAGATTACCTTTATTCTTGAGTCTCCTTGGCAGGATTAAAAATTTAATTTGGGATAAACAGGAGGAGTAAATGCCCCTATATCCTAGTTACACAAACCAACATGTTTCGGCCTCTTTTAATATCCCTCATGGGTCAGTAAGGCCTTCCTCAGGGTGGGGATCCCTTAATTGCTGTGGTCTTAACACTCAAAAAATTGATCGTCGGTGGACCCGAATGGGGGAGAGGCGAACGCTAGTCTTTGATGCAAGTTTGACTGCAAGACAACGTTCCCACGACGGTCCCGGGTTCAGAGAAATTCTCGTAAACTCGGAAAATATTCACCTCCTGGAAATAGCAGATAGGTGAACTCACAAATTTTTGAGTGTTAAGACCACAGCAATTAAGGGATCCCCAACCTGAGGAAGGCCTTACTGACTCATGGGGGCTATTAAAAGAGGCCGAAACATGTTGGTTTGTGTAACTGGGATATAGGGGCATTTACCCCTCCTGTTTATCCCAAATTCAATTTTTAATCCTGCCAAGGAGACTCAAGAATAAAGGTAATCCAAGATGTCTCCTTAGACAGTTTTATCTTTTTCTTTATTTTCTGTATCTTGTGATCCCTTCTTGAGGGAACATCTGTCCCTAAGCATTTTGTCCTTTTACTTTCTTTCTTATCTCTACACTCACCACTTGACCTCAAAAAAATTGCGCTCCGTCCAAACGTGTTGGTCTGCACTTGGACGTCTGCAGCGGCCCAATGATGAAGCATGCAACTGCAAAGTGGGTGAGAGCAGTATTAGAAAATATGTTTATTTTCCCTCTCTTTTCTCTCCCGCTTCTGGAGTAATCTAGATTTTGAGGGCCAATATTGTGACCCTTTAGTTAAATATTTGTTAGTTAGTCCTTCTCTTTTGAGTGAGTTAAAAATATTGGCAGAGGAGGCTCATTCCCTAGGCTCTTTTTGTGATTTAAACCTTGAGTATCACAGAAGGTAATACCCCCAAAGAGTTCCACTGGACAACTGCTTTGTTTTGACCTAGGGTAACTGCAGAGATTTTGGGGTGGGGAAAGCCCACTTCTAAAATTGTGACTATGTTGGAAAGTTTCAGAGAAGCACAGGAACGTGTGACAAAATAGCAGCTCCCTGCGCCTTCCCTTTTCAACAAGGACCTGTCTAAGTATACCTTTGCTGTTGACTGGATTGCTTTGGGAGGGTGAAGTCTTTCAAGACCGAGCGGTGATCCTTTTCTGGGATTCTGCACAGACTAGCTGTTGGGTAGATCCTGTTCTGAGCACTACTTGCATCTAAAGGGTAGGCAGCAGAACGTGGGGAAGAGACACGTGGGGCTAGGAGGTCAGGTACCGTCAGCACAGCATACATGCTCTGATGGGGGTGGCGTTCCTCTACCCAGTACCTGTTTCAATGTTCTGTTTTTCCACAGTGAGGACATAAGGGGGCGAGGGGAGCCCTCCAACCTGCTGTAGCTAGCAAGTAGGTCACGATGCAATGTCACTACCTGCTCTTAATAAATTATTATTAATTAGTAGTGTGACATTTGTTTTTATTATTGGTGTGTTCTGATGTACCAACCACCGTGCAATAAGAAAATAATCGACAATGTACATAACATACAGGTACACTAAATTAGAATCTTTGTAATAGACATTGTGTGCAGTATGGCGTGCAGGACCAGAGTATTTCCAGGACTTTGTATGATCACAACTCCGTTTTGGAATTTAACTAATATACCTAATATTAAATGTGCTTGAGTTTGTGAAACAAATCAAAATTAGCTCTCCTCATCCACAGTCCATTAATAAAAAGTGCAGCGTGAGCAAGTATGCAAATCATGTCAGGAACCATAATTGTACATCTGCAGAGTCAGGTGTCTAATTGTTGCCCTTGGCAGAATTGACATCACTATTACACAGGGCGGTGTTCAGGTCTCCGGTGACAGCTGCCTTCCTCAGCCTAGCAGGAACTAGTTGACGTATTGTGTGGTCAGCTCTGTTGTGATTTTCCAATCCAGGAGCTAGTGATTTTCCTTCTTCAAGCAAAACATGCAATCCTACAAAGTAAATGCTTTTGCAATGAAGGATCGGCTTTGTTTTCATGCCTGTACACTTTGGTCTTGGGCTCTTCATTTTATGGTATAAACAATGGTACAGTTTCACCAATTCAAATTTGTCATACTTTTTGTATTTTGTATCAGTAGAACAAACCTTTAAAGTATGGGTGTTGGCCACTGGCCGATACCCACACTGACTTCCCAGTGGCCATCGGCCGATGCCCGCACTACCTTCCCAGTGTATCTATTGGTCAAGGCTGGAGAGGGCTCTAAGGGACCCTCTGGTGCGAGCACTACAGGGTTTCCATTTTTTCGTTTTAGAGGTCTGTTGCTTTTTTTATACGAAATGATGATCATCATGCATGCTGTGCTGATGTTATTTCCACTGAAAGTGGAATGATCTGATCGGCTCATTTCACTTTCTCTGAATTGGTGCTCATGGGCATATCTCAACCCTCGAGCTGCGATTTGCATAGGTGAGGTACCGTTGGAAAGGGGAGAATTTGCCCTTTCCAGTGATCTCTCTCTCTAGTGGATCCCTGCTTGGGGTTCGCCACAGTAGGGTGATCCCCAAGCATGGATCCACCCACTAGATAGCAGTGAGTAATTTTGGAGAGGGGGCCGAACTCTACCAAGCCCCCCGGCCACAAAAATCTTTCTGTCCCCTGGGTGAAGATACAAGGTTTTTACCTCCAGTCTGGCCCCTGGGTGGGGAGAGGGGTGGGGGGAGTTTAGTAAGCCCACTAGATACCGTGGAGAATTTATTTTATAACAGAAAGGGGTGGGGGCAGCACTCCAGACATCCAGCCAAGCCCCCACCCTCTAAATTGATTTATTTGCAAAGTTTTATATAGCGCTGGCTAGACCCGGAGGTATCAGAGCGCTTTACATGAGGATCAGTGAGTTACAGGTTCCATAATTACATAGGCAAGTATAGACATAGGAGAAAAGAAAAAAACATGAGATTACACAATAATGTGCGATTATTAGCGCGTACACACGTCTTATGGGGAGTGAAGAGGTAGAGGGGGAATGGTAAACGGGTGTAGGGAATGCAGGTAGGAAAACACAACGGGGAGGCGAGGAAAACGATGTCCGGCTGGGTAGGTGCCGGCCGAGGGGTGAACCAGAGCCAAACTCCTCTATAGCTGCATATGACAGCTCGACCGGGCATCAGCCAAAGTTGCTTGGGCACCGCGGTAAGTACAGACAATTTTGGTTTCCGCCCAGGGGGCATCGTTAAAGTTCCAAAAGTTCAATTAGATCAGGACCAGAAGTGAACCTGCGGGCAAGCATAGCAGAGTAGTCCAAAACCAGTGGTAATCCAGTACCGTTCCAAGATGGCCGCAGTGATTGCTTAACCAGTGTGAAGGCTCGTGGAAGTCCATCCTTTGTTTGCATGGTTAACTAGGAGAGACCATTTTGAAGAAAAAAAAATCCTAACGAGGTCAGGGGGGGGGGGCGGGGGCACCGACAAGATGGAGGGCCAACAACAGGCCTCAGCACATAGAGACCCCCTGCTGTGTCACCAGCGAGTGAAGGGACACGCGCAGCATAGAGGAAGGGGCACTCTCACAAGCCCCCCCCCCTCCCCTCCTCAAGACTCCAGTAGGAGACCAGCCGGCCTGGGGTCTCGTGGAGAAGGAAAGAAGGCAACAGGCGTTCTCCAACAGCTCCGGGGGTCAAGGGGACTCTGCTGCCGATCCCTTGCGCCTCACTGGGACCCTCACCTTAGGACTCCTGCAGGGTTCCAGCCAGCGCGTGTCGCACAGAGACCAAGCGTCAAGCATGTCGCGATGCAGACGGCACAGCAGGCGTCCTCCGGCAGCTCCTGAACTGGCTCGGGAAACAAGTCGGGGGTCCCAGATGAGATCAGGCATATCTCGCCACAGAAGTATCCGAGGATCTGCAGATGAGGAGGTAAGTCGCCACAGAAATCCCGCAGCCACCTCCATGCGTAGATCAGTTGCGGGCACGCGAAACCGGGCTGATGCAGGGATATTCCCAAAATTGGGATCCCGAGCCCCGGAGCTTGCGAGAAGCAGCTCCTACTTCGGCGGCCATTTTGATGTTCTCTAAATAACTCAACAGTCTTTCTGCCCCATGGGGTGTGAATAGGAGGTTTTTACCTCCTGTCTGCCCCCGGGGGAGGGCAGATATCTCACTAGACGTCAGGGGGTTGTTTTTTTTTGTAACAGAAAGGTTTGGAGGAGGCGTACCAGTCACTGGGCTGAGCCCCCACCCCCTAAATAAACCCAACAGTCTTTTTGTCCCCCCTGGCGCGCAGGTAGGGGTTTTTACTTCCAATTTGCCCCAAACCCAATCCCCCCCTTCCCTGGGGCATGGGGGTCAGAAAGCCTACTAGACGCCAAGGAGTTTTTTTTAATAACAAAAAGGGGCCGGACAGCCTGCCAGGTTTGCAAAGGCTTCTGGGTAAAAAAAAGCCTGGTGAGAGCCATGCAAGTCGTGCCACCATAGACTCCCCCTGGGTGTCTAATTTTCAGAAATGTCCAGGTTTGGTATATTTCCATAGGTGCTGACTCAGTTAGTGGGTGTTATCTTTTAGGTGGGTGTATTTTATAATTCATTTTTGGTTCATGATCGAACTGTGAGGATGGCCTACGACTGTTATTTTTATTTGTAGATCCTCTGTGATTCCTTGGTCTACGAAGAACAGTGTGCTTTTGAGCATAACTTAGCAACAGATTTTGATTGTGCAAGAGTTGAGATAAAGTAATTTTGATTTTGTGATATCAGATTTAATGCAGTGCTTTCAACATTGCAGAATATGCCCACTCAGCACCATCCTAGTGTAACTATTGTAGCTGTAGAAGGATCTTGGCTGTATTCCAGGTTCATACCTTTGTTTAATAATGAAGGCAGACCTTGCCTCTTTCTATGTCTTTAAACTCAAAACCCACTTTGTTTTTTGTGTGTGAGGAAATGGCTTTTTACAGGTTCACCCCCACTTTGACTATTAGGTACTGGGGTAATTAGTCTGTGATGCACTGGGCCCTACTAACCAGGCCTTAGTGCATGTGCTCTGACCCTTAAAAGTGTATGTTTAACTGGCTTATACCCAGGTGGCATAGGTTAGCTTATCATACATCCCTAGTATATGGTAACAGGAGTATCCAGGGCCTGTCAGGTAGTGCCCCTCGTGAACTGCAGCACTTATTATGTCACCCCAAAGTGTGTCAAAGTAAAGCATGTCTCCTAGCCTGCCACTGCAGACTGGTAGAGCAGTTTTAAACTGCGAACTTGACTTTCCCATTTAAAGTAATGGCAAACCCAACCCTTCACTTTTTATTATATATACAAGCCACAAGTAAGGCAGGCCAAATGAGCCCTCAGGCAGGGTGCTGTATATTAAAAAAAATTACAATTTTGCAGTAGAATGGTTAGTAGCCCCATTGGCGACTGCAGGGTTACACACTGACAACTCGGCTGTGCTAACTTCTGAATGGGACTACTAGAGTTGATACTTAAAGCTATCAAGAGAATCGTTACATTAAACCTGATGCTCAAATCAAATTTAATGTAACTTCTAAGTAAATAGCAACTTTAGAAAGTTGCCACTCTGTTCCCCAAGTTGGCCACAAGACAATGTTCTGCCCTCCTAGGGGGAAGTGTGAACGACTCTCAGGAAGGAACACAGAGGGCCTGCCATTCGAAGAGATGTTATCTCTTCCTGGCAGGAAGGCCAAACGAAGTGTGAGCCCCAGAGGTGTGCTTCAAAGGGGAAGGTAGAAACACACTAGAAGGGCTGCTCTTTTGTTCTGGTGTACAGGTTAGCATTGGGGACAGAGATGGGAAAACAGTTTGCCAAACCAGTTTTCCCAATGGTGTGTAGCCCTTCGGTAGCCACACCTCTAGGGTGGACTGCCGAGCTCCGCACACCGAAAGAGGAGTTCTGCCATCTTGGGAGTAGGCAGAGTATTGCATTCTGGAACTGCTAGATTCCACGCTGGAAAGGTGTTGTACTTGGCCCTTTCTGCATGGTCATTCACAAACTTTTTTCCCTTCACCCTCTTGTTTTCTGAACACATTTGTGTTGTCTTTTTGGATTCTGCACACTTTACCAATGCTAACCATTGCTAAAGTGCTTGTGCTATCTCCTTTAAACATGGTGGAATTGGCTTACGCCCAATTGGCATATTTAATTTGCGTACAAGTCCCTAGTAAAATGGTAGTAAATATACCAAGAGCCTGTAAATTAAATGCTACTAGTGAGGCTGCAGCATTGATTGTGCCACCCACTTAAGTAGCCTTTTAAACACGTCTCGGACCTGCCATTGCAGCCTGTGTGTGCAGTTGTAAACTGCCATTACGACCTGGCAAAATAAATCTTTTGCCAGGCCTAAACCTTCCTTTTTAATACATATGTCACCCCTAGGGTAGGCCCCCAAAGGACAAGCAAAACCACCTATAAGTTCTAATTCTTACCTTGCATGGCTACTATAGGGTACGTCACCTCACTCTGACATTTAACACTCACTTGCCTCAATTATTTACTTAAAGGGCTATCGTAGTGCAGCTGCAACCGCCCTGATTACTATAGTAGCTACTACCTTCATCCATCAAGTAGCTATGGGGAAGCGGAAATGCCCAGGTGTGATGCACCCGGGTCAGTTACCAACTTCAACCGGTAAGGTTACATCAATAGACCGAATGTTACAGCAAGCTATAGGGGTGGTGGCTATGGAGATCGAGCTGACAGAGATGATGTCCATCACTCCACTCTGGATGCTTTGCCTACTACTCAAACCAGCATCGAGCCAAATGAGATTGAGAACGAGGAGGAGGAGGAGGGTAGGGGGAGCGTCTCCAATGATGTAGACAATGTAAGGACAGATATGAGCTTTGGGCAGTCCTCGATGGAAGAAAGAGGCATGGAAGTGCTACAGTCAGCCAAGAAAAGATGGAAGGGCCCTCGGACCACTAGGCTACCAGCAAAAATCCACTGCTTCCGACTAATTGTAAAATCCTGGCCTGTGAGCAAGTTCCAGCGGGGGTGAGGGGTACGGGGGGTCATGCCCAGGTTGGGTGGAAAACCTGGTGGGAGACATCATAGCCAAAGTGAAATCCACCCTTCAAACTGAAATAAGCCCCTAGTTGAGGGAATTATAGCAGTGGAGCAAATATGTAGAGATATGCTCAATTTACCTGCGACGTTAAATGGTGTACAAAATAGGCCAGGATTAAAAGTAACAACACAACCTGATGCACTGATACCCCCCCACCCACAAATCTTGCCCAGCTGGAAACTCTCGTTTTGATACCAAGAGGGCGTCTATAACAGATCAAGCTAGCCTAGTTAGTCAGTCCCAACCGACCTCAAGCTCTTCATCAGCACGGAGAATCCAGATAAATTCCAACCACCTCCCAGATAATCACAAAAAAGATATACCTTTGGCCTTGACTGCTGAGCAGATTCAAAAACCTCCGTTCATAAACTTGCCACCTGCACAATGCCTGTATGTTGTTGTTATGTCGGGCGTGCCGCCTTTAAGGAAAGGGCAAAGGGACTGGCAGGAGGACTCGTTTAACAAATGCCTGCACTGGCTCACACAAAACCGGGATTTTTCTCCTGCATTGGTCAATTCTATTCTAACAACTAGAGTAAGTTGGATTGGGTATGGACGCATTGATCGGGACGGTGCATGTGTTATTGTGAACTTTAATAGCCCTATACCAGCTGCTAAGCTTTTAAAAGATGAGATTCACAGGTCAGCTCGTGGCTTACTCATTAGTCTTTTACCCTTGGGTTATTTTTATCGACTTGCGACTCATGTAGTAGGGGCCTATGTTCCTGGACCCGCTGAGCCTCTTACCTTAAGCTGAGTAGGCCATCAGGCACATTGCAGCCCGGTTTATGGGGTCCTGACTACCATCTGATTTGAAGCACTGGAGGGTGTGGATTGACTCCACAAAATGGGGCACTAGAGAGCAGCAGACCCGACTTGTGGCCGTTGTTTCAAATTTTGAAGGTGGGAGTGGAAGCACGAGTGGGGAACGGGATACTTTCAGT
Source organism: Calotriton arnoldi (assembly GCA_963921515.1). Classification (NCBI taxonomy): domain Eukaryota; kingdom Metazoa; phylum Chordata; class Amphibia; order Caudata; family Salamandridae; genus Calotriton; species Calotriton arnoldi. The sequence continues at coordinate 710,508 of CAWUFW010006186.1, read as the reverse complement.
CCTCTTTTAGATATCACAATGGATGTCATGAACTGGCCCCACAAACCCTGTGTGAACACTGTGAGAAGTGACCTTTGGACTAATGGGGTAAAACCCGTGGGAGGGTTGAGCCTGTTTGGCTGCGATAATGGTCTTCATGTCTCTATAGCTCGAGAAGCGTTAGTTGTAGGAGAGTTAGTAGGATCAAATGGAAGGGTATGATCCCCAGGTAGTACCATCATCCAATATATTTACAACACAGGTAATTGACACTTTTGAGATCCAAGAAAGACGCCCTAGTGAATTAAACCTCTTAAGAACAATCAATAACAAATCTGTAAATATGGTCTCTCGGAATTTAGCAGGGTTAAAAAGTAAATTCCTGGACCCTGAATGGCACAAATATGTAGAACACTTCCAACTTTGCCTTTTTCAAGAGACATGGGTGACAGATCCGCCTTATAAACTTGGGTTTAAGACCTATTGTGTTGAAGCTATTACCTCATTGAGTGGTAGACCTTCAGGGGATTGGTTTTATGGATATAAATCACATTTGATGTTGAAATTAGAGTTCATCAAATAGATTCACCTGATATACTTGGAGTGAGCCTAAGTTCAAAGAATGGTACGCTTCTACATCTGTTTAACGTTTATATTAGGCCAAGAAGAAGTAATCTCGAGGCACACGTTGTGGTATTATTGGGCAATGCCCTAAGATGTGTAGCTCCAAACTATATAATTATAGTGGGTGGTGATTTTAACTGTACTTATGAACCTATTACTAGATTGGAACTAGTGATGGAGGAAGAAGACTTAGCCATTGGGGTCCCACAATTGGTAGCAGGTCCATTGGTTCCGTGCTCTATAGCAGCTATACAACTGCTACATTTTACATTAGAACATGGATTAAGGGCATGTAATAGCCGAATAATGCCCGAAAGTAAAGATAAGTCTTCATTATATACCTCAAAAGGTGAAACACTCAGACTAAGATAGATTACCTCCTACATAGTACAGAAGAATGGCATAGAATTACGGACTTTAAAATTGATGACAAGGAATATAGTGATCATTTTCCCTTGTGCTTAGAAACTGCAGGGTGCTTAACTGAAATACAGCTAGAGATTAATAAGAAACTGCAACGGTCCCTTGGAAATAACTGAAGGTCAATGAAGTGGCCCCATATTGTGAATAATGCTGAGACCATGACTGAAAAATATAATATCTTTTCCAAAGTGCTTGGTTCTCATGTAGAATGGGTCTAATCTTTGACATCAATTACGGTTATCCATTAGTCTGCTTTGACTGCCCTAAGACCATCACTGACAAAAGCTATCACATGTAAAGAAATTACAACAAAAGATTTACTGAGTAATCCTTGGTACAATAAGCAATGTAAAGAGGCCAAGATATTCCTACTGGATTGCTTAAAAAGGAAATGTACAGTTAATAAGGAAGCAAAGGCTAATTACCAAAAGCATTAACCTATACACAGAGAGAATAGGACGAGGGCAACTGGAATAATCTACTCCATGCTGCTAAAATAAAAGATTAGTTCACGTTCTGGAAAATAATTGTGCATAGTAGTAAAGGCGGAATCTCCCATACAGAATATTATTTGGATCCTGCTTCTTGGACCCAACACTTTGCCAACCTCTACGCAGAGGCCAAGGGGGTTTCTAACGATCAGCGTGGGCCATTGACCAATTGTGTAAACGAATGTTCAGCCTACAGGATCCACTTCACCTTAGAGTTGGGTAATACTCAAGGGCTGGGTAAAATTCCGGGAGATTTGCTTAGGCATGATCTAGAAGTATGGGCTCCTTATGTTAACTTAATTAGCAATGCAGTAGCTTCAGGTGCACCGGTCTCTCCCCCCCCCCCCTTGGAAGGGTGCCGAAATAGTACTGATATTCAAAAAAGGGATTAAACTCAATCCTGGGAACTACAGACCAATAAGTCTTTTAGACACAATGCAGAAAGTTTATACCAGACAAGTTCTAGATAAATTGAATAATTGGATCAGTGGAAATAATATATTAACAGTTTGCCAGGCAGGGTTTAGATCTCGAACTAGCACAATTGAACAAGTATTTAGGCCAATGTGCATTCTATGGAAATATTTTAAAATAAGAGATGTCCGTATTTGTATTGCATTTGTAGACTTAAGGGCAGCGTTTGACCTTGTCCCAAGGGGGCTGCACTGGGCACAACTGAAAAATCAGGGAGCCCCATACAACATCCTAGCCCAGATAGTTAGGTTACACCAGGGTAATTATGCTATGATCTGTTGGGGACGAATGGTGAACCAACTAAGCCAATCCCAATTAATAGAGGAGTCAGACAGGGGTGTGTGCTCGCACCTACCTTATTCTCACTCTTTATTAATAATGTTGTTCACCATCTCAACAATTGCAGTCATGACTCTCAAAGCTCTGTGGGTCCGCGGTTCCAGCTTTGCTTTTTGCTGATGATACTATTCTGCTCTCGCAGACGCCGAGGGGTCTCCAAAACCTTTTAGATAGCTTCAATGAATACTGCACTGGAAAGGGATTGGAAATTAACATTAGCAAGACCAAATGTATGTGTTTAAAACACAATAGGACCTTTAAGAAAAAACATCCATGTTGCTAAGAAAAATCTTGAAATGGTCTCACATTTTAATTATCTAAAATCTAAATAAAATCTAAATCCGTATTTGTAAAGCGCAAACTACTCACCCTTACGGGTCTCAAGGCGCTGGGGGCCGTCGTGGAAATTAAGTGAGCTATTGCCAAGAGTCACATGGTGCTGAGCTGAACTGCCGCCGGAGCCGGGGATCGAACCGTGAGGCCTGTGCTCCGAAGTCAGCTGACCTGGCCGCTGCACCACACCTGGGTAACTGGGTATTACTATAGATTCTAGGGTGTCGTGGAATCCCCAAATAAATCACTCAAAAACGATTTTCACTCGTGCTGCAAGGGCGGTCTCTAGTAAATATCAGAATTCTACAATAAAAGCTGTTATGCCGGCTCCTGAGATTTACAAGTACAAAGCCCAGGCCGCAGCATTGTATCTGGATGAGCTATGGGCCATAGAAAATTTGAGGCAGCTTTCCATTGAGGAAAATAAATTCATGAGGGGGCTATTAGGCCTACCGGCGGCTACGCCACTAAAGCCTCATTTCCACGATCTTAACGTAAACGAATAAAGCATATTGCAAACTTGAGACCTCTGCTCTTTTGGGTAAGGTTGTGGATGATACAAGAGTTGGATCATTATAGAGAAGGCCTTAGAGAAATAATATTCTTAGATGAACTGCAAACTCTCCCCTGGCTGCGTTATGTGAAAGCATGGTTCCTTAATCTTGGTTTAAGTGATTATTGGGACGAGCCACAAACACTGTCCCAGAAACAATTGAAGCAGATATATTGGGAGTTTCAGCTGAATATACTGCAGAGTAACCTAAGTTTAGGTAGATTAACTACGCAATTTTTGGAAGCCAAGCCTTGTCCAGGGTTTGATGAGTTGTTGGATGTTGTTTATCCTCGCCTGGCAAGAACAGTATTTTTGAAGTTTCGTTATGGTATCCTTCAAATTAAACCTTATACAGCAAAATGGAATTCGGATAGTGGGTAAAACGCTGAATCCCTTTGCACTTTATGCACTTTAGCAACTGCAGAAAGTATCTCACATATTTTGTTCTTTTGCACATTTTATGATAAGATTTGATAGAAGTCGATTCGCCCTCTCTGTCAGAAGTTGGGATTTAGAAAGCACCAGGAAGCTCTGAGAGTTTTGAGGCACGAAACGTTGCCCTATCTTGTTTTTAGCTTGAGTAGGTAATTATTAGCAGTGGCAATTGCATAGAAAAAGTAGGTCTAAAGTTTTAACATTTTCTAAATAATGTATTAATTGCTTATCTGAATCTGTTTTTATTTTTTCGTTCTTATTGTTTAAAAGATTAAATGTATTTTAATGTAACTTTATGGTTAATAAGCAAAATAAAGATTGAAAGAGGCTTCTAACCATTTGGTGCCTGCAGCCTGCTTCCTGGGTCACATAAGTAGGTGTAGCTGGCAGTTGGTCTTTGTGTATTGCTCCCAGACAGTGATACAAAAGAGCATAGGTGTTGGCAGGATGGGGCCATTTCTGACTTGATGAGGGGGAGGAGCTTTCACCTACCACATGTGCAGATCACAAAGGCTGTGCCTGGAGCACGCTGACAAAGGTGTGACACTAGTTTTTTGTGACCCCAGACAACCTAGAGCAAGGGAAGGGAGGCAGGAAATTCCAAGCACTTCTGGGGTTTGAAACCTCCAGAATGTTCTTCTCCTTCAGAATGGGCTTCAGGTATAAATAATGGACGCCCAGACCCAACTCTTCATTACACCTCTGGAGCTGTGGAATACTAAACCGGACAGCTCTGCTGCTCTGCCAGAAACTGCTACTCTTGTTTTTGTGTCTAAAAATTCATAAAAATAAGAGCTGTTTTCATAAATTAGTGTTGAATTTTCTTTGTGTTGTGTTTCTTTCTTGTAAACACAAGGAGATGATGGACGGAGTGCTGAAACTTTTCAAACACTCACCCCCAGTCCCAGATCTGGGTTTCTTTCTTGTTCAACTGTTTTGGGACTTGTAAATGTTTTGCATGTTTTCCTATGACAAACTGACTGCTCGAAGCCACAGCTACCCAGGGTTGAGCTGAGGTTTTGCAAACAAGCCTGACTGTACCAACGACGGGTTTGTGAGTTTATTACACGTGAGGTGGCTCAGCCACACCAATAATAAACTGCTTTCCTCACATCGTGCATTTCCCACCATCAAAACATGACTACTGGCAAATTTGAATTTGAATAATGTGGTTGAATGATAGCACCACAGGCACTTTCACAGTCTCTTGTCTGTATTTACACAGACGTTCCTTGTAGGGATCTAGAAGGTTGAACCTAGTCGATTTTATGGTACATATTCGGAGTATGTTTTCTATTTTAACATGGACATGAAAGCACTATGAGATAACGCTAATCCAGCTGCTATTCTACTGCTAAAATTGATACCTACTGAAACCCATGTACAATAATGTTTAACTATTTGTGTTTTCAAATTCTGTGCAGTGAATTATGTTTACATTAACAAATGTAAACAAATTGGGATCCACTCCTTACCTATTATCATCGGAATATTTTTTTACTGTGAACCGTTTTTAACTGTTTTTGGTACACTGACACTTAAAATAACCACTGTGGAATATAGATCGTCATGTGATCAAGACACACATAGGGTCGAAACTCGTCGTCGTTTCCTGTCTGTGAGCTGGAAACCCACTCTGTGCAGTGGTTTTCAGTTTGCCTTCCCTGACACACTGATGCATCGTGTGAGTTAGCAGGTCAGACCTTCACGCACCTGACAGGCCATAAGGCGCTCATGTTCACAGCTGGTTTCTGGGCTCTGCTTTCGTAGCTTATCATTTAGAGGGTTTTGGTTGTAGATAGATATATATGTGAGATATTGGGCAAGTTGGGTGAAGTTTAGAGATGTGCTCCCAATATATTGTAGTATAGCTTTCAATAAAAGGAAAGTTTAAAACACCATTTGGAATGGAAGAAAAGCTTCATTTAAAAGACAAACAGTATTTGTGTTTTCTATTTGCTCCACGTGATATTGCTTTACGAACAATTGATGACCAGGGCAGCCTCCTCTCGTACCTGATGTTTTACACTACAGTGCATGTTTTTCATAATAGTAGACTTCGCTGCTACATAAAGATGCACCACAACAAAAAGATAAAAGCAAGTTTATTTGTCATGTTCCAAGCAACCGCCTCTCGAATCTACTCGTATAATTCTTTTAAAATCCAATTCGCCATAGCAGACAAATGTGGTTGATTAAATGAGACAAATTAGACACTGCCATCTATTTTTAAAAGACTGCTTTTTACTATCCATTAAAAATATTTTATTATTTTTACAGAAGACTAAATTACTGTTTTGTAATGATCAATTATATGCCCTGCAAGCACAGAGATAAGTGAGATTTCTTTCAGCTCAGAAAAGTAAAATGAGAAAAAGATTGTCCTCTCGAAAAGCTATTCTTTAAGCTAGGAATATGTTCAGCACTTCCGACTTCCTTCTCCTTTGACTTGACACTAATTTCAAGGGTGCGTCGATGCACATTGATGCACTGCATACGTGCTCTCCTGCCAGCCTGTATTATGCAGTATTTCAATTGCGTATTCTATTGTAAAGTTTTGTATTTCCCGTTTGTGAAGCGCGAATACATCTGGTCTTCGAGCATACTAGTATTTGGGGGCAAATAGATTGCAAATGATCTAGGTAGCAAAGAAGAAAGTCTTTGGGGACTTTTTAAAGAATAGGTGCATGGCGTGGACTTCCACAAGGTAGGCCTGGAACTGGGAAGGAGTAGCTCCATAAAGAGGATAAGGCCTCTTTGTGGCTGTGACCACCTGTTCCGTGGCTCCACCGCAGCCAGTATTCACCTTCAGCCGGTCAGGCACCTTTCTGCCAAAGTAGAGGGTCTGCTTCAGCGGATCACACTGTTCTTCTGCATGCAACAGTCCACTCCCCACCCGTCATCTAGTGGTCAACCATCTCCAACCCCCCTTACTTGAGATTGCCTCCAGCCTGCCCCTGATAGAGCGATGATCTTGAGAGAAGCAAGGGTTTGCTGTGATTGGCTGTTTCTTAGTAATAGTATTGTTGTAGAAATTTGGGAGATTTAAATGTGCAATGGTACATCAGCTGTCCAGTTTGCAACAACAGTCTGTTTGTGAGCTGGTCTTTTGCAAATACCCCTACAAGCAACAGTCCTCTAAGGACAGCCTTACTTCTAGTAAAGAGCCTGTTCCTACTTCTCCTGCTCCCTCCTTACCCCTTAGACCTGGATCTCAGTGTTAGCACATCTCTTATGCAGATATTCACCTCATGGCAGAGCGGTGGATATATAATATTAGGTGCTCCTGAGGGCCCATCTTCAGATAAATAAATTTGACATGTTGAGGCACTGTCTTCTCTATGGGTCAGTGACTGGTGAGGACTCAAACAGAAGAGGAGCAGAGAGGAAAAAATGTAAAATGACAGATGTAGGGGATCTCCTTAAGCACCTGTGTGGCTATCTCAATTAGACTGATGGATTTGATGTACTAACAACTTGTGCATGCCTGTGTTTACATGTGTTAAAGCTAGACCTATTGGTTGTGCCAATGCTTGTTTTAATGTGATGTTAATACTGGTGCTGACTAAGAGGCTGATTTATATGTTGGTGGTAAGGTTACTCTGTTGCAACGGTGACGAAGTGTCCTTAACACCAATATAATGGTTCGCCCACCCGATTTAAATGCGGGTGGAACTTAGGTGTAACCTTGGCAGGGGACTACTAGTCATGGTTAGACCCCTTAGACTGCCCAATGGATTAAGGAGGTTGACCTCTACGTCCTCCCACCTAATTTAGTTGATACCAAAGGGGATGATGGACGGAGCGTTAGAGCAAATAAAACACTCACCCCCAGTCAACTGATCTGGGTTTAATCCATCATCATTCTTTAGCTCACTCCACCACCCCAGTTCAGACATGGCCATATGCAAATCAGTCTGACCCTGTGCCTCATGGGAACAGTCCAGCCCGAACTGCCAAGCCATGTCTTCCCTGGACCGGAAACAAGCATCCTGGGACCGGTTTCGGGTTCATAACCCTCATCAGCCAGGCTATCTTGAATCCAGTGGCAAAGTGAGCAAGGGACCCACGTCTGGGCATACCCTGCCAACTTAGGGCGAACAAAGTGATACCAAAGGGGATGATGGACGGAGCGTTAGAGCAAATCAAACACTCACCCCCAGTCAACTGATCTGGGTTTAATCCATCATCATTCTTTAGCTCACTCTACCACCCCAGTTCAGACATGGCCATATGCAAATCAGTCTGACCCTGTGCCTCATGGGAACAGTCCAGCCCGAACTGCCAAGCCATGTCTTCCCTGGACCGGAAACAAGCATCCAGGGACCGGTTTCGGGTTCATAACCCTCATCAGCCAGGCTATCTTGAATTCAGTGGCAAAGTGAGCAAGGGACGCACGTCTGGGCATACCCTGCCAACTTAGGGCGAACAAATGCTCTAAAATCCTTTTCTTTAGGTCACATATAGTACTGCCAACATATTTGAGTGGGCAGGGGCATTCCACTATATAGATCACAAATTGATAATCCTAATATAACATTTCGTAGAGCAAAAAATCTAAAGGATGTGTTGGTACATAGTCACTTCAGAAATAAAACAAAACAGACAACGTGGTTACAAAGTGTGGGATTTCGCAAATGCAACAGTTGCAAAGTATGTACCATTGCTAAAAATACAAAAGAAATCGAAATGGCTAACAAAAAAATGTGGAAAATCAGACAAAGAATAACCTGTAAGAGTCAATTTGTGATCTATATAGTGGAATGCCCCTGCCCACTCAAATATGTTGGCAGTACTATATGTGACCTAAAGAAAAGGATTTTAGAGCATGTGAGGGCAACAGTGAACACTGACAGAGTATGGCGCCCTCTGTTGATCGATTGTTCCCCGTGAGCAAGGTCTCGGCTGAGACCGAAACGCGTTGGGGTTGTGTGTTGGCAGCGTTTTTTGGAAAATAAAAACACCCTGGAACCAGCGATGGTATGATGTGATGATTCATACTTGTATCCAACTTTAAAAGAGCTGTGAGTGCGGTGAGGAAATCCCTGTTCAAAGGGATATTGTGGCGATATTTGTAACGGCTTGGTCCTGCCGTACTCGACACGCACCACCACAGAGCGCCCAGCAGTCAGTAAAGGTGGACTTTGCGGAAAGGATATAGATATATATATATATATATATATATATATATAGAGAGAGAGATTTACTTACCTTAAATATACTTATCATTCGAGGTAAAGGCCTCTGCATGGTAAAGACATGTGTAATAAAGGCTGCATGGTAAAAGCATGTGTGGTAAAGGCATGCGTTGTAATGTCATACAACCTGGCTAGATGCATTTTACACAGCTTGCTCCTAGCATCGCTTTAATCACAAATTTTACAATTTGTGCCTATCAAATGATTATTATTCCCATTGAAGCAGAGCTTGACAGTTTCTTAGCATGTGCAGACACTGAGTAGATACAGTGTATCTCTCAGTTATCTCCTTCTCATTGGCTCTACGCACTTTAAGTGACATAACATTTGTGTCAGAGCTTCTGGAACATTGCTGCAGTGCAGCACAAATTCTGATTCAGGGTTCACTAAACTGCATGGCATAAAAAGGTACATTATACACATAGATACACACAGGCTCAGATTTACAAAACTGTCACACAGTGCAGCACCCAAAGTTGCTTCACTGCATTGCATGAGAAGGAGGGAGCAGGAAAGCACCAAATCTACTAAGATATGGTACTGTCCTACTCCCTCCCTAGTGTTGGCGCACAATTAGGCTGCCGTGCGCCATGTACACACCTTTACATCATAGTGCAATGTTGTCTGTGTGAGTCTTGCATAGGTTTTGTATTGGAAGGATATCCTTCTAGTACAAAATACTATGCCTAGACAAACTTTAAAAAGTTCCCACTTGTGTGCAAGTACAGTGCAGTACATATGAAAAGTGGGAAGTTAGGATAAATAAAAGCATTTCTACTTTTTAATGCCTGCTTCAAAATGTGCTCTGTTTTGGTGCAAAACCCTGTCTATTCTTGTTTGTAAGCAGGATTTTGCATAAAAACTGTGGGTGGTTCCATGGGAATGCCCATGTACCACCCATGGCACACCCCCTTGATGCAGAGTAATACAAAGCAGCGCCTTGCGCTGCTTTGTTTTATTTTGAGGCAACTTTCCAAGACAAAACAAGTTTTGTGCTGGAAAGTAAATCCAAGAAAAAACATTTTGTGCAGGTTTGTGTCACTTTTCTGATGCAAATCCAGAGCAAAATTTTGTAAATCTGGGCCAAAATATGTGTAAACTCTGCATCTAAATTGAAGTTTTACAGCACAATCTATAGCATTATTTCTAGCATTTTTGCCATTTAAACATACACTGTTATGAATAGGATTCCAGTGTCGAAAATGAAAGCTAAGTACATGTTCAGCAAATGATAATCAAAATTGTATTTACCAAGAAAATAGTTGGTTTGTTGTGCATGTGTGTACCAGCACGCCAATTTATTACTCTGAACATCCCAATTACGTTTTAAATTGTGTCTTCAATATTGAATGTACCCTACGTTCTCACTACTCGGCATCGGTAAGCATCTCTTCCAAATAGGAAACAGGCCTGATAAACTGTACAGTATATCATTTATTTATTATAGTTATGTCTCTCAAGGGAGCACATTTAAATTGAAGCCATTTAATTTTAAAAGAGAAATGTACCATGTTCGGGATTCTTCTAAAACCTGCGAGCCCTCTTGAAAAAAGTTCTTTATTTACCGTAGAATAGCGCATGTAATGTAAACATGGATTTCCCACCATATAAAACAAAACAATTTCATGACAAAGAAGAATGCGCTTTCGTTCAGACATCCTTGGAGTTAATACACTGAAGTCCTGCCTTCATAGGAACCTCAAGGCAGGACTTAAGGGGGACAGGCAAGAGATGCAATTCTTCCTTGCACATAACAAAAGGGCCATTAGCATCACAAGAGACCTGTGTGCTCTTAACCCTAGAAGTCTGCCACCTTCCCAGACTGGGGGATGGGGCTAGCACCTGACAACAAACCTTCCTGGTAGGCCGCATAGGATGACATTGACTTGAGACTCTGATAGCAACAAGGATGGGGCCGAGGCGCTCAAACAAAGGCTATATCTCCACAAATATTTGATCCCCCAGCAGTTTTATAATAGCAACAATAAAGAAAAGTGTTTGATTTCCAAGGGCAAGGGTTATTTTAATATGCACTTTCTTATATTTTTAATTAATAAACTTTTTCGTGACTTTGGTAAATCGAAAGGTTTCAATGTCTCATAGAGCCCTCCACAAGGCGAACGCTAATAGTTACTGTATTGCGTTTTCCTAAGCTGCTCACATCTTCCACAATCTGCAATAAAAATTTAGATATTTGGGGAACGAAAAAATGACCGGGCAAGGAACCTGAACATATAAGTCGGAGATCATAGAGAGACATGACAGAAGAGAACATGGGATGTTCGGAGTGCGATATGACAAGGGTGAATGCGTGGGAAGTGTATGGAACTGGATGAGTGCACGGAGTAAATAGAAAGATTAGAGCAAGGAGTGAGTTGAAGGGCTGAAGCAGAGAGAGAATTACAGGAGTGGCATGGGAAATATGTAAGGCGATTCAGATGGGGAGCTTTGGGGTGATTTTTTAAGGGGAAGAGGCACCTTACATCTAACATTTGCAAACACCCAAGAGGGAGATTGGAGATTTAAGAAGGCGATGTATTGGCAAATGGAACTGCATATTGACGGCCTCATTATGAGTAATGGGGTCTAGGGAGTTCAGGAATACTGGACCAGAATGTCCATTTCTGGCTGGTTATTTCTCCCCTGCACCACAATATTCTGAGTTCTTAGGCCCGGAATAGGAACTAAATGCATGGACTATAATTACCAATCCATTTTTTACTTGCAGATGAGTCATGATTCTAGTCCAGTTTCCATACTCATTTTGCTCTGCTTTGAGCAGGAATGAAACATGCATGGAAACGTGGTTTTACTGAGTGCATTCGTGCACCCGGTAAAACCTTGAATCAGACGGGGTGGTATCTCCCTGCGGATAACGCACTACTTGATTTTTAATTGACCCAATAGTGACTTTTTAAATGAGAGAGGAAAAAAATCCCAGAGGAAGAACGTCCATAAAGATATCAAATATCATCAGTTTAAATATATAGAGTCATCCTCTATCAAACGGAGAGAGCAATGGAATAGGTAAAAAAATCTCAGGAATGATAAAAACTCGGACTGATTTTGGTAAGGGGTAGGATGACCTCATAATTTTTTGTTGGCTATATATGTTTTTATATGTATGCATGTATATGGTACTGTACAGGGTCGATGACAAGCATAAAGGGCCTTATTCAGATTTTGGTGGATGGAATAGTCTATCACAAACGTGACATATGTTTTGTCCGTCGTATTACGATTTCCATAGGACATAATAGGATCGTAATACGGCAGATGGGATATCCGTCACGTTTGTGACTGAGTATTCCCCTCCGCCAAGATCTAAATCTAAATCAGGCCCAAAGTCAACAACTCATAGGAGAGACAGCTGGGTTGTAAGAGTTAAAGGAGTGCGATGTAGTGTTTCGTAAAGAGGTGAGTCTTCAACTCTTTCCAAAACTGAAGCAGCATTGGTGCGGTTCTGATGGATTTGGGGATGTTGTTCCAAATCCTGAGTGTATACATGGAAAAGGCATAATGCCTTGTGTTTCTTCTTATTTACACTCCTTATTCTACAGTCTGATGGTGTCCTGGCTGTGCATGTGCTAAGAACCACCAGAGATAGAGAGCTTGTCTGCAAAATAACCGGGGGTGCCGGTCGATTGGCTTTGTAAAAGACGCCACTAGTTTTGAAGATGGTGCGGGCCAGCAATAGGACCCAATGTAATTCCATTAGGATGAAGGTGATGTGATCATATTTCTTCAGGCCCTGGATGAGATGTGCTACGGTGTGTAGGATGCTCTTAAGGGGTCCCAGTGGGGAGTCCAGGAGGCCATGGAGCAGGGCTTTACCACCATTCATGCAAAAGTACGAAGGCTTCAACAGCAGTTTTGAAGTTGCTTTCTGGAGGACGTGATTTCTCTTTCTTCAGAAGAGAGAGCTAGTATCAGGCCACTTTTTTAAAAAGTGTTCCTTGAGGATGTGGTTGGTGTCCAGGGTGAATCGAAGTGACTTGGCATTCGGTGAAAGGTTTAGTTCAAAGCCGTCAAGGTTCAAGTCATTGAGCCAGGTTTGTATGGTGTCAGGTGCGTTGCTGCATTCCTGTCTTAAGCATTAATTCAATAAGCTAGTGTATATTGGGACTTGCAGTGAATGTAATTCAGTTCAAACTTTTGCACTAAAGTTCTAGATTAAAGTGGTTTGTATAATGAAAAATGTATTTTAACATGTTGTCCCATGTAACCATAGAAGAATTAAGATTGCATTTCATTTTTTGATCCTAGTTCTTAGCACCCAGAGAACGTACTGGACACCCAGTTTACCTGGTAGTTTGGAAGTTGCTTCTTGCTGTATGTTGCATCTATGCACCTTCTTGGTAGAAATCATAGACTCTTGGTTTCCTTTTAGACCTCTAGACCATAACGTGCCTCTGTGGACCAATAGATACCTAGGTACTCAGTGGGTTCTGGAAGCAAAATTTTTCAGTGAGTTGCAACTTTATCACATCTGGACCCTACAGACTCTCTAAGTATTTTGTATTTGTTCAAAACAGCATCATGCTTTTAGCATGGGCATGCTGGACCCAAGCCCAGGGCGCTGAGGTGAAGAGGGGTGCACAGGGCTATCTTCATACAGATTATGCAGCAGTCTACCTATGACCAGGCTCCAAAGAAAAGTGTGCTTTGTCAGCTACCACTGTACAGCTCATCTCTCAGTTCTGCACTAATAACTTGAGGTATGAGGAAATGCAACAGTTAATCACACCTTCAAAACAAGCAGAGGACGAGAGGAATATTTCTCAGTGAAAAAGGGGGAAGGTAGGCACCAAATTGGGGTTTCCTAGGGAGCTATCTGCGCAAAGGTGAGCCCTGGCCAGTCTCTATGAAGAACATCAGCTACCGGATCAACAGGCATTCAAACAGCTGCTCAAACACAATGATGTCGATGTCCACCAATGCAAAAACGCTGTGCATCTAATCGTAATGATTCTCTTCTGACCCATCCCTCCTTACCCCTTTAGCTGCTCTGTCCCTCTTCCACCTTGCCTACTTCATTCTACTGTGTCTCCTTCCTACTTTTGCCCTCTCTAGTCACCCATCTCCTCTCACTAACAGATCAGTCCACCTTCTACAACAATCTAATAAAGGTTTGCGATACATTGGCAATGTTGTTCCATAGAGGATTCTAGCCAGCGCAAACCTTTGTTGTAGCCGTAGTTATAAAATTCTTGTAGCTTATATGTAAGAATTATCATGAAGTAAATAATATTTTTTCTACTGCAACAGTTGGAAATTTTGAGAAATCATTTGAGTACCTAACAAAAGTGGCATTACATCTATTTCAAGCCATTATATTCACTGAACTGGGACCTTAACACTAATACAACTGATATACTATATGAGTGCTCCACTATTCTCTTTTTTTCATTTGCTGGGCAGGAATGCTCTTTGATACAGACATACAGTTCTTGGCAGCAGTGGTGTTGTAGTGTTTTGAGCACCATTCGTTCCCATCACTTCTCCAACAATAGAGAAGTGCGACTATTGTACCACTGTGGCTGTTTCTTTTCTATCTATACAAGCAGGTTGATCAGACTAGAGCATCATTCTTATCAAAGGTGGTAACTCCATTTAATGTAGGCCAGTCTATCACTCTGCCTGCCTTTTACACCCCACCACATCCTACTAAAGAGGAGGACAAACCCCACCACCAGGACCCAAAAAGAGCATTGTTGTTCTACCTTGATTGTACCAAAGAGATCCAGGTGGACGATCAACTCTTCATAGGATATGTCAGTGCCAAGAAAGGGAAGGCAGTGCAGAAACGTACCATCTCATGATGTATCGAATTGGCCAAAAAGCAGCCCCCTGAGGGCTTGAATGATCATTCCACCAGAGCCAAAGCTGTGACTACTGCATTAGCTTGTGGAGTCCCTGTCCTGGACATCTGTCAGGCATGTGGGTGTCTCTGCATGGCACTGTGCCCGTTTGGTCCTGGAGGATTTTTAGAATAATCTGTTTAGCAACCCCACCTCTGGGAAGGTATTGCTTGTGTATCTATTCTAAGATAAGGAATATGTGGCTAAAAGTCTCTATCAGATGAACAAGTTAATTACCTTTGGTAACACCTTATCTGGTAGAGACTCCATTGAGCCACAGATTCCTTACCAACCCTCCCATCCTCCTCGCTCTGAAAATGGATTACAGTAAAATGGTTACCCTTCTTAAGGGCCCTAGACATGCACATCACTGGTCAGTGTTCTTCATGGCTCTGTGCTTCTGGCGTGGAAAGTCGCGAAAAGACACTGACATCAGCGCACTGGGGTGGCTCCTGTATAGGCACTGCACACGTCACTTCTGATGCGGATAATGCCGAACACGCCACGAGGAGCCTAACTATGCCACCTACTTACACGCAGGGTTATTGCTCAAAAAAGTTTTCGGCTCCAGTCTGATGCCTGAGGAAAAGTGTAAGGAAAGGAACCTGTGGCTAGAAAGAGACCCTACCATATAAGGCATTACTGAAGGTAAGTAGCTTGTTATTTTTCGCTAATTCTGTTCAGCATGCACAATAACCATTTTTTAGGTCGAGCTTTAGCAGCAGCGCGCAAGCACTGCTCGCTCTGTGAGGCATGCAGTAGTAGAGTATGGTAAGCAAGCTTTCCTCACTCTCCGCCCATATTTTTCATTGGCTTCTGTCTTTGTCCTTCGTAAATTCTGTCTTCTGATTGATTATGAGGCTTGTTAGTCCCACCTTATTACATGTCGTCATTTGTACCCTCCCATGGCTATTGGCCCCTTTACTTGGAGTGTCACACTGTACGGTATGAGTTATTTATAAGCACTATTTTTCCCCGCTTCCCCGCCCGCACTCCCGTTGTCCTTGCCTTCTCGCACCCCCCGCCCGCACTCCCGCTGTCCGTACCTTCTCGCCCACCTGCCCCCGCCTGCCCGCACTCCCGTTTCCAATGCAATAGGTCTCGCGTAAATGCAAGTCCTATTGCATTGCAAATGCTTGTTACTGATGTACCCCATCAGGGATGCACTTGTTGACAGATCTGGGCTGTGACATCACAATACACGTTGCTTAATTTCCCACAGATGTCCTCATTGGAGATTGAAAATTTCCTTTGTGTCAGGAGGTTTAGGGGCGTGGCTATAACGTGAAGTGCTGGGTTACAAGACCGCGCATGCTAGAATGACAGGGTTGGCGAGGTCTCGTCTCAGTTGTACTGACGTTGGCTTAAGGAGGCGGTGCCTCGCTGCCTGTGTTGTGCAGACATGAGAGGTGTGGGCTGGCGATGGAACGTCAGTCATTGTAGGCGGTCCCACGCCTTGTTGTGGAGACTAAGTGACATCAGCTGTAAAGTGACCCTCCATGTTGTGGTGACGTACCAGGCGCGGCATTACGCGTTGACGTCCGGGGAGAGACCGAAACATCTCAATTCTTACACAGATACCCTTTCTGTCCGTGAGACAGTCGGAATCCCTGTTGGCAAGAGAGCCCCTTTCAGAAAGATATAAGTATAGTTAACAGATAACTCTCCATTACTAGAGGCCGACCCCTTGACCAGAAAGTATCTACCTGTCAGATAGAACTCCTCCGCCGCACCATAGTACTTCATACTAGAGATACTACTGCTGTCAAAGCCATTCCTCTTGCGCATCCCTCCTCCAGGTTGCTCAAAACAGTCGGAGACAATGGGGGCTGAATTCACTCCTGATAAGTCCGTTTGCAAGTTAAGGCTCATTTTGGGTGCTAGACTGACTTGGTAGTCTTAGGCCTTGAAAATAGTTGGTACCTGTGCTTACTACCTACAGATGCTACGAAGAGTTACTTCCTTTGAGTCCTCAGTGGAATATTATAATAATCTATGCCACAGCACAGTCTAGACTGCACAGTGTTTGGTGCTTGTGTTTGGGTTCACTGAGTCTGTTGTGAAGTGAATTCCACTGCCTAGTTAGTATTGGGCGTAAAGACGTAACGTCATCTATTAGGTGGGCATGCTTGAGTTCACTGACCGCCTATAGGTAAAAAGCGGAATTAAAAACCTTAACCATTGTGCACAAGGCTTTTATCAGCAGTGCTCTGAACTGATGGCAGAAAATACAGATGGAACGTACCCAATACAGTCTTGACATCTGTATAGTTAACCTAGGTGGGGAAATCTGCTTCATAACTGTTAAGATGGTAGAGCATGCCTTATATATGGATGTGGCTAAACTTTGGAACTCCATGCCCCATCTTGTGCAGGTAATCAGTGTTTGTAAACAAAAAAAAATCAGAAAAGGTTCTTAAGCCAAACTGTATCTATCCTTTAATCTAGACTTAATAGCTGTGTAGTGGTTATGTTAACTGTCTGAGTGTTAAAACGCTTCATTTATTGTGTGCTATATACTTACTGTGTAAAGTAATAGAGTGAGAGTTCATCTACTGCAATGAAATCCACTTATTCTGCCACATAGAACCCTCTGAGAGAGAGTTCAGCTTCAAAGGATATCCCTCGTACCAGATAGATGTCAGCTCCCGCAGAGAACCTCGTACCAGCGAGAGCTCCTCTCTGCCGCAGCTAACCCTTCAGCAGAGAGAGCATCCACTCTGCCACAAAGAACCCCTTCATCAGAGAGGCTGAGACCCTCACTTACCAGTTGGAGCTTTACTGCCACAGAAAACCTCCTTCATTGAGATACTTGAGAGCCCTCTTGCTAAAGAGTTCCACTGCCAACAAGACCATTCACCCCCTCCACTCCTCTCCCCGATTTACCAGAGAGAATTCCTCTCTGCCACAGCAAAACCCTTTATTAGACAGGTCTGTTCTGCCATGTAGAACTAGAGAGAACACACTGCTTCAGAGATTTACACTACGATAGCGAAAGTACTTAACAGTGAAAGCCCCCCTCCTGAACCCCATTGTTAGAATGTTTTGACTTACAGACAACCTCTGCCAGAGATTGTTCCTCTGCCACAGAACTCTGCTACCAGAGACAGACGGAGAACTCCTTTACTACAGAGGGAGCTCAATTGTCAAGGAGAAGCACCTTAGCAGAAAGAGCTCCCATCTCTCCGAAGCAATCCAGTTACCAAATAGTACCCCCTCTCATTGCTGTCTCCTCTATCAGACAGAGAACTCTTATCAGAGAGAATAGCCCTGCCACAGAAAAACTCCATACCAGAAACGCTGTGCTATGCTGCACGGAATCTGAGACAGGAAATCCCCTACAGAGAGGGATTTGTGCCAAGGAGAACTCAATGCCAGATATCTCCCTTAAAAGACAGAGTATCCCCTTATTAGCGGGCAACTGTTACGGAGAACTCCACCAGTAAACTCCCTTTTCAGAGAGTTTGCCGTCACATCAAACTCCCTTTTCTAGACAGAGCTCCAATCTGCACTCTGCTACAGAGAACATCTTTGTAAGAGAAAGTTTTCTTCCCATAGAGCACCCTTTACCAGAGAGCGTTTGTCAGCCACTGTGAACCCCTCTACAAGAGAAACCCCTTACAAGAGATCGTTCGGTTGCCAACGAAAATTATCTTCCTCGAGAGGGCACCCCAGTCAGTACTGTTTCCCACACTTGCACCCCGTTTACCTGCCCTCTTTGTTATTGCAGTGTCTTTCTTTCTCCACTTTCTACGTTTACCCACTTAATCATATATCTGCTTCCAATATTTTATAAGTTGCTGCTGGATGTACATTCCATTGAATCACTATTCTCCTATCGTGAATAGTAACAATGAGATAGGACCCAACCCCCATGTGGTGAAGGAAAATACGCCCAACTTGGAATGACCCAGAAGATCTTAAACGAGCCTTAAAACTTTCATCTTAATGCTTTAATCTTCTTCTCTATGCTTCTAAATGTCCACCAAGAGCTTATGGTATTACTAAATGGATGAATCATCACTATTGTATAAGTCGTTGGCTTCTACATGCATAATGCATATACAGGACTGTACATCATCACAAATGAGGAGAGAATATGGTCTGAGGGCTAGATCGGTCGACCTTGAAGCTGGAGAACAGGGTTTGAGTCTCGGCCGGGACGTTCAACATCCTGTGATTCTGGGCAAATCACTTAATCTCTCCCTGCATAACAAAAATATTAATGTGTCCGTCTGTAACGCAACTGGTGCTCATGTAAAGGCTCTGATACCTTCAGGTCGAGTTTGTGCTATATAAAACTAAAATTAATTTGCACCAAATTCTATCAAAGCAGGATGTGTACAGCTAATAACCAGCTATTGATGTAAGTTATAAGCCTGATCTATTTATTATGAAAAAGTATGACAAAGGCAGTATGCCTAACTTGTTTATTGTGAAAAGTATATGTTGAAGTCAATACGCCTTTAAGAGTGGATTTTTAATTCTGTGCTAATGATTGAAGGCATGTATTTCGTTACAAAGGGTGTCATGTATTGGCATACTGTGCTACGGTTTTGCTGTTGGTTACACCCTGTGACAAATCCTAAGGGTAGAATATTTGCATTTTGAAAACCCCTGTTATGTCATTTTAGGAAGGTTGATACTGTTTTGCCACCTTTAATTTTATGTATATTTATAACTTTATACCTGAGCTCTGACTTGTGTGAATACTTATGCGGAATTCAGTAGGTCACCTCCGCATCAGTGCACCACCAGCAGCGCAGCCCCACCTCAGCAGAAATTCAGCATCAGCGCAGCAGCATCCCTGCACAGCACCGCCTGAGCACCAGCACAGCCCCATCTAAACATCAGCACAGCATCACCTCCGCAACAGCGCACCACCACCTCAGTGTCACTAAGCACCACCTCAGTCTGTCCTCTGAATATGGCATCTGTCAATTCTCCCCTAGTGCCCGTCCCCTGCTCGTGTTGTAATTTAGGTACTATTTCCCAACCTCAACCCTTACGTTGTTTATACCCCCCCCCTCCGATAACAAAAAAAATAAATAACAAAGGAGCATTTGAACAGGCAGGAAGAAGTTGCCAGCATTTAAAGGACAAAAACTAGAAGACATTTTTTATGTTCATTCTTTATTTAATAGGGTCGTTCAGTTGTACTCAATGTCTTGGTTATATTTAAGGTAGCAACAATGCTTATAAAACGTTGTTATTATAACTTTTCAACATGCTGCAAAGCAGCCACAATGCTCTACAACATAGCTTAAAGATATTGGCAAGGCCAATAGCTCTGGCTAAACACTTGTAAGGTCCTAAAGGCGAGTCCTATTGGCTATGCCAATGCTTGTTTTTCTTCTTGATGATCGCCAAAAGAAGAGACCTATTGCCTTTGCTAGTGCTTGTTCTTGTTTGGGGTATTTTGCATTGTGGCTCTTGTGATCCTATATTTGTAACGAAAAAATAAAAATACAAGTTTCAGATGTGTTTATGTGCTAATCTAAGCCAATGCAGATAAGTTATGCCTGCAGCATAGGATGGAAAATCACACACATTTTACCTATAAAGTTAAAATTAGGTAAAAAGTTCATACTCATACAAAGTACATTACATTGTGAGCATTTAAAAAATACTGCTGCGTTAGTGCATGAGTAGAAATAGATCTGTTTTAAAAGAACTGTTTAGAGAATTTAATATGAAAAATGTTTCTTTCACACTGGATATGGAATTCGTTTTTATATGTGAATTTCATTATATTCTTGAAAGTGTCTTGCAGATGCTAGTAGAATTTTTCATTGGGTTTCCAAGTCAATTCATTAAGGTACTGAAATGCCCAGGAATGCAGGTTCCCACTCTTCATTCTCGGCTAACTCTCCTAACCTGAAATATGCAGGTACGGTATTTAGTGCCCCAGCCCTCCCAGCTCACCTGTCATATGCAAGTTGGGAGCCTCTCCTGGGCCTCGGTTGTCATGGCGATGGCTCAGGGTTAGGTGCGAATGCGCTCTGACCCAAATTCAGCATAACAAAGGGCCTAGAGCTTGACGCTCTCGGCTTTCAGGCCTGTTCACACCCTGGCACCAGCGCATACACTGAATGAGCATTCCTGGGGTACACCTGCAGCACGGGGCTGTAGTAGTGGGGGAGGAGATCCAGTGGGACTGATGTGTTGTGCTGATTTCTGCCTCTCAAAGGAAGCTGTCTGCAGATGAGTTTAGCAGACAAAAATGCCGGGTTTTAACTAACTGGAATAACCTTGAATTAAGGAGGGCATGCAAGATTAAAGCACGATCTTTAGTGAAAAACGAACTTTTTACAGAACTGCATCTCTTCAAATCTTTAAACTTTTACTATTAGAAAATACTATGCGTACTTCAGAGGTAAATGTTCAAGGAAAGGAAGGGAGCTGTTCCCAGGTATACAACACTATTTTATGTTTTTCTGTTTGGAGACAAACCTTAGTGCTCTTTCTCCACATGTAAAATGCATTGATGTTTGCAAGCTGATGCTATCAAAATTTAAATTTTACAATAAATATCTTAAAATTGTAAAAATGGTTATTGATCTGATGATGGGCGATGACGGCAGCAATTTGAATTTAATAAACCTAAACCAGATCATTTGCAAGAAGGTTGCGCATTCACAACCGTAGCATACGTAATGATTTCATTTGCAATTCTATATGTCTTTAAAAAGTCCATACAGAAAGAAGCATTCAAAGCTATAAATATAGATGGCGAAGAGTGAATTATTAATTTTGTTATGAAAATTTAAGTTAATGGTTTTGAACCAAAACACTTTGGGGCTCATTTATGATAAAGTGACGCCGCGCAGCAAGTCACCTTGCTGCATGCACTGCGTAACAGGGAGAGGCCAGGAATGGCCGTATTTAAGGCAATACGGTGCATTCCTGGCCTTTCCCCTGCGCTGGCACTGCCTGTGTTGTCCGCAGTATTGTTGTTTATGCCAGAAGGAGCACCTTCCTGCACAAAAACAATATCAGGAGACACATTCCTCTTTCTATGTGTGCTGCACACCTAGAAAAAGGAAGAAATTAAGAGAAATAGAGATTTTTCCTCGTCATACCTCTCGTGGAAAGGCATAATGTTTTGGCACATTCCCAGGTTTAGAACGACTGGTAAATCTGGGAATGCATCAAAACCATGGGAGTTGCATGGGAACATCCATGCAACCCCTTCCCAGGGCAGAGTAACACAATGCAGCGAATTGCGCTGCATTACTACAGATTTTTGGAGCCACTCAGAGTCATGCAAAGTGGCTTCGCATGGCTTCAAAAATCTGACTTAGAGGTTTGCGTCATGCATGTACCATGTTGCGTGGTGCAAACGCAATGCAAGTCTCTCATAAATGTGTCCCTTTGGTTTCAACAGTGCCTTCTGTGCCAGACTAAAACATTTTGCAGATCTGAGGAAGTCTCTTTATCTCCATTGGTGACTGTCCTTATGTTCTGCAAGTTCCTTTCAAGTCCTTGTTTCTGTAATAGTCACTACTGGGGCTGCCCACATTTTATTGTGCGCAGCACCTCATATTCGAGATGCTCCTGCCAAAATAAAAGTGTTCCCTATATACTGGCCTGCTTTTCCTGAAAAGTATAGGTCTGCCCTTCATTGAAGACAAAAATAATACAAAGTGGGAAAGCTTCCTTTTGCTGATATTTTCCATTCAGCCACTGCAGATAGACACTTAGGCAGAGTTTAACAGTCTCTGTCTGTTATCATTATGAAAATTTCACTAATACTCAGTAATGCTGTCCAAGCGCTGGGTGGAATCCGCACTGAGAGATGTTTTGTAACTGGTTTTGTTTTCAGTACTCTTGCAATGGTGATCCTACTGGGTTCTCAATAATCTTGCTCAATGTGAGATAACATGGTATGGGCCAATAATTATTAGGGACTTTAGGATCTAAGTTGGGTTTTATTATCAATGGTGTGATTGTTTACCACAAAATAAAAGGCTATGGAAAACCTAAGTAGCAGAGATCATGGAATAGGGTCACAGGGAAGTTCAGTAGGTCTTTCTTTAAACAGGTGATCAGGTCCTCTTTGGCGCAAGATTTGAAATAAAAAGGTGGTAGTAAGGTGGTTGGGCTCTTTTGACATAACGTAGTGTAACACTTGGTATTTCTTATCATGAAGACCTTATTTCTTAAATGTGAGGTAATCTCACCAAATAGTCCTTGTGAAGAAGCTAAGGCAATGGTAATATGGTGATTTTGCAAGATGATGAACACAGTCTTCAACGATGTTTTTCACAGTACTTATTTTTTTCTCCCAGTATGCAATTTTTGTGATTACTTCTGCTCGGTGTGCCTTTCTTCAAGGAAAGAGAGGCGTTGTGTGGATGTTTGAACGGGGGGCTCCGATCCCGTAACTCTGACCCGCCCTGCAGGGTCTGAGGCTCATTCATTGCAGCAACTTTGTGGAGGATGATATTCAATGAGCCCGGCCCGCCTAGCCACCTAAAGAGCAAACACGGAAACTTTCTAGATGAAAATCGGAAGGTGAGCAGGCAAGGGAAGCGAGATGGATGTTTTCCGCTTGCTGGTGGAATGTGTATGAAAAACGCTATGTGGGAAAATAAGATACAAGATAGAACAGGTTTAAAACGAACTGCATTTTACAAACTGTCTTCACTTAAAGACCGAAGAGCAGCGATTGTGCATATGTGAACCAATAAAGTCTTTGCCATGCTGTTGTCTACGTGAAGAGAAAAAACGGACACACCTGTTTGTATTTGCACTCTCAAAGGCAGAGACTTCTACCCGTGATCAAGCCTCGCAGGAGGAGAAACATGTTGGGTGTACTTTACCTGTGCAACTTCCCACTTGGATTAAAAGCCTTTTTCTCAATTTCCATCGGGTGTCAGTGTGCCTTTCTTCAAGGAAAGAGAGGCGTTGTGTGGATGTTTGAACGGGGGGCTCCGATCCCGTAACACTGACCCGCCCTGCAGGGTCTGAGGCTCATTCATTGGAGCAACTTTGTGGAAGAGAGATATATATATATAGCAGCGTAATGGAGGAATAAACCTTGCATTTTCAAAATCTCCCTGTGTCGGTGTCCGATTTTGTGTGGAGAATCGGATGTGGTGTTTATATATATATATATATATATATATATATATATTTATTATTTTCTCTCTCTCCAGCGACCTGTGTTCGACCTCATGGTCACAGGTTCAAATCCTGGCGGGTCAACTCAACCTTTCATCCATCTGAGGTAGATAAAATGAGTACCATTGAGTTGGATAACAATGAACCTCTGTTATTCAGCGCCAAGATGCCTACGGGTGACAGTGCGCTTTACAAATAACACATGTTGTATGTATACAAAAGCATACATCTATTTGTATGTTTGGTTTATATATTTATATACAGATGTATTTATATACACAGAAGCATACATCTATGCGTATTTGTGTGTGTACATATAAAATATGGGGATTATTTTCGTGATAAAGGCATATTCGTTGTGAACATGCATGGTAATGACGTATGCATTGTGCTGACAGCGTTGTAAATGCATGCGTGGTAATTGCATGCGTGGTTTCGTCATACAGCCGCCTGCTAGTCATATAAAGCATTGCCATTGCTGCATATCTCGGACCTCAGTTAAGATGGTCACACAGCTGAAATCCTGACAGGCCGGTTCGGCGTTTCATCCTTCCAAGATCAGAAAATATATTTTCCTAATGGTACCTTCACCATTTATTTATCAGGCCAATATTTTTGTGGTGCGTATCATACATCTGTAATGTTCTAAATATGATTTATATCAATCCAATTGAACCATAACTTGGAACATATGTTTTCAAATGCAAATCTTACAATCGGTATGTTTCTAAAAGACAGCGCATGGGCACAGTCAGAAGGTGCAGTCAGAAGGTGCATCCTGTACTAGCCAGTAGAGGGAGACAGTGAGTGTGAGACAGTAGCATAGTAAAACTAGCCCACAACAAAGCTATTTTTGTGTGGCTTCTTGCGTGCTTGCTAGGGGCACAATCTTAGCTCTGCTCATCTAGCACTTTATTGTAGTATGGGAGGACCGGAAATGAAAGAAGTGCCATCCGTAGTTGTGAATTGTCTGAGTGAGTGCTACCGTGCACTTGTCGGATGCATCTTCCACCAGCCTTTTGGGTAAAACCATAAACAAAATAAAGTAGAACCAACTCTAAAACGGCCGAAGCCAACTCTGTCCTCAGCAGATCCCAAACATGCACTTATTACTGCGCAGTGAACTTTCAGAAATAAACAGAATGTTGACTGAGCAAATGGAAAGCAAAGAATGGGAGCACAAGTAAGTGCAGAACTGCATACATTTTAAGTTAGGGAGAAATGTCTGACTTCTGGGTGTAAAGTCAGGTACTTAATAAGTCCGCGGGAGAAGAGGACGTGTTAAACAGGGTACAGCTGTCCGCAACCCAACACCATACAAACTGTAATAAACTACAAAACTTCTCCTTCCACACTGCAGCTTGCTGCTGCATATCACACATCACCACCTCCGAGAACTCATCTTCACAGCTGGCACCACCACACCACTGTCCACCACAGCTCACCGCATACCACATGACAGGAAGTCGCACTCGGGGCTGGCTTTAGCGCTGGTGGCGCCCGGTGCGACAATCATTTTTGGCGCCCCCACACCCCATGACCGCCTCCTCGTATTCTCTCCCTACCACCGGGCAAAAGTGTTCCTCATCTCTCCAATCATAAGCTATTGCTAAACACAGTGCCCCCCCCCCTGAGGTCAGCGCCCCCTCCACAGGTCAGCGCCCAGTGCGGCTGCACCAGTCGCACTGCACTAAAGCCGGCCCTGGTCACACTGTACAACGCCACAGTGCCTAGCAACTCATCATACTACACCTCAACGTACCACAACATGTCCCTCAAGATCACACTATATCACACCGCACCACCACACCACTGCCCACCACAGCTCACCGCATACCACATGACAGGAAGTCACACTGTACAACGCCACAGTGCCTAGCACCTCAGGATGCCACACCTCGCCTTACCACAACATGGCCCTCAGGATCACACTATATCACACCACACCACTGTCCACCACAGCTCATCGCATACCACATGACAGGAAGTCACACTGTACAACGCCACAGTACCTATCAACTTATCATACTAAACCTCAACTTACCACAACATGTCCCTCAAGATCACACTATATCACACCGCACCACCACACCACTGCGCACCACAGCTCACCACATGACAGGAAGTCACACTGTACAACGCCACAGTGCCAAGCAACTCATCATACTACACCTCAACTTACCACAACATGTCCCTCAAGATCACACTATATCACACCGCACCACCACACCACTGCCCACCACAGCTCACCGCATACCACATGACAGGAAGTCACACTGTACAAAACCACAGTGTTTAGCAACTCATCATACTACACCTCAACTTACCACAACATGTCCCTCGAGATCACACTATATCACACCGCACCACCACACCACTGCCCACCACAGTTCATCGCATACCGCATGACAGGAAGTCACACTGTACAACGCCACAGTGCCTAGCACCTCAGGATGCCACACCTCGCCTTACCACAACATGGCCCTCAGGATCACACTATATCACACCACACCACTGTCCACCACAGCTCACCGCATACCACATGACAGGAAGTCACACTGTACAACAGTACACCGCCTAGCAACTCATCATACTACACCTCTCCTTACCACAATATAGCACTCAAGATCGCACTATATCACACCACACCACTGTCCACCACAGCTCACCGCATACCACATGACGGGAAGTCACACTGTACAATGCCACAGTGCCTAGCAACTCCGCCTCGCCTTACCACAACATGGCCCTCAAGATCACACTATATCACACCACACCACTGTCCACCACATCCCACTGCATAGCACCAATACTGTAGAGCATTATGTGAGTTAAATTAATAGAAACCCAGAGGGCACGCTCACAGCACAGTGCAGTACCTGTAGGGGTCACCACTGGACCTGTGAAAGACTACAGGATGGTCCACCTGCAGCTGACCTCAGCACTTGCCAGCAGAAGCCACCGCTGCACTCACACCATAACATAATGCACATCTCATCGCCAGAAGGGATTGGTGTTTTGTTTTGTTCTGCAGCAGGGCTACTGACATATCCTGCGTCGGTCAGGGGCACCTACCTCTATATGAATCTCTGCGGAAACAGGGGCTGTTTCACTGCTGTGATCACAGTAGGGAGTGGCGGAGAGCTTTGATTATTATAAACAGTGAATATCATAATCATGTAGCCGTGGAGATGGTGGCTACCAAAAAACAGTCCAATTGCGTTACTTTCGAATTTGATAAAGCCTCTTGTGTGGCATGTGTGTGCAGAATTGTGGATTTCTACAAGAAAATCCACGCACAGAAACAGGAGAAGAAAATGTGTGCTTAATGCAGTAGGAAGCTTTGAGTGCGAGGAAGATTAATTGTGTTGTTGTAGTTGTGCACACCTCCCTGGAATCCATCCTTCCTCCACTAGGCCAGATCAAGAAAGAGAAGAATTTCAATAAGCATTTTATCGTTTCATGATAACCTAAAGGTGATGTGCTTTTTTTCTCTGGAATATTATTTGTCTGGATGAGCTTTTTTTTGTGAAAGGGCCCAGAGCAAAACAAAGCAATTGCCTTTGAATTGTATTTGCTGCAGTTTAAAGTGCCTTTCATCTTAAGAATGTTTCATCACTTTACATCTAATTATCATGTGTTTTCAACATTCTCATTTCCAATAGTTAAATTTTCAAACCATTTAGGGTAATTTAAGCAAATAATTGTATATTTGCATGAGTAAAAGTGATTGATAACTTTGGTTGTCTTGGATATTACCAGTATGTTTGTGTGTAGACCAGTCTCTTCTCACTATGCCCTAGTGTCTAGTTAAACCATCAAGTTCCATTTATGCAAACCTTATATTTTAGTGTATTAGAAGGTAAATGTGCCTTTTATTGTCCTATTTCTTTACCCCGAATTCCACAGTTGTTGTTAATTTTGCTGCTTACTTTTTGTCACAGACTAACTCCTAGCTTCCTTGATGCAACGAACCTTCTTCTGTGTTTGGGTCATCACTAATTCAAGGGTAAATGTAACCCCTATGTGTCAAGTTTCAGTATATGATCCTCATGTTCCTACTTTATAGACTTTCGAAAATGGTTGTTTGAAGGTGCATGTTTCCCCAGTCATTGGTAAAGCTATATTTATTTCCCACTAAGCTTTTTATTTATAATGCCTTCAGAAGACTTCTCAAAACATATGAATTGAAAACCAATGTCGCTCTATTGGTTATATTCTACTGGGAGCTCGCTTGCTTACAGAGCATCCACAAGCTGTATTTTATAGAGACAGAACATGCACTTGCTTCAATGTAGCTTCAATCCCACTTTGGTGACATAGCAAACAAAACAATATTTGAATCCTATAATAGGGGCTGATCTCACGCCAGACAATCAGTTCACCCCTCACCTGTAGTAAAAGTCAGTTTCACTGCAGGTTATAGATTTTCTGAAATTCCTAATGAGACATTTTAACTACTTTGCACCTTTAGGACACATACTGGCCTCATACAATCCACCCACAATGTCTGGCATACTTTCACTTTTCTTTCAAAGGCCAGCATTATCAGTTCACTTCCCCCCCAGGCAGTATTTATCAGTACTGACTCCTTTGGTGGCTAAACTATGCAAGCAAAAATATTTGTTTTATTTCCTCACCTTGAAAATAGCAAATTACTTCCTCTTTCTTCAAAGCTAAAAACAAGATGAGAAGTCTGTGATATGCTGCAATACCTCAGGGTGCTTGCTGCACATCCTCTGAAAATCCCACGCACAACCATCCTAAAATTTGGATTTTATAAGGGCTTTATTCCACAGCAATGTGGAAGGAGTCTTTCCTTCTCGTCCATCAACAGTAGATGTTCCCTCCCATATTAACAAGACTGGGCAAAGGAGGAGGCATTATCAAGAGAGAAGGCCAAGGAGAAATGGCAGCGTGTGCACGTGTAATCTCAGCTGCACCTCGAGCCTGTGCATTGTCTATTGGTGCCCTAATTGCTGAGCTTAACAGTTCGAACACTTGATACCAATTCTTGTAGAAGTCTGAGCATCATTGTCCTAATTGCTCGTGCCCAGAACACAGTCGGGAACATATCTATCACCCCATGATCT
This sequence comes from Calotriton arnoldi, assembly GCA_963921515.1. Classification (NCBI taxonomy): domain Eukaryota; kingdom Metazoa; phylum Chordata; class Amphibia; order Caudata; family Salamandridae; genus Calotriton; species Calotriton arnoldi. Next base: position 681,579 of record CAWUFW010006186.1, on the reverse strand, counting down.
CTATCCTCCCCAGACTGTAAGACATTCAGACATGGCAAAGAGACGTTGTAAAGTCATGCTCAGTCCAGGGGTTTGTGGAGTCAGCTATAGGCCTCATGGTGCTGTAATTGGACTGAGTTGTCAACAATCCAGTAGGCGCCTCTGACATTAGACCCTCGGTTGTCCAACCAACCAGTTCCAATTTGAATACACAACTCGGAGGCAAAATGCTGTCTCTAAGTGACCATCTTGGGCAAGTCAAAGTTCTTGCATACCAGCTTAAATGGGTGTTTCCCTTCCTTGAAAGGTCACTGTCTACAACCGCCTCCCATGAATGAATCTATCTGCAAAAGAATCATATGTTCTTCTCGCAGCTTTCTACTTACTGATGCCATCCCGACAGGCATGGTGGAGTGTGGGTGATGAATGTGTTAACAGTCTAATGGCCAAGAATTCTTATTTTTTAAATATATATTTTATAGCATGTCTTCTGCAGCGTATAGAACCAATCTCTAGATCGCAGACCAAAAAAACCTGCACAGTATACCCGAACGCAGAATAAATTAAATGTTTGTAACCTCCACTCGTTCAGTAACGTAACACAGCACATTATATTTCAGTATTACTCCTGGGAAATGGAAACATATATTCAACTGTAAATGGAAAGTATATAATTGGAAAAGATAAAGAGAAAAAGGGGAGGAAAATGAAAGGGAAATAGGAAAGAAGGAGAGCAAGTGCAGCGCAATGGAAGACTACCTTTATTTCATAGCCACATGTTCCGTGGCAGAGCGTGGCAGTCAGATCCAAATCTGGTAGAACAGAATAACATGGTGATGAAACCAGCTCTATAAAGACATTGGGGCTCTCAAATCACCCCTTTCTGGGAATACTGTAGAAAAGCAATCAGACCGTCTTAGGTTTAATAAAAAATGTGTTCATCCTCATTAGTAACTTTGTTTTGCAGGGCTCCAACCAGATATTTCAAACCCAATAGCCATAAACCTCACATGTAACTCCTGGAGTTGTTACCTTCAGAACTGTATCTTGATGCAAACGTCCAGAAAGATCAGGATAATCTTGTTCCAAGCTGTAACTCTTTTGAAGGTAGTAACTTTCCTAGGCACGGGATCTCTCAATATCAGGATCAATGTCATATTAACTGTGCTGCCTCCTAAATCCAAACGAGACAGACCCCTGAGCCTGCAAGCCTTCTTTGCCAGTGTAGTGTTGTGGCAGTCAAGGAAGATCAGGCGAGTAGCAAGAAAGCCACTTATTGCCACTGTAATGTTCCCCTGAGCAGGGAAGAAAGACAACACCAATACTCTGAAATTTACCAGGCTCCTCGCATTGTCTAACCTCTTGATTCTGACATCAGTTTAAACATCTCCTGAAATACTGCTTCGAAAGTCCACCAGAGCCCAGACCTCAAAGTCAGACATACCAATCTGAGTTTCCACTTTCTGAAGCCGGCTGTCCAGCACCACTGCAAAAGCCTTCACTTTAGTCATCCCACCTTCTAGTTTCCGCATCCTCACCTCAACAGCAGATACAGCCTTCTGCACTATATCCTGTTGCGACGTGATGTTCCCCTGCACTGCTGGCATCTCCTTCTAGGCCCTCTAAAGTTCAGCAGTCCTTGAACCAGCAGCATCATTCTCGTCAGAGGTATTTTCATGGAAAAAGAATCTTGGATAGTTCTCTGGCTGATACTGGATAGGTTGAAAAGACATAAGTCAATACAAATCTATTGTGACTGCGCTCAAGATGGACCTTTGCTAGCCAAAATATTTGTACATATGCAAGCCTTGCCCGAAGCATTGAATAGAGAAGTAAAATTCTTCGAACGGGCCTGCTAGGATGTATGGGGCATTTGAAAAGCCCAGACGTTCACCAACATGGCTGTTTAACAACGGGCAGAGGAAAACAAGACTTATCAACATACATCTACTAATGAGATCTGACCAACATTAAACTGGAATTCTGCAATTATTGAATGGAAATTTCTCTAGGTCATGCTCCTGACTTTTGGGCTTGTGCAGTTATTAAAATGTGCTACATAAGGGCCCTTACTATTGCACACTGTCTACCCCTTTTCTTCTCGAGGCCCTAAACTAGATTGTTTTCTCTTTTCTCAGCATTTATTGCACTTTATATTGCATCACTCTCAGGTATGCTTTGAAAGATTCACACCGCAAAGGCTTACTGCTTGTAGCATATAGGGCCCATGTGTCGTTTTCTGAAATTTTACATAGGGTCTCCAAGAAGACTGCCCCCTTGAGGAGGTCCGATAGAACTGATTATGGCAAATGCTCTGGGCTTAGTATTCATTGGGAGAAGATATAGGACTTTTGCTTTACCATCCCACCTAATTTTTTGTTGACAGTTGAAAGTCTCCCTTCAGAAAAATGCAGGGAAGGGTGGAGTGGTTGGAAGCGAAGGAATGGGTTGGGAGTAGGTCAAGTGAGCTGGGGGCAATAGAAGTGTCCTGTCCTACTGGTGTAATTTTCTCACTTGCCCTCACGGGGAGATTGAAATGGCAGGTTTCATCCTGACAGCACTTGTCACTGTGCTGACCTTCAGGAGGATGGAATAGATCCTTTTGAGTATATGACCTGGGTATGGGGATAAATTAAAAATAGATTGAATAAAAAGGGCCATTCTTGCCAGAGTTCAAATTTTAAATACATCAGGTTTGAGTTGGATTTTACACTTAACAAGCAGATATGCTGAAAATGGCTAGGCTACAGTGCTAGACCATTGGAAGGTGTGCTAGTAGAAGATTCTTTCATTTCATAAGAGATTTTCTTGAGGTGTTAAACCTGTAAGCCTTAGGTTGGTCTTCCCCCAAACATTTTGCCTTCCTTTTTTTTTTTTGCTGATCTCGGTTTGCTGGCCTTAGGAGTGTTCACACATTTCTACTGGTAACCAGTGCTAAAGTGCATGTGATCACTCCTTAAAACATGGTAACATTGGCTTATACCCAATTGCCATATTTAATTTACTTATAAGCCCCTAGTAAAGTAATATGATACTACATGTGCCCAGGGCCTGTAAATTAAATGCTAATAGTGGGCCTGCAGCCCTGATTGTGCCACCCACTTAAGTAACTCTTTAAAAATGTCTCAGGCCTACCATTACAGCCTGGGTGTGCAGTTTTAAAACTGCCATTTCGACCTGACAAAATAGACCTTTTGCCAGGCCCAAACCTCCCTTTTCAATACATAATGTCACCCTGGAGAGCCCAGAGGGCAGGGTGCAATGTATTTAAGAAGTGGGACGTGTACTTTTAGGTTTCACATGTCCTGGTAGTGAAAAACTCTTACATTTGTTTAACACTACTGCAAGGCCTACCTCTCCCATAGGATAACATTGGAGTTATCTTATTACATCTTATAAGTGTAATTTCCAAATGGGAACAGGTACCCACAATTTTAAATCCTCTCTTATGGTGAAGTCGGATTTTAAGTTACAATTTTTAAAATGCCACCTTTAGACAGATGCCATTTTCCTGCATTAGCCATTTAGTGTCTGATGTCTGCCTCTGGGTCACATGACTAGTTGTATCTGACAGTTGGGCTTTGTGTAATCCTCCTAGACAGCCCCACTCAGTAGAGAGCTTAGGTGTGTCTGGATGAACCATCACTGGCAGAATGGGAGGGCAGAGCTGGGCACAGCCCTACCTACACTTGAATAGGCTGTATCCTGCCTCCACACGGAGGGCTGCATACCTTCTGTAGTTAGTCTGAAGCCAAGGCAGGAAACGTGCACTTCTAGAAGCTTCTCTCACCTTCCTTAGGAAGGGCACCAGGTTTAAATATTGAACCTCAGACATCACCTCTTCAATACACTTCTGGACCTATGGATTCTCTGCCAGGAAGAATGACTGCTGTGTTGCTGACAGGACTACCACTCTGCTGGACTGCTGCTCTGAAGAACTGCTGCCCTGCTGCCTTCTGCCCTCTTGCCTGGGTGAGAAGGACTGGACCTGCATCTGTTGAACCCAGAACCTCAAGGCTAGCCTCCTGACTTGAGCCTCAGGAACAGAAGGCTCGAACAACCACCTGCACCAAGACTCTGCCATCTGTGAGTCTACCCTGCCAAGTGGTGTCACCCCAGTCCTGGACCCTTGGTAGTGGCCATAAAGTGCTCTATCAACCTCTGTGGATACAGCGGAACCGAAGCATCTCCTCTGCTGCGCGGTGCAACACCATGCAGAACCAACGCATCGCCTCTGATGTGTGGCTCAGAACCGCCACAAAGACCGGCATCGCAGCTCGTCGCCCTATCGAAACCGCCGCTAAGCGACACATCCCCTGCGCAGACCCACATATCCCTCATCGACGGCAGCCTCCATGCCGGACTCCACATCATAGTCAAGCAGCTCCTCTGAACCGACACATCGGCCCGACTGCGTGACGCCGGACTTCACATCACAAGCCCTCTATGACGGGATCCTCGACAACTACGCAGGACTCTGCACTGCAGCCTCGCTGCATCTCAGTACCAGTGCATCTCTTTGGCTGCGTGATGCATCTTCGACATGGATCGTCGCAAGCGTCCTTAAACCAGGATTTAAGGTACTCTGTTCAGCGAGCCTAACTGGGTCTCTGTAGTGGGTCCGTGCTGCATTGTTGTCTGCCTGGACTTGTGACTTTGTCCCGGTCTGGTGCAACCAGATATCCACAGTTGGCGCTTTGTGGCTCTATTTTCACAGAAATCTTAAAACCTGCAGATCTCTGGTTCTACTGATTAGATTTTTGTCTTTTTGGTCTTGTTTTATTTATTAACAATTCTACTTTTCTAAACTGGTGTGGGATTCTTTTGTTGCTTGCTTTCATAGTGTTACTGTTTGAGTGTTGCACACTTTACACATTGCCTCTGAGTTAAGCGTGACCGCCCTGTGCCAACCTTCCCGAGGTTTGAGCACAGGTTAATTTAGGGTTTGCTTGTGACTTCACCCTAATAATAATTGTGGTTGCTGCTTGAGAAGGGTTTCACTCCCCTCAACCAGTAACCCAATTTCTCACATCAGCACACTGGTGTTAACATACTATTGGATAAAGAATCCCCTTATGAGGTACTGGGCAGATTCCATCTGGGTCTCATGTTACTCTCCTCTGCACTGTGCAGTACAGTAACTACTAAATTCATCCAACATTGTACCAAATCATCCATGAGGAGCAAATGCGCTCTATTGCAATGCATCAAAACTATGGGCCTAATTTAGAGTTTGGGGGACAGGTTACTCTGTTACAAATATGATGGGCATGCCGTAGGCCTTATTACAAGTGCCATAGGATATAATACACTTGTAATAAGACTGACAGGATATCAGTCACGTTTATGATGGAGTAAACCATTTGTGATGGAGCAACCCATTCATCAAACTCTGAATTAGACCCTTAATCTCTGATGTAGACCTCAGAGATCTTTATTAGCTCACTATCCTTGGTTTTTTCAGGAGTATATTGCTAGTATTTAGACCAAGGGCTAATTTTCTCCTTTAACAATGCTGTTAGAGGTGTAGCCACACCCTGCCTGACCTCTATCATCCAGCAAAGGAATATTTTTGTGATCAAAGTTCTTTGGTATTCCTTACATGTAAAAATTCTAAGAGTGGCCACTTTCTTCGCCTTCTCAAGTTTAGTGATTTACTGGACGCACACGTGGGCCATTGGATTTGAAGTCTGATACGTTTAATACTTCGGAAGATGTCCATTATGAGTTGGAGAGCCTGAGTTTCGGTCAAGTGCCCTGAATATTTCTGGTATTTCCAATGTGCATGGCCATGCATTTCCTCTCCTAAGTCTTCAGCTGCATGATGGGTGCTCTCACCATTCTGATACCTTGAATATCAATGTAACGAGTGGGAAACCTGCTAGTACTCCTGTGAACCAAGAACATGGCTGTAATTCCACCCTTTATTATGTTTTTGTGCCGTAATGTGATACACGGTAGAAATAATAAATAACGGTTTGATTAAATAAATCTATAGTGTTTTAAGCATTTTTTCAACTATAGCCTTACAATGCAGTGCAATGCAATCTTATAGTTACAACCCAATGAATAACTGATATCCATTAATGAATCATATTTCCCACTAGCCATCCATTATCTAGAACATCGAATATCGATTATCCTACTTGTTTTCCCTCAACCAACTGTAGATATTTTGCTTTCATATTACTTAGACCGTACTCTCTTCATGCTTACCGAAATCCTCTATATATTACGTTTAGCTCCCGATTTTTTAAAATATAATCAATCAATCCATCAAAACAAGCTTTATTCGATTTTTGTGATGAAATCATAAAAGCGTACATTTAAAAACACATCAATAAAACATGAGTTAAAAAGTGACTTGGGATAAAATTTGTAAGCTGTTTACACAATAACACAAGATTCAGTTCATGCAGTCGCTACAGTTTTGTTTCGATTATGACCAAGTATTTCAATAAGAATAGTTTTTCTGCATTTCACTGTACATTTTAAAAATCATGAAATTGACTTTATAAAATGTTCATTTTAGAAAGTGCAGTGCTACAAATGCTGGTCTACATTGTCTCGAACCCAATATTCTTAAAATTGGTAAAATCCATCTCCTTCTTTAGGTTGCATAAAACTTACAAAATAAAACCACATGAATTGTTGATTGCTGGGACAGTTCATCGCATGGGCATCTACTCAATACTGTGGCCCAATCGTTTATTACAGGGAAGCTTATCAAATGATCGAAGATACCAAATCTAAAACGTATTAATACAAATCTGTCATAGCTACTTAACGTCAGTTCAAGGTACGGCTGCATCCCGTAGGTGGTCAGGATCAATTGGTTGGACTGTACAGAAGATTTCATTGCCTCGAACGCAAATCTGTTTACCTCTAGATGCGTCATACAGTGTCTTTTAAAAGCCTTTCTGAATACAGAACTTATGGTACAGGGATCATTATAGTATTCAGGGTGTCCGAGATCGTTCAGTAAAATCCTTTATATATTTTAACCATGGTATCTCCAGTACCTGGTCCAACTTGAGGCTGTCTTTTAAAATATCGCGGTTCAAGGTAGTCTTTGTAGAAGTCCAGATCCTATGCCACAAAAGGACAGATTGGCATTTTATTAGGTCTGAGATGTATTGTATCCATAGTTCAGAGTGGCAAATATAAGTTGAAGTACTGCCTGGGACCGCCAAAAGAAATTTTAAAAAGGTATTCTCAACCTGCTGTAAAGATTTTGTATCCTGATAACCCCAGACTCCAGCGCTGTATGTTGCCATACTGACACATTTCGCCTGATAAATATGCAGCAGCTCGACGGGTGGCCTTCTTCCCAATTCCTAGCAAAATTGGCCAGAGCTCCCGTCGATTTCATAAAAAGTAGACTCCTATTTTTTACTGCTTGAGACCATGTCCCCTTTTGATCGAATAAAATGCCTAAGTAGGGAAATGTTTTGGTGAATTCCACCTTTCTGTTAGCAATAAACATATCCCTGCATTTGGCACTGCCTTTCCCACACTTCATAATAAAGGTTTTAGTCGTATTTACTTTCAATCTCAAGTTGTCCATGTACTCAGTGTATACTGTAAGGGCCCTTTGGAGTCCCAATTGTGTTCTTGCCATCAACACTGCATCGTCCGCGTAGAGAAGGGCTGGTAGGTGGCGATTGTTTATTTGTGGAACGTCCAGGCCCTTCACCGTTGTAAGTTCTAAACCGTTGGTATAGAGTGTAAATAGAAATGGTGCCAGGACGCAGCCCTGTCTAACCCTCCTCTCCACGTTAAACGGTGCAGTGCATTCGCCCTTTACTCTGTAACGGACCCTTGCATTCGCGTTCCCATAGAGCTGCCTCAGAAAATGAATAAGTGGAGTGTCCACCCCATCTCAACTAGAATGTTCCATAACTTGTCATGAACCACGCAGTCAAAGGCTGCCGTAAGGTCTACGAATGCGAGGTATAACCTTCCTTGTTTGGACAGCGTATACTTCCCTAACAGAATATTTAGATTTAATCCTTGTTCCAATGTACCCAATCCCTCCCGGAAACCAAATTGTACGTCTGAGAGAATGTTCTTATCTTCTGCCCAGTCTTGTAGCTGATTGAGCACAATCCGACCCACCACCTTAGCCAAGGAATCTAACAAAGATATTGGGCGATAGGACGCTGGGTTCTGTCGATCACCGTTTTTAAATATAGGGACCAATATTGACTCCGACCATGTCTCTATGAAACCCGTGGAACAGCATGCTGCTAATACCCGTGTTAGAATGGACCCCAATAAAGGTATATTTGCTTTAAAAAGGTCTACTGGCACTCCGTCTGGACCGGGAGCCTTTCCTCCCTTACTTGCAGTTATTGCGCAGATTACCTCGTCTAGGGTAAAACATAGATCTATTGTATATTTGTCTGGGTTGCTAGCTCCCTGTTGTGTTGATACAATTATCATAATGCTTTCATCCGCTTCCTGTTTATACACCTTAGAAAAATACTCCACCCACTGACGTTCATGTATGGCGATCTCTATGGTTGGTAAATCTTGAACTGAAAGGAATGGGGCATTTACCACGCGCCAAAAAGCTGCGCTATCTCTTTTCAGGGTTGCTTCGTGTAGCATCGCCCACGCCTTATCTTTTAATTCGCATTTACGTGCTTTCAGGGTCTTGTTATATTCCTTTCTGGTTTCCCTTATTTCGCTGCTATTTCTTGTCGGTTTATGCAGTGCTTGCTTTAATTTTGAATAAGCTTTTGTGCATTTTGAATCAAACCATCCTTGCTTATTCGATTGTGCTTTTTTATTCTCAACCCTCAAAGCATTTTTTATTTCAGATGTGATCTGTGCGTAGGCTCTTAAAATATGATCATGGGGGATTGTCTCGTCCAGGCATAATAAAAAGGATTTTTGACAATTTGCCAAAATTTTCTTTGTAAATTCTATAGGTTCTATCTGGAACCACCGTAATGAGTAACCATTTATTTTGTCCAACACTATGTTTTGGACCGTGTAATCTTAATTGCGCCGGGTGTTTCGCGCGTATTTCGAGATGGATAAACTTACGCTCAATGGGAAGTGATCACTCACAGCAATATCATGAGTTCTAAAGTTTATACGTTTTGCTGAATGTCTGTTGGGCAGAATTATATAATCGATTGTTGAATTCATACCTTTCCCATTGAACGTCTGGGTGAAAGGGACTGGGGGGAACAAAGATTGTTTGCAAATCCTAGATCAAATGAAAATAAAATCTCATTTAAAAGCTCCCCGTACGTTGTCTGGGGGAAATGGGGGTATATGTTGTCATCCTCAACTAGTAAACCACAGTTTTTCCCTCCGCTTAGCGGGCACAAGCCAATATTAAAATCACAACCCCAAACAATAAACACATCCTTTATATTTTCACAATGTAATTTGTTCAGGTCACTGATTAGTTTTTTCAACACTCCCACTAATTGATCCTTAGGGGCATTGTTGTAAAAATTAATCAGTCCACAGCAATGATGTTTATCCATATACATGGTCACAATTTGATAGTAACTATCCGATATTGACAGGGTTATCTTGTCTACGTTCACTTTATTATACACAAATATGCTTAGGCCCCTTTAGATCTCCCATGAACAGAAGGGACTGCAGCAGTATGAAACGTCTTATAGCCCGTTAATATGGATACTGTCTACCGCCCAAGTTTCTTCAAAACATAAAACATTAAATTTTCCGACAAAGTCAAGCCATAATGGGTTTAACAATTTCGAGCGCAAGCCTGCGATGTTCCAAAATAATACAGATTTATTTTCCATCTTATCATTATTGACATTTGGCCCTGCATATAATTCTGTGATGGTTGATGGCGGTTTGTGTATCCTGCCCCTCTCATTGGCCGATCTTGTCCCCAAGGTAAGAGGTAAAATGGTGGAGTTTACAGGTATGATACCAGGAAATCTATCTTTGTAGACAACCGTTATGCCTTTTTCCTGGTTTAAACCATATTCGGGAATCAACCTGAGTGCGTCTGCTGGGGTGAGTAAATCATGTGTCTCACTAAGCAAGTTGTTTGTATCTACGATGTTTAGTTAATCAATCTCATCTAAAGTAGGGAGAAAATCAAACCGGTTTTTCACTGCTACATTATATGAGTAATGGCTATTCTTGTGGATTTCTCTTCTGTTGTCTCTTAAACCCATATTCGGAGGAGGTGGATAAAAGTAGCCCAAGGGTAAAACATTAATGCCACGGGACGTTATGTTCTTATTTCCTACTCTCCAAAGAATACTCTCCACTAATTGTGGAGTTTTGAACTTTAAGACTATACAGTCCCCTGAAAGATTTTTATAATCCCTGCCGAGCCAGCTCACTCTTCTGGCCATTTTGAATTCCATAAAAAGTGCCTCGGTTAACCCTGTTTTTACCCCCAACCAATGCAGCGCCTTGTTTCTCAGAGAGTCCCAAGGTTCTTTGTTCTCGACCATCAGTTTTGGGACATTAGCAAGTATTACTGTGTATGGTGTAGCCGTTGGGGGTAGATCTAAACGATTTAAATTAGCTTGGAATTCAACCAAGATGGAGGAATAGATAAATCGTGATTGATTAACTGTGTATAACTACCCTCTGGTATAGTTATAACTTTCCTCTCACAACCTAGTTTGTCAATAAGTTGATTGGGGTTGTGGGGATTTTTTAAGAGTTCATCTAGCGTCCTTGGGACTTTCGTTACATTATGCGAAGTTTCTTGTGTCCCTAGTCTTACTCGATCTGACGTTAGGATCATCTGTCTATTGGTGCTATCCGTTCTGACATCCCTATTTGGTTCGCACAAGCCCACTTGATTATGGGTACTTCTAACCTGGATATTGGTACTCTCCATCCTCTGTGTGTTTTTCAAGCTCTCTTTGACCCTAGTGAATCTTTCAGTTAAGCTAGCTAATGCATCTCTTAGGAATGTATCTAAGTCTACCACTAATGTGGTTAAGTTACTGAGATCGTTAGCAGAAATAGTGGATTGGATTTTTGAGTGAGACCTCCCCTTTTGTCCCTTATCTAGGCAGGTTAATGTTTTAGTTTGTTTAGCTTGTTTAGTCATTTTTTACCATTGTTCGGGGGTAAGGATTTGGGTTCCCTAGAGGTTGTCTGCTTTTGAGTCTCCTCAATCGCTAAATTTATCTGAAAGAAACACATAGTGATAGATTCCTTACCTTAGAATATCCCCAGGCGTCAGACTGGATCCGGAAAGTTTTCGTCAGCAGTACCCCTGCGTGTCGGTAGGTGGCGTTCTGCGGCTCCGCGTCCGTAGTTGGCTTTGTGGTCGCCGAGATGACGTCGCGGGCGCTACTTAGACGCCGCCCACGCGCGCTGACGTCAGTTCTTTCTTTTTCCGCGCCAGCAAGCGCAGATCCGGGAAGAGCAGGAACCCCCAGTCAATTTTTGACTGACTTTTTGAGGCTTTTTGTCTCTGGTTTTTCATTGAGTCTTTGACTCCTGGTGCAGTTAGGATGCCCGGTTTTAAATCCTGCGGGGACTGTCACCGTATGATGTCGGTGACGGACCCGCACCATGTGTGTCTTTTCTGCCTGGGGCACGACCACGATTCCACGTCGTGCCCCGACTGCCGGGCCATGGCGCCGAAGTCTTTGCGGGAGCGGTCCCGAAAGTTGCTGGAAGCTCGGCAGTCGGCTCCGCGCCGTTCGAGGGACCGTGCGCGGAGTCATCACCATCGGTCTTCGGGATCAAAGTCTTTGCACTCGTCAGGTAAGGCGAAGCACAAGAAGTCGAGGGGAGAGACGCAGCTAAGTTCATGATTCGTTGTGGTCTGGACACCGCCGACTCACTGGGCAGATCCATTGCTACGACGGTGGCGGTTCGCCGCCACGCCTGGTTGAGGACCACTGGATTTTCGGGGGATGTCCAAAACACACTTATGGGCATGCCCTTTGATGGCCTTAGCCTCTTCGGCGACAAAGCAGACAGCGCGTTGGAGCGGTTTAAGGACTCACGGGCTACGGCCAAGTCCTTGGGACTCTCTGCAGTCCGCCCTCCTCCGCCTTCTGCTTTTCGCTCCTTTCGTGGCACCGGAAGGGGCGCCCCGCAGCGTTCGCAACAGAGCCACAGGACTGCGCAGCAAGCATCGTAGCGAGGCCGCGGATGCGGGTTCCGCCGTGGCGGACCAAGGGGCCAGCGGGCGGGTCAGTCCACCACCACCCCGGCCACCACTGCCTCCAAACCTTCCTAGTCCGAACTTTCAGGCCCATCAAACGCCAGTGGGCGGCAGGCTTCACCATCACGTCCCCCACTGGCACACCATCACTTCGGACAGGTGGGTTTTAGAGATAGTCCGGAGGGCCTACTCCCTCCCCTTCGAGACTACCCCCCCAGCCATGCCACCTCAATACCACTGCATGTCAGGGGATCACTTGGTGCTTCTTCAGCAGGAAGTTGCGGCCCTCTTGGCCAAGAGGGCCATCGAGCGCGTTCCGATGCCCGAAGTAGGTCGTGGTTGTTATTCCCACTACTTTGTGGTGCCCAAGAAGGACAAAGGCCTGCGTCCTATCTTGGATCTCCGGAACGTCAATCGCTTCCTCCGCAAAGAGAAGTTCAAGATGCTCACTCTAGCTCAGGTCTTGTCTGCTCTTGACCCACAAGACTGGCTGGTGGCATTGGACTTGCAGGACGCCTATTTCCACATCCCCGTCCTGCCAGCCCACAGGCGTTACCTACGGTTCATGGTAGGCCACGAGCACTTTCAGTTTACCGTGCTCCCCTTTGGCCTTACCTGCGCCCCTCGGGTGTTCACCTAGGTGATCTCGGTGGTCGCAGCTCATCTGCGCAGATCAGGGGTGTCAGTCTTCCCCTATCTCGACGACTGGTTGTTGAAGGCGGGCTCGCCCCAGACAGTCGTCTCCCACCTCCAGACTACGGCCGACCTCCTGCACTTGCTGGGGTTCTCCATCAATGTGCCGAAGTCGCACCTGATTCCCTCCCAGAGGCTCCTCTTTATCGGAGCGGTTCTGGACACGGCGCAGTTTCGGGTCTATCCTCCCGAACAGCGAGTCCGGGACATTCGGGCACTGCACACCAATTGCAGTGGTGGCTCACGGACCGGCATTGGGTCAACGGCAGATCCCTCTCCCTTCCCCAACCGGAGTTCACAGTGGTGACGGATGCGTCCCTCCTGGGATGGGGAGGCCACATGGGAGAGGCGGAGATCAGAGGCCTCTGGTCTCCGGCGGAGTCCCGGCTCCATATCAACCTTTTGGAGCTGCGGGCGATCAGGCTTGCACTGAAAGCATTCCTTCCCTCTGTCAAGGGGAGAGTAGTGCAAGTGTTCACAGACAACACCACCGCCATGTGGTACTGCAACAAACAAGGCGGGGTGGGGTCGTGGACCCTCTGTCAAGAGGCACTGCGTCTCTGGACATGGCTGGAACATCGGGGCATGTCTCTGGTGGTTCAACACCTGGCAGGTTCTCTGAACGCCAGGGCGGACGAACTCCGCTGCAGGTGCATGCTCGATCACGAATGGCGTCTGCACTCGGAGGTGACGCAAGGTCTCTTTCAGCAGTGGGGAGAGCCTTGGTTAGATCTATTCGCCACCGAAGAGAACGCGCAATGTCATCAGTTCTGCGCGTTGGAATTTCCAAGGCAGCACTCGCTCTGCGACGCTTTTCGTCGCGAGTGGAGTTGCGGTCTGTTGTACGCCTTTCCACCTATACCACTTCTGCCCAGAGTGCTGAAGAAAATCGGGCGCGACCGGGCCCAAGTCATTCTTGTGGCTCCGGACTGGGCTCGAAGAGTATGGTATCCCGAGCTACTCAGTATGAGCATTGATCCCCCGATCCGACTGCCTCTTCGGGAGGATCTTCAGTCGCAGCAGCAGGGGACGGTCCTCCACCCTAACCTGTCCAGCCTCCACCTCTTTGCGTGGAGATTGAGCGGCGGCAGTTGATTCCCTTCGACTTGCCTCCTGAAGTTTGTGACGTTATTCTGGCAGCCAGGCGTCCCTCTACTAAAGTGGTATACGCCTGCAGGTGGAACAAATTTGTGGCATGGTGCACAGCAAAGGCTGTGGATCCCCTTTCTGCCCCTCTTTCTAAGGTTCTACTGTTCCTTCTTTCTTTGGCCCGGCAGGGCTCTGCTCTGGGCACTATCAAGGGTTACCTTTCTGCTATTTCGGCCTTTCTCAGGCTCCCTGATCAGCCCTCTCTTTTCAAGTCCCCTGTTGTAAATAGGTTTCTTAAAGGCATTACTCACCTTTTTCCTCCTATTCCCTTCGTGATGCCTCAGTGGGACTTGAATTTGATTCTTACTTACTTGATGTGTGCTCCCTTTGAGCCACTTCATAACTGTCCTCTTCGTCTCTTGGCCTTGAAGACTGCTTTCCTGATGGCCATCACCTCCGCTAGGCGAGTGAGTGAGCTCCAGGCTCTTTCTTGTAAGCCTCCTTTCCTATCAGTCCATCCGGACAAGGTTGTGCTCAGGCCCCGCCCTTCCTTTTTGCCAAAAGTGATTACGGCCTTTCACATTGGGCAGACTATTACCTTGCCCACCTTCTTTCCGCCTCTGCATCCTTCATGAGAGGAAGAGAGGCTCCACCGTCTGGACCCAAAACGTGCGCTCTCCTTTTATCTCAACCGCACACAGCAGTTCCGGGTGGATGACCAGCTCTTTGTTGGCTACGTTGGCACCAAGAAAGGTCGGGCGGTACACAAGAGAACTATCTCTCGCTGGGTTGTCTTATGTATCAAAGCCCGTTACTCTTTGGCTAAAAAAGAACCTCCGGTGGGGCTGCGTGCTCATTCCACCAGAGCTACTGCAGCCAGTACTGCATTGGGACGTGGTGTCCCCCTGCAAGACATCTGTCAGGCAGCCACGTGGGCCTCGCTGCACACGTTTACCAAGCATTATTGCCTCGCCAGCCAAGTCCGGAGAGACGGCTTGTTTGGCCGTTCCGTTCTCCGTGACTTTCTGGTGTGATCTTGGTTCGCAGACCCACCACCGGGGTTGGTATTGCTGGGGTATCTATTCTAAGGTAAGGAATCTATCACTATGTGTTTCTTTCAGATGAACAAGTTACTTACCTTCGGTAACGATATAATTGTAAGAAACATTAGTAGTGATAGATTCCTTACCGCCCCACCCATCCTCCCCGTTCTGCAAACTGATTTCTAGGGTTAAGGTCATCCCTTTCAGGGCCCTAGTTTCAATGCACCAGTGGTCAGTATCTTGCATGGCTCTGCGTTCCTGGCGCGTAAAGTCGTGTACAGAACTGACAAACAGCGCGCGTGGGCGTCGTCTAAGTAGCGCCCGCGACGTCATCTCGGTGACCACGACGCCAACAACGGACGCGGAGCCGCACAACGCCACCTACCGACGCGCAGGGGTACTGCTGATGAAAACTTTCCGGATCCAGTCTGACGCCTGGGGATATTCTAAGGTAAGGAATCTATCACTACTAATGTTTCTTACAGATATATCGTTACCGAAGGTAAGTAACTTGTTCTTTATTACCTCTGGGTTTCTTGGGCGTTTTAACGGCGGTTGTGAGTCGGACTCCTGGTCGCTGACTAATATTTCTTCGGGCACAAATTGGACGCAACCGTTCTGTTGTTGTATACCCCTTGCCACCGCTGTAGTGGCAGCCAGCATGTCTTTTGGCTCATTTTCTTTTACTGAAACCCTCAGTTTTTCCAAATTCAGAGTCTCTTCCACTGTGGTGATTTGTCTTTCGATAGCCCCCATTGCCTCGGTGAGATAGTTCAATAGTGTTGAACGTGATGACCCCTTGGAGTTTGGCGATATCTGATTGGTCATAGCCTTTCTTTTCCCCATCTTTTAAATAAAGTTCACGGGTTCAGTATGGAGGGCCTAGTGACTTTGTATGGGCCTCGCGACAATATGGTGTCTTTACTTATACTCTCCTATTTCTCCACAGATCCCAGCGGTAACCTGTACAAATGAAGAATAAATCTGGTATTTAAAATGGTTTAGAATAAAACTTACGGGTCCATCCCGCCAACAGTGGCCTTAAAATCATAGATCGACGTGTGTCCGGCTACCAAGAGTCTCAATCAGGTGACCAAGCCAATCTTTTTCAAGAGTTAGCAGATTACCGGGCCGAGAGACGAAGAGGGAGGGCCCAGCCCAGCCTCCTCTGGGCTTTGACGGGCGCAGACAGGCCTTCCCTTGGCCCGCGCGCATCACGCACTGCGTGAGCCCTCTGTGGTTTTTAAAGTGCCTCCTGGCGCGGTAGGATGATGTTGGTGGCAGGCAAGCTGCTAGGGAGGCTGGGTCTCGTGGTCCTGGTCCCCGGTCTCCAACAAAACAGCAAAGCAGCAAAACGGGCGTCCCGCGCTGCGGGAGCCCTCAGTGGTTTTTAAAGCGCCTCCTGGCGCTGTATGATGACGTTCGCGGCAGGCAAGCCGCTAGGGAGGCTGGGTCTCGTGGTCTTGGTCCCCGACAAGGAAGCAAAGCAGCAAAACGGGCGTCCCGCGCTGCGGGAGCCCTCGGTAGTTTTTAAAGCACCTCCTCCCGCGGTAGGATGACGTTGGCGGCAGACAAGCCGCTAGGGAGGCTGGGTCTCGTGGTCCTGGTCCCCGGTCCCCGACAAGGCAGCAAAGCAGCAAAACGGACGTCCCGCGCTGCGGGAGCCGTCAGTGGTTTTTGATGACGTTGGCAGCAGGCAAGCCGCTAGGGAGGCTGGGTCTCGTGGTCCTGGTCCCCGGTCCCCGACAAAGCAGCAAAATAGGCATCCCGCACTGCGGGAGCCCTCAGTGGTTTTTAAAGCACCTCCTGGCGCGGTAGGATGACGTTGGCGGCAGGCAAGCCGCTAGGGAGGCTGGTTCTCGTGGTCCCCGGTCCCCGACAAGGCAGCAAAGCAGCAAAACGGGCGTCCCACGCTGCGGGAGCCCTCAGTGGTTTTTAAAGCACCTCCTGGCGCGGTAGGATGACGTTGGCAGCAGGCAAGCCCCTAGGGAGGCTGGGTCTCGTGGTCGTGGTCCCCGGTCCCCGACAAGGTAGCAGAGCAGCAAAACGGGCGTTTAGCTCCAGATTTTTTTAAAATATCTTTAGTTTTGCTTAAGAGGCATCTCCTGCGCCTCTGATTCTGATACAAACAAATTATAATATAGGTTTTCTCCGCTCTAATGTTGAAATTCGTTTACTACAGTTTTCAATTTTGACTTCACTTGTAGCATCGAATGAAGAGGAAAGGGAAAAAAGAAAAAAAACTGCTGACGAAGCAAGTTCAGTTCATATTACTTTTTTCATTATATGGAATGTATACACGGTTGCTTTGGGAGAAATGTCTTCAGCATCCAACTTCAATATTCCAGTTTGAGATCTGAAAAAAATTGAGGGGCTCCAGTTGGTGGAAAAAAAGTAGAAGAAAAAAAAGTTGTTCAAAGAAGTGGGAAAATGAATAAAGTGTGATCTGATAGTAAACTTGTACGCATTAAAAAGCATCACGACAGTTTAAAAAGTCATGGAAATCAAATGAACAAAACTTGGATGGCATAGCATTGATAGATGGCAACAAGTAGTGAGGAGGAGCAAGTGTGCACATGGGAGGAGAGGATGACGGGAAGGGGGTAGTCTAGCAGTGCATGATTCTGTGCGGTAGAGGAGAGGGGGCACAGGTGTGTGCATCAGAGAGGATGACAATGAGGGGAGCTGCCTATCTGTGCAACGTCGTGCCAAGCAGGAGACAGGAGGCACAAGTGTGTGCATGGGAGGAAAGGACAACGGTGCAAGATACTGTGCAGCAGAGGAGAGGAGGAGTGACTGTGTGCAGGAGAGGAGAGGACGCCTGGGAGGGAAATGGCCCAGCTGTGCAAGATACGGTGCCTCAGCGGAAAGGAGAAGCGACTGTGTGCAAGGGAGGAGAGGACGCCTGGGAGGGAAGTGGGCTAGCTGTGCAAGATACGGTGCAGCAGAGGAGAGGAGGAGCGACTGTGTGCCAGGGAGGGGAGGACGCCTGGGTGGGAAGTGGCCTAGCTGCGCAAGATACTGTGCAGCAGAGGAGAGGAGGAGCGACTGTGTGCAAGGGTCGGGAAGACGCCCGGGAGAGAAGTGGTCTAGCTGTGCAAGATACGGTGCAGCAGAGGAGAGGAGGAGCGACTGTGTGCAAGGGAGGAGAGAGCACCTGAGTGGGAAGTGGCCTAGCTGTGCAAGAGAGTCTGCAGCAGAGGAGAGGAGGAGCGACTGTGTGCAAGGGAGGAGAGGACGCCTGGGAGGGAAGTGGCCTAGCTGTGCAAGATACGGTGCAGCTGAGGAGAGGAGGAGCGACTGTGTGCAAGGTTCAGGAGGACGCCTGGGAGGAAAGTGGCCTAGCTGTACAAGAGACTCTGCAGCAGAGGAGAGGAGGAGCGACTGTGTGCAAGGGAGGAGAGGGCACCTGAGTGGGAAGTGGCCTAGCTGTGCAAGAGACTCTGCAGCAGAGGAGAGGAGGAGCGACTGTGTGCAAGGGAGGAGAGGACGCCTGGGAGGGAAGTGGCCTAGCTGTGCAAGATACGGTGCAGCTGAGGAGAGGAGGAGCGACTGTGTGCAAGGGAGGAGAGGACGCCTGGGAGGGAAGTGGCCTAGCTGTGCAAGATACTGTGCAGCAGAGGAGAGGAGGAACAACTGTGTGCAAGGTTTGGGAGGATGCCCGGGATGGAAGTGGCCTAGCTGTGCAAGATACGGTGCAGCAGAGGAGAGGAGGAGCTACTGTGTGCCAGGGAGGAGAGGATGCCTGGGAGGGAAGTGGCCTAGCTGTGCAAGATACGGTGCAGCAGAGGAGAGGAGGGCTGTGTGCTAAGGAGGAGATGACGCCTGGGAGGGAAGTGGCCTAGCTGTGGAAGAGACTCTGCAGCAGAGGAGAGGAGGAGAGGATGCCTGGGAGGGAAGTGGGCTAGCTGTGCAAGATACGGTGCAACAGAGGAGAGGTGGAGCGACTGTGTGAAAGGGAGAGCAAACCTGCGAGGGAAGTGGCCTAGCTGTGCAACATACGGTGCAGCAGAGGAGAGGAGGAGCGACTGTGTGCCAGGGAGGAGAGGACGCCTGGGAGGGAAGTGGTCTAGCTGTGCAAGATACGGTGCAGCAGAGGAGAGGTGGAGCGACTGTGTGCTAAGGAGGAGAGGACGCCTGGGAGGGAAGTGGGCTAGCTGTGCCATATACGGTGCAGCAGAGGAGAGGAGGAGCGACTGTGTGCCAGGGAGGAGAGGACGCCTGGGAGGGAAGTGGCCTAGCTGTGCAAGATACGGTGCAGCAGAGGAGAGGAGGTATGACTCTGTGCAAGGGAGGGGAGGATGCCTGGGAGGGAAGTGGCCTAGCTGTGCAAGATACGGTGCAGCAGAGGAGAGGAGGTGTGACTGTGCAAGAGAGGAGAGGGCGCCTGAGTGGGAAGTGGGCTAGCTGTGCAAGATACTGTGCAGCACAGGAGAGGAGGAGCGACTGTGTGCAAGGGTCGGGAAGACTCCCAGGAGAGAAGTAGTCTAGCTGTGCAAGATACGGTGCAGCAGAGGAGAGGAGGAGCGACTGTGTGCAAGGGAGGAGAGGACGCCTGGGAGGGAAGTGGCCTAGCTGTGCAAGAGACTCTGCAGCAGAGGAGAGGAGGAGCGTCTGTGTGCAAGGGAGGAGAGGGCGCCTGAGTGGGAAGTGGCCTAGCTGTGCAAGAGACTCTGCAGCAGAGGAGAGGAGGGGCGACTGTGTGCAAGGGAGGAGAGGACGCCTGGGAGGGAAGTGGCCTAGCTGTGCAAGATACGGTGCAGCAGAGGTGAGGAGGAGCCACTGTGTGCAAGGGAGGAGAGGACACCTGGGAGGGAAGTGGCCTAGCTGTGCAAGAGACTCTGCAGCAGAGGAGAGGAGGGGCGACTGTGTGCAAGGGAGGAGAGGACGCCTGGGAGGGAAGTGGGCTAGCTGTGCAAGATATGGTGCAGCAGAGGAGAGGAGGAGCGACTGTGTGAAAGTGAGGAGAGGGAACCTGAGTGGGAAGTGGCCTAGCTGTGCAGGAGACTCAACAGCAGAGGAGGAGGAGTGACTGTGTGCAAGGGAGGGGGGACACCTGAGAGGGAAGTGGCCCAGCTGTGCAAGATACGGTGCAGCAGAGGAGAGGAGGAGCGACTGTGTGAAAGGGAGAAGAGGACTCCTGAGAGGGAAGTGGCCTAGCTGTGCAAGATACGCTGCAGCAGAGGAGAGGAGGAGCGACTGTTTGCTAAGGAGGGGAGGACACCAGGGAGGGAAGTGGGCCAGCTGTGCAAGATGCTTTGCATCACAGGAGAGGAGGGGCGACTGTGTGCAAGAGAGGAGAGGACGCCTGGGAGGGAAGTGGTCTAGCTGTGCAAGATAAGGTGAAGCAGAGGAGAGGAGGTGCATGTGTGAGCATGAGAGGAGAAGGTGGCAGGGAGGGCAGTAACCTACTATGTAGGGTAGGATGTTGTAGAGCAGAGGGCAAGTAAGTGTTCAGCTCTGGAGTAGAGGATGGCGGGGGGACGTTGGTAGTAACCTGGCTGTGCAAGTTAAGTGCAGCAGAGGAGATAAGGTGCAAGTTTGTTCATGGGAGGAAAGGATGGCAGGGAGAGGAGTAGCCTAGCTGTGCAAGACACGATGCAGTGGAGCAGAGGGCGAGGAAGGCTCTGCACAGGAGTACAGGAGTAGAGCGGAGTAGCCTAGCTGTGCAAGATACGATGCAGTGGAGCAGAGGGCGAGGAAGGCTCTGCACAGGAGTACAGGAGTAGCCCAGCTTTGCAAGATACAGTGCAGGCATGCAGAAGAGTCTCGCCTAGTCTTTTAAGAGTAAGAAGCAAAAAGAGAGTTTGGGGGTTTGCTAGAGCGGCTGGTTCTTGAAATAAGATGCAAACGGAGAAGTAGAGGTGTGACGGGAGGGGGGGTGCAATGAATAGGACCTTACATGAGGATTTTTTATTTTTTATTTGCAGAGTTTTATATAGCGCTGGCTAGACCCGGAGGTATCAGAGCGCTTTACATGAGGATCAGCGAGTTACAAGTTACAAAATTACAACAGTTACAGGAGCCAAGTATAACATAGGGAAAACAAACAGTGTTACACAATAACATGAGTTACTAGCGCATAGCATAACCAAGACACATGTCCAGAGAGGCAAAGAAGGGAGAGGGGGAAGGTACAAAGGGGTAGGGAATGCAGATCGGGTCGGGCAGATCGGCAAGGGGGAAAGTACTTCAGGGGATGGATTCGCCGGAGAGCGGGAAGGAAAGGAGACACAGCGGAGAGACGAGGGAAACCATGTCCAATGTCCGTCTGGGTAGGTGATGGCCGAGGGGTAAACCAGAGCCTAATCTCCTCTATAGCTGATAAAACAGCTCCACCGGGCAGCGGCCATGATTGTTCAGGCTCCGAGGTCAGCAAAATTCACGGTCCATCAGAAGATCACGAACCAGAATCGCGGTAATTGGAGAGTTGAAGGGCCGCCGACCATATAACCTCAGGTGAGTCCAAATGTTCAAGGAGGGGGTAGAACTCCAGGGATTTGAGCTGGGAAGGTAATCCCTAGCCAGGAGCTCCCGGCCGGAGCTCCTCACATGTCGGCCATCTTGACCAAGGGAGCCTGCAGATGCCAGGATGGTCTACTGCGAGAAGATCAAAAACGCCCGAGCTCCTGGGCGTGACTGTGCGCCGGGGCCCGACCTCGGGGCACAGTGATGGACCCCCAGCACCGAACAGAAGCAACCTGCCCGGTTCGATGCTCAGCCAGGAGGCCGCCTTCAAAGCCTGAGTCTGCCTGACCTCCGCCATTTTAGGGTCAGGCAAAGATTGCGTTATTCCTAAGGGGTGCACTCTGAGCTGCCAAAGATCGCCACCCCCGCGGTTGCCTTCCGCAGAGAGTTCTCCTTTCTTGTTGCGGTGTTCTGGGCACTCTTAGGGGTTCTGCTGCAAGAAGGTCCCAGCCAGCACGAGGACGGCCGCCATTTTGAGGTCAGGCATCGCCATGCCAGGCACCCCGGGAGGCATATCTAATATAGGACATGAAAGCGGGGGGGTCTCCGCCAGCTCTACACTCCTCTAGTGATCTCCCAGGAGGGCGGCCGTCACTTTCATCCAATCAGGGATAATCACAGCGTAGGTGAGGATGGGTGCTCCCCTGTCTCTGAGAAGGAAAAACATCAGTGTAAAAGTGCATAATGTAAGAAAACCTGCGGTCAGCTACCTCAAGTGTTGAATTCATTCACTTTGAGGTTTTCAGTTGTAAACCTAAATCGCGTCAGGTACAATTGCTGTCAGTGATTTTTTTTTAATACACGTATATTTAAAAGTATAGGTAGTGCAGATTTCTGTTCAAAATGTGGCTAAAATATCTGTTGCATTTGACCTTTGAGCAGAGGTCGGTACGAACTGCAGCCCATAGAGAGTTCTTTTGAGGACACTTGCTGACATCCCCTTGGGGCGGCTTGAGTGGAGCAGAGCTGATATTAGCGCTCTAAGGCGAGGTCATCCTGTCCCTACCCTAACCTTTATGGTGACAGGCCACCATTTTCATTATTTTCTTTTTATTGAAACTCGTTCATCCTCCGATTTCATCTCCTCGGCTGACAGCATCAGGTAGTTTGTATTTTGCGTCTGGTGGAGAGGACATTTATTAGGAGCATATCTCCCCGTTTGCAGTTTGCGTGGACTCGTTCCCAGAAATAGCGCGGATGTGTTAGGCTGGATCAGCGCGATAGAAGGGGGTGATGGAAGATTGTGAGTGAGAGAGAGGCAGATCAGCCTTCACTGCATGATTGGAAAAGACACAGTAGCAGTGAGCGGGTCAATTTTTTAAAAAGATTTGTTCCCAGGCGCAGGAAAAACAGGAACATTGCGTTCTCAATGTGGCACTAGACTTTATTTTGAAATTCCTGTTCATTAGCAGTATGTGATTAATGGTATACTGTGAAATGAAAGAAGAATAGCTGTTTTCCGTCCTGTTTCCTTTTAATTTCAGGAGCAGTTTAATGAAAGTATTTTTTTTTTTTAGTAATGCACTGAGTGATGTGTAGAGACACTGCTCTCTGGGCCATGGCTTTAGACTTGCCTCTCTCCTCATATTATTGTCGCATAGATTATGCCTGCTGCTCCTAGTCTGTTTTTTCTTTCAGCAGCAGTTCCTGTTCTCAGTTTGTTGTTGTCGGAAAGGAAAATCGTATGATGTTTAACCTTGGAGTGTGAAATGGAACCTGTTGTTATTATTTAAACCTGATGTATGTGAATTAATGGAAAAACGAAAACTGAGAAACCACATTGGAGGAAACCAAATCATGAAAAAACTATTTTAAGGAGATACAAATAAATTGAAAATTAAAGGAAAGATTATTTAATGGAAACTTCCAAAATCACACTCTTGGGTGTTGAAGATTAGAGGTAGTGAGGGTTTTTGGGTGCAGGGGTGGGTGATAAGAGACAATGAGGGGTTTTTAGGGTACAAGATTGGGTGGATTTTAGGGATGGAGAGAGATTTTAGGGATCAGGCATGAGGGGAGTTAAAGGTGGTGAGGGTTTTTTAGGGTTAAGGGATGGGTGGCGTGTAGGTGTGTTGAGGTACTTTAGGTTTTACTGATGGGTGAATTTTAGGGCTGTTGAGTGCTTTTACGGCTTCAGTGATCGGTTGAGTTTTGGGGTGGTGAAGGGTTTTTAGTATTCAGGAATGAATAGCTTTTAGGGTGATGTGGGTTTAAGGGTTCAGGGATAGGTGGAGTTTATATGTAGAAAGGGCTTTTAGGGTTTAAGGATGTGGGAGTTTAGTGGTGGTGAGGAATTTTAGAGGTTCTGAATAGGTGGTTTTCAGGGGTGGTGAGTTTTTTTTTTTTTAGGGTAAAGGGATAAGTGGAGTTTAGGGGTAGTGAGGTGGTTTTAGGTTAAAAGATGGGTAGAGTTTAGGAGTACAAAGGGCTTTAAGGGTTCAGGAATGGGTGGAGTTTATGGGCAGAAATAGATGATTTAGGTGTGGTGTTTTTTTTTTAGGGTGGAATTTAGGGTTAGAAAGGGCTTTAAGGGTTCAGGAATGGGTGGAGTTTAGGAGTCAGAGATGGGGTTAGTTTATGCATCGGGAGGCATTTTTAGGGGGCAGAGATGGATGGTGTTTAAGTGCAGTGAGGGTTCAGCGAATTAAAACCATCCAAAGTAATTATTGACATTGTAAAATATATAATTCCAAAATAATGTCCCCTGATGTAAAGGATTAAAATAAATACCTTTTACAAAAATGTTTCTGAAAGGAAGACCTTCAACCATTTCATTTATACCTTAAAAATAACTATGCAGAAGCCAAATTCAGAAAAAAAGACATTCTATAAAATGGTAAACGCCATTCATCCTGAAATTTTCCATTAAACCATTTAGATGAAATGGTTTCTGAGTAATGGTGTTCAATTAAATCTTTTTTCTATCAAATCACTTACAATTGGCTATACCAGTTGCTAAAGGGCCTGAACCCGAGTTAAAAACCTGAGCCGGACTACAACGAGAGTGAGGACCTTTAAAAACCAGTGTAGCTCAAGGTAGAAGGGCTGCAATGCTATTGAAACATCCCACCCACTGATGGTAGAATGTTCTAAATTAAAAAAGGGGGAAATAACGAGACCAGCATTGGAATGTTGGAGCAGAAGATCAGTACCAGCCCTTATTTGCCCTGAGCTACTCCATTTACTTAAGTGGAGCTCTCAACATTCCAATGTCGTAATTATATATTATAAACTCATGTAAAAGATTAAATCTCTTGCTGGAGACAGTGCGGGCATGTAGTTCATATCATTGTCATGTACAAATGGGGATCTCCGTTTTCTTTTGTTTTTTAACATTTCTGTCTGTATTTATCCATACTTATTTTTTTGCTCATCTTATCAGTATTTATCCATATTTTGTCTTCTGTGAAAAAGATGACGTTTTAACTAATATAATGGCACTTATTTAATTGATGAATTTACTCTCACACTGCCAGTTGTTAGCACAAAATCTAGATATGTATAATACAAAACCTTTCTTCTGAAAAAATTAGTTCGTAGCTGCTACTGTTTCATCCCTTCAAACATTGGCATTGCATTTAGGATGGACAGCAAAGAGAGTAAGACCAAGTATTTTTTTCCCATTTTTAATTATGGAAGGGCAAACACATTATTGTTCTATGGCATTTATGTGTAAAAATCAGTTTAAATGTAAAACAGTGAGCCTTGCATTGATGACGTTTTTTCTGCCCATGAACCACTGTTACATCAGTCTTTGATGTAAGAAGGTGCATGCATTTATTTCTTGGAAGGATGTTGGTTAGTTTGTCCTATGTGTGAAAAGGAGGGGTTTGCCTAGGTGGCAGGTGGAGAGGTGTGCATGATGTGTTTGAAGGAAATGGAGCGCAGGCTGTAGTTATGCATCGAATAGACATTTTTTGTCTACATGGTACATGGCACTTCAGCATAAAATTATGGATTTTTAGTTCTTATTAAGTCACAGATATTGCTGCCTTGCCAGCTTCAAGTTTTCCAAAAATAAGAATACATACATGTATCATTCAAACAGGTGCTTTTGATCAGCCCCTACATCCATTGGTCGGCTCAAATGTTATTTTTAGTTTTCCTTCGCCCACCAAAGTACGCAGTTTGGGGCAGTGGGGTCTGCCCAGTATATCATTTGCATTTCCTGCAATTGTTTTGCATTTTCCAGCCGCCTAAAAAAAAAAAAAGAGTACCCTTCTCTGCTTGTACTTGTGTAGTTTGACTGCTGGACCACTCCTTTAGTTTTTAGTAATTACAATTTCAGCCCTACAGAGCCTTGTACCTCTTATAGGCAGCAGCTAATAATGTTTCTTTGGGATACTTGTAAGGCCGATAAATCGCTCCTCAGGCAAATCTGACCTGGTTAAACTTGTATTTATTACTGGGCTACCTAATTCAGCAGATTTTGTCCCACTGTTTAATTTTCTCACAACCAATGTATTCTTTCTATTTTTTTTCCCTTTTATTGCGGGTTGTTTTTGTTTATCAATTCATACCACAGTTGCCATTTCTAAGTGGTGCTGTAACTGACAGTTGTTGCAATTACCAATTTACTGACCCCGGAAGAATGGATAGCTGAGTTACTAAGATTCCAAAACTTGATAGGAAGATCACAACCTCTCCTCACCCCTCTTGAGTATGTCCTGTGTTTTACTTTTCCCCAAGGATCCCCTTTTATCCTCCTTTCCTGCTTTGATCGGTGCTGTTGATCTTTGATCAAGTTAATTTCTCCTGAATTGAGCCTGTTTCCTCTGCTTCAACACACTGTCCTCTGACTCACCCCATCTCCCCTTGCATTTACCAACTCCTCACCACACACTTCCTGATTTTTCTTTCCCTCCCTTTCACCCATTCTGTCTCTGCATTCGTAAATCCAAATCCAAGCTTGCATTCCCAATCTTCGTCCATCCCCTTTCTTCTTTTTAATATGAAGACAGTTTGAGATCAGTTATCTAAGTCTGAGTTTAAGATTGTTCCTTTTCCAATGAAAGTCCTTCTTTTAAAGTAGAAAAATTCAGCTTTATGTCCCGAATGACCCATTGCTCCAGGTAGTTGTCAACATACTCAGTATGTGGTGTACCTTGCCATGTTGTATGGAAAATTGCTCACCTGATGTGCAACAGAATACCTCTAGACCTCAGAACGTCCAATTTCCTCACTTTTCTTAAATATAAATCTATAATTTCTCTCTGCAGTACCTAGTGTCATCTGTGCAGGGTCGTCTGTCATTGTCAACCCTGAGAAATCTCCAGGTAGTGTTGAGCAGTGCAAGACCCCCCAACCACATACATTCATTCATAAACATTCAAGCATGTTCTGTTGCATGCTATGATAAAATGTGTGCCAACTATGCCTTACTTCTTTCTCGTTAGGGATTTGATCCTTCACAGTTGGGGATGGTGGGACTGCTGATTAGTGAGTAAAATAAAGATAATGTACTCAACGCTCAATGATAATATTTCCTTTCAAAAAAAGGAATTCACCACACCAACTAAATTCTAGTTGTGTCTGACACTGTTATATTCTTCCTTTCAAATATCACCTAACTAAATTGAATGAAGAAATGTGTGTAAACCACTTCATCATATGATAATAAGCTAAAGTGTTGCTTTTAATACTTCTGTGGAATCACCTTTCATTCTGTATGATAGTTCATGTCCCACTACTATGTATCTTAAAAATAATTAAGACAGTGAAATAAAGAAACACTTTTTTAATCATTTAGTTCGATCCTGTGGAATTGTTTTTAGCTCGTCTGATGGTGAGTGGCATAATTTTGTGACCTGATGAAAATACATTCTTTTTGTCGGGCACTAGAAATTTGACTCTCTCTACCTTTATTCCATCACTCACTGTTTGTTTTGATGCTTCTTGACCTCCATGTAGGAGTAAAACCTTATGGAGGTCGTCAGCAGTACTGTTTGTGGAGTTCAAATATTTGGCTATCAGGAGATAATTGGAGTGCTTGTAGACATGGTTTTGTTATCTGCATTACTTGTAATATTTACTATTGGATTTAATTATGCCTGTGATGGTGGCTGCATATATGTTGAAGAAGATGGGGATCTATCTAATCATTGTGGCACTTTGCATGTGATGATGAACGTTCTAGGGAGAAAGAGGCTGAGTTTAACATGATAGGTTTAGTTGCGGTTATCCATCACCGCAGGTTCACCTTGGTGGTTGAGAGGAGTATGTTTTGGTTGTTAGCATTGATGGCAATAAAAAGATCGATATGAGTAGTGTAAACAATTATCTGAAAGAAACACATAGTGATAGATACCTTACCTTAGAATATCCCCAGGCGTCAGACTGGATCCGGAAAGTTTTCGTCAGCAGTACCCCTGCGCGTCGGTAGGTGGCGTTGTGCGGCTCCGCGTCCGTCGTTGGCGTCGTGGTCGCCGAGATGACGTCGCGGGCGCTACTTAGACGCCGCCTCGCAAGCTGTCAGTTTTTTCTTTTTCCACGCCAGCAAGCGCAGATCCGGGAAGAGCAGGAATCCCCAGTCAATTTTTGACTGACTTTTTGAGGCTTTTTGTCTCTGTTTTTCATCGAGTCTTCGACTCCTGGTGCAGATAGGATGCCCGGTTTTAAGTCCTGCGGGGACTGTCACCGTATGATGTCGGTGACGGACCCGCACCGTGTGTGTCTTTTCTGCCTGGGGCGCGACCACGACCCCAAGTCGTGCCCCGACTAGCTGGCCATGGCGCCGAAGACTTTGCGGGAGCGCTCCCGAAAGTTGCTTGAAGCCCGGCAGTCGGCTCCACGCCGTTCGAGGTCCCGGTCCCGTGGGAGGTCGAGGGACCGTGCATGGAGTCATCATCTTCGGGATCCAAGTCTTCGCACTCGGGGTCAGGTAACGCGAAGCACAAGAAGTCGAAGAAACGCCATCGTTCTCCGACTTCCCCGCGCTGGTCGCGCAACGCAGCTGAGGGTGCGGGTGGTGCCTCCCCTGCAGCTCCGGCGGAGCCTATGCAGGTGCCGCAGGACTACCCGCCCTTCCCGGGTTCGTCGGCGACTCCGGCCCAAATACAGGAATTCCTGTCGGCCATGGCTCGCCGTCGGGTCCTGCTGGTGCGCCTTCGGGCCCCGTGGTCCCGACTGGGGGTCCTCGCCTTTCCTCGCTGGCGGCTCCGGCCCCGGCGTCACTGTCGGCTCAGGCCTCTGCGCCGCAGGACCCCCCTGGATCCAGGCCTGGATCCCGGTCGACGCCGGTTGACCTTATAACACCTCCACCGACGTCGACCCCACCGGCACCACTTCTGACGACGCCCGCTCCTCGGACCGACGTCGACCCTGGTTTCAGCCCCGAAGTGGACGCGGCGTTGAGCCGGCGTCGATCGATGCCTTTCTCGACGTTGCTCGGGGATTTCTATCCCCATGTCCCTGCTCCTTATTTTCGGCCTGTTGAACAGCCTGAGGAGCTAGGGGAGGACTGGGAGGGGTCTGAGGACCCTCTCGCAGCTGCTTGCGAGTCTGAACAGGACTGGGCTGAGGAGTTGGGGGACGCCAGTGGTCTGGATACCTCACCAGACCTTGGCATGTTGTCTCCTCCTACCGTGGCTACGGAGGAGGGTGCTAGTTATGCTGTGGTGTTGCGTAGGGCGGCCGAGGCCCTACACCTCGTGCTCCCTACTGTGGCCGTCAGGACTAACCTCCTGACAGAGGTGCTTCAGCCAGCAGCTACTTCTGCGGAGCTGCTGCTTCCCTTCAATGAAGCCCTTTCTGACGTTCTTTTGGGCACTTGGTCCAGGCCCACCACAGGGGCTCCTGTGGAGAGGAACGTGGCCCGACGCCATCGCCCGGCTCCGGGTGACCCCATTTTCCTCTCCCAACATCCCACCCCGAGAGCTTGGTTGTCCAAGCCTCTGCTTCCACGACCGCCTTACCTTCCGCACCACCGGATAGGGAATCCAAGAAGCTGGATCAGTTCGGGAAGAACATTTTTTCTTCCGCCAGTTCTGCGCTGCGGTCCGTGAACACCACATGCCTCTTGGGCCGTTAGTCCCACTCTCTGTGGGATACGGTGGCGCAAGTGCTGCCCCAGTGTCCGGAGGAGGCCCGGCCAGCTCTCTCCCAGGCTTTTGCAGAGGGGAGAGACGCAGCTAAGTTCATGATTCATTGTGGCCTAGACACCGCCGACTCACTGGGCAGATCGATTGCAACGACGGTGGCGGTTCGACGCCACGCCTGGTTGAGGACAACTGGATTTTCGGGGGATGTCCAAAACACACTTATGGGCATGCCCTTTGATGGCCGTCGCCTCTTCGGCGACAAAGCGGACAACGCGTTGGAGCGGTTTAAGGACTCACGGGCTACGGCCAAGTCCTTGGGACTCTCTGCAGTCCGCCCTCCTCCGCCTTCTGCTTTTCGCTCCTTTCGTGGCACCGGAAGGGGCGCCCCGCAGCGTTCGCAACAGAGCCACAGGCCTGCGCAGCAACCATCCCAGCGCGGATGCGGGTTCCGCCGTGGCGGACCAAGGGGCCAGCGGGCGGGTCAGTCCACCTCCACCCCGACCACCACTGCCTCCAAACCTTCCTAGTCCGAACTTTCAGGCCCATCAAACGCCAGTGGGCGGCAGGCTTCGCCATCACCTCCCCCACTGGTGCACCATCACTTCGGACAGGTGGGTTTTAGAGATAGTCCGGAGGGGCTACTCCCTCCCCGTCGAGACTACCCCTCCAGCCATGCCACCTCAGTACCACCGCATGTCGGGGGATCACTCGGTGCTTCAGCAGGAAGTTGCGGCCCTCTTGGCCAAGGGGGCCATCGAGCGCGTTCTGATGCCAGAAGTAGGTTGTGGTTGCTATTCCCACTACTTTCTGGTACCCAAGAAGGACAGGGGCCTGCGTCCTATCTTAGACCTCCGGAACGTCAATCGCTTCCTCCGCAAAGAGAAGTTCAAGATGCTCACTCTGGCTCAGGTCTTGTCTGCTCTCGATCCACAAGACTGGATGGTAGCGCTAGACTTGCAGGATGCCTATTTCCACATCCCAGTCCTGCAAGCCCACCGGCGTTACCTGCGGTTCATGGTAGGGCACGAGCACTTTCAGTTCACTGTGCTCCCTTTTGGCCTTACCAGCGCCCCTCGGGTGTTCACGAAAGTGATGGCAGTGGTGGCAGCTCATCTGCGCAGATCAGGGGTTTCAGTCTTACCCTATCTCGACGACTGGTTGTTGAAGGCGGGCTCGCCCCAGGCAGTCGTCTCCCACCTCCAGACTACGGCCGACCTCCTGCACTTGCTGGGGTTCTCCATCAACGTGCCGAAGTCGCACCTGATTCCCTCTCCGAAGCTCCTCTTTATCGGAGCGGTTCTGGACACGGCGCAGTTTCGGGTCTATCCTCCCGAACAGCGAGTCCGGGATATTCGGGCTCTGATTCCGATCTTTTAGCCCTTGTCCCGGGTTTCGGTCAGAGTGACTCTCAGGCTGCTGGGCCTCATGGCCTCCTGCATCCTGCTGATCGATCATGCCAGATGGCATATGCGGGCTCTGCAGTGGGACCTGAAGTTCCAGTGGGCGCAGCATCAGGGGAACCTGTCCGATCACGTCCAGATCTCGGAGGGCACTCCACGACAGTTGCAGTGGTGGCTCACGAACCGGCATTGGGTCGACGGCAGATCCCTCTCCCTTCCCCAACCGGAGTTTACAGTGTTGACGGATGCGTCCCTCCTGGGATGGGGCGGTCACATGGGAGAGGCGGAGATCAGAGGCCTCTGGTCTCCGGCGGAGTCCAAGCTCCATATCAACCTTCTGGAGCTTCGGGCGATACAGCTTGCACTGAAGGCATTCCTTCCCTCTGTCAAGGGGAGAGTAGTGCAGGTGTTCACAGACAACACCACCGCCATGTGGTACTGCAACAAGCAAGGCGGGGTGGGGTCGTGGACCCTCTGTCAGGAGGCTCTGCGCCTCTGGACATGGCTGGAACATCAGGGCATGTCCCTGGTGGTTCAACACCTGGCAGGTTCTCTGAACGCCAGGGCGGACAAACTCAGCCGCAGGTGCATGCTGGATCACGGATGGCGTCTTCACTCGGAGGTGGTGCAAGGTCTCTTTCAGCAGTGGGGAGAGCCTTGGTTAGATCTATTCGCCACCGAAGAGAACGCGCAATGTCATCAGTTCTGCGCGTTGGAATTTCCAAGGCGGCACTCGCTCGGCGACACTTTTCGTCGCGAGTGGAGTTGCGGTCTGTTGTACGCCTTTCCGCCTATACCACTTCTGCCCAGAGTGCTGAAGAAGATCAGGCGCGACCGGGCACAAGTCATCCTTGTGGCCCCGGACTGGGCTCGAAGAGTATGGTATCCCGAGCTACTCAGTATGAGCATCGATCCTCCGATCCTCCGATCAGACTGCCTCTTCGGGAGGATCTTCTGTCGCAGCAGCAGGGGACGGTCTTCCACCCGAACCTGTCCAGCCTCCACCTCTTTGCGTGGAGATTGTGCGGCGGCAGTTGTTTCCTTTCGACTTGCCTCCTGAAGTTTGTGATGTCATTTTGGCAGCCAGGCGTCCCTCCACTAAGTTGGTAAACGCCTGCAGGTGGAACAAATTTGTGGCATGGTGCACAGCAAAGGCTGTGGATCCCCTTTCTGCCCCTCTTTCACAAGTCCTTTTGTTCCTTCTTTCTTTGTCCCAGCAGGGCTCTGCTCTGGGCACTATCAAGGGCTATCTTTCTGCTATTTCGGCCTTTCTCAGGCTCCCTGATCAGCCCTCTCTTTTCAAGTCCCCTGTTATAAATAGATTTCTCAAAGGCATTATGCACCTTTTTCCTCCTATTTCTTTCGTGATGCCACAGTGGGACTTGAATCTGGTTCTTGCATACTTGATGTGCGCTCCCTTTGAGCCCCTTCACAACTGTCCTCTTCGTTTCTAGACCTTGAAGACTGCTTTCCTGGTGGCCATCACCTCTGCTAGCCGAGTGAGTGAGCTCCAGGCTCTTTCTTGTAAGCCTCCTTTCCTATCAGTCCATCCGGACAAGGTTGTGCTCAGGCCCCGTCCTTCCTTCTTGCCAAAAGTTGTTACGGCCTTTCACATTGGGCAGACTATTACCTTGCCCGCCTTCTTTCCACCTCCGCATCCTTCCAGAGAGGAAGAGAGGCTCCACCGTCTGGACCCAAAACGTGCGCTCTCATTTTATCTCAACCGCACGCGACAGTTCCGGGTGGATGACCAACTCTTTGTTGGCTACGTTGGCACCTAGAAAGGTCGGGCGGTAGACAAGAGGACTATCTCCCGCTGGGTCGTCTTGTGTATCAAAGCCTGTTACTCTTTGGCTAAAAAAGAACCTCCGGTGGGACTGCGTGCTCATTCCACCAGAGCTACTGCAGCCACTACTGCATTGGGACGTGGTGTCCCCCTGCAAGAAATCTGTCAGGCAGCCACGTGGGCCTCGCTGCACACGTTTACTAAGCATTATTGCCTGGACAGCCAAGTCCGGAGAGACGGCTTCTTTGGCCGTTCTGTTCTCCGTGACTTTCTGGTGTGATCTTGGTTCGCAGACCCACCACCGGGGTTGGTATTGCTGGGGTATCTATTCTAAGGTAATGAATCTATCGCTATGTGTTTCTTTCAGATGAACAAGTTACTTACCTTCGGTAACAATATATCTGTAAGAAACATTAGTAGTGATATGTTCCTTACCGCACCACCCATCCTCCTCGTTCTGCGAACTGATTTCTAGGGTTAAGGTCATCCCTTTCAGGGCCCTAGTTTCAATGCACCAGTGGTCAGTAACTTGCATGGCTCTGCGTTCCTGGCGCGGAAAGTCGTGTACAGAACTGACGTCAGCGCGCGTGGGTGGCGTCTAAATAGCGCCCGCGACGTCATCTCGGCGACCACGACGCCAACGACTGACGCGGAGCCGCACAACACCACCTACCGACGCGCAGGGGTACTGCTGACGAAAACTTTCCGGATCCAGTCTGACGCCTGGGGATATTCTAAGGTAAGGAATCTATCACTACTAATGTTTCTTACAGATATATCGTTACCGAAGGTAAGTAACTTGTTCATTCATGCTATAGAAAATTTTAATTTGTCATAGGGTTTGTTTTTTGTGCAATAACTACTGACATTATTAACCACATTAGATAGATTGATGTAGTTAAATTGTCTGTCCTGTGCCAATTACATATCTCTTATTTTTTCAGGATGAAGAAGAAGCCGTCGCCTACCTTGACCGTGAAGAAAGTGCAGATGAGATTGATTTAACCACTCTTCCTGATCCTGATAAATTGCGTGGTTCTGATCAGGAGGATTTGGATAATGAACTTGAGGAAAATGACAGGTAAGCTTTTTATATTCAAAAACAAACCTATCCAAAACATATAGTTACAGGGGAATTCATACATGTCCAATTTTCCATTATAAATTATTCCAATATTTACATTGTGAACAGAATTTTGAAAAACATACAAATACATATTTGGATGCATGAAATCAGGCAACATTATGCATCCCACCTAATTGGAACATTGTCCAGGAAGCAGAGTTGCTACTTGAGGCTGGCAGAAAATGAGGAGGGTGTATGTGGATTTCAGAATGGTTTGTAGAATTGAAGAAGAGCTTGGAATAAAGATAGGAATAAAGATTGGTTGCCTAAAATGATTTGTTAAAGGACAGGATTTTCAGATACTGTATTTTGTGAAAAGTGACCTGATGGTAGGTTCACACAGCCTTTAGTCGAGCACAGCAGGGTTGGCCACAGATCCTAGCATATGGCCAGTCCCAGCATTCAACACAGCTCGGGCAGACAAACTCTGCTGTGTATGGTCATTGGGTACCACAAATTAATTTTATTTTTTAATTTGTTTGATGGATTCACAGTTCGTGAGACTTCGGGGAGGATCTGCATTTTCCAGGATCTGTAAATCCAGACCAGTAACTGTCAATCCTGTGACAAATCTGAACAAAACTTGACTTGCTGAAACATAGCCACTTTAGCTATTTTCCTGTCAAGTGAGTCATCTGTGTATATATCATTTAGAGGTGGATTTCAAAAGAGATTTCCTTAAATTGCCAATCAGGATGGTAGTTAAATGCAGGAAAGGGTTCCCTTGGCCCAGACATTTTTCAGAAGCTTCTTTTCCTGAAAACAACTTTCAGTACACTGAAAGCTGAAGTGAGGGCTGGTTGAACTCAAAGGGAGATGTGAGAAATATCAAGATGTGGTTTCACATAGGTCAAAGCGGACTGCTATTAGGGAACGTCCGCACATACAACATGGGGTAGAAATCTGAGCTACAGTAGTCTCTGTGGGTAGTAGTAAAGCTCAGCCCTTCCACATGGTTGGTTGAATTTTGTGTTGTTTCAAATGAGGTGGATATGCCACTAATCAAACATTGTTGTTGAAACCTGTGGCCATTTTGACACTGTTTACTGCTATTCAATGTTATCTGGGATTCCCAGCCTGATGACGGGGAATGATTCAAGCATGTTAATGTATGAAAGATATTAATGCTGGTGAACTGGTGTTACAGGTAAGTACCTCATTTAATCTTCTTTTTACAACCTGTACAGACCGCGTCTGAGCCTTTTCTGCCGATCAAGAATGCCCTGACCAACACCCTTGTGCTCTTGGGCTAAATCCTGCTCTTCTTGCTCACCTGTTAACAGAAAGGTGGCACACCGACACAGGCCAGCTCTGGATGACCCTGCCTACTTCGTACAGAATCTTATTCCAAGCCTGGTAGTACAGGCCAAATTATTTCCTGTGACCTCTCGCAAATAAGATTGAGTCTTTTGAGAAAAGGATGTTTTCTTCAGCTATCCTCGGCCTCAGGTCAGTCAACATCATCTGTTTGCTGGGTAAGTACTGTCATGGGACATGGTCGATGAGATCTTGGCAGCTGTCCCAGAAGAATGCCACGCCAACTTGGAATAGATCATTCAAGATGGCCAGGATACAACCATATATGTAATTCTGTCAGGCTTGAACACAACAGACTGCTTAAGCAGAGCTGTCAGCACAAGTGTGGTGCTTCTGTGCCATGGATGAGATCCACAGGTTGTTCTGATGATGTTCATGCACAGCTTATGGATATATCCTTTGAAAGATCTTGCCTTTTTGGCAGCAAGGCTAACTCGGCCCTTGAGTGCTTCAAAGGAAGTAGACTTTGGGTAATTATTCATTCGCGTTGAGAGTGGTTGTAATGAGCCTGCCTTGTAGATAATTTCTAGGCTCCCGACTTACTAAGTACCCTTCCCCTTTCAGTTTTCAAGCGGATACCTGACGCATCGCTGGTTCCCAAGCCCCTGATTGTTCTGATCCAGACACTTGATTTATCCCTGTCTAGTTCAGGTAATTATTACCCAACCCGGACCTACGTTTTTTCTGCCACATTCTTGGGCTTTTCAGTTTCTTATCTATTCTCCTTTCCCTTCCCCCTTCAATACAGCACTACCTTCAAACTAATGATCATGGTCCTGATAATGACCTGAAATAATTCAGGTTGAAACTCCGTCGACTACCCGCATAGAACTTGGGCGCTGTTGTGGTCAATTTATTTAGTCTGAATCTTAAAACATCAACATTGTATATATCTTTTTGTAAATTTTGACCACATTTCTCTTACCCCTTGTTGCCGTTCACGCTGTTCTCATCGCTCTTGTGTCACTGTGCCGCTCATTATCACCAAAACACGTCCAGTGCTCACCTTATGTGTTATGGTCATTGTATATTTAATTGTACTGTAGTGCTGTAATAACTACTTACAAATAATATCCTTTCACTCCAACTTCATCATTGTGGTCTCCCTTCCTTTTGTTTCCCACCCCGCTGTGATTTATATCACTGTCCTTGCATTGTCCTATGTTAATGATTTCCAGTTGAGACGTTGTTTGTTACATACTTTACCCGGTCTCACCTGGGTTAACGGGTCTTACTCCTGTACTCGTCTCTGTTCTTGAGCAATCGCTGGGTTGCGAGAGTACCTCTCATATCTCACACATTAGGTTGTCACATCATGTGTTATTAATCTACACATTATGGCTTCTAGGGAGACCCCTTCATACACGGATGACTATATCCAACGTATCCTAAGTGGCCCCTCGTTATTGTCACACACATCCACCCCTCTTGCAGTAGCCCCTAACTCTTCAAGGGCTCTACTAGAGAAACTCGAAAACTTAAAGAAGAAACAGATCCGTACAGATCTCCACGCACGTATGCTTACGGAATACCTCAAATCTGATACCATACCACTTGGTCTCCAAATACGCAACATCCCGGCTATCTTCACGCAAGACCCGAAATTCCGAACTGGTTTTAGCCACCTTGCCACCACCTGCTCCAGACACTGGATGGTGTTGGGCATAGACACAGCCATAGAACACAGCCGCAAGGAACTAGAAGAGATTGCGGAACTTGAAAAATTGATCTTATCAGACACATCTATCGCTGACGCAAAGGCTCTACTGGATAAAGTGAACAGCACCATTGCCACATTTCACACTTTTGAACAGAACAAGAAGATGAATAAAATACAAAAGGATATTAAAAACTACAATAAGGACACTACATATCCCTACCTTCTCGACACATTCTTCAATACACCGTATCAACCTCCAAGAAACAGAAACTGGGGCAGGTACAGGAACAACCAAGCAATCACTTTCTCGGATTCCTCAAACACTTCCATAGAAGACTCGGACCCTGGAGAAGGCCCAAGCACTGAACGCCCACAAAACAGACCACATCCTCAACCCTTACTACCAACTGTTTTTTTAGGAGGGAACCGCGGCGCGGTCAGAGACAAACGAGATCAAACTACCAATACCAATACGCGGGCGAGCGACAAGCACGTCGCAAATTCTATCAGTGGGGCCCCCAATGATGTCTCTCCCCACTGTTAGAGATGATGCAGAAGTAGCCCAGGTGACCACCGAAACTGACGAGACCACTCCACCTCAGATGGACACCATAATGGATCAGCAGCACACAGCGCCATGCAACATCGACACCCAAGCTGACCGGAATACTTCCAATGCCTCCCCCATCCCTATCTTCAACCTATCGAAGCATATCTTGTCCACAGAGGAGGTCTCACTCCTAAGCAAAGGCCTTTCGTTTGTCCCAGCGGACCGCAGTAATTTCTTCAAACTACAAGAGGACTTACTCCTTTTCTTCCGACGCATCCGTCTGAAACATTTCTTCGCTGACAAACCTGAATCCAATAAACCTTTTGTGAGTCAGTTCCATCCAGCTTCTACCTTCTTCCCCCCTGCTTCCATGATGCCACCTGAAATCCTGGCTTTTGAGAAGTTAGTCATGCATGAAGTCAAGGAATTACAATCTCACTCTGAATTTGTCCCATATAACATACCCATCAGGGAGAAGCAGGCCCTAGACAACTTACGTGACAATGAACACATAGTCATCAAACCTGCTGGCGGGGGTATAGTGATCATGGACAATTATGACACAGAGGTCCTACGCCAACTCAGTAACACCTCTCACTATTGCCACCTACCTAAGGACCCCATACCGGACATTCGCAAGCAAATACTAACAGTCACTACACACGCTCTACACTCCGATATAATCTCCAAGAAAGAACAAGCCTTCTTAAACAACCCACACCCCCGTACTCCAGTTATTTATGTATTACCAAAAATCCACAAAGACCTGACTAACCCACCTGGACGACCCATAGTATCTGGGTGTGGTTCGATTTTGGAACCACTTGGAAAATACATTGACTCTTTTCTGAGGGAATTTGTCCCACCGACCGACACTTTTGTAAGGGACAGCACACATCTCATAAACATCATTGAAGACACAGCTTTTGATAACAACAATGACCTCATGATAGGCCTAGACATCGAGTCATTGTACACCAACATACCCGACTTGGAAGGCCTTACCATCATAACCCAACTCCTTGACTCACGACCCAGACAAGCCCGCATCCCCGCTAACTTCATCATTGACTTGCTACGCATATCACTCACTAATAACTACTTCCTTTACAAAAACACTTTTTTTCTACAGATCAAAGGTGTCGCCATGGGGGCCTGCTTCGCTCCTAATTTTGCCATCCTTTATGTTCATCACCTGGAAACTACCATTTTTCTTACTGCACAAAATCCATTCCTCAATAACAACCTTTGGCATCGATACATCGACGACATTCTCCTACTCTGGCACGGCACACGAGAAGACCTGGCATCCTTTATCGCCTGGCTAAACAACTGCCAAAATCATCTCAAATTCACAACGGATGTAAAAAACAATGACCTCCCCTTCCTTGACCTGACACTTCATGCAGAGGAAGGTACCATAGGCACTGCCCTTTACCGCAAACCAACGGAGCGAAACACTGTCTTGATATACTCTAGTTTCCACCCCAGAGGCCTAAGGGATGGTTTACCCTATGGCCAATTTCTTTGCATCCGAAGAAACTGTAAGTGGCGTAAAGATTATTTCAGGGAAGCGGCCATCCTCTCTGAGAAATTGATCAACAGAGGCTACCCAAAACGCATTGTTTCCCGTGCATCCAAAAGGGCATGGTACTGCCACAGGGAGGTTCTACTCCCCCCCCCCCCCTCACCCAAACGGGCCAACCTACGAATACCATTCGTATCTACTTACAGTCCCTCCAGAAACTTGGTCAGCAGAGTTATAAAAAGAAATTGGCCCATATTACAAACCTAGACGTCCTTCAAAGAACCACCATTGTTTTCCTACAAAAGGGGTAGCAATCTAGCCGACAAACTGGTCCATGCCATCACTTGGCCCAAGAATGAAACACAAGCTTTGACCTCTCTGTGGGGATTACCACCGACTGTGGGTCATTATAAATGCCAAACCTGCGCAGCGTGTAACCTAACCCACAATACCAAGGAATTTGTAACTGCAGGGCAGACTTACAAACTCAAAACTTTCTCTAACTGCCGCACGTCAAATGTCGTTTACGCCATCCGCTGCCCGTGCGATCTATTATACATTGGACAAACCACGCAGATCGTAAAACAGCGTATTTTCAAACATCAAAGCCGCATCAGATGTAATGTTGAGACTGCTCCCCTTGTCGGTCACTACAAAGAAAAAAATCATTCAGAGACAGATTTAACCTGGCAAGTGATTGCCCGCCCCATTCTGCGACTGAGAGGTGGAAACCTTCAACTCCTGCTTAATAAATGTGAATGCAGATGGATTGTACGTTGTAATTCTGTCACCAATGGTTTAAATACACTTGAGTGGAACACGGTCATTACAGCACCATGACCCGTTTATACGTCTTTCCCTCTTCTGTACACCCTTGCACCAAGGGGTTTCCAATCTTTGACCTACTTGTACAGACCACTGCATCCTTGGTCAACTTAGACTGCTCATGCGTGTCCCTGCATTGATGTGTACATACTCTTTTGCAACCAGACCGCACTGGTCTGCATATTGTTACTATCTTAACTGTGTCTGTGCATGTTTTTCCCTTCTTCATCAACAGGAGCTTATTGGACAAAATTGACATTTACTGCGAAACTAGCAATATTATGTGTGGTTGGAAAATAACTGGGTCCTGTCCAATCTATGTAGTCACTGATATGATCATGATGTACAGAATTTATTCTCTATTCATGTTTCCAATTACTTCTACTGTTCCCACCTCCAAGTAAATCACCGTTACTTGATGAAATTTGAATGTTTAATATTTCACATATATGTGCCATTCTGCTTAATTGCTCCTTTTTATCATGGTCGTTGCTAAATTGTCTAGGATTCCTTGAATCTACCAACAGTGCCCCCTTTATATTTAATATCGTTTTGACCAATATTACATGATTCCAATTACGTTTTGATTTACATTTCTTCATGTGCAAACTTTTATAATCTTTTTCAGTATGAGCCTCCAATTGTACTCTGGCTCAGATGGCATTGTTCAATGTATATATCAAACTGGATGCTACCTGCAGCATCGAACCCTACACTCTTGGTGTCTTTTCCCTCTGATCTACTCGCCTTGGTTCCTCCGGGGTCCCTTGACTATCTCCACACCGCCCCGGTTCAGACTTTTTCACCCCTCGTGACGTTTGTCACGTGATCGGCCGGGACGGCAATTAATGCTAATTAATTTTCACGCTGAATTCACGGACTCTTTATTTGTCCTTGGCCCAAGCCGCAACGCAGAGGTTTGGCTCCCCTGCTGTAGCTCCGGAGACAATTAATCGCCATTCTGCGACTCCGTCTTTGACATAACTTCTCCTTTTGCAAGTAAGTCATGGCTCCCATACCCCCGTACTTTTATCTATCTGCCCTGACGATCCCTCTCCCCTGTCCCACCCCATTCATCCTCTAATTCACTCCCTCCCACCTTTCAGATCCGACTTGACCGCCTGACGCTCGCACACAACGCGTGGATCGTCATACCCTCTCCCTGAT
This sequence comes from Calotriton arnoldi, assembly GCA_963921515.1. Classification (NCBI taxonomy): domain Eukaryota; kingdom Metazoa; phylum Chordata; class Amphibia; order Caudata; family Salamandridae; genus Calotriton; species Calotriton arnoldi. The sequence goes on along the minus strand of CAWUFW010006186.1, from coordinate 640,764 downwards.
TCATCACGTTGCCTGATCGACTTTGGGTAATTATTCATGCGCGTTGAGAGTGGTTATCATGAGCCTGCCTTGTATATAATTTCTAGGCTCCCGACTCACTAAGGACCCTTCCCCTTTCAGTTTTCAAGCGGATACCTGACGCATCGTTGGTTCCCAAGCCCCTGATTGTACTGATCCAGACACTTGACTTATCCCTGTCTACTTCAAGTAATTATTACCCAACCCGGACCTACGTTTTTTCTGCCACATTCTTGGGCTTTTCAGTTTCTTATCTATTCTCCTTTCCCTTCCCCCTTCAATACAGCACTACCTTCAAACTAATGATCATGGTCCTGATGATGACCTGAAATAATTCAGGTTGAAACGCCGTCGACTACCCAGCATAGAACTTGGGCGCTGTTGTGGTCAATTTATTTAGTCTGAATCTTAAAACATCAACATTGTATATATCTTTTTGTAAATTTTGACCACATTTCTCTTGTCGCCGTTCACGCTGTTCTCATCACTCTTGTGTCACTGCGCCGCTCACTATCACCAAAACACGTCCAGTGCTCACCTTATGTGTTATGGTCATTGTATATTTAATTGTACTGTAGTGCTGTAATAACTACTTACAAATAATATCCTTTTCACTCCAACTTCATCATTGTGGTCTCCCTTCCTTTTGTTTCCCACCCCCGCTGTGATTTATATCACTGTCCTTGCATTGTCCTATGTTAATGATTTCCAGTTGAGACATTGTTGTTTGTTACATACTTTACCCGGTCTCACCTGGGTTAACGGGTCTTACTCCTGTACTTGTCTCTCTCAAAGGAAGTAGAGCCACTGCATGCTGCCTCGGTGTCAACACCTGCAAAACAATATCCACAACAACTTCACCTCTTTTGAGGTATCGCTAGGGTTTCGCACACAGGCAGCATCACGGCCTACCACCCAACCAGCAGGCCCCCCAGGCCTTTCGTGGTCCAACAAACAGTGCCCAGACTCACTGGTACAGGGATCGACCCAGTCCCCTGCTCCTCTGGCGACAGCCTCCAAGCCTCTTTAGTTTGCTCTTAGTGGCACAAGACCACCCTATGGGAGGCAGGATCAAACATTTTCTCCAAGGGTGGCAAGCCTTAACATCTGACAAGTGGGTCTTGCAGGTAATCCAACGGGGCTATGCCCTGCCATTCCTTTTGTTCTGCTGCACCTTCCACCCACTTCAGAGGGGGTTTCAGAGGACCATTTATCCTTTTTACTGCAGAAGGTTCAGGCTGTTTTGGAGAAAGGAGCATTAGAGAGAACCCCTGACTTTGAGACCGGAACTGGGGATTACTTCCATTATTTCCTGCTGTCAAAGAAGTGCAGAGCCTTTTGTCCTATTTTAGATCTTCAACCTCTCAATTTCTTCCTGCAAAAGGATAAATTCAAGATGCTCATGCTGGCAAGATTGTATCTGCCCTGTATCCAGGAGACTGCATGGTGGTGTTCAACCTTCAGGATGCCTATTTCCAGATCCACAGCCCGCAGGGCCACCGTAGCCACCTGCGGTTCAAGGTCGGCTACAACCATTTTCAGTTTGCCATGCTTCCTTTCACTGTCACCAGCGCACCTCTGGTATCACAAAGGTGATGGCGATGATTGCAGCATAACCTTCAGAGGTAGGGAGCACCAGTATTCCCCACCTTGATGACTGGCTGTTGAAGGTGGATTCATCACAGTCAGTTGTGGACCACCTACAGATGTGGGCACACCTCCTTACATCACTGGGGTTCACACTTAATGTGCCCGAAGTCATACCGGACTCCTTTGCAGAGGCTCCCTTTCATCAGAGCCATCCTGGATACCGTGCACTTTCAGACCATCTACCAAATCAACTAATCCACGACATTCAAACTATGATCCTGATGTTTCGACCTTAGTCCTGGGTCTCGGTGAATGTAGTTCTGAGGCCCAGCAAGGACAAGCAGTGGGCACTGTTAAAGGTTATTCTTACATGATCTTACATAGCAGTTAATCGGGTGTATTGATCTGGCCATGGAACGTTCGATCCCATTGGCTGTTGATACAATAGATGCGGCCAAGGCCTTTGACCGGGTTTGCTGGGTGTATTTGTGGGAGGTCCTGGTAGTACTAGGGTTTAGCTTGTGTTTTCTCATGACTCTACAGAGATTATATGAAAATTCGACAGCGCTAATACTATTTAATGGCGCCGTGACAGAGAGTTTGAGGATTACTCTGGGTACAAGGCAGGGGTGTCCACTTCCCCCTTTTTGTTTGATATTTATATATAGCTTTTCGCTCAGCTCCTTAGAAAAGACCCCCAGGTAATCCCTCTTTATGCACAACAACTTAGAACCAAGATAGCGTTGTATGCAGACTATTTAATCATTTATACATCTGACCCTTTTCAGACTATACCTAGGGTGGGAAAGTTAGCGGAAGAATTTGGGGCACTGTCAGGCTACACTGTGAATGCAACTAAGTCAGAGATTATGTGCTGGAATATCACCACTTGGGGTCAGGAGGCAAGTGAGTTAAGGTATTTGGGCATCTCAATAGTCCATACACTGGGGGCGTATCCAGCACATAATCTAGGCAGGTAGCAAAGGAGATAGAAAAGCTGCTTATAAGGTGGAGGAACTTGCCATTGTCGATTTTTGGACAGGTGAACCTGATTAAAATGACGGATCAACCTAAATTGACTTATCTCTTTAACTGTATTCCCCTTACGTTTCTTAAAAAAGAGATGGGGAAAATACAGGGTAAAATTACTAGCTTTATCTGGGCATCAGGGGGAGCTAGACTCTCTTGGAAAAAGTTACGGAGGAGTTTGAAAAAAGAGGGCTTGGCATTACCGGATCTAAACCTATGGCATTTCAATTTAAAAATTGTAGGATGCTCCTTGGGACTCTGAATAGCTCAACATGGAAACGGATTCTAACAGAAATGGTGATAGGGCTGGAATCTTCAAGCGTTTTATGTAAATTTGGGGCTCCCAAGTTTTTTTAAGAAGGTGTATCTGAAAGTCCTGAAAGCTGCACTACGCCTTTGGTACAGGGCCAGGAAGATTCTTGGCATCAGGTACTACTCTGATTGCTCCCCGATTTGGGATTTCCCGGGCACTAGTCGTGGTAAGGGGGATACACACTCTAGATAACCCCTGCTCACCCCCTTGGTAGCTTGGCACGTGCAAAAAGGCTTATCCCAGAGGCAATGTGTAAAGTATTTGTACCAACACTCTCAGTAAAACAGTGATAACACCACAAATGGACACCACACTGGTTTAGAAAAATAAAGTATCTTTATCTAAACTTTAGCAAGACCAAAACGACAAAAATCCAACATACAATTATTAAGAAAAGTGTCTTTCAAAAGGTTTTAGCAACTGAGTCCATAGAAAACTATGGATGCGTGATTTCTTGCAAAGTACCTGTCGTTACGACAAAATTCACCAAGCCAAACATCCGCAGCGATGGGAAGCGTAGAAAAACAAAGAGATGCGTCAATTCTGAGATGACTCCGAGCCGTGGGTGATGCGTCGGGGAAAACTTGCCGAACAGGAACGATGTGTGGAAATCCGGGATGCGTTGGCGAACGATTCGTCGTTGTCGATTTCTTCAGCCGCGATCCCTCGATGCGTTGATTCTTGCGGCAGCAGGCGCTGCGTCGGTTTCAGCAGCGGTGCGGGGAGATTCTTCTCGCACCACGGCGTTGCGCCGGAAAAAATGTCGCAAGGAGAGCGATGCGTCAATTTTGTTGTTGCGTTGCTTTCCAGCTCCCAGTAGCAGAAACAACCTCCAGAGGCCACACACAGCCACAGGTACTCCTGGCAGGTCAGAACTCCCAGCAAGGAAGTTCAGGGGCTGGGGGTGAAGTCTTTGTGTTCCTGAGACTTCAAAACAGGAGGCAAGCTCTTACTCAAGCCCTTGGAGACTTTCCTCAAGCAGGGGACACGGCACACACAATTACCTTCTCCTTTCCTTGGCAGAAACAGCAACTGCAGGCCAACCCCAAACACACAGCAAGGGCGGTACTTCACCTCATTTTCTCCAGCTCTTCTCCTTGGCAAAGGTTCCTCTTGATTCCAGAAGTAGTCTAAAGTTCAGGGCTTTTAGGTCTAATACTTATACCCCAAAATGTCTTTGTTCTCTTTGTGCAAGGGTCTCTGAGCCCAGTCCAAACTAGTTCTGTCCTCTCTGGTGCAGCTGCCCGGCAAGAGGTGGAGACAGCATTGTGTAAGGCAGGCAGGCCCTATACAGGTGCAAGGGAAATCTCCTCCCACCACTCTAAATGCAGACCAGGCCTATTCAGGTGCTAGTGAGAACTCCCCCCCTACTCTAAATACAGCCCAGGTCTATTCAGCCCAGTCCTGACTCATTCAGGAAAGGCAGGGCACATATCAACCCCCCGCCCCAGTTGCTGTCTGAGAGAATGCTCCTCCCCAGCACCTGTCACTCCAAAACCAGACAGTCAATACACAAACTGGCAGAGGCACACAGAATGGTTAAACAAGAAAATGCCTACTTTCTAAAAGTGGCATTTTCAAACACACAATTTAAAAAACATCTTTAGTAAAAGATGTGTTATTAAATTCTGAGTTCAGAGAGCCTAAACTTTATGTTCGAGGCATGTGAGCTGCAGAGCTCACACTGTGCATTAGATCGCCATCTGGTGTTGGGCTCGGATGCTTGCACTTTGTTGTTGTCTTCGAAGAAGTCTTTGTAGTCATGTGATAGGTGACTCCTCCTTTGGACAATAGTGCGCATGGGCATCGACTCCATCCTCAGATTGAGATTGTTTTTTTCCGCCATCGGGTTCGGATGCAACTTCGACCCTCCGGTTCGAAACTTCATTATCAGCGTTTTTCACGACTTGATATCAACATCTCGACGTCCCTTCCTCGATCTCCTTTCCAGCCGTTGACGCGGGCCGTTGGGCCCATCGACGCCGTAAGGCCTACTGCCCATGGAAAGGACGCCCTTCCGGAAATGCCCCCAGTGTGGAGCAAAGTTCCCCCACAGTGACCACCACGAGGTCTGTAACCTGTGCCTCTCACCTGACCATAACGAGGCCACCTGTCCAGCCTGCGCTTCCTTCCGCTCCAAAAAGACCATTCGCGATCGTCGAGCCCGAAGGCACATCATGGCGCAACGGTCCGCTCCGGAACCCGTCAATATCTTCGATGAGGGTCCCGATGTTCCGGAGGAAGATTCCGAAGACCTCACTATCATCTCGGAGGCAGAGGACTCAGACGGTTCCATCACTCTAGGGCAACGAGTGAGTACTACCACCCCTGCCCCAACCCCACCTGCAAAAACGAAGGCACCGGTCAACACTTCGCCTGCGGGCCCCAGTCGCGACCGTAAGCGTGCTTCGGACGCCCCGCCTTCCGGCTCGGCGCCGAAGAAGAAAATAAAGCCTTCCGGCTCCTCGGCACCGACCAAACCACACGTGTCCGTTCCACAGGCACCTTCGGCGCCGAAACCGAAAGAACACCCGGCGCCGAAATCCGGTTCGGTCCCAAAATCCGCCTCCAAGCATGCGGATCACTCGGCGCCGAAACCCAGGCTCCACGACACAGCCCCTAAACCGAAGCTGTTCGAGCCGATAGCTAAGCCGAAGGACTCCCTACGCCTTCTAAGACCAAAGAACATCCAAAAAAGCCATCACCGCGCTCGGAACCGAAAAAGTCGGCGCCGAAGCCAAATATTCAGGAGGAGGAACTGTTTCGACCGGATCCCATCGATCCTAATCAACAGAAAATACATATTAATCCTAACACTGGACATATCTCCTCTGTGCCACGCCACAAGCCTGTCCCTCCAAACAAGAAGGACTCTTCTACTTCCCCTATGCCTCCTTCTTCTCCTATACCTCTAACACCCCTCCTCTCCACATCCCCGTTACACCGCCTCAGCCTGTAACTTCTCCACCACATGAATATCAGGATGACATGGGGTATGGTGATGACCCTGATAATCTACTTCTAGACCCAGATAACCCACCACAGGACGACTGGGGCTACAACGACCGCCTAGATCCTACAGACCTCCCCAGCCCTCCACCTTATCCCACAAAACCATCTCCACCAGATGATCACATTGGTTTTGGACAACTTATCCAAAGGGCTGCTGTCTTTCACGGGGTGCATATAAACACCAACCAACCAGAGGAAGATTTCCTTCTATACACCTTTGAACAGTCTCAAAAAACTGTTCAAACTTTACCCATGATCAAAGGTATCATTAAACATGCCCCTGAAATATTCAACGACCCTGTAAGGGCCAGGATCCTTAACCCTAGAATAGATAAAAGTATAGACCTGCCCCTGATGACCCCGCCTACATCAAAGGTCAGCTCCCTCTTGACTCCCTGGTCGTCTCTAATGCTCGTAAGCGAGCTAATTCCCAAACTTCAGGGGATGCTCCGCCCCCTGACAAAGAGTCAAAATTATTGGATTCATCTGGCAAACGTGTAGCTGCGCAGGCCACCAACATCTGGCGCATAGCTAACACCCAGGCACTACTAGCTAGGTACGATAGGGCCCACTATGATCAGCTAGAGACCCTATTGCAACACCTACCTGATCAGTACAAGACACAGGCCAATGACCTCATTCAGGAGGGCAAACTTATTTCAAATGCCTCCATTAAGTGCGCCCTGGATGCAGCCGACACCGCCGCTAGGTCCGTCAACACTAGCGTACTCATCAGACGGCACGCCTGGCTCCGTATTTCAGGTTTTAAGCCAGAAGTCCAAACTACCATCTTAAATCAGCCATTTAACCAAAACCAACTCTTTGGTCCTGCTGCTGACACAGCACTGGAAAAAATGAAAAAGGACACTGACACTGCCAAGTCAATGGGAGCATTGCAGTCCCCACAACAACGTGGCTCCTTTCGCCGCTCCTTCTACAGAGGGGGCTCTAGGAACACCACAGACAATTCCTCTTCATATAATAGCACCACCCAAACCTCTCCCAATAGAGGATACTTTAGAGGTGGTTTCAGAGGCAACAACACTAAGGGCAGAGGTCGAGGTAATAACAACACCCGTACCTCCACCACTCCTAAACAGTGACTTCCCTCCACTTCCCCCCGACCACACCACCCCTGTCGGGGGACGGCTATCACAGTTCCTACCTGTCTGGAACTCCATTACAACAGACAGGTGGGTAAGACAAATTATCCAACATGGCTACTGCCTGGAACTAACAGCTACCCCCCTCCCCCAACATACCACCCAAGCAGCGTCCAATGTCCGCAGACCATCTTACGCTTTTACAGCAAGAGGTACTTTCCCTGCTTCAAAAGCACGCCATAGAGCCAGTTCCTCTACTACAGAGGGGCACAGGGGTTTACTCCTGTATTTGTTAATCCCCAAAAGGATGGCACTCTAAGGCCTATTTTAGACCTCAGACCCCTCAATCAGTATATACATTCAGATCATTTTCACATGATCACTCTCCAGCAAGTGCTTCCCTTACTACAACAACAAGACTTCCTTGCCACATTAGACCTCAAGGACGCCTATTTCCACATTCCCATACATCCTGCTCACAGGAAGTATCTAAGGTTCGTACTCAATGGACAGCACTACCAGTTCAAAGTACTTCCATTCGGAGTCACCACTGCTCCAAGAGTGTTTACCAAATGCCTTGCAGTAGTAGCAGCGCACCTACGAAGACAACAAATACATGTCTTCCCATACCTGGACGACTGGCTCATCAAAGCCAGATCATTCAACCAGTGTGTCCAACACACTCACCAAACAATACAAACATTACACAACTTGGAGTTCACAGTAAACTACACCAAGTCGCACCTTCAGCCCTCCCATATACTTCAATATCTGGGAGCCACAATAAACACTTCCACTGCTCTAGCTTACCCCAGCCCAGCCAGGATAGCCAGTATACAAACCCTTATCCCCAGGTTTCAAATACAACACTCTCTCCCAGCCAGAGTGTTTATGCAGCTAATCGGCATGATGGCATCTTGCATTTTCATCGTCCCTTATGCCAAACTTCAAATGCGTCCTCTACAGGAGTGCCTAGCGCACCAATGGAACCAGGCTCACGGACATCTTACAGATCTGGTGTTGGTGGACAGCCGCACACATCGCTCTCTGCAGTGGTGGAACACCAAAAATGTGTCCAAAGGGCGGCCGTTCCTAGAGCCGGTTCCACAAATAGTACTAACCACGGACGCATCACTCACAGGATGGGGAGCACACCTGTTAGATCATACAACACAAGGCAAGTGGACCACTCAACAGAAGCTGCTCCACATCAACCACCTAGAGTTACTAGCTATATTCCTAGCTCTCAAATCTTTTCAACTCCACGTACAGAACAAGGCTGTCCTGATCCGAACAGACAACATCACAGCCATGTACTATATACAAAAACAGGGGGGACACACTCTCCACAACTGTCCCAACTGGCACAGGACATTTGGAGGTGGGCCATTCCACAAAACATATACCTTCTAGCAGAACACCTACCAGGGGTTCACAATCAGATTGGCGATCTGTTAAGTCGACAGATACAACAGATTCACGAGTGGGAACTACATCCACAAGTTCTTCTACCTTTTTTCCAGATGTGGGGCCAGCCAAACCTAGATCTGTTCGCCACACGCAAAACGCAAAATGCCCAACCTTCGCCGCCAGGTTTCCACACCCGCAGTCCCAGGGCAATGCGATATGGATGAACTGGTCCGGCAGATTTGTGTACGCTTTTCCACCGCTACCACTGATCCCACTTGTAGTACGCAAGCTCCGACAACAGTCTCTAAAAATGATACTAGTAGCTCCCACATGGGCACGCCAACCGTGGTTCACCAAACTACTAGAACTATCGGTAGTCCCATACCAAAGACTACACCTCTCCCCATCAATGCTAACGCAGAGCCATGGAGAGATAAGGCACCCAGATCCATCTCAACTGAACCTTGCGATTTGGCTCCTGAAGTCCTAGAATTCGGTTACCTTAACCTACCGCCAGACTGTATGAACATTATTAAAGAGGCTAGACGCCCAACTACCAGAGCCTGCTATGCAGCAAAATGGAAAAGATTCGCTATTTACTGCACTAACAATCATATCCAACCATTACAGGCCTCCACGCAAAACATCATTTGCTACTTGCTACATTTGCAAAGATGTAATCTTGCATACTCATCCATACGTCTGCACCTCGCAGCCCTTGCTGCTTACTTACAAAACAGGCAACACTTATCACTCTTTAGAGTCCCCGCCATTAAAGCCTTTATGGAAGGCCTTAAGCGGATCATACCTCCCAGATTACCACCTTCCCCAGTGTGGAATCTTAATATAGTACTTACCAGGCTCATGGGACCACCTTTTGAACCCCTACATAAATGTGAACTTCAATTCCTTACATGGAACGTTGCGTTCCTGATTGCAATCACTTCTCTCAGGAGAGTCAGTGAGATACAGGCTTTAACTATACAAGAGCCCTTCTTACAAATACATCATAATAAAATAGTTCTCAGGACAAACCCAAAATTCCTTCCCAAAGTCATTTCGCCTTTCCACCTTAACCAATCGGTAGAACTACCCGTGTTCTTCCAAAACCCAGATTCCGTGGCAGAAAGAGCTCTCCACACCCTAGATGTCAAGAGAGCCCTTATGTATTACATTGACAGAACCAAGTCTTTTCGCAAAACCAAACAATTGTTTGTAGCTTTCTCTCCACCACACAAGGGTAATCCCATCTCAAAAGCCGGGGTTGCAAGGTGGATTGTTAAATGTATCCAAATCTGCTACCAAAAAGCCAAACGCACAATATCAGTTCCCCCTAGAGCGCACTCGACACGCAAACTAGGGGCTTCCATGGCATTCTTAGGGAACATTCCCCTAGAAGACATATGTAAGGCAGCCACATGGTCTACAACACACACCTTCACTAAACACTATTGTGTTGATGTGCAAGCCAAGCAACAAGCTTCAGTGGGCCAAGCTGTCCTTAAAACCCTTTTTCAAACTACTGCAACACATACAGGTGACCACCGCTAGGGGAGATACTGCTGTACAGTCTATGCACAGTGTGAGCTCTGCAGCTCACATGGCTCGAACGGAAAATGCTACTTACCAGTATGCATCTGTTCTTGGCATGTAGAGCTGCAGATCCTCACACACCCACCCACCTCCCCGGGACCTGTATGTGTTCCAGTCCTATCTTAATTAGATACACACACATGGACATCTCTTTCCTTTTCTACTAACTCCATCACTCCCCAATATGGCGAAAAACAATCTGAGGATGGAGTCGATGCCCATGCGCACTATTGTCCAAAGGAGGAGTCACCTATCACATGACTACAAAGACTTCTTCGAAGACAACAACAAAGTGCAAGCATCCGAGCCCAACACCAGATGGCGATCTAATGCACAGTGTGAGGATCTGCAGCTCTACATGCCAAGAACAGATGCATACTGGTAAGTAGCATTTTCCTTTTTCATCTTATCCCTATGGGAAGATATGCAGGTAAGATGTTACAAAGCATTCTCCATTCTGTCCTATGGGGCAAGATAGCCTTTCAATAGTGAAAAACGAAATTGGCAGTATTTCACTATCAGGACATGTTACACACATCAGTACATGCCCTACCTTTCACATACACCCGCCCAGGGGGGTACCTTGGGCCTATCATAGGTGTGTCCTATATCAGAAAAGGGAAGGTTAGGGCCTGGCAAGTGGGTGCACTTGCCAAGTCGACATGGCAGTTAGCAAACTGCGCACAAGCACTGCAGTGGCAGGCCTAAGACATCTTTTCAGGGCTCCTCATGTGGGTGGCACAATCGGTGTTGCAGGCCCACTAGTAGTATTTGATTTACCAGCCCCGGCACACCCAGTGCACTTTACTAGGGACTGACCAGTAAGTCAAATATGCCAATCATGGATAACTAATCATGTTCACAATTTACACAGCATATGCACTTTAGCACTGATTAGCAGTGGTAAAGTGCCCAGAGTCCTAAAACCAACAACAGGTCAGGAAAAAATAGGAGGAAGAAGCAAAAAGTTTGGGGGTAACCCTGCAAAAAGGGCCAAGTCCAACAATGACAATTTATGATGCTTAATTTCAGTTTGGGTGCAGCTAGAAGATTATTTAGTGAGTCATTTTAATGGTAATTTAAAATCCAACTAAGCGACAAATCAGATTTTATATTACTATTAAGTTAAAGACACTTTTAGTATGTCGTGTCCTTTCTGCCTAAAACCAAAAGGCCTTTCTGCCAGTGTCAATGGGTTTAGAGCAGAGGTCTTCAAACTGGGGTGCGCGCCCCCCTTGGGGGGCTATACGTGATCTCAGGGAGGGCGCCAGCCTCTGGCCAAGAGAAGCATCATGCTTTGTTTTAAGTGTTTAAAACATGAGCAGCAGTAAGCCACCTTGTAATGGGCCATCACTAACAACTTTTGTCATTTATATCCTGGCTGGGAGTATGTGTAACAAGCATTTGCAATGCAATAGGTCTCGCATTTACACGAGTTTGAGCTATTGGCATTGTAAATGACAATGCCTTTTATTTATGTTTTGGTTTTTAAAACATAAATAAAAGGCATTGTCATTTACAATGCTAATAGCTTAAACTCTCGCAAATGTGAGACCTATTGCATTGCAAACGCTTGTTAAATTACTCTGTCCGCTCCTACTAGAGACCTCCTTTTTTTCTCCCCGTTTTGTTTTAAATCGGTTACTTATTTGCAGTTTATAATTTGTGTCAGCTTGTGGTGCAGCAGCTCACAAGTGAAAGTGGAGCGGAGTTATGTGGGATGTCTGCCTGCTGTTGCATCGCTTGTGCCACTCCTGAGTTGTAAAAGAAACCACACAGCTAGTTGTAATAATGTGTTTTCTTATTTGGCTGAGATGTGCGGGATACGAAAGTGAGCATCGGGCCAAAAAGATGCACAATACTGGATGAAACATGAGGCACTCAAATGTAAATACAATTCCAGAGGTTTGCATTCATGTGTGCATTCATGTGTGTACTGTTTAAGTGTTAATGCCATATCACTGGGAGTGATGTACGCTTCCTCGACAGCTCTCACAGCAAGCAGCGTCCGCCAATGGTGCAGGCAAAGCGGCGCCGTTGCCAGAAAGCATGTCGTACCTGCAGAATGAGAAACTCATTGAAGAAAATAGTGCTCACGGACTAAAACAGACATACCGTGTAACACCCGAAGTAAAAGGTCCAGTCCTTATGGGGAGGTAATAAATGCAGACAAGGTGGTACCAAGGAGGGACTAAGAAGCCTAATAACGACTCGGAAGCCAGCGTTTACGAAATACCATGACACAAGCCAATTAAAAATATGGGCGGAATGTGGGCGGGGCTTCAAAGCCATACTCCAATACTGCATGCCTCGCAGCAGCGCATGCGCTGCCCAGGCTCAACCTAAAAAGAGGTAACAGAGCTTAACTGCAATGTTTAAATATGTTTAGACATATTTAAACATTGCCAATTTAGTAGAATAATTGTAAAAAAATGGAGGGGGGCCTGAGGATTTTTTTTAAATTTTTGTTTAGGGGGGAGGGCACAGCATTAAGAAGTTTGAAGACCACTGGTTTAGAGGGTGGACAATAGATTGCCTCTACCCACAGGCTAGAAGGCATCAACGTGGCATCCCCAAGAACTCTCCTGGACCTGTGAGGAATCTAAAGAAGGACTGCTCTGCTGTCTGAATCCTGAAGGAAGACAGAGCCTGCTTGTCTTGAACCTAGGATTCCAGAGGTGACTCCAAGGGTCAGTTGGCTGACCTGTTTGAACTGCAGGGACACAACAACCTTTCAGGGGCCTTTTCCTGCTTTCCAAATGACCAGTCCAACCTGGACCTGACCTGGTCCCCTCTGCTGGCCTATGGAGGAGTGAGTCTTGACCCCCTCCCCCCCCCCCCCCCAAGTACTTTCCCCAAGGTGCTTGACCGTTGCCTAACTGCAAGCTTCAACAGATTAGACGCCGACAACCTTTGTCTATGGCTTCACCGGATTCAACGCAGAGCAGCACTGGATCAACAACAACAACCTTTGTCGACAGCCAACGCTGAGCAGCCACCGATCAACTCCGAGACCTCACACAGTGGCTCCCCGTCCTTGCACAGGAGCCCCCATTGTCATCGAGACATTCTTTGGAATGCGTTTTCCCCACTGCTGCCTCATCAAAGGCCACTTTCTCTACAGAAAACTGTAGATCAAAAGGTACACTTTCTACTGGGATGAACCTTGTGCCTATACCTGACTGGCGATCCATTGCGGTCAGCCTTCAGCCTTTTTTTGGCTTTTTGGGGTAGTTTGTGCTTGGGGACCTGTAACGTTTTGTCCACATAAGGTATCCACGCCAAAATTTCGCCCTTTTTTCCAACATCATGGAGATTTTAAAGGTACCCAGGGTTTGTGGATTCTCCTGGATGGGACTCAGAAATTAGCCAAAATACAGCTACATTTAGTGTTTTTTTGGAAAAATGGGGAAAAAGTGCTGCAGAAGAAAGTGTCTGATTTTTCCCCTGCAAATGATGTCAACAAAGGGTTTGTGGTGCTAAAATCATCATCTTCCCAGCTTTCTGGGACAAGCAGACTTTTGTCAGAAAACCAAAATGTTTTACACAGTTTTGGCATTTTACTGGGACATAGCCTATTTTTGCTACTTTATGTGCTTCCACCCTCCTTCCAGTTAGTGGTAGAAATGGGTGTGAAAGCAATAATGGATCCCGGAAAGCTATACATTTCTGAAAAGTAGACACCATGCTGAATTCAGAAAGGAGTCATTTGTGTAGATCCTTCAAGGTTTTATTTTTATAGAAACTAACAGTTGAAAATAAAACAAATTGAAAATGAGTTGAAAAAAACAGCCATTTGTGCCAACGTTTTCACCTGTAGCTTCTTCTAAGTATGACAGATGTTTGAAAGCAATATACCGTTACATCCGCTGGACCCTCCTGGTTGTGGGGATATGTAGGACTTGTAGGTTCACCAAGAACCCGAGGAACCCAGAGCCAATAACTGAGCAGCGTCTTGCAGTGGTTTTTCATTGTGTACCGGGTATATGCCAATTCATTTGGTAAAATATAAAGAGTGAACAATAGGTATCAAAGACACCTATGTATTTCCGAAATGAGAACAAAATATAGAGTTTAGGAACAGTAGCTATTTGCACATCTCCGAAATTGTGGGTACCCATACTAGCCTGTGAAATGTAGGACATTTTTCAAAGTGACTTCATTTTTACACATTGTCTTAAATTAGGAAGGCAGAAATGCATAGAAAGTCAATAGGTAATAACAGTTGTTCTACAATTCTGAGTTCCCCTAAGTCTCCCTATAAAAATGGTACATCACTTGTGTGGGTAGGCCTAGTGCCCGTGACAGGAAACGGTCCAAACGCAACGTGGACACACCTCATTTTTACAGTGAAAACAGACCCTTTTTTTGCACAGTACCTAGCTGTAGATTTTGAACCCTATCTTGGCCGGCACCTAGGGAAACCTAGCAAGCCTATACATTTTTGAAAGCTTGACACCCAGAGGATACCAGGATGGGGTGTCTTGAGTGGCTCTCACCGGGTTCTGTTACCCAGAATCCCTTGCAAACCTCAAACTTTGTAAAACAAATTCCTCACATTTCTGTGATGGAAAGTTCTGGAATCTGCGTGGGTCCACAAAATTCCACACACCCCGCATTCCCCAAAGTCTTCAGATAAAAATGGTACCTCACTTGTGTGGGTAGGCCTAGTGCCCCCGACAGGAAACGACCCAAAACGCAACGTGGACACACCACATTTTTACAGTGAAAACTGACCCTTTTTTTTTGCAAAGTGCCTAGCTGTAGATTTTGAACCCTAGCTCTGCCGGCACCTAGGGAAACTTAGCAAACCTATACATTTTTGAAAACTAGACACCCAGGGGTAATCTAGGATGGGGTGACTTGTGTTGCTCTCACCAGGTTCGGTTACCCAGAATCCCTTGCAAACCTCAAACTTTGTAAAAAAACAAAAAAACTAAACAAATTCCTCACATTCCTCTGATGGAAAGTTCTAGAATCTGCGCAGATCCACAAAATTCCACCCACCCCGCATTCCCCAAAGTCTTCTGATAAAAATGGTACCTCACTTATTACATATGCTGTGGATATGCCCTGAATTGCAGAATTATTGGACCGAGATTACTGCTATGATAGGAGAAGTAATAGAGCGCCCAGTTCCAAATACGCCAGCGCATTGTCTCCTGGGATTGTTTCCACACAACTCCAAACTGTGGGTCACTAGTAGATTCCAAAAGTTAGCTTTGATCTTAGCTAAGCGGGAGATCATGCGACATTGGAAATCTCCCACAGGGCCCAAGATTAATATATGGAAGACAGAACTAGAGAAATGGGCGGCGTGTGAGCGGAGAGTGCTCCTCAGAAATGCCAGAAGAGGAATTGGATCATTGGAACGAGCCAGAGCATGGGAAACATTTGTAGATAACCTAAAGGAACCGGAGCTCACATCAGGGGAAGTGACGCCGGAAGGGGGATCCCCACAGAGAAATCTGGAACATTAGGATGAGAGAGAGGGCAACGTAGACAACCCCTGAGAAGGAGAGGACTAGTTGCAAGTTAGGACAGATATTAGCGTTATGGAACGCCTGGAAAGGGGGTGGGAGGGCGGAGGGCTACAACACATTAAGATATGATGATAAAAGCTGGCTGAACGGGATCTGTGCCGGGGGGTGGGAAGAAGGGAGTTGGGGATTAGATTTAGATATAAGGGGAAATGCATCAATCCAGTAAAACATTGTATATTAAATGGCCGATTCGGCATAAGTAAACTAAGACACTGTGATATGAAAATGTAATTGTACTCATATTGGAAAAGATTTGAACATCTTGTATGTGCATAAAACCCCAATAAAATATGTTTTAAAAAAAAATGGTACCTCACTTGTGTGGGTAAGCCTAGTGCCTGCGACAGGAAACGGCCCAAAACGCAACGTGGACACACCGCATTTTTACAGTGAAAACTGACCCTTTTTTGGCAAAGTGCCTAGCTGTAGATTTTGAACCCTAGCTCTGCCGGCACCTAGGGAAACCTAACAAACCTATACATTTCTGAAAACTAGACATCCAGGGGAATCCAGGAGGGGGTGACTTATGTGGCTCTCGCCATGTTCTGTTACTCAGAATCCCCTGCAAACCTCATACTTTATTTTTTTTAAAAACACATTTTCCTCACATTTCTGTGATGGAAAGTTCTGGAATCTGCGTGGATCCACAGAATTCCACCCACCCCGCATTCCCCAAAGTCTTCCGATAAAAATGGTACCTCACTCGCGTGGGTGGGCCAAGTACCCCGCGACAAGCAAGGGCCCAAAACGTATTGAGGAGACATCCAAATTACCTATCACAAAACAACCTGGTTTTGCAAGGGGAGGTCACCTGGGTTTTTGGCCCCAGACTCGGCAGCCATCTTGGGAAACTACCAAACCCACACATTTCTGAAAACTAGACACCCGGGGAGTCCAGCGAGGTATAGCTTGCGTTGACCCCCAAAGTTTTCCTACCCAGAATCCCCTGCAAACCTCGAATTTAGCTGAAAAAATCAAATTTTCTCAAATTTCTGTGTGGGAAAGTTGTGGGATCACCGGGCTGACACAAATTTCCTATCACCCAACGTTCCCCCAGGTCTCCCAATAAAAATGGTACCTCACTCGCGTGGGTGGGCCAAGTATCCGCGACAGACAAGGGCCCAAAACGTATTGAGGAGACATCAAAATTACCTATCACAAAACAACCTGGTTTTGCAAGGGGGGTCACCTGGGTTTTTGGCCCCGGGCTCGGCGACCATCTTTGGAAACTACCAAACCCACACATTTCTGAAAACGAGACACCCGGGGGTGTCCAACAAGGTATGTCTTGCGTGGATCCCCCCGCCCCCCCAACGTTTTCCTACCCAGAATCCCCTGCAAACCTCAAATTTAGCTGAAAAGAAATCACATTTTCCACATATTAATGCGCTTGATCACCGTGCCGGCACAAATGTCCTACCACACAGCGTTCCCCTCAGTCTCCCGAGTAAAATGATACCTCACTTGTGTGGGTGGGGCAAGGGCCTGTGACTGGGAAGGGCCAAAAACATAGGCATAAACGGTATAGCACAGCAAATTCTAAGCGCTACATTTATAAGAAAATACGTTTTTAACCAATTCTGCATTGACACCCACACAAGTGAGGTATAATTTTACTCGGGAGACTGAGGGGAACGCTGTGTGGTTGGACATTTGTGCCGGCACATTGATCCCACGCAAAAATATGTGGAAAAAGTGTTTTTTTCAGCTAAATTTGAGGTTTGCAGGGGATTCTGGGTAGGAAAACGTTGGGGGATCCACGCAAGCCATACCTCCCTTGACTCCCCCGGGTATCTAGCTTTCAGAAATGTGTGGGTTTGGTACGTTTTCCTAGATGGCCGCCGAGCCCGGGATCAAAAACGCAGGGGCCCCCCCTAAAAAACCAGGTTGTTTCGTGATAGATAGTTTTGATGTCTCCACAATACGTTTTGAGCCCTTCCCTGTTGCGGGTACTTGGCCCACCTACACAAGTGAGGTACCATTTTTATCGGGAGACCTAGGGGAACACTGGGCAGAAGGAAATTTTGTCAGTCCGGTTATCACACAATTTTCCCACACAGAATTTGAGGAAAATGTGATTTCTTTAGCTAAATTTGTGGTTTGCAGGGGAGTCTGGCTAGGAAAATGTTGGGAGATTCATGCATGCCACACCTCCCTGTATTCCCCTGGGTGTCTAGTTTTTAGAAATGTCTGGGTTTGGTAGGTTTCCCTAGATGGCCACCAAGCCGGGGACCAAAAACACAGTTGACTCCCTCGCAAAACCAAATAGTTTTGTGATAGGTAATTTTGATGTCTCTACAATATGTATTGGGCCCTTACCTGTCGCAGGTACTTGGCCCACCCACACGAGTGAGGTACCATTTTTATCTTGAGACCTGGGGGAACGCTGGGTGGTAGGAAATTTGTGTCAGCCCGGTAATCCCACAACTTTACCACACATAAATTTGAGAAAATTAGATTTTCTCAGCTAAATTTGAGGTTTGCAGGGGATTCTGGGTAGGAATACGTTGGGGGGTCCACGCAAGCCATACCTCCCTGGACTCCCCCGGGTGTCTAGTTTTCAGAAATGTGTGGGTGTGGTAGGTTTCCCTACATGGCCGCCGAGCCCAGGGCCAAAAACCCAGTTGATCCCCCTTGCAAAACCAGGTCGTTTTGTGAAAGGTAATTTTGATGTCTCCACAATACGTTTTGGGCCCTTACCTGTCGCGGGAACTTGGCCCTCCCACACGAGTGAGGTACCATTTTTATCAGGAAACTGGGGGGAATGCTGGGTGGTAGGAAATTTGTGGCGGTCCGGTGATCCTACAACTTTCCCACACAGAAAATTGAGAAAAACTTGATTTTTTTTTTAGCTAAATTTGAGGTTTGCAGGGAATGCTGGGTAGGAAAATGTTGGAAGATCCACGCAAGGCGCACTGCTATGGAATCCTCGAGGTGTCTAGTTTTTAGAAATGTCTGGGTCTGGTCGGTCTCCCCAGATGGCTGCTGAGCCCGGGACCAAAAACGCAGTTGACGCCCTTGAAAAACCAGGTCATTTTGTGATAGATATGTGGACACCTGTGTTTTTGGTCCCCGGCTTGCAGACATCTAGGGAACCTAAAAAACCCAGACATTTCTGAAAACTAGACACCCGTGGGAGTCCAGAGAGGTATGGCTTGCATTGATCCCTCAGCATTTTCCTTCCCAGAATCCACCGCAAACCTCAAATTTAGCTAAAAAGTCAAGTTTTCCTCTAATATCTGTGTGGGAAAGTTGTGGGATCACTGCACGGCTCAAATTTCATACCATTCAGCGTTCCCCTCAGTCTCCCGATAAAAATGATACCTTACTTGTGTGGATGGGCCAAGTGCCTATGACATGAAAGGGCCAAAAATGTGTAGAGCTTGAGGGGGGCCCAAGGCGGGTCTAAAAGGGCAGTTTGTTTATATGTTTTTAGGCTGACGCTACTTTGGGCACCCACACAAGTAAGGTATAATTTTTCTCGCCAGACCAAGGGAAACGCTGGGTGGTAGGAAATTTGTGCCTGCGGGGTGATCCTACAACTTACCCACACAGAAATGTGAGGAAAATGTGACTTTGTAAGTAAATTGGAGGTTTGCAGAGGATTCTAGGTAAGAAAACGCTGCGGGATCCATGCAAGCCACACCGCCAGCCAATAGTCAGTAAACGCACACCACCATCCACGCACACTGCCAGCCAAGCGCCATCCACGCACACTGCCAGCCAAGCGCCATCCACGCACACTGCCAGCCAAGCGCCATCAACGCACACCGCCAGCCAAGCGCCATCCACGCACTCCGCCAGCCAAGCGCCATCCACGCACTCCGCCAGCCAAGCGCCATCCACGCACTCCGGCAGCCAAGCGCCATCCATGCACACCGTCAACCAAGCGCCGGTCCACATACAATGCCAGCCAAGTGCCACTCCACACACACCACCAGGCAAGCACCAATCTACACACATCGTCATCGAGCACGAGTCCACACACACCATTAGCCGAGCACGAGTCCACACACACCATTAGCCAAGTGCAAGACCACACACATCGCCAGCAAAATGCCAGCCAAAGGTCAGTACACGCAGACCGTCAGCCAAACTCCAGTTCTCACACACACAAACTCTCCCTGGTTTCTAGTGGTTTTCGGGCCCCTGCTTGGGGGTAGATGAGACTAAAAAATAATACTGAAACAGCCAAAATGTGTGCCTAAAAAAAGGGGCGTGACCTGTGCCTATGGGGTTTCTCCCTGACATGCCCAGAAGCATATCCCTGGTTCCTAATGGGCTTTCTGCCCCACCTGGAGGGGCAGATAAGGGGCTATTGCCCCAATTTACCTTCGGGGGGGGGGACAGAAATACTTTTTTGGGTGTGGGGGCATTAGCATGCCCATTCTGGGCAGCCCCCACCCCAACATTTAACAAAAACAACATAATCCCTGGTGCCTAGTGGGCTTTCTGCCCCCCGGGGGGCAGAAAGACTCGAATTCTGGGGGGGATGGGGGCATTGCCATGCCCATTTTGGGCAGCCCCCACCCCTACAGTTGTAAAAAGAAAAAAAAATCCCTGGTGCCTAGTGTGGTTTCTGCCCCCCGGGGGGGGGGGCAGATTAGGGGCTATTGCCCCCATCTGCCTCCCGGGGGGGCAGAAAGACTATGGAATTGGGGGAGCATTGGCATGCCCATTTTGGGCAGCCCCTACAGGCGTAAATAGAAAAAAAAAAACCCTGGTTCCTAATGTGCCTTTTGCCCTCCCGGGGGGACAGATTGGGGGCTATTGCCCCCATCTGCCTTCCAGGGGGGCAGAAAGACTAGAATTTGGCGGTGATGGTTGGGGCATTGGCATGCCAATTTTGGGCAGCTCCTACCCCTACTGTCGTAAAAAGCAAAACAAATCCCTGGTGCCTAGTGTGCTTTCTGCCCCTCCGGGGGGGCATAAAGACTGTGGAATTTGGAGGGGGGTGGGGGCATTGGCATTACCATTTTGGGCAGCCCCTACAGGCGTAAATAGAAAAAAAATCCCTGGTGCCTAGTGTGCTTTTTGCCCTCCGGGGGGGGGCAGATTGAGGGCTATTGCCCCCATCTGCCTCCCGGGGTGGCAGAAAGACTGGAATTGGGGGGGTGGGGGGGGTGGGGAGGGGCATTGGCATGCCCATTTTGGGCAGCCCCACCCCTACTGGTGTAAAAAGCAAAAAAAAATCCCTAATGCCTAGTGTGCTTTCTTCTCCCCCAGGGGATCAGGTTGGGGGCTATTGCCCCCTGAAAGACTGTGGAATTTGGGGCTGTGGGGGCATTGGCATGCCCATTTTGGGTAGCCCCACCCCTACAGGCATAAAAAGATAAAAATAAATCCCTGGTGCCTAGTGTTCTTTCTGCCCCCCTGGGGAGCAGATTGGGGGCTATTGCCCCCATCTGCCTCCTGGGGGGGCAGAAGGCCTGGAATTTGGGAGGGGGGGTTGGCATGCCCATTTAGGGCAGCCCCCCCCCCCCACTTACAGGTGTAAATCGAAAAAAAATCCCTGGTGCCTAGTGTTCTTTCTGCCTTCCCGGGGAGCAGAAAGACTGTCTTTGCCCAAAATAATGGGGGGAGCAAAAGCCCTTGCCCAAGGGGCTGCTCCCCCTACCTGGTGCCTAGTGGGTGGATCCCTGCTTGGGGATCGCCCTCCTGAGGCGAACCCCAAGCAAGGATCTACTAGGAAGTGGTACCATTGGAAAGGGGAGATTCTCCCCCTTCCAATGATACCTCTCCCGTCTGCCTTGGTGCTCAGGGCACCGAGGCAGTGAAACTGAAACTGAGTTTCAGTTTCTCCGAAATGACATCAGCGCGACGTGCGCGCTGACCATAATTTCGGAGACATGATCAGAACACCGTCGGGAGCTGGGGAAGCTCTTGTCCAGCTCCCGAGGGTGTTTTGACAAAAAGGGAACCCCTCTGGTCCCCGCACCAGAGGGATTTCCTGTGTCAGGTGCGTGGATAGCCGGGAGCCGTCCGCACATGAGCACTGGTGCGTCGGACGGCTCCCGGCCGTCCGACGCACCGAAAGGGTTAACTTTTGACTTTGACACAGTGTAGCGTGACCAGATACCGCAGTAGGCGCTTTGCGCTTTTTGGTGCTATTTTAACTCGAACTTTTAAAAAATGTATATCTTCGATTCTACTTATTAGATTTTTGTAATTTTGGTGTCATTTTATTTACTAAAATATTCTTTATTTTTCTAAATTTGTTTACTATCCTCGTTTAGTTGTGTATTCACTCCATTACTGTTTGAGTACTGCATAAATACTTCACCTATTGCCTCTAGGCTAAGCCTGACCGCTCTGTACCAAGGCACAAGAGGCTTGAGCACAGGTTTATTTTGTGACTCAAGTGGTTCACCCTGACAAGTTTTGTGATTATTACCTGACGTGGGTTCTCATCTAATGCTCCAATTTCTTAGACAAACCATAACGAATTCTTTCCAGTGTTAAAATGAAACTTCTTTCTATTTTGTTTGCCAAGCACAGTGGGAGTTTGAGGGTGTCTTTGGTGTATTTTAGACGTTGATGTTTCAGATTAGCTTTTTCAAGTTTCCTTTTATAACCCCGAGCCTGTGCTGACGCAGATCTAATTCTTTTAGGAAAGTACTTGGAGTGAGCTTTCTTATTAGGTTTTCACAAGTGACAGACTGGCTTGTCATTAACAAACATATCTATGACCATGATTGGAAGCTGTAGGTGATAATTTGGCAAAAAAAAGCCCTCTTCGGAGTTTAGGTGGCTATTCGCTTGACCCAAAAATTATTTTGACGCCATGTTCAAAGCGAGTTGCTGATTTCTCACAGGGCCACTATCTCAAAGCTGGCTTGGGTGTCTGGTCGGGGGTGGCCACAAGAACAAACAGCAGCTTTCTTCTAATAAAAAACAAAAGCTAACTTTACAATTTGATGAGCCTTGCCAAACGGCAACGGACCTGATTCACAAAGGTAAACTTACACTTTTGTGTACATTTACTACTTTAAACGTATTCGCAAACTAGATGCAGAGTTTTAAGACTCCGGAGTTTTACGACTCCGCACACCCTATACTTATTTGTGCGATTGCAGAGTCTCCAAATCACAATTAAGTATAGGGAGTAGGAGTCGTAAAACTCTGCACGTAGTTTGTGAATACCTAAAAGTAGTAAACTTATACAAAAGTGTACTTTTACCTTTGTGAATCAGGCCCACAATTTTATTGTTTAGATAACAATCTAAGCTTTCAGTACAGTGTATATAATTA
Organism: Calotriton arnoldi; assembly: GCA_963921515.1. Lineage (NCBI taxonomy): Eukaryota > Metazoa > Chordata > Amphibia > Caudata > Salamandridae > Calotriton > Calotriton arnoldi. The sequence continues at coordinate 617,902 of CAWUFW010006186.1, read as the reverse complement.
TGTTCTGCTTGCACGTGCATTCACAAGTTTTTATTTAAAGGAGACGCAGATCTGCATCTTTGTATGAAACGCTCTGCTGCTGCCACCTAACTTTAATAGAGGCCACTAGAATAAAGTAAACGAGGTACACTGAACACATTCCAAGAGCAAAGCCATTAAAATCTAGCAAAATCAATATTTCAATCCTGCAGGCAAAGCTTAACAAAATCAGCAAAATGAAAAAGATGGCTGCCATATCGACTGCAGACATTACAATATATAAGGAGCCGAAATACAATGCTGCTGCATGAAACGTGTGTGTGTGTGTGTGTGTGTGTGTGTGTGTGTGTCGTTGTGTGTGTGTGTGTCGTGTGTGTGTGTGTCGTTGTGTGTGTGTGTGTCGTTGTGTGTGTGTGTGTCGTTGTGTGTGTGTGTGTCGTTGTGTGTGTGTCGTTGTGTGTGTGTGTGTCGTTGTGTGTGTGTGTCGTTGTGTCGTTGTAGCACTAATTCTACATTTTGGTACTAGGGCATTTTAACTTCGTTGTTCCTGCCAGATACAAAGATAAGATCCTGTGTTATTCAGTGCCCTCGTTACCTTTTTTGTGGGTTGTGGTGCTTGTCACTTCGCTGGCCCGCCGGTGCACACGACTGGGCACCCCACCTCGTGTGCCATCTGCAGGGCCTCGGATCACTGGTTTCGGTTTCTGGAGTGGCAACATAAACAGTTGCTCCCAAAGGACTAGCCTGAACACTTAGGTGAATATCCCCTGCACCAGCATTCCACGGAAATTCTTTCCTAGCTCTCCCACGTCAACGAGCACGGCTCCGCTCGCGACACCGTATGACATCATCGGAGCCATAAGAGGACCTCGTCGGCGTGCTGACGTCAGTTCCACCCATTTTTTCCGTGCCACTGAGGCAAACAGGGGACCGAGACATTTTCACATGTATACATAGTATAATAAATATATATATATTCACTGAAAAAACCATAGGTTTCAGGCATGTTATAGTTAGAAATTAGCATTTAAAAAACCTTAGAAATTCACTGAAAAAACCATAGGTTTCAGGCACGTTATAGTTAGAAATTAGCATTTAAAAAACCTTAGAAATTCACTGAAAAGACCATAGGTTTCAGGGGCGTTATAGTTAGTTGGACATTTCACTCGTACAAAACCATAGAAATTCCCCCGTTATAGTTAGTTCAGCTAACTATAACTCGCGCGCCCGAAATGCACTGCTGATGACGTCACATATTACATCACTCATGACATGGTCAGTGACATCACTCATGACATCACTGATGAAATCTCAAATGACATCACTGATGACATCACTCATGACATCATCCTTGTGATAGAGTGGCAGACCTCCTCTCACCCTAATATAACCTTTGATACACACACTCAAAAATACAAACTAACATTTTCAAAACAATGGACATACCAATACCAGTTACAACACACCTATTCATTAATTCCAAGATCTACACACACATCCACTCATTCACCAACAGTCCCTATACAGTCACTCATACATATACTCACTCATCATATGTACTCCTACACCTATACATCCTGTTACACACCTCCACTCATCCATAGAGTTACTCACACACATAGTCACACATGCAAACAAAGTATCAAACATCCATTTACTTGCATGTACAGTTATACACACACTACCACACTTACTTCTACAGAAACTTACACATACTTACTCTCTTAAACAATCACTTATAGAAACACCTACTTATTTGTACAGGAACTCTTCCAATCTCTCACTCTCACATATACTCACTTATATACACCAATACTCACATATACTAGTTTAAAACATATGTAGTTACTCATAAAGACACTATTGAGACAGTCATTCACTCACTAACAGACCCATACACATACTCATCCACCTATACAGTCCTGCACACATGCTGTCTTCAACACATACAAACAGTGAGTCACTCATTCATGCATCTATGCACTAAGTAATACCCCCACCGAACCATACAGACACTCAGACACTCATACTGATACTCAAAAAATCAACTAATAACCCATATAGACACTCATGTAGCTACTCACCAACCCATGCAGCCACTTATACACAAAGTGAGAGACTGATACAGATATTTTCATATTTAAACATTACTCACTAACCCATGTATTCACTAAGATACACTTAGTCAGTTATACAATCAATTTTACAAAAAAATCATCCATTTAGACACTTATATACCCATTTATTCTTCCATCGACCTTGAGATATACATATATAAAACATATTTAATTTTCAGAAAAACACACATTCACTGGATGATGTCATCAGTGATGTCATGAGTGATGTCACTGACCATGTCATGAGTGATGTCATATGTGACGTCATCAGCAGTGCATTGCGGGTAGCGCGAGTTATAGTTAGCTGAACTAACTATAACGGGGGAATTTCTATGGTTTTGTACGAGTGAAATGTCCAACTAACTATAACGCCCCTGAAACCTATGGTTTTTTCAGTGAATTTCTAAGGTTTTTTAAATGCTAATTTCTAACTATAACGTGCCTGAAACCTATGGTTTTTTCAGTGAATTTCTAAGGTTTTTTAAATGCTAATTTCTAACAATAACATGCCTGAAACCTATGGTTTTTTCAGTGAATATATATATATATATATATATATATATTTATTATACTATGTATACATGTGAAAATGTCTCGGTCCCCTGTTTGCCTCGGTGGCACGGAAAAAATGGGTGGAACTGACGTCAGCACGCCGACGAGGTCCTCTTATGGCTCCGATGACGTCATACGGTGTCGCGAGCGGAGCCGTGCTCGTTGACATGGGAGAGCTAGGAAAGAATTTCCGTGGAATGCTGGTGCAGGGGATATTCACCTAAGTGTTCAGGCTAGTCCTTTGGGAGCAACTGTTTATGTTGCCACTCCAGAAACCGAAACCAGTGATCCGAGGGCAGAGGCCCTGCAGATGGCACACGAGGTGGGGTGCCCAGTCGTGTGCACCGGCGGGGCAGCGAAGTGACAAGCACCACAACCCACAAAAAAGGTAACGAGGGCACTGAATAACACAGGATCTTATCTTTGTATCTGGCAGGAACAACGAAGTTAAAATGCCCTAGTACCAAAATGTAGAATTAGTGCTACAACGGTCTTCAAGAGGACCTGCGATGCCGCTTCTGCCTCCCGTACCCTGGAGGCGGCACATGGGTCACGCGGTACGGTCATACTGCGGTGGGACGCACACTCGTTGACCTCTCATGGCACTGCTCCACACTTCAGGGAGGACGCTTTCCATTAGCTATGTTTTCTGATGACATGTCGCGCCGGCCCCGTCCAACAACAGAACTCCTTTAGATCCAAACAGACTCTTCCACTCTCTCACCGGAAGTGAAACCAGGCCACGCGGACACTTTCACAATACAACAGCCGGGAATGCACTTTTCGGTAAAAACCACATTCCTTCCTCCTAGTTAATCAAATAAACGTCTCACTGAAGAACAGGGGCCAGCTTCGATCGGTAAACAGCCGTTACAACGACTTTTTTACTTTGCGATACCATTACAACGCATGCATTACCACGCATGCGTTGTACATCACAAAGTCATTACTACGCATTTTTAGAACGCATGGTCATTTACCACGCATGCCTTTACAACAAATTTTGTTGTAAAGGTATGTATGGTAAATGACCATGCGTTCTAAAAACATGTAGACGATCCATGTCGTTGTAAGGAAACAGAGGCTGTTCTGTTTCCTCACAACGACGTGCACCGCCCTCAGAGATGACGTGAAGCAGGAACTACGAGGAGAGAGGAACCATGAGGAGTGAGAGGTAAGGGGATTGGGCATGGGGTGGGGGTTTCTTTTCTAGGGTTTAGGGTAGTGCAGTGGTGTTTTGGTGGTGTAGGGGGTCGTGCTGGGGGTAGTGTTTTAGGGTAGTGCAGTGGTGTTTGGGTAGTGTAGGGGTCGTGCTGGGGGTAGTGTTTTAGGGTTTAGGGTAGTGCAGTAGTGTAGGGGGTCGTGATGGTGGTAGTGTTTTAGGGTTTAGGGTAGTGCAGTGGTGTATGGGTAGTGTAGGGGGTCGTGCTGGGGTAGTGTTTTAGGGTTTAGGGTAGTGCAGTGGTGTTTGAGTAGTGTAGGGGTCATGCTGGTGGTAGGGTTTTAGGGTTTAGGGTAGTGCAGTGGTGTATGGGTAGTGTAGGGGGTCGTGCTGGGGTAGTGTTTTAGGGTTTAGGGTAGTGCAGTGGTGTTTGAGTAGTGTAGGGGTCATGCTGGTGGTAGGGTTTTAGGGTTTAGGGTAGTGCAGTGGTGTTTGTGTAGTGTAGGGGGTCATGCTGGGGGTAGTGTTTTATGGTTTAGGGTAGTGCAGAGGTGTTTGGGTACTGTAGGGGTCGTGCTGGGGGTAGATTTAGGGTTTAGGGTAGTGCAGTGGTGTTTGGGTAGTGTAGGGAGTCGTGCTGGGGGTAGTGTTTTAGGGTTTATGTTAGTGCAGTGGTGTTTGGGTAGTGTAGGGGGTAGTGCTGGGGTAGTGTTTTAGGGTTTAGGGCAGTGCAGTGGTGTTTGTGTAGTGAAGGGGGTCATGCTGTTGGTAGTGTTTTAGGGTTTAGGGTAGTGCAGTCGTGTTTGTGTAGTGTAGGGGGTCGTGTTTTAGGGTATAGGGTAGTGCAGTGGTGTTTGTGTAGTGTGGGTGGTCATGCTGGGGTATATTTAGGGTTTAGTGTAGTGCAGTGGTGTTTGGGTAGTGTAGGGAGTCGTGCTGGTGGTAGTGTTTTAGGGTTTAGGTTAGTGCAGTTATGTTTGGGTAGTGTAGGGTGTCGTGCTGGGGGTAGTGTTTTAGCACTAATTTTTCTTTCTACAGCACTAACCATAATTTCTATGGCAAAATGAACCCCCTCATTTTGTTCCTTTTTAAATTAATTGTTTTAAGTGTTACCAGTTTATTCCAATCAAGATGGCTTCAGGTGTGCCATACTTTTGTCATAAGTAAGACTGTTAGCGCTCTAGTTGTTCTTTAGAACACTCTGGGAAGCTGCAGTAGAAGACAAAGGCATCAACTGACAGGCTGCTCCTGTTGAAATATAACAGGAAGATATTTGAGATCTCACTTAAAACATGTCCTAATTTTTCTTTCTACAGCACTAATCATAATTTCTATGGCAAAATGAACCCCCTCATTTTGTTCCTTTTTAAATTAAATGTTTTAAGTGTTACCATTTTATTCCAATCAAGATGGCTTCAGGTGTGCCATAATTTTGTCATAAGTAAGACTGTTAGCGCTCTAGTTGTTCTTTAGAACACTCTGGGAAGCTGCAGTAGAACACAAAGGAATCAACTGACAGTCTCTGCCCTTGTTGGATGTACATGTTTTACTGAGAATGTCAGACTTCATTCTCACATGACTGAGAAAGATAATGTGAATTTACAGAAAATATGCTCTCATTTTAGCTCCTGGAGCACCTTCCAAAACTGTATGGGACAAGCATGTGAAAATAGTTTTCTCTCAAACATGATTCATGATATCCCAGCAGAAGGTTTTTCACAGGGTAAAATCACCTTAGAACACACCACAATTCCTGAAATTAGTATGGTACCATCAACAAATGAATTCTAATGTAACTAAAGTCTGTTATCACCCTTTATAGTTCTCCTTTTGGTAACCCTCAAAATCTTCGATTCACTACAATGCATTTCAATGGGGTACTATCATTTATATTGGTCCCAAGATGGCTGCCAGCAATTCCAGGATGAAGTGCTGACAGCCAATCAGATCTCACGATGACATGTGTGGTTAGGCTCCGCCCAGATATATGTGTTTTCTTTTTCAAATTTCTCAGGAACTACTGAACGGATTTACACCATTTAAGCAAAAGGCACGACCCTGAACCAAGGGCTACCTTTTGGCAAATTTGGTGTAATTCCGTTCAGCAGTTCGGGCTGTAGCTGCGACTAAAGGTTCCTAATGAAAATTGCATGGGGAAAACACGCTTTGGGACCCCCTTTTTCTCGGCCCCCGTTTGCCGAATCACCCCGAGACTTTCAGGATAGGAGCGGACCGGAGCGCCCCAACAAGTTGGAAAATTGCGCGAAGATTCGTCAACCGTCGCCAACGTTATTTCAAATAGAATGTTGCGGATTTCCTATGGAAAATAGGTCCTAACTATAACTATCTACTGGCGACCGCCAGTAGATAATATATATATATATATATATATATATATATATATATATATACTTTTTTTGCAATTTTATATAAAGAAATTGAGTCACAAATAATTTAGACTCTATTCGTTTGGAAGAAATAAAACATAACAAGGATCCTGGAACTGTGTTGCTCATAAATGAATTGGAAGAACCCTTGTGCAGAGGTCAACATACTGCACCTCTGAGTGGAATGGGTTTGCTTACAAACCCCCAGAGTTGTGTTTTCAGGTTAAACATATTCTACGTTTTGCGTAGGCTGACACTGATGGACCACCTCTAGGAGACTTATTTCATATTCTTGGAGGAATGTCTGTGTAAACCCCGCTCGTTTCAATTTTGTGACAATGGAAGTGGCTGCCAGGATTAGTAAGAGTGAAATGTACATGTAATGTAAGATAAAACTGTGCAACGTTTGATTGTGGTTTTGAATTTCTATGTGTGTCCGGTGAGGTGGTTGAATGTGTGTACAAACTCCACAACCCTGCCACAAAGGATCCATGTGCTCCCACCCATGGGCAGGTGCAACCTCTGCCCTGAGTCATATATCAGAAGATTAGGCTGGATACATTGGTGGCTGTTGTGCATGTTAAGCCAATCAAGTGCTGAATGTAGACTGACTTGAATAGTACATATGATGTTCATAAGCAATGCAAAGAGCTCCCAAGTGTTGACTATGATTGAACATATTCGCCTCAGCTCATAGCACCATCTTCACAGGAAGGTGCACTGTTGTCCAGAGCTTGAGTGTACTCTTGATGGGTCAGTGTCTTTGTCTTGCTTTTGTCACACTGTCCTCTAGGCAAGCATGTAGGAATAGCTGGCAGTCATAATATTAATATGTTAATTCTGTTTGCAACTTGGGAACTTGGCAATTTTTTTACTAGATATGTTGTGGCCACTGCTTTATACCTCCATTTCACTCACACAAAACTTCTCATCCTCGGGGTCTTCTCAGTCAGACTGCACAATAAAATTTCCCAAACCAATTCAGAAAAATAAAGAACAAATTAATGAGCAAGAAATGTGTAGATCATCAAAATAGGTTAAGGGGAACTGGAGATACAATATTTTTTAATTTTAATGCAAAAGCACCTAGAGTACCGGGACCTAGGTGAAATTTCAGGCCTATGGCAGTGGAGCAGGGATGATAAAGCAAGGGGGCTGTCATGTTCAAAGGTTTTACTTTAAGACTTAGTTTCTAACTGCTAGGGAAGCTTTTTTAGTCAATCCTACAGCCCCTAGTTCTTTGGGCAGGCTTGTGGGCACCAGGTCTCTGTTCAGCCAGGTCTCCAACAGGGTTAAGTCCTCTTTAGACAGCGTGGCCTTTTTGGAGCCAGGAGTTCTGCTTTTTGTGTCCCTGAAGCCGGTAATCAGAGGGCCAACGTCTTTACCCTTGGAGAGCAGTTCTAGTCCTTGGGTGCCAGCAGGATCCAGGCTTCTTTAAGTGAGTTCTCTTCTTCCAGCAGAAGTCATGATTCTTCTACCTACAGAGCATTTTTCCCTAGATAGTCATCTCGGGTCCCGGAATGTTCTGAGGAGGGGTTGGTTGAGGTGCCAGACTTAATCTATACAGTAGCTACTAATTGGAGAAAATCATCCACCCAATCCTAAGTATTTTCTCAGAGTTCCCCACCTCCTTTTGCAGCACTTCCTGTTTGCCTTACTGTAAAATTACCCAGGCTCCCCAATTCCAACATGGTAGGACCCAGCTGTCACCAGGCAGGCCTGCCATCACCTTCTTGGCTACTCACAATCTGACAGGGCAAAAACCAGTTTCCTCTCCTACAGTGGCTGGAGACTGACTGTCCAGGAGGATCCTAGGGATATGTAGGAGAATCCCTCCCTGGCATCTCCAAGTCAAATGTGGTAGTGCTAAAGCTTCAATTTGTTCTGCCCACTCTTCCTGTTCACTCCCAGATAGCTGATCCTTGCTAATGGTCACCAGTTAACATCAATCATCCTTTCCTTGGCCGAGAGGCAAGCCATTGTTCTCTAAGCCAGAGTTGTTAATTATCCCGGCGAAGAATGTGTATTCCTGCTCTGGAGGTGTTGTGGCTGGAGACTGGCTGTTTGAATGGGTCCTGGGATTGAATAGGGGAAACCCTTTCTGGCTTCCCCAAGACAATAGAGGTAGTGCTGAACCTGCTGTTTGTTCTGCCAATTGCTCCTGCCACTCCCAAATAGCAAATTCCTACTAAGTGGTAAGCAGTTCACACTCATTGGCCTTTCCTAGGCCAGACTCAATCAATTGTCCTTTGAGGCAGATTCATTAACTTTGCCAGGCATGGATATGTATTCCAGCTCCAGAGGGGTGAGAAGTGGCAGAACTGGTTTTAAGCCAGTACCGGCTCCGGTGGCATTAAGCCGCATTTTAAAAAGAAAAAACTTGGGGGGGGGGGGGGGTTGGTGCACTGAGAGATATCTTACCTACTGGCGTTTGCTGGTAGGTAGTTTTAGTTAGGACCTAGTTTCCATAGGAGAAGCATTTTTGTTTTGCTAATAACTTTGGCGCCTTTTGACAAATCTTCACAATTTTCAAAACTAGTTTGGCACTCACTTCAACTGCTGTCTGAAAAGTTTCAGGGTGATTCGTCAAGGATCCGTGAATGCCAGAAACTTCGTTTTTAAAAATTTTGCTGTAAATTCATGGAGGATCCGCAAAAAAATGAAAACAGGCGAGGTCTCCCGGGCGTGTATTTTTTTTTCAGCCCCGTTGGTGGGCCATGTCTTGGTGGGAATTGTATATATTAATATGGGGGAGGGGCGCACGTGGCCCCCTCCCCAGTCTGATTTCGGCCCCGGGGTCCCCATCCCCCAGGGCCTGACCGATATTGAGAAGGGGAGAGGGGGGGCTGCGTGCCCCACTCCCCTTTCAAAACGGTGGTGGACCCTGTGGGATGTTGTCCCCGGGGCCGAAATCAGCCCGGGGAGGGGAGCTCCCCCTTTAGAATATTGTTGGGCTCTTTGAGATGGGATCCTCGAGCCAAATCAGCCCAGGGAGAGGGGCTTCGTATCCCCACTAAATATAGTGGTGGGTCCCAGGTGGTGGGGTCCCTGGGGCCAAATACAGCCCGGGGAGGGGGCCACATACCCCCACCCTAAAACAAAAAAATGCATAGGGTCCCAGGGGATGGGTCCCCGGGGTGCCAGTTGGCCCGGGGAGGGGGTTGCGTGATTCCTGCCTATTAAATATAGTGCCGGGCCCCATGGGATCGGGTCCTGAGACCGAAATCGGCCTTGGAGGGGAGCTGCATGCCCCCTCACCTTGAAATATGTCGCTGGGGGATTGTGTCCCTGGGGCCAAAAGTGAGGTGGTAGGGGGGACCCTGTGCCCACCTCCCCCCAAAAAATGTGCCGCCCCCAGGGGATTGGGTCCCGGGGCCAAAAGCGACCCAGGAGATGGCCGGCAAGTTGGCCACAGGATCTGGAGCAGCGCATGGCTGAAGGCTGTACGCGGGGTGGGGTTGACTGCATACGGGCGGTTGGATTAACGTATGATAATTATGTATTATTTTACGTTAAAAGAACCATAGAAATTCACTGAAAAAACCAAAGGTTACAGGGACATTATAGTTGGGAAATAGCATTAAAAAACCATAGAAATTCACTGGAAAAAAAACAATGGTTACAGAGATGTTATTGTTGGGAAATAAGTTTAAAAACAACTTAGAAATTCACTAAAAAAAACAAAGGTTACAGGGACATTATAGTTCGGTTCAGATTTTACTCACACAAAACCATAGACATTCAGCAGTTATAGTTATCTCGAGCAACTATAACTCGTGCCCTAAGGTACCTATAACTTGCGCCCGCCATGCACTTCTAATTACCCCACATATTACTACACTCATGTCATCTTCTATGACATCATTGATAATGTCTCTGCAACACTTGCTGTAACATTTTGATGAGAAATCTGTGCATGGTGGGGCTTGAGTTATAGTTACTTTAGGGCACGAATCACCACCACCAAGTCCGCATCACTATCTGGTTGGGGGAAGCACCTCAACAACATGACAGTCCAAGGTCTGTGGCCACCTCACCTAAAGGGTCTCAACATCAGCCACTTGGAGATGTTAGCCATTCATCTAGTTCTCAGAGCTTCTCTCCTACAGATTCAAGGCAAGGTAGTCCTGGTATGTACAGACAACATGGCCACCATGTTCTATCTTGAAACACAAGGAGGTGCTCACTCACCTCACTTGTCCGCCCTAACGCAACAGATTTTGCATTGGGCCATCCATCAACGGGATCACCTCCTGGCAGAGTGTTTCTGGGAGTGTACAACAACTTTGTAGACCTGCTCAGCAGGATGCAGCAATAGGTCCATGAGTGGAAACCACCTACAAGTCCTACTTCCTTACTTTTGCAAGTGGGATACCCCAGACATAGATGCATTCACCAGGGCACGAAACACAAAGTGCCAAAACTTCGTCGCCATGTCTCCCCATCCCTAGTCCATGGCAATGCTCTTGGGATGAACTGGTGAGGGATCTTTTCCTTCTCTCCCACTCGTTCCGTATGTGATCAGGAAGCTGAGGGAAGCATCCCTCACCTTCACCCTGGTGGTTCCAACATGGACCAGACAGCCCTGGTTCTCAACCCTGCTCGAGATGGCTATTGCCCCTCACAAGAAGCTCACCAACAGGCCGGACCTTCTCACTCAAGACCACAGGAAAGTCAAGCACCCAGACCCCATGCAGCTCAACTTAGCGATTTGACTCCTGAGGTCCTAGAGTTTGGTTACCTTGGTTTGCCGCAGGAGTGCATGGACATACTCAGAGAAGCCCGTAGGCCCACCACATGCACTTGCTATGCTGCTAAGTGAAAGTGTTTTGTTCACTACTGTACCGCAAACAACATGCATCTGCTCACCCCTGCAGTGCAGGACATCTTTTGTTATATCCTACACCTTCAAAAGTCAAGGTTGGCTTAAACATCAGTCAGGCTACACCTAGTGGCCATTGCTGCATATATGCAGAACAGGGAAAACTATTTCCTCTTCAAAATTCCAGTTTTCAAAGTTCTCGAGGAGGGCCTTAAGCTTGTAACTCCACCAAGGCTTCTACTTGCCCCAGTCTGGAACATCAACATTGTTCTCACTTGAATCATGGGGCCCCCTTTCGAGCCAATGCATACATGGCAAAAAACTTGAACTATCCGGCTTGAATCGAACCTTAAGAAGCTTGAATAATCTATTGCTGAAACCACAAACATTCAATAAGAAGAGAACTTATAACTGAGCCTTCTCCAGTTTTGCTCTGAGAATTTGGAATGCTCTTGCTCCTGAAATCAGATCTAACCCCTCGTTTGCCACATTCAAAAAATAAGTCAAAGGGTTGCTCCTGAATAGCTACCTGCAACGATAGGCCTGAAGCCAGCCGAACTAACTCTTACTTCTTGTCTACAGCATTGTTATTAACGTTCAATGATGCATTTTGTACTGATTTATACTTTCTATTACCTGGGTTGTTCTTTTCTTGCGTTTCTACTTACCCGACTACCTACATGTTCAATATACTACCTTTTACTGTTTATCTTGCATGCTTTGTGTACAGCGCTCAGATACCCTGACGGGTCATGTTCGCGCTTTATAAAATCTTTCAAATAAAATAAATAAATACATGTCCTCAGTAGTTCCTTTCTTGGAAGGTTGCCTTCCTCATCGAAGTTACATCACTCAGACACATCAGTGAATTGCAAGCCCTCACACTTCAGGAACTTTTTTTTCCAAGTCTACAAAGACAAGGTGGTTCTTAGGATCAATCCTACCTTTTTGCGCAAGGTGTATTGTGCTCCCAGTCTTTTTTCTACGACCTGTCTCTTTAGCTGAGGGAGAACTCCACATGCTTGATGTTAAGCGTGCTCTTATGTACTACAAAGACAGGACCAAATCCTTTCACAAACTCAACAGCTGTTTGTAGTTTTCTCGCAGCCCCATAAAGGCCACACCATTTTGAATGCATTTTCTACTTGCATGGTCACTATTTGTTCTCTATACACTGCTCCATACTTACTCTCACCTGTTGGGCGCAAACAATGGAGTCGGTGGCAATGCACACCAACGAGCAGAGGAGGACGCACTGAGACCTCCTGATTGGAAAGACTTCTTCGAAGAAAAACAACTGACTTACAAGGAAGCTCACTAGGCCAAATAGGGAGTTCCATTGTACAGCAGAGGATTTAGAGCGAAAGCAAGGGCTCTTTACTACTGCTAAGCAGTGGTGCAGTGCACAGTTTCATAAAGCCAGCTAAAATAGGATCTAGAAAAAGGTGAAACATCTTGGAAGACCATTCAGAAAAGGAGGATTTGCTACAGTCTTGCTTCAACACTGTGCCTGGCAGTAGCTCTTTAGCAGCAGGCCTCATTTGTACACATGCTCTGTGGGACAGCTTCCCTGTCTCCATATCTCCAGCCGCATTCCTTCTGCGGCAGTCCATTCCACTCCTTCGCCTGATTGCATCACAGCACTCACTCTTCTTACTGTAACTGCCTCTGTACCTAATTTCTCAAGTCTCCACACTCTTATCTCACCCAAGCACTCGCCCTTCTCTGTTCCATGCAAGGTTTGCAAAACATTGCTCTTAACCTCACCTTTCCTGAATGCTAAGCTACTCACCCCTGACCCCGAATCCTGATCTACTCTCCACTCGCCCACTTCCTATCTCTCCTCTCACAAGCAGTTTCATAGCCATTTTTCCTACCACCCAGTCCCCTCTCCCCTCTCTACCAAGTCCCACCTCCTGATCTAGCCAGCAGGTGTTTACTGACAACATTTTGATCTTACACTTACTTTAGAAAACACTTACTTTCCAGTCTCCCTTCCGCAACTTCCTCCTAATTGTCAGACCCACTAAAAAACAAACATGCTGCCTCTTTCATCAGGAGCAATATATAGCAATATATTTTGCTTGCATCACACAAAGGACAGACAATTATGTTTGACCACTTCTCTTTGCTTGCTGACACAGCATGGGTCTATGCACTCTGTGATATTGCCTTGTCCTAGTCAAAGACCATCAAAACATCTATGAACTCTTCTCAGTTGTATTGTAAGTGGGAGGGTTCAGCTGTATGGCTTTTACATTGATCCCATAGTGCACTGCTGCATGCAGGAAGGGATGAAATAGCAGTGCTGAGCCTTTCCCCTTCCTTGTGGCAGTATTTATCTGCAAAGCAAACACAAGGAGATGATGGACGGAGTGCTGAAACTTTTCAAACACTCACCCCCAGTCACAGATCTGGGTTGAATCCATCATCATTCTTTAGCTATCTTTGCCACCCCAGTTCAGACACAGCTATATGCAAATCAGTCTTGACCCTATGCCTCATGGGAACAGTCCAGACCGACCTGCCAAGCCATGTCTTCCCTGGACCGGAATCAAGCATCCTGCGACCGGTTTCGGACTAACCGCCCTCATCAGCCAGGCTAGCTTGAATCCAGTGGCAAAGTGAGCAAGGGACCCACGTCTGGGCATACCCTGCCAACTTAGGGCGAACAAAGCAAACACAAGGAGATGATGGACGGAGTGCTGAAACTTTTCAAACACTCACCCCCAGTCACAGATCTGGGTTGAATCCTTCATCATTCTTTAGCTCACTTTGCCACCCCAGTTCAGACACAGCTATATGCAAATCAGTCTTGACCCTGTGCCTCATGGGAACTGTCCAGACCGAACTGCCAAGCCATGTCTTCCCTGGACCGGAATCAAGCATCCTGGGGCCGGTTTCGGACTAACAGCCCTCATCAGCCAGGCTAGCTTGAATCCAGTGGCAAAGTGAGCAAGGGACCCACGTCTGGGCATACCCTGCCAACGTAGGGCGAACAAAGCAAACCCAAGGAGATGATGGACGGAGTGCTGAAACTTTTCAAACACTCACCCCCAGTCACAGATCTGGATTGAATCCATCATCATTCTTTAGCTCACTTTGCCACCCCAGTTCAGACACAGCTATATGCAAATCAGTCTTGACCCTGCGCCTCATGGGAACAGTCCATCATCTCCTTGTGTTTGCTTTGTTCGCCCTAAGTTGGCAGGGTATGCTCAGACGTGGGTCCCTGGCTCACTTTGCCACTGGATTCAAGCTAGCCTGGCTGATGAGGGCTGTTAGCTCGAAACCGGTCCCAGGATGCTTGTTTCCGGTCCAGGGAAGACGAGGCTTGGCAGTTCGGGCTGGACTGTTCCCATGAGGCACAGGGTCAAGACTGATTTGCATATGGCTGTGTCTGAACTGGGGTGGCAAAGTGAGCTAAAGAACGATGATGGATTCAACACAGATCTGTGACTGGGGGTGAGTGTCTGAAAAGTTTCAGCGCTCCGTCCATCATCTCCTTGTGTTTGCTTTGTTCGCCCTAAGTTGGCAGGGTATGCCCAGATGTGGGTCCCTTGCTCACTTTGCCACTGGATTCAAGCTAGCCTGGCTGATGAGGGCTGTTAGCCCGAAACCGGTCCCAGGATGCTTGTTTCCGGTCCAGGGAAGACATGGCTTGGTAGTTCGGACTGGACTGTTCCCATGAGGCACAGGGTCAAGACTGATTTGCATATGGCTGTGTCTGAACTGGGGTGGCAAAGTGAGCTAAAGAACGATGATGGATTCAACCCAGATCTGTGACTGGGGGTGAGTGTCTGAAAAGTTTCAGCGCTCCGTCGATCATCTCCTTGTGTTTGCTGAATACTTCAAAGAGTCATTGCTGCTGACGAAGCAGAAGATGTACCTCCTGGACTTGGCCCTTTTTGCAGGGCTATCCCTAAACTTTTTGCTTCTTCCTCCGATTTTTTCCTGACCAGCTGTTGTTGGCTTTAGGACTCCGGGCACTTTACCACTACTGACCAGTGTCAAAGTGCAAGTGCTCCCTGTGTAAATTATTATGATTGGTTCTCCTTGATTGGCATATTTGATTTACTGGTCAGTCCCTAGTAGAGTGCACTGAGTGTGCCAGGGCTGGTAAATCAAATACTATTAGTGGACCTGCAGTACTGATTGTGCCACCCACACGAGTAGTCCTGAAACAATAACTCAGACTTACCACCACAGTGTCTGTGCGCAGTTGTTAACTGCCATGTCGACTTGGCAAGTGCACCCACTTGCCAGGCCCTAAACTTCCCTTTTTTTTACATCCGCCCCGCCCTCCCTCCCGTTGTCTGCTTTTTAGTTCCTCCCTCCCGTTGTCCATGCCTTCTCCGCCCCGCCCGCCCTCCCTCCTGTTGTCGTGATACCTACAATTTGCAATGGGTCTCGCGTAAATGCGAGACCTATTGCATTGCAAATGCTTGTTTTACATGTCGGTCACCCCTAAGGTAGGCCCAAGGTACCCCTGTGGGCATGGTGCGGTGTATGTGAAAGGTAGGACATGCTCTGATGTGTGTGGAATGTCCTGATAGTGAAATACTGCCAATTTAGTTTTTCACTATTGTAAGGCTATCTGTCCCCACAGGAAAGCATGGGAATTAATTTATAATATCTTATAAATATAACTTACCATTGGGACCAGATAGGAAAATAAAGTTTAGTATGCCTGAACTCAGAATCTAAAGATGCATCTTTTAGGAAAGGTGATTTTTACATTCTGAGTTTGAAAATACCACTTTTAGAAAGTGGCTATTTTCTTGTTCAACCATCCTGTGCGCCTCTGCCTGTTTCTGGATTGACTGTCTGGCTTTGGAGTGACAGGGACTGGGGAGGTGCGGTGGCTCCAGGAGTCTGGATGAGTCAGCACTAGGTTGAATAGGCCTGATCTGCATTTGGAGTGGTGGGAGGAATAGCACCTGTACCTGAATAGGGCTGTGCCTGCCTTCCACAATGCTGGCTCTGCCCCCCTGTGGTGTGTCTGGAGCAAAGGCTCACACTGACAATGGATGTTGTTGTGCACTTGCAGAGTGCCCCCCAGAACTGGTTTGGACTGGGCTCAGAGACTCTTGCACAAAGAGAACAAAGACATTTTGGGGTATAAGTATTAGACCTAAAACCCCTGAACTTTAGACTACTTCTGGAATCTAGAGGAACCTTTGCCAAGGAGAAGAGCTGGAGAAACTGAGGAGAAGTACTGCCCTTGCTGTGTGTCTGGGGTTGGCCTGCAGTTGCTGTTTCTGTCAAGGAAAGGAAAGGAGAAGGACTTTGCTGTGTGCTGTGTCCCCAGCTTGAGGAAAGTCTCCAAGGGCTTGAGTAGAGCTTGCCTCCGGTTTTGAAGTCTCAGGAACACAAAGACTTCACCCCCAGCTTCCCTGAACTTCCTTGCTGGGAGTTCTGACCTGCCAAGAGTGCCTGTGGCTGTGTGTGGCCTCTGGAGGTTGTTTCTGCTACTGGGAGCTGGAAAGCAACGCAACAACAAGAAAATCGACACATCGCTCTTCTTGCAACAGTTTTTCTGATGCAACGCCGTGGTGCAAGAAGAATCCTGCCGCTGCTGAAACTGACGCGCCTGTCGCCACGGCAAGAATCGGCGCATCAAGGGGTCGCGGCTGAAAAGGTCGACGCAGCGTGCTCGCCGCCGCCGTATCCTGGATTTCCACGCATCGTCCCTGTGCGGCAAGTTTTCCCCGACGCATCACCTGCGGATCGGAGTCGTCTCAGAATCGACGCATCCCTTCCCCCTACAGACCGGACCCGACGCATCGCTCCCCTGTGTACAGTGGAACTGTTGCATCGCATCCACGAAGGTCTCCGGAACGGCGCATCTTTGTTTTTCTACGCTTCTCATCGCTGCGGCTGTTTGGCTTGGTGAATTTTGTCGCAACAACAGGTACTTTGCAAGAAATCACACATCCATAGTTTTCTATGGACTCAGTTGCTAAAATCTTTTGAAAGTAATTTTTCTTAATACTTGTATGTTGGATTTTTGTCGTTTTGGTCTTGTTAAGTTTACTTAAAGATACTTTATTTTTCTAAACTGGTGTGGTGTCCATTTAGCGCCAGGAGGCTGCTTTGGGAGCGACAGTCTGCGCTCTATAAGTGCCCATTTCATTCATTCATTTCATTTCATTCATTTGTGGTGTTATCACTGTGTTACTGTGAGTGTTGGTACAAATACTTTACACATTGCCTTTGGGATAAGCCTGTCTGCTCGTGCCAAGCTACCAAGGGGGTGAGCAGGGGTTATCTAGAGTGTGTATCCCCCTTACCCTGACTAGAAGCAAGGGTCCCTATTTGGACAAAGGTACCTACCTCTGCCAACTAGAGACCCCCATTTCTAACAGTACCCCACAGTCAAGTGGCCGCAACTGCAAAATATGAGAACTCACTGATTAGGCCTGCCATTCTGATCACCCCTGCGACACGAATGAGAAGTGAGGCCACCATCCTCTCTCCAAATTGCTGCCACAGCCGAAGACCTGTCCCACGGCCCAGAGACTGCAACTGCGGAAGACATGCACTCACCAACCAGGCCAACCATGTTGATCACCCCAGGCATAGGGGAACTGAATATATCAAAAGATCTCCTACCACTATATGGAAAAGAAGAAAACTGTCTCATAGATTCAATCCACAGCTACGAGGTTAGGGCAGCAGACAAGATTTCAAAAACAGAAGATTATTTTTTGCATTTCTGAAAGTTTAGTTACATATGTCAGTCTCAAATAACATTCTTATTTACACATTATATCAAAAACTCTTGGTTCCTCAAATGGATAAAGTGATAAAGATAAGTGCTAAGAGAAGGTGCTCGTGTGGATAAAGAGTAGAAAAAGGAAAAGAAAAAAATGGGGGTCCT